>JANFCV010000003.1:10450000-11650000 GCA_024500475.1 Phthorimaea operculella | reverse complement strand
TAAAATATGTAGACCGGATTTTCCAGCAAAAATCATTCATTGACCACTATATTTGATAGAATGTAACAAACGGGTCGAATTGATAATCTCCTTTTTAGAAGTCAGTTATAAAACTAACTACATATTAATCATATTGATTTCCTGAACGCGAACACCAGATACCACATAAAATACATGTTCGTCGGCGACACGATGAAGAGCGAAGTGGAGGCGGTGATCCGCAAGCTGCGGCCCGCGCTGCAGATGCGGCTGCGCTTCATTACGCACCTCAACGTGGAGCAGATCAACACCGCCTAGCATCACGACTACTACAGGTGTGTATACCACACAGTACATGTTCATACAGGTGGAGCAGATCAACACCGCCTAGCATCACGACTACTACAGGTGTGTATACCACACAGTACATGTTCATACAGGTGGAGCAGATCAACACCGCCTAGCATCACGACTACTACAGGTGTGTATACCACACAGTACATGTTCATACAGGTGGAGCAGATCAACACCGCCTAGCATCACGACTACTACAGGTGTGTATACCACACAGTACATGTTCATACAGGTGGAGCAGATCAACACCGCCTAGCATCACGACTACTACAGGTGTGTATACCACACAGTACATGTTCATACAGGTGTGTATACCACACAGTACATGTTCATACAGGTGGAGCAGATCAACACCGCCTAGCATCACGACTACTACAGGTGTGTATACCACACAGTACATGTTCATACAGGTGTGTATACCACACAGTACATGTTCATACAGGTGGAGCAGATCAACACCGCCTAGCATCACGACTACTACAGGTGTGTATACCACACAGTACATGTTCATACAGGTGGAGCAGATCAACACCGCCTAGCATCACGACTACTACAGGTGTGTATACCACACAGTACATGTTCATACAGGTGGAGCAGATCAACACCGCCTAGCATCACGACTACTACAGGTGTGTATACCACACAGTACATGTTCATACAGGTGGAGCAGATCAACACCGCCTAGCATCACGACTACTACAGGTGTGTATACCACACAGTACATGTTCATACAGGTGGAGCAGATCAACACCGCCTAGCATCACGACTACTACAGGTGTGTATACCGCACAGTACATGTTCATACAGGTGGAGCAGATCAACACCGCCTAGCATCACGACTACTACAGGTGTGTATACCACACAGTACATGTTCATACAGGTGGAGCAGATCAACACCGCCTAGCATCACGACTACTACAGGTGTGTATACCACACAGTACATGTTCATACAGGTGGAGCAGATCAACACCGCCTAGCATCACGACTACTACAGGTGTGTATACCACACAGTACATGTTCATACAGGTGGAGCAGATCAACACCGCCTAGCATCACGACTACTACAGGTGTGTATACCACACAGTACATGTTCATACAGGTGGAGCAGATCAACACCGCCTAGCATCACGACTACTACAGGTGTGTATACCACACAGTACATGTTCATACAGGTGGAGCAGATCAACACCGCCTAGCATCACGACTACTACAGGTGTGTATACCACACAGTACATGTTCATACAGGTGGAGCAGATCAACACCGCCTAGCATCACGACTACTACAGGTGTGTATACCACACAGTACATGTTCACACAGGTGGAGCAGATCAACACCGCCTAGCATCACGACTACTACAGGTGTGTATACCACACAGTACATGTTCATACAGGTGGAGCAGATCAACACCGCCTAGCATCACGACTACTACAGGTGTGTATACCACACAGTACATGTTCATACAGGTGGAGCAGATCAACACCGCCTAGCATCACGACTACTACAGGTGTGTATACCGCACAGTACATGTTCATACAGGTGGAGCAGATCAACACCGCCTAGCATCACGACTACTACAGGTGTGTATACCACACAGTACATGTTCATACAGGTGGAGCAGATCAACACCGCCTAGCATCACGACTACTACAGGTGTGTATACCACACACAGTGCATGTTCATACAGGTGGAGCAGATCAACACCGCCTAGCATCACGACTACTACAGGTGTGTATACCACACAGTACATGTTCATACAGGTGGAGCAGATCAACACCGCCTAGCATCACGACTACTACAGGTGTGTATACCACACAGTACATGTTCATACAGGTGGAGCAGATCAACACCGCCTAGCATCACGACTACTACAGGTGTGTATACCACACAGTACATGTTCATACAGGTGGAGCAGATCAACACCGCCTAGCATCACGACTACTACAGGTGTGTATACCACACAGTACATGTTCATACAGGTGTGTATACCGCACACAGGACATGTTCATACAGGTGGAGCAGATCAACACCGCCTAGCATCACGACTACTACAGGTGTGTATACCACACAGTACATGTTCATACAGGTGGAGCAGATCAACACCGCCTAGCATCACGACTACTACAGGTGTGTATACCACACAGTACATGTTCATACAGGTGGAGCAGATCAACACCGCCTAGCATCACGACTACTACAGGTGTGTATACCGCACAGTACATGTTCATACAGGTGGAGCAGATCAACACCGCCTAGCATCACGACTACTACAGGTGTGTATACCGCACAGTACATGTTCATACAGGTGGAGCAGATCAACACCGCCTAGCATCACGACTACTACAGGTGTGTATACCACACAGTACATGTTCATACAGGTGTGTATACCACACAGTACATGTTCATACAGGTGGAGCAGATCAACACCGCCTAGCATCACGACTACTACAGGTGTGTATACCGCACACAGTACATGTTCATACAGGTGGAGCAGATCAACACCGCCTAGCATCACGACTACTACAGGTGTGTATACCACACAGTACATGTTCATACAGGTGTGTATACCACACAGTACATGTTCATACAGGTGGAGCAGATCAACACCGCCTAGCATCACGACTACTACAGGTGTGTATACCACACAGTACATGTTCATACAGGTGTGTATACCGCACACAGTGCATGTTCATACAGGTGGAGCAGATCAACACCGCCTAGCATCACGACTACTACAGGTGTGTATACCACACAGTACATGTTCATACAGGTGGAGCAGATCAACACCGCCTAGCATCACGACTACTACAGGTGTGTATACCACACAGTACATGTTCATACAGGTGGAGCAGATCAACACCGCCTAGCATCACGACTACTACAGGTGTGTATACCACACAGTACATGTTCATACAGGTGGAGCAGATCAACACCGCCTAGCATCACGACTACTACAGGTGTGTATACCACACAGTACATGTTCATACAGGTGGAGTAGATCAACACCGCCTAGCATCACGACTACTACAGGTGTGTATACCACACAGTACATGTTCATACAGGTGGAGCAGATCAACACCGCCTAGCATCACGACTACTACAGGTGTGTATACCACACAGTACATGTTCATACAGGTGGAGCAGATCAACACCGCCTAGCATCACGACTACTACAGGTGTGTATACCACACAGTACATGTTCATACAGGTGGAGCAGATCAACACCGCCTAGCATCACGACTACTACAGGTGTGTATACCACACAGTACATGTTCATACAGGTGGAGTAGATCAACACCGCCTAGCATCACGACTACTACAGGTGTGTATACCACACAGTACATGTTCATACAGGTGGAGCAGATCAACACCGCCTAGCATCACGACTACTACAGGTGTGTATACCGCACAGTACATGTTCATACAGGTGGAGCAGATCAACACCGCCTAGCATCACGACTACTACAGGTGTGTATACCGCACACAGTACATGTTCATACAGGTGGAGCAGATCAACACCGCCTAGCATCACGACTACTACAGGTGTGTATACCGCACACAGTACATGTTCATACAGGTGGAGCAGATCAACACCGCCTAGCATCACGACTACTACAGGTGTGTTTTATCCTCGTAACGCCTAAATTCTGTTCTTTAAGAAGGACATATGGCGTTCGACCTATTCTGTCTATTAAGAAGGACATTCGGCGTTACATGGTTATTTGTTGTGTATTAATTTTTCACCTTCCAACCTGCCTCCCGTTCACCTACACCCGCACACCAAAGGACCTCAATGGGACCTCATCTATCAATCTCATTACTTTTACACTCATCTATCTTTATGTCGCAGATAATAACTTTTCTCCAATTTGCTCGGAAATAGCTTCATTACTTTAAAAAAAGAATACGTCAATAGGCTCATTTATGTTGTCAAGGCGCAGAGGACTGTAATAGAAATTGCCGGACTAGGCCGGTAATAAAAGGGTTCTTAAACTTCACACTTTCGTGATTAGGTGTTTTATGGAACACATTTTGTTTGAAGTTTGAAGGCTGAATGTGAATTTCCCGCGCATTCTTTATGAAACGGAACGTAAGCAAAACCAGCGCCAACGCTTTGCGAACTTTAAAAGTTACAAAATGTCAATTTTATCACGATTTAAATATTTGTTTCCTTGCAAATTGGAGAAAAGCACTATACAAACCTCGGCCGAAATAACAATTTCTGGTCTCGTTTACTTTAGAAGGCCTCGACTTTAGAGATGGGCCGAATATTCGGTTTATGTTCGGTATTCGGCATGTTCGGCATGTTTACCGAATATTCGGTTTCGCCGAATATTTAGCCGAATAAAAATGTATCTTTTTTTGTATGTATTGTAGGATAAATTGTTGTCAAGACAAGCAGTGAAGCAGTTTCATTTTAATTTGTTGTCAACGTTTTCAATGTAAAAAGATATAGGGGTGAAGAGCGGAGTGGTCTGATGTGAATCAGCGCTTATTTCGTAAAAATGTGAAGCTTCGAATTTTTTTAAATGGACATCGACTCTCGCGAATAATTCGGCCGAATATTCGGTTCGGCAAACTTTTTACCGAATATTCGGCCGAATATTCGTATTCGGTAAAACCTATGTTCGGCCCATCACTACTCGACTTCGTCTCGGCCTTCCAATGCCACTCGACCAGAAATTGCTATATACTCGGCCTGTGATGTAATGTACTATTACTCTCTGTCTGTTTGTTTTGAATGCTTTTGGATTCTTACATGCCGATTCTTTTCGGCTACCCTTTCATTAACCTAGTATTTCTTTTCGCCTGCCTTCGTTAAAATGTTAGCCTTCGCCGCTGAGTCTGGTATGCAATCACTTACTTCTTCTTCTTCGAGTGGGACACCAAGTCATCTAACGACTCAATGACTGGTGTCAGAGTTTTTCAACCACCTACTACAAGTAGCAGGCCTCTGACATGGTTGTGTAACGACCGCCGTATAAGTGGTCATAGACAGCAATCGGGACCGACGGCTTAACGTGCCCTCCGAAGCATGGAACCGTCTTTTTTTTCCGACATATAGGTGGTTCAGTATGCAATGTCCTGACCAGACTGGCAACCAATTTATCAAGTGATAAATTTCAACTTTGTGAGTGACCCTACCGGAAATTGAACCCGGAACCTTCTGCGTCGCAGGCAGTCGTACTAACCACTGCGCCATATCAGCTGTCATTACTTATTTATTGCCTTCCTTGTTCCAGCTACACGCCCAGCTCGAGCTCCAGCTCCGAGTGATGTGGATAACAGCTGTAGTGGAAACCCAGACCATGGACACAGGTTGTAGACAGGTACGGACCGTATTGGCCCAAAAAACATACCACAATCGGATGGAACTCATCAATACTAAAATATACTTGACCTCGCGACGTGACGATATGGGCTACGCGGCAGTTAAACGTGGATATACCATAAATAGTATTCAGAATATACTACTACTAGGTACTACTATTTTTCACTATAAAGAACATATGAATATCTGCAAAAAATAGTACATTGTTGTCGAGGCCGGGAAAACAAGGCTTTGCCGGACGAGTAGAGTTTGAAGTCCGAGCCGTAGGCGAGGACTTCAATTATACGAGTCAAGCAAAGTCATTTTCCCCGAGGCTTACATAGTGCTTTTCTCAAAAAATGCTAGGAAATAACAAACTAAGTACGTACTTTATAAAAAATGTTTTCCACGGTCAGTTTGGCTTCAGCCCTTATGCACCCCTTATGTTTGGCGGCGTGCAATCCATTTCGATACTACTCTCATCTTTATTCCGTTTTAAACAAAAGATACTACAATACAACAGCCCCCAATCATGAAAATTTTCACGTTTTCCCAGTTTGTTTTTCCACTAATTGTGTATTTTTTAATAAATAGGCCTTTAGCAAGGCACAGTATTCATTGCTATTCAGCCATTCTATAGGTATGTTTAGTTCATTCATTCTTTTATTCTATTGGTACATTTAGGATAGGCAAGGGTTATAAAATTATACAGCCTTGTCTTGAGTTTGTTTATATCAACTTTTCATACAAAATTACGTTCCGTTCTCATGAGATTCATTGAGATATCTATTTTAAAATTAATTACCTGTGTGGCTTAGCGTGTAACGAATTTACTTTGCCGGACACCTGCAAAGGAATTCCATACAACTTTGCCGGCGCGGTCGGAGACATGACACACAATGGAAAACTATTCTTTTTTTTGAAAGATATGAACATATTTCCTAGCATGTTTGAGAAAAGATACATATGCTATCCTGACGTTTACTGCCCTTAGGCGCAATCTACACACATGAGATATGATGTCTACTGTGTCGCCGATCCTTGACAATGAGACGGGCGCTTTATGTGTGTAAACGGCGTTTTTTGTTTCATAAATTTATGTGGAAACACTTGAGTGTCACCTCCCACGTCTCACGAGTGGATATAGGCCATGATATTGTAAACAAACAATGATGAAAGATCGGCAAAGTGACAGAAGCTGTTGAACTTATTGAATGTTACACGATTGATGTTAGACGCCTCACTAGTTCATTTTTCTTGGAATAAATGTATCGTTGATGAATCGATGATATGTTTATATATATGTATACGTGATATACAAATGCGTGGTACAGTGAGGAAATCGTAATATTTCCGATATGACAGCTAAAAGATTCGGCGTACTATAATGCTACGGCAGGCAGCCATTTTAAATAATTGACATCTCTTTTATGTATGAAAGAGAAAACTGTCAAATTGACCTTAGTGAGATCAAAGTAACAACTGTCAAATTGTCCTTATTAAGATGGCCTAACTGGTAGTAAAACATCGACGACGGTATTTTTATGATATAGATATTACGATATGTCACGTAGCTTTCATCAGAGACATTAAATAAAATAAATATAAACACTATTCATTGTAAACAAAGCTTGATATATTCAATTCATGCCAACTTAAATACAGGGTGTTAGGGACGGTGTAACGAAAACTTTGCAGGCATGCTCAGACCATTAAACTGAATAACTTTTACTATGGAGCCAATTGTGGTAAACGAAAAAAATTTTCCGACCTCCCATACAAAATTCAAGCTCAGCTGACTGACTTTGCATGGAAAGTCGAAAATTTTTTTTCGTTTCCCACTATTGTCCCCATAGTAAAAGTTGTTCAGTTTGATGGTCTGAGCACGCCTGCAAAGTTTTCGTTACACCGTCCCTAACACCCCGTACATTGGGACTAAGCACAAAAAAGTTAGACGAGCGTTAAACATTCTTTGTATGAAGGTTTATTTTAAACACGTGCTACAATTGTCTAACTTTTTTGTGATAAGGCCCATTCAGTTTATGTACTAAGACAGTGCCTAACCAGATTTACTTTAAATAGATGTGACTTACTGTATAAAATTAAATTATACATAATTAACTCTTTATTAATATCTAGCTGTTTAAGGATCTACTGCATACCTCCTATATTTGCCTCAGCGTTATATTATAGGGTGATTAATTATGATATAATTATAAGTATAAATATGAATTACAAAAAACAATTAAAGAAATATCTTAAAGATCTTCATGGCCGTCACGTAACCTTTAAATCGTAATTTTAGGGAATATTTTTTTAGCCGAATGTGGCTTTAACTTTTGCCATTGAGGCTCAGATAACATGATGGCATGGCGGTTACCGAATCTTATCATCAATCACCCACTGGCAAACTCGAGTTGTATTTTAAGAAACTACTAATAAGTTCGTCAGTGGAAAGATTTCACGAAATAACAGATGAAGTCAGAAACAATGCAATGACACAAACTAGGGTGTTTTGATAGGGAACGATTTTGTGAACAAATTTTTATTGAATTCAGTAGATTGATAGTTTCTTCATTAGATATACAGCCTGAGTAAATTAGCAATATCTAACAAATAGCGAATAGAGTTTAATTATATCAACTTCAATGCAATAAATATTATCACGATGGCTATATTTGTTAAGTAATTTTAGGCGCTAGCCTTTTTGTGTAAGTGCTTTGATTATTATTAGATATGTAGACAAGAGTACCTATTCAATGAGAGATTCTAACTCTAATGACGGCCGTTACCAGCTGTTTATGAAAAGCAATCGACGTGATAAAAGAAATATATTTTTACCTGTACAGATAGTCAATTGACTTATATGTATGTTCACTTCATCGTAGTCATAGATAAATTGTAGAAACGGCAATAGAAAATATCATATCTAATGTTTTAACATTGAGAAGTTAATTTTGATAACGTAAACAGTTCAAATGTTTATCCTAGCAATACTTCACTCAGCAATGCAAAAAATGCACACTTGCTGAGCGCGCCTTAAATTCCAGACAAAGAGAGATAGATAGTCGCCTAAGATATTTATCAAAATCAGTTGTCTAGTAAGTACCACGATGAGCAGATATGTTGCGGGTAATTCTCTATCTTTTATATCATATAAGATTTTTAAACGCATGTTTAGTGAGTTTGAATGTGCCTTTACAACTTAGCATCTCATTGTTCACGAATGGTAACAGTAGTATTTTTCTGACCTGGTTTAAACCGCCCTAACCTATCTGCTCGACATCTCTTACAAATGTGGTGATTACTGGATATCCTGTGTACAAGAGTAACAATTAGGGTTTTACCATAAAAACGTGCGTCTAACTTTTTGTGGTAAGAGCTGTTACTTCCAGCTGTTGTAGTTGGCTCCCTATGTTACGGTGTATAATAATATCATTACGTAGCAATATTGTCAAAATGTAGTGGTATATAATTTTATACTTGCAATTCTGAATAGGTACATTGTAATTATAAGTACAATTTGGAAATTTTAACTATCCCATAATTTTAGGTATGGAACCTTTCCAGATACGTGAAAGAGAAAAGGTTTTAACTGGATAGAAAGCACCCTATTTATATTAGATTTGTAGATCTATGTTACATGATCAAAACTTAATTTTAGTCTTTAATTCTTGAGTCAGTGTAACAGCAGCTAAAAAGTTTACTGATCCTTAGGTACACTGATCCAGTGTATCTAAGGATCAGTGTACAGCAATAAAAATCGTGCGAACTTTCCAGTACCAAATTCAAAATTAACTCATTTGATTGAACAGAAATGTAATGAATTCGTAATTTAAGAGTGCAGGATTTTGTTTCTGTTTTTGACTTTCCAAGAAAATGCGTTAATTTTATCGAGTTTCATGAGATTCAGTTGTGATAGGTGTATCATTTTCATTATCATGTCATGAATCATATGTACGATCAGATAGAAAAGCACCAACTATTTAATTAAAAATATAGTTATATATAACTTTATTTTACATAAATACAATCAGACAAAAATTTTGTTAACTTAAAAATAGTATTTATTATGCCACATCACAATCATAAGTATCCTATTTTATTACATAGTATAAACATTATACTATTTCAGATAATTAACAGTAAAGAGATTTGTCATTCTTACTCAGAAAGTAAGTAGAGTAACCAATTTTATTTTATTTTTTATTATTCTATTCAAATCATATTATAAAAACAATATTATAAAATCTCATTTTTCGGGCCGGTATATCACTGGGTCGACATATCTATAACCCTGAGATAGAAAGTATTCAAACTACGGCGGTATTTGGATGGGTATTGCTTGACAAGTTGCGCCAAATACCGCATACACATCCTCGTACCGGGCAGATACCGCTAAGATTTTGAATAGGGCCTAATGATGGATTCAGATTTTTAAGCAGATTGCCTTTATTTTTAAGATGCCAAATGAAAAACCATTTGAGATTTGTTCTAACGCGCGAAAGCGAATTTATGTTAGATTATGAAACAGTACGTCCTGAAAATAGGTTCGTAAGTTTTCAAATACAAAATTACTTTCCTGTAGTTTTGGCTGACTGGGTCTTCTGTTTTTCGTTGGGTTTTCTTACCGGACCGCTGGTAAATTAGTTTACCTACACGTACGTGAGCATGAGATTCATTGCCGTAGTAAAAATTCTATGCTTTTTGGAGATAAAGGAGCCATCTAATGGAAATAGACTTTTGAAGTGGCATTTGACTTTATTGGTTTCTTACAAATAACCATAAAAATGTTCTGCATTATTTATAAGTATTAAGTATTAATTATTTAATGAACAATGTCGCTCCAGAGGAATTGCGCTGTTTGTCGTAAATCGTGAATTAATATGTAATAATTTATGTAAATTAAGGTGAACTTAAATAACTTCATTACAATGGTTGTGTTTTATGTTATGAGGTATTTATTTATTTATTCTACAGTGGTTGAATTATATTCACACTATAACTTAAGCATCACATGAATTGTCGAGTCCTATATTAACATAACCTACCGAATAATTAATTAAATTAAGCCTTATGAAATATGGATCATTAGCACGATTAGCCCAAATAATATTTGTGCTCAAATAATAATTTGATACAGTTTATTTTTGTAATATTAGGTTAAGTAAGTAATTTCATAAAATATTAATTAATCTGTAACCCTTCTGCAACCTTTCATCGTGTTGAACCCCACATTCCAAGAGTTTTATATCATTGATTTTATCAAAAGGAACCTTCCAAAAAGACGACTAGGTACCTATTGTTTGGGCTAATATTTTAGTTAAGAATACCTCCTACTTAACTCCTGCCTTTTAATCTACACCTACTGATTTACTTTGTCATTGTTAATTAACTTAAAGCAGTATGACTTGTTTGTATGCAACAGATACGTCTTATTACATTTTGTGATTCAGTTTATACCGTTGTACGATTGTAAGGTAGGTAGGTATTTATTTAGTGCGGTAGGTATAAAGATTTCATCTATTTACGGATACAAATAAATATTTTTACTCATACTTATTTTTATTTATTTCTCCCGAGTTTCTCCCATACTCATTCAGGCTAATATACCTAGGTACCTATTATTGGAGACAATATGGTTAGTCGCGAGTCACAAATTAGAAAATTACTACATAAATAAACCCAAGTAACTAACATTGGGACAAAATATTGTTAGGTAAGAAAAAACTAATAGACGATAAAACACAAGAAAATTAAGTATGGGTATAAATAAAAGGAATATCATCCAAAATGTTTGGGGTTTTGAAACGAGGTAAATTCGCATTTTGTTTAAAAATATATTAGGTTGTGGAAAATATTGTACGAGTTTATTGTTTATCTTGTTTGCTTGATTCATTAATTGTGACCACCAAGTAACCACACAGATTGTGACTGGATCACTGATTACCTTATAATGTAGACTGGATGAGATTGAACTAAAAGCATTTTCAAATTACGCGCCTGTAGCGTTACCACATGCAGCGACAGGATCTCCATAACTAGAGTTTTTATTTCCGGCATTCATGTTATCAAATGAGAAATAATAAAAGGATGAATGAATGATCATAAGCTTGAATATTATTTTATTTTATTTAATGTGCCATTATTAATTTAAAGCATCGAGATACAGAAGATAAATAATAAAAAAAGCTGTAAGCTGACTCATGCGAAGGCCGCCATTTTGTGATCGTGGAATGCGTTGCTTGGCAACCAGTTATTCATTTGACTGCGCGCGGTGTAGTAGTGTCGCTCGTTAGTTGATTTGCGTGGCAAAACTGGCAAACGCTCCCCAAGCGACGGTGAACTAACCATAGCGCAAACGAAGCTTTCTCGCAAATACTGTACTTGACTGAGTAGTTTTTGTGCGTGATACAAGAGACAATAGTGTGTAGAACATAAATATGGCCACAGAAGTTCCAAATACCGTGCCCGATACGGAGAAGGAGAAGGAATTGAAGGAGGACGCGCCGGTAGATAATGGTCAAACGAAAGAAGAAGCACCGGCGTCCGGAGAAAAGGCTGAGGAAAAAGCAGAAGAGAAAAAGCCTGAGCCTGCTCCGCCAAAACCCACAGTACACAAGGCGAATTTTGAGAAAGATATAGTTTATCTATACCAGTTCTCCAGGACTCCTTTGTTGCCGTCGACGTCGCCGTACTGCCTCAAACTGGAAACATGGCTTCGCCTGGCTGGTATCAAATACGAGGTAAGTGCCTATTTTATTTGAGTTCTGGAATTGTGCTTGCGATAACTCGTTCAATATTTACCACGAAAGATCCCATGGTGTGTACGAAGATTACTAAAAGTATACCCTGACTGATATTTTGAAGGGAGCAGCGGAAGGGAGTCTTCAGTTGTGGCCGTACACCTCATCAAATGTAATAAATGACAAATTTTGAACTAATGTTAGACGAAAATACAAACAATTTAGCATTTTTCATTCATAAAATTATGCTAAAATGTTTCGTAAAGTACATTTTTGGTACCCCGGCACACGCGAATTTGCGATATTGCGAATGTTTTTTTTATCACGAGTCACGCACGACCTGCATTCGTTTTGTCTATTTTTATTTATTGTGTTGTCATTTGTCCTGTTTGTCCTAGTCCTATGACATAAAATTACCAGTAGGTACTTATGCCAACCAATTCTTTGTAGTAGATACTATCGCCAGCACATCAACCTACCCATGGGACCGACTAAACTGGTTTTTCATACAAACACCATGAAAAACCTTTATAAGTTGATCTCAATGGGTAGATTGACATTCTCGCCATAGCACATACAATACAAGACTGGACACTACCCAGCCCAGCCTAGCAGCTTTATCTGCTGTTCAGTGTTTTACCATAGAACTATAATATTTCCCCAAGGTAAAAACTTCTTACCGTAAAAGCTTTTTGGAATTAGTGCAATAGTTTCAAAATTTATCAATTACAAAATAATAAGTAAATGACCCTTTTCTTGTTCAATAAACACAATGTTTTCCAGCCTGCTTTTTGGGAAATGTTTTTATTTCACCACACGCAGTTTGCCCGCTGCAACTAATTTTCTCAATGGAAAAGATGTGTGATACAAATTAATATTTCACTTGAATCACTATCTATAACAAACCACATCAAAATCAGTTGCATGGTTTAGGAGGAATTTAACGAATTCTATGACAGACAGACAGAGAAACACAAAAAGCACCTTATACATACTATTTATTGATAATTAAATCAATTATCTATTATGACAGTAGATAGCACTTCTTTAGGTACACAGCTGTAAAGAAACAACCATTCACACCATGTCTGACAATATTTTAGTAACTCAGAAGACTGCGTATCACCATAGTCACAGGTTGTCAGCCTGTTGTCTAAGAACAAGGATCGCCATCCGTAAAAATTTACCCCACTTTTGGCATCCATGAGATATACCTCAAAACATTTCTAGTAAATAGTACTAAAATATGGCATATGTCCATATTCCATCGTTACATACAAACAGAAACATCAAAAATTGCTTGGTACTTTGTTCATGGACTCTATGAAAATTCGTTCTTTGTTTTATCTTTGTGTTTATCTTTTCAGTTTTTGTCATTTGTTTAGTCTTACCTTACATTAAATACTGGGTTTTTAGTTGGTCAGTTTAGATTGTTCAGTGTGTAAATGCTTATCTAGTACTGCATCGGTACCATACCAGTACATTATACAAATTAAGAATAGATTTTTAAGCGGTTTAGTTTTCTATTGTCGTATTTTAATACTTTTTTTTTTTTTTTTTTTATCTATGATGGGCTTACTCTTGACCCCAATCTTACCCTAGAGCAGAGATGGGATCTACGGTGGAGCGAGCTTGCCCAGAAGATGCCTATTCACTCTAGACTTAAAGAGATTCAGGTTATATGCACTCGAAAATACAGACGCAGGCAGGGAATTCCATTCTTTAGCAGTGCGCATAATGAAAGATGATTTGAAGCGCTTAGTGCGTAATGTGGGTATATCAACTAAGAACGGATGGTAGCCGGCCGTGCGTCTGGATGTCCGATGGAAGAAAGGAGACGGTGGTATGAGCTCATGCAGCTCACGCGCACACTCTCCGAAGTACAATCTGTAGAAGACCGATAGGCAAGCAACCTTGCGGCGGTGAGCCAGGCTGTGAAGCTTGGTCGCCACCAGTTTTTTATCACCTATTAATCTCTTGGCTCTTGGTTCCACCGAATCCAGTGCAGCAAGTTGGTATTTAGCCGAGCCATCCCAAAGGTGACAGCAGTACTCCATGCAAGATCGGACTTGAGCTTTATAAAGAGTTAGAAGCTGTTCAGGCGTGAAGTACCGCTTGACTTTATTCAGGACGCCCAACTTTCTAGCTGCAATTTGAGCCTTGGACTCGATGGTGGTGCCGAAGTTGAGGTCAGAGGAAAGCTCCATGCCATGGAGTTGAAGAGTGTTGGTCACTGGAACAGATGTACCCCGAAAAGTAGGAGAAAAGGTGAAAGGACTCCTTTTTGCGGAGAAAAGACACGCCTGCGTTTTTGAAGCATTGAAGCTGACGAGATTGTCATCGCCCCACTGGGAGACGTTACTTAACGTCAGGCTCGTACGCTCAATCATAGCCTTTCTCAATCTTTGGATTTCATCACCACTGGCTCCTGCGCCGGACAGATATTTCTCGGTGACAGTACTGTCATCTGCGTACCCAACAATTCCTGAAGATAGAAGGTCATTGATGTGCAGCAGGAAAAGCGTCGCGACTACAAGAACACTACTTGACCATAAGAATAAATAATAACACTACCGTGTAGAAGTGAAACTCCTTTGTCTGTGCCCGAAAAGCCGCGCTTTAAATACCTTCTTCCCCGCTCAGCCCGCAACGCCCCGCGCGCTCCCGCACATTAAGCCAGGGCTGTCACGTGCCAATAGTTTTATTCCAAACTAGCGGCTCGCCAAGCAGTTGCATGACTTTCGGCGTAGTTTATTTACACACCTACGCGCCATAGGATGAAAAATCGTGCAAATGCAATTATTTTAAAAGATTTGCGATGAATACGAATTTGTTTGTTACCATAATCAGCTAACAATAACTTAGACACCTACCTACCTCAGGTACCGTATGTCGGGTTAGAAAACTGAACTGAGGCTATGTACTTAGTAGGTACCGACGTGAGTAAAAATAGGAGAACACAAAACCAATACGTACCTATTAAGAATGGTAGGTACCTATTTACTGTATCTAGAACCTTTGCTCATCTTTAGGCAAATTAAAAAAATAAGATGGAGAGTCATCCTCGCATCACTTTTTCAGCCATCAGCACCATAGTCATTCGGAAAGGCTAAACAATTCCGAAAAAACAAAATTTGACCCGCGCGACGAACGCTTACGCGGCGAAGCGCACTCCCGGCCGAATTACTCGCAGTGCGAGCGCCAGACGGTAGGCAAATATAATGACCTTGAGCGCGTCTGGAGCGGGAGTGTCGTCTCTAGGTGTGTTTACTCTTATGACTTGACTTTTTAGGGTTTCGTAGTCTACTAGAAACCCTTATAGTTTCGTCATGTCTGTCTGTCTGTCTGTCTGTCTGTATGCCGCGCCCTCATATCTTCGTCAGTTTTAGAGCTATCGACATGAAATTTGGTGAGAAGATAGATCGTGTTGACCCAAATATGGAAATGTTAAGAAAAAAATATTTTAAATGTTTTTTGGACCCCCTCCCATACAAGTGAAAGGGGGGCAAATAAATTTTTTTTCTTCTGTAATATTGAGTAGGGTATCGTTGAATAGGTCTTTTAAAACTAAGGTGAGGTTTCTTTGAAACAAAGTCACTAAAATGTTTCTGTCACGAGATATTTGCTTTTCAAAAGGGCGTTTTGGACCCAAAATTTGTTCCAGCTGTAACTTCTAAAGTATAAACTCTAAAAATTTGAAATAAATATGGAATATAGCTTACAATCTGAAGTTACAATGAAAACTATAATGGATATTGTACCCTTAATGGTTTCAGAAAAAATTGAGTTTTCCTATTTGCGGTTGGTCATCATACTGCTGCTAACAAACCAGCAACAAAATGAAGTTTGTAATGCTTAAAAACCTGATATTTAAACGTTGACTACGAAACCCTATTTGTGGGCGTGTCTGACACGCCCTTGGCCGGTTTTTTTATTACTTCGTTTCATTCCATAGACGAATTTTCCGTGAGCCCCTGAACAAACTTTCATAGCAATTTTTGATTTGCTATCGTGTAAGGATGGAATACGGACATACCTATGCCATATTTTAGTACTAATTAGGTACTAGCAATATTTTGAGGTCTGTTACGGTCGATGAACGACATGGAGTACATTTCAGCCTTCATAATTGCAAAACTCATCAGTTCATTACACTCAAATTCCTTCGTCGCTTCTTACTACACCAACGGGAAAAATAATATGGTAGTGATGCTATTCTAAGCCGGCACCACATGGCAATGTTATAGCTAGTAATTTATGAAGATTTTCTTCCACTGCTATTACCTACTTAAAATACGTAAATTCATTTAAAATTTACGCTATTTGAAGGTTTCAAGCAATTACCTATATTGACCATAGAATATTGACTGATATAGCTAATATGAAATACATATAATAGGTACTTTCAGTTCTTCAAGATACAGTACACAGTGTTTTTGAAAAAGTTGTTACGAAATCTCTTTGTAGGGGCGAATAACGTTCATTCGTCAAACTCACGCACAAATTCAAAAATAATAAAGATCTGACAGACTTTTCCCGCTTTCCGTGCAAAAATGATCGCCACCCTTGCTGTGTGTTCGTTAGGTATGCTCCTATTAAGATAATTTACTAATAATCTGTTCGTAAGTACCAGACTAAAAGATACTTAAGTTTTAGAGCAGCTAGGTACCTACTCCTCGTCAATCGTAGCGATAAAGCCGAAAGGCACGATAAGTAGGTAGGTTTAATAGGTTTATAGTGGGTCATGGGTTGTGGGTGGAATCTTGCATTTGCACCGAAGGTAGGACTTATGCGAAAAACCCCACCTGAAACAAATTATCTTTGTTGCGGCCTACTTGAGTTCGAAGCAATATTGACTTGATACCACTGTGACGTGATAGATTGTTTCCAAGTGGAGGGGTTTCCTACAGCGGACAAAGGAAATCCGCAAGTTACCTACATTTTCTTTCTTTAAGGTAAATCGTTACGTCATACAAACGAAAAACTGCACTTCAGTCGGGTTATACATGAGTTGCAGAGTAAATTTTTGAAAAAAACTGCATGTGAAATGATGAAGGCACACGTAAATTTGTCGCAAAACTACTAATGGTTTAAAGATAATAAGCATCTGATGGCTTAAAAATTCTTTTTAGTGTTTTGCGAAAATGTTATGTACCCACGGGACTCCCCATCAAGTTTCTCAATCAAACTTGTGTCTCCTTAACAGACATAACTCCATTGAACTTTTGTATGGAAAACGGGACGCCTTAACTAGACGGTTAGATTAATTTCTAATGATGTTTGTTCTGTATACTCTTAGAACACGCAAGTTGGTGTTTGATGTGATCCCACATAAAATATTTGTGCGTCGCCTAACCATTTCCGGTCTCTTGTAAAACAAACGCGGGAAATCGGCGAGAAAACATACACTTAGTCGTGTTGAAAGTAATTTTCTCTTTATTTTTGCGTTAACTTGTTGGTTTGGGATAGTCCGTATGTATATAATAGAAAGTGACCCTAACTAAATATCAATACTCACATAGGAAACGGCTTTTTCATACATAACATAGGTACCTAGCAACTTTCCGACTTGCGGTTGTGGTTAGTTTTGTTGGTTATCTTTACTTATTCTTGGAATATTGTTTTAAGTTTCAAACCATATTTTAAATAGTAAGTAGGCAAGTTGGTATAATAGGAGAGTCCGGGAGACTTGCCCAAGTGGGAAACTTGAACCACTAGTTGAATTAACTGTTTAATTTGACAAGTGACGAAATAAATGGGAAGAGTACCGGTTCAATTAAAATAAATAGTTCGTTTGAAGTTGGTTCAGCTAGTGCGTACCTACCTACCTTACAAATTAACCCGCGCACGGTCCGACGCGCAACGCACTAGTGGTAAAAGTGTTATGATGAGCCAGTGGCGCCTACAAATACGGCAATATATCTGCCTGAATACTTAATGCATCCGGAAATGTATTCTCGGTTGCGGTTTCATTACGTTGATTGGTTTTAGCAATATTTCCCCACATTATTATAATTACCTGCCAAATTAAACATTTCTCACGATGTCAACTATTACTATGACAATTCATAGGATACATTTACTTCTATCTAAGCAATCTTCGGAACTTTACATGAAATACAGGCTTTCGGGTCGTATTGCATACGAAATAACCAGAATTATTATTCCTGTTAGAAGGCGCCACTGTAGCGTCGTTTATGCTTAACTACTCGCCTCCACATATAATCATTGCCTGTACTCACAACACAACTACCGACAGAACTGTAGGTAGATAGAGGCATAACCAACAAAGCTCTCTTCATTAACATTCTCGTAAGAATAAATAATTATATGTGTTAATCACATTACACTGCAACCATGCGTGGCTCGGGTAGTAATCCCACTTGTGATATGATATATTTGCACTAACTAAACTAAACTTACTACCTATAGCAAGTAACAAGGTAGCTTGTTACGGTAATAACCCGTCCCGAGGTTGTTTATGAAGTATAGAGTCTCGTTACGAATGCGAGTAGAGTAATTTCAATCAGAACCGTTTGTTCTCTTGAAGTCGTTTATTTGAAGTAAAATAGCAACGACAAGATCTTTGAAGGAAACAGAAAGGTTGCCTCGTCTCATCATAATTTCTATTTGTATGACATATAACTGCAGTATCAACTTGGCTATGAAATATTTGATGTCATATCCGTACAACTCGGAACATCGTATACGCGAGTTTTCGTTCGTTCAAATATCTTGTACAAAAATAAATAAAAGAATAACCGTTTCAGTTTTAATTTCGATGTTGGATAATGATAATTAGTTAAAAATAAAAATATTTGATGTCATATCTGTACAACTCGGAACATCGCATACGCGAGTTTTCGTTCGTTCAAATTTCTTGTACAAAAATAAATCAAATGATAGAGAATAACCGTTTCAGTTTTGAAACAACTTTAAATTCGATGTTGGATAATGATAATTGGTTAAAAATAAAAACATTGAAGCCCTTTATAAGCCTGGAAAGGTTTTAGAAGAGGGTAGGTATATGGTATAGATAGATTTTCGCATTGGCGTGGGATGAGGTAAGACGGCGTTGGTGGTGGTGGGAGGTAGACGGTGTGTGTAGGTGGTTTTCTTTTGTTGCCGAGGAGAAAATACAGTTTGAAATATGTACCTACCCCTGTAATGTTAAAAATCGCATAAGTAGAGACGTACAGGTTCGCGGCGGCGCCAGTTTAACAGTGTCTGAAAACTTAGACATGTGTTAAAATGTCTTATATTAGATAGGTAGGTATTATTATATAAAACAAGACTTTGCCAGTTTACTACCCGATAGCATGTGTGCGGAGTGATTACGTAGACGACAGTATCTGGATTAATGACATATGGAACTGTGTTTTACAAGGATTAAAATACTGAAAATGTTCTTGTTTCGTTAATTTTCGAAAAATTAAATTATTTTGGTTTAGTTAGTTGATAGCCATTATCCAGGTCATGCATTTTGCGTTTGGCTTACTATTCTTTACTATTTTTATTAGCTGTAAAACTTTCCTTCTCTGAGGTACCTATTTCTAGCAAGAAAACAAAATCTAAACGCAAATTTTAAAACGACTAGTCTACTAGGTGCAGGAATATCGGGCAACGTTGGTTCAAATTGGAAGGGAGGGTGTTTTGTAGGACGAACTGTATCCGTGCGCGGCCGTTGCCCCTCGTGTTAACCTTGTAACTATATGCCACCAAGTGTACCACAATGAATCCGTCATGTGCACGCCACCCGGGTCATATCATACCATAATCATCCATCAACACAACATGACTTTCAATTTCTTATACGTTATTTTTGTCGTATTATTTGTATGTCTAAAATCTAGTATGAGGTGTCGGAATTTAGGTATCTTAATCTAGGTACAGTGTAAAAGAAATGGTTCAGAATGTAGATGTATCTTCAATTTTCATAATATTTCGTAATGATTTTTGTAACTACTTTTTCCCCACATAATACAACTTTGAAGCGGGATTTGTAGACACAGTTCGGTTCCCCTCTGTACACTCAATAATGACAATGTGCGCACCCCTATTAAAAAAGTAACTTACAACCGAAGTGAGTAATCGCTATAAGGGTGTTTGTTAAATCGTACACAAAAAGAGGAATTGCTAAAAGACGCTTCGAATGTGGTTTGGTACTATCGCCAGCACATAAACCTACTTGCTTGTTGATGTGATTGCGATTGCTTATGAAGATTTTCACAACATTCAAAAAGATGAATAGATAAAAAAAGTTACGAATGAAGCTCTAAAGTTCTAACATGAAATCTTACAGAATCGCGTGGTAAATTGATACTTGCTGGTAGAGCTTGATTGATAGAAAAGAAGGGTCAAGTGCTTAGATTAGTACATGCAGTAGATAAGGCGCGATGGGGGCAAGCCGGCGAGCACGCCCATATGCGGTCGACGACCCTAGTTAGCTACACTGGCTGAGCTACACTGAGCACTCCAATACAGACCCACAATCATTTTCTAAGATAACTGTGCCAGTAGGTACGTATCATAGCTATTGGCCTCTATTCTGGTATATCATAGTTTTATTCTATCCACCACCTGTCGCCGTTGTACTAGAAAAAAGGTAAATAAGTTACCTAAACAATATTTGCTTAACTTCGTAGAAAAATAAATACATAAATAATAGCATGGGTTACAGTGACTTGCTACAGTACTACAGTGATTCGCTCGCAGCAGTGTTGGGCAAATTGTAATTAACTACTAATTACAAAATTACAATTACTGTATGTAATTGCAATTACCAATTACGAATTAATAATTTTAAAAAGTAATTTCAATTACTAATTACTTTGATGTAATTGTAATCAGAATTACTAAGGTTCTCAATTACATATGAACAAGGGCCATATAAATAACAGCTATAAGGATTTTTAACTATGTGTTTATTTCTAAATAATGACCCATACAAAACAATATGATGAAATAAAAAGGTGTTTTTATCATCTCTATTCAAAAACAAAAACAGTAATGTATCAAGGATAGGTTGATGTGCTCCTGATAGTTCATGAATCAATACTTAGAATTGCTTGGCCTTTTGCACTCCTTGAACCTTTCGTTTTTTTAGTGTAAGTATAAGGGTTCTTATGGTCGTAATGGTTCTTCGGGTCTTCACGGTTCGTCGGGTCGTAAGAGTTCATCGGGTCGTAAGACTTCATCGGGTCGTAACGGTTCTTCGTGTCGTAAGTGTTCTTCTGGTCGTAAGGGTTCTTCCTGAACTCTTAGGACCCGTTGAACACTTACGACCCGTTGAATCCTTACGACCCGATGAACCCTTACGACCCGAAGAATCCTTGCGACCAGCTGAACCCGTTGAACCATTACAAACCTAACAACCCTTACGACCCGATGGCTGACCTCTAAAGACCCATTGACAAGCAATTCGAAGGGCCGAGCCGGCCGAGTCATTATGTACTTATACCTACAAATTAGTTTAAGTTTTGACTCAAAAATTAGCGATTGAATACTTAATAATCACCACAAAAACTAGATTTTCAATCATCACTAATTTAGTGACAAAATTATAAGTTTTAATCGTCAGAATTTGTGATTATGCCAATACTACAATGTATCATACTACAAAATGTAATTGAGTAATTGAATTACGAATTATAATTACTTAATTACATAATTGGAAAAGTAATTGCAATTACTGTTAATTTCAATTACATGTAATTTCAATTACATTTAATTGAATTAAAAGTAGTTCAATTATTAATTAAATTACAAAAGTAATTAATTACGCCCAACACTGGCTCGCAGTGGCTTCAAATAGTTCCTAGTTAGGTCCAAAGGCGTTTATCATAAGGTTTGACAAACGTATTCGTCGACGCGTACCGCATGCAACGCCATTTGTATGAGAATAAGGTGTAAATTCGCATTTTCCTAACGCGTGTATTACGGTACGGATGCGATAAAAATATTTAACAGAAGTTTAATGTGATTTCCGCCAAAGAATTTTTTAAAGATCCACGATATAGAGGTAATTTCTATTTTGTTTTCTACGAATATTTTGACATTATGTTTCGGCTTAGTTTTGGGCTCTATGAGATGATGATGATGATGATGATGATGAGAACCGCTGATGACAACAGAGTTTCTGTCATTTCATTGTGCTCGACCATGAGCAGTCTCAAACACTTACTAACTAGGGTAAGACTAGGGTGCAAGCTCCACATAGGAGACGTAAGACACGTGATCGTCGGAGTCGGAGACGCATTAAAATGATTCCATATAAATTGTATGAAACAGAAGCGACAAAGCTACACACGTAAGATGCGCGTCGCATCGATATCGGCTTACGATGACATGTTGCGCGTTGCACGTATACATATTCTGTGGAGCTTGCCCCTAGCCCTCTTCACCCTTTGTCGTGAATTATCCTGTTCAGTAGCTTCGTTATCGGTAGGTACACATACCTAACCTACATACAAACTGAGCAGCAGAGCAGCAGGTTTTAGTATTAAGCCACGCCACGAAAGGGCCAGCTCATAGCCAGCGCTATTTGGCGCCATTTTATGTATCGAATTGAAAAATAATTGTATCGCAATTGACATACAGGGTGTTAATTTAAATGCGTGCCATAGCTTCAGAGTAGGTTTAGCATCGATAAAGGATGCCATAAAAATATAAAAAGAAACCCAGTCACAAATAGTCACAATATTTTTTTTACTTCGCTAAAATTTGATTCAAATGCCTATATCTCAGCCGAAATTCGTTCAATTTTAAAGCTGTTTAGACGAAAGAACTTGTATGGGCACTAAACAAGAACATTGTCAAAAATTGATTTAAAAATCGTATTAACTAATCAGTAATCAAAGAAATATTTTTTTGACTGGGATTTTTTCAAATATTTTTTACGGCTTCCTTAATCTACCCTGAAGCTATGGCACGCATTTAAATTAACACTCTGTATAGTCGAACTATACTAAAGTTGAACGGCTTTCGCGGTAGCCGGATTCGAATTTATGTACCTACGTACATTGTTTTTTCATCCGCTACTATACTAGAAATGGATCGTGCACTGTATGCGTGTCAGTCCTATAAAGATTTCCTGTCTTAAGGGGGATCGTTACGTCATACAAACTAAAATCTGAACTTCAACCGAGTTACACATGAGCTAAACAACAATTTTATCAAAAAATCTTTATGTGGGATGAGGAAGGCACACGTAAATATGTCGCAAAACTGCTTAACGTAAAAAAATATCAAGTATTTTCTCCACAAAAAAATTAGTAGCTCCATCTATGTTCATTAAGTGGCGACACGGTTTTTACAGAGAAATCTGATGGTTAAAAAATTATTTGTTTTATTTTGCGAAAATGTTATAAAAGCACGGGACTTCCCATCAAGTTTTTTAATCATAATTTTGTCTCATTTAAAGACGTAACTCCATTTAAATTTTGTATGGAAAACGATCCACCTGAACCAACGGTCTTCACTAAATTAACTTGTGAAATTGAAATACGGATCAAAAAAAATGTGAATCGAAACAGTCCATGAAACTGAACATTCCCCGAACGAAGATCGAAATTTAAAATATTATTTATAAATCCTAAAAACATTAATCTTTTTTAATATTAGCATATTTTTTCACACTGTATATGTATAATTCCAAGCATTGAAGCTACATCTACTCGAAGCCATTCTCCGCAAATTGCTAGCTGACAACGAAGCTTTGTTGAAGTTAATTAAGGCAATGTACAGTCAAATCCTCTTACATTATTCACGTATTTATGTACAGCTTTTCCCTTGCTTGACATTCTGTATAGATAGGTGCCATGACATGTGTAATAAAAATTAAGGAAATAACTAGTCATCAGATTAAACTAATCAGATTCTAGTATTCTAGAGTCGATATTACAGCTTCCTTGTCATTCCGCTGAGCCGACAAACGAATCCCATGGACTGCGTGCCGAAAACCTCGTGTACATATTACGTATCCCGTAACGTAACCTACCAGAACTCCCAGGGCATTCCCGGTTCACCAAATGAATTTCGTGATGGGAGCTCTAGGTCTCAGATCAGTAATGATTACTTTGAAACTTATTCAAGCTCTAGCGACTAGAGGATAGGAAGGCTAGGTATTGTGCATGGAAGGAAGATCAAGTAATCCTCACTTCAATTGCAACCTCAGGTAGGCAAAGGAATCATAATGTATCCATAACAGCCTGTATAGACATACAGTATTTAATTTTATATTCAACTGCTAAACGGCGGTTCTGATGCAGTTACAGTCACGATACAGTGCAGTTTATGTAACTTTTTTAACTACCCAGTGCGTTTGGAGTTGGGAGTAAGAAGGCAGATTTTTAATTAAGTTAGTACAGCATTGCTGCATGCAAACTAAAACTGGCCTTGCTGCATGTAGACCTTTTATATTCAATCTACTGGGTAATTGAGTTGCCATTTGGCGTTGAATATCAGCATATAATGCATTCTGCCTGTATAGAGCCGTGAACAGCCTGTTAGTGTGGATGTCTCGATCTGCTGTGCATGCATTAGCTACGTTAGGAATGTTCGATTCAACTACGCATTGCTCATACAAACTACATTACATTTTATATGCAACATCGTAGTTATTTCAACTAATTCATTTGTATAGTAAGACATATTTGTGTAGAACTGGGATACTGTATTTTCAAATACTCTTTAGCACAATCTCCTTGATTCAAGTAGATTTAAAACATTAATACCCACGAAAGTAAGGATATTTGCTCGTCCATTGCATTGCTTGCCTCACCACTTGCAAACCTCTCATCAAAGCCAGAGGTAATAATATTTGTAGAGTCTAATTATTGACTACGTTTTATCACTGAACATATTCAATTGCTATTACTTGTTTTGTGAGGCGCGACACATTTTAGAGTAGGAATAGCCATTTTCTTCCTTTATCACCTTGCAATAATCCCGCTTGTCTCAAACTGGTGTAACAAATTAATGGAACAAAATGCGAACGATCAAGTACTAAAATACTTCTACCTACTTAGGTATGTAGGTAAAGTACTCATTTTATAAATAGAGCATGGCAATACTAGGTATAGTAGTTAGCGTGTGAGGTGATGATCTCCATCGGGAAATGTTAGGTCACTCGCAACACGCCGGTAAAAAATTAGTCACCATGCTAATTGTAATTAAACTTAGCAATAACGTGGTGTGGTAGGAAATAGTGCACGCGTATTTAACATATTTGATTATTATGTAAATGTAAAAACATGATAAGTATTTTTTATTCTACCTTGCATGTAGAATGAACCTATGAATCATTTATATCAAACAAAAGTCTCTCAAATGTCTTTAAAATGACCTACTAGTTTAAGGTTCTGTAAATGAAAAATTTGATTATTTTATATAGTGGAATCACAGTGGAATGTTTACTTAATGAAACTTTCATTAGTGTTAAGACAGCACTCTGTGTGATAGGAAACAGAATAGCTGTATAACAGCGCGCGTTACGCTTATATAGTTAGGTAGGCAGGTACGTCCCGATCGATTTCGCCGCATTGATGATGCATCGGGCGGCAACAATGTGTTTATTATTCTTGCCGGGAGTGCTGTTTCGATCGACGTATTTGGTGGTGGAATGCGGGCGGTGCGGTGCCCGTCCTCGCTTGGCCCTCGACCGCCTGCGCCCGCCAGCCCCGCGTGCCCGGCTGGCCGGCAGCTCGGTATCGGTAGCCCGCCACGCCACGCCACGCCACGCACCCGCCCGTCGCTATGAGCCGGAAATGCGATGTGAAACTGCTACTTCGTTCATTGCTGATTCGTATTCTCGTTGTAGCCTCCACAATAACTAGCACCTGCACCGTTACGGCCTGTCTAAACATATCACAACATCATCCCGATTCGGAGCGTACGTACCACACGTACCTACCTAACTAGATTTGTCGATGCCCTAATTCGTAGTCATAAGTGGCATGAATAATATAATACAGTATTTAGACACGTTAATTATTATTCTATTACAGTAGCATTGCGACGGGTGAGTTCATTCTATACACGCAAACGATTTCTATAGTGGAGTGGTCGCACTCGATATTAGGAACTGGTGCGTGGTGGATTTATATTTGGGAATCTGTTTGAAGCGTCCGGTTGGTGTAAATAAATAAAGTAGCGTACATTGACTTGGCAGTAAGACACGCGTTGCATGCATGAGATTGAGAAACCGCAGCAGCGAGTAAGCCAGTGAGCTATGAAATAATGCGGCCCCGGTATGCCGGTTGCACTTTCCCAAGTGCCCGCAGCACCAACGCAGGCGCAGGCGCAAGCGGTGCTATGTGGCCGCAACCCAGCCGCAAACCCGCGTATTACTTTCAAACGTCCAACGCCCTGTCACTGACGGATCAAGCTAGAAAACACTGTCCGAATATGCCAGCTTCCGACACGCAATCAAATTGAAAAACGTTTGATGAAACCTTCTAACTATACCCGTGTCTTCGGGCGCATTCGCAACTAAGTTTCGTTGCCACATAATTGCTTGCTACTTTTAGCTAACTGCTATCAATACGGGGTGTAAGGGACAGGTCTCCGAATACTGATAGGGTGCATTCAGACCATGAAATTAAACAACTTGGCATAGAAATAAATTTCAGGAAACGGAAAAAAATTCGACTTCCCATACAAAATCACGATCAACTGATTGCATTTAGTATGGGAAGTCAAAAATTTTTTTGAGTATCCTGAAAATTATTTCTATGGGAATTTGTTCAGTTTCATGGTCTGAATACGCCCTTTCAGTATTCGGAGGGCTGTCCCTTACACCCTGTATATTCAACATTCTCAGCCCACATCCACCCACCGCAGGGTATAGGCCTCTTAGGTAAAAATTATAAAAGAACTGAAGTTCAGCTTATTACTGATATTTATAAGTATTACACCATGTGATAAACACACAAACTTAATTAAACTTAAGGCCGCTATAGAGTTTTTCACGAAGCCCATACAATTTTCCCTGCCAGACCTCACGGAGCGTCATTTTGCGAAAAACATGGGGATGTTTGAATATTTTTTACAGTGATATTATGAATAAAAATAAATATATTTTTCTGCAATTGGATTAAGTACATCTTCTTAAACAACGTATATTTTTTTTAATTCTTTACTACTGTTATTTTTTCATACAGAAGCCGTTATAATGGCGCATTATTTTGCAAAAAATCGTATATAAAAACGTGGTATTATTCTATATTTCTGAATAAAATTGTAAAATGTTCACTGTAGACTTTTTTCTCAAATATATACTCTATTTTTTTGTATAATTGATATTTTTTTATAGTGAACCAAAACTCTAAAACTCACGCTTGATTTGAGGTCTTTTCCTGAATTTTGGTTTTGTCGCTTTAGATATCGCTGTTTGTAACAGGTTTAAAACTAAAATGTTAATATTTACATTGTACATTTTGCAGATGAAGATATGCTTGATTAAATGTACAAGTAACATATGATTTTTACGTAACGGTTTTCGAGAAACTCACATGTTTATAAAGCCAATTTGCTAGAAAAAATTGAATGCGCTCTTAAGTTGGTTCTTTATTTATTGCTCATGGATGTAGAAAAGTTTGTCAACATTCAAAATTATTCCTACCTTGTTAGTAGCTCGCAACTAGATTGTCAAATTAAATTGACAGGGCTAGACATACAGTTAATTAGGCGTGAGATCATCATTAGAGTTAATTAATTAATCAATTACCTAACTAACACTGTTAATCACACGTAATGAAGTGACATGTACTAGGTACATATAGGTACCTAGGTATATCAGCACTAGCTAGCAGCACTTCGATTTACAAGGGATCAACCTAATGTGTTTATTGTTTTTGAACTGTGTCGAACTCCAGTACACTTTGATCTCTAATACGTACTATCTCTAGCCATTGCTGATCGTACTAATTAAATTTAGGTTATTCTTTTTTGAGGTGGGATCGGGCACGCACCGCACCAAGTCACAATCATTGTGTCATTCATTCGATTCTCCACCCTACTTTCATACGAAAACGGTTTATGTCAAATGGCTTCGCAAAACGCTGCATCGACGGATGCGTCTGTCAAACCGTTTGACGTAAACCGTATTCGTATGTGAATAAAGTGAAAAATTGAAAAAAGCTTAGCACAAACTGACGCTACCGTGTGTTTCTTGTTTTACTTTGGTGATAATAACTTTGTGGTGTTGTAAGTAGGAACGTGGTTAATCTGCCCACAAGCTATGTCGATGATAGGTATGTGCGGTAGTAGATATGACTCATAGTAATTTACAAGTTGTACATGTATACTATTTTAAATCAAATCCACGCTGGAGTTGCTAATTATAGAACTGCAAACAAGAGTAGTGGGGAAGCTTATAGTTACAGTCGTCGGCAGTTGCGGTTACTGTTAAAGTCGCCCTTTACACTAAATTAATTATATGATCAGATGTCAGACTGTGATCGTAATGTGTGTCCTTAGTACTTGAATCCTACTAACTAAGACGTCAGCGGTTTCATTATATTATATTAAAAAAATCACGCTGGAACATCTTACAGGGAAGGCTGAGTACAAGTTAGTTGAAATGTCAAGGGTTAATTTCAATGGCGGTTAAGTTTCCTATTTTCAATCTAAAAATTTAACACATCTTTTCCATGATTTTTAGAAAATATCTCGATCGAGAGATAGAGTTTTTGTAATAGCGGAAGGCATAATTTGCAATCTTATCGCTTAGACAAAAACAAAAACTTGACTCTCTGAGTTTACCTTTTGCTTGGCCGGTAGAGAATACCGCTATGCATTAGGCCCGCCCTTGTCCTTTCGGTGCAATTAAGTTTAATGAATGAATAAAAACACAAATAGGTGTACAATGGTCAGTCATATCCTATCTTAATATACTTATGTACCAAGTTATGTACTTATAAGTATGTAATTGGACCTGCTGGAGACTGTACGTGTCAGTTAACGTGGATATTGTGTTTATATGAAAGCATTGCATGTGCCTCTCGTAGTTACTTTATTTGAAAACACTTCATCTCGTATAACATTTTTCGAAGGATGCATTAAATTGGACACGTTCTTTCGGGCATCGTACTGAACAATTTTTGCTATGAGATCAATACGGTAAAAAAAAACAATCATTTAGACCTTTGACACAAAATTAACTATGAGCTGACTGACTTGTTATATAAGTTTGCGGTAGCCTGAACCTGAACCTATCGATGTTATAGGGGCAATGAATATATTATTCCGATGAACGGGAAAAGTGGGGGGCGAGGAAGGGCTGTTTGTTCTTCTAGCTCTTTAGTGGCTTGTAATATTAATACGCATCATACTTTTATAAATTCACTTTTAATTTTGAGAAAATGATCACGAGCAAACAAACAAAACATTTCTGGTAAAAAATTAAGACATTCATCTTCTCACACGCTAACGGGGCTCTGTAGCGTGTTCATCTTCATTTAGTGTTCAAACGTGCACATAAAATTACTAGTTTCAAAATATGTTGTAAGTATTGTCAAAGCTAAGAGAGAGGTTTTAAACAATTACTTACACTGTGCCATCACAGACGGGCTGGTTAATGAATGAGGACCTTCCTCACATTCCTGCTCATAAAAAGTAATTGATCCCAATTTGTGTAAAGCGCAATCCCTTGGGATAGGTACAATGAGTCACGATCCGATCCTTAGCGTAAACTTACTGTTACTGGGGTAGCACAAATTATGTATTGTGGGCGCGTAGATGACTTATGTCTCGTTTAGCTACTTTCTTTTTATAGTCAAGGGATCAACGTCACAGCTATTCGGATTGACTCAGGCAGTAGTCGGGGAATTCTGGAAATTCAATGTATGACGGCAGTTGAAGCACGCCTTTACAGCATTTTTTTTTGTGGTTAGGTACCCGTAAGCATGCTGTTGGAAACCTTAGGCGCAAACTCCACCAAAAAGACGAGGGCATAGGACGTAAGAATGACAGTTGACAGACAAGTGATCGTCAAATATTCTTCTTAGTTTTTGACGCTAGCTGTCATGGATGCGACGCTTTGGCGACGCTTGTGTGTGCCTTTGTCAATACTTTTTCGTACATTTTGTATGGAAACGTCGCGATGTCAAACGTCAAGCGTCATGCCCTACGCCCTATGTCCTTTCCTTGTCCTCTCTGTGGAGCTTGGGCTTAAAAGCGGAGACCCTCCGCCTGTCCGAATCACCACCATTATCTTTGAAATGTGTCAAAAATTATAAACTTTTCGGATTTATAATTCCCCGACTACAGCTGAAAATCGGCATGTCGCTTTTATATCGTGCGTAACATCTCACTTGAAATGCCCCGTAAAGTGCGCGTGAGCGAGTAAAGCAGCATAATCTGCTTTTGACTCAAAATAACCATGCTTATTGTCTATTCTATATTAAATATTAAATTGAATATATGTCTAATATTAAATTGAAATTGTTTTTTTTGTGAGCAAGTAATATTTTAGGTATTGTGAGGATAGATAACTAAGTATGATTCAACGAGGATTCCAGCAACATTATTTTTATCACTGATCTGACCCCAACCCTACTCATGTCTGTAATTGGAGTACGCGCGGTAAGCCAACTTGCTCGGTTTGCAAACCGGCGCGATTCGCCAACTCGCTTTCTGCCGACTGGCGTGCTAGGCCTACTTACGCCATTCGCCGACTGCGCTATTGGTAAACTATAGCTACAGTGTACAGTCAATTAAACATTTTTAAAATTTTTGAATATTTTGGATTATCGAATGCAAGGTAATTTTTTTTTTTGGTTTGCATCTGTAAAAAAGGTGTTTCGGTTTTTAAAGTTATTCAGTTATACAAAGTTGTTCAGTTTTGAAAGGTGTTTAATTGAAAGTTGTTCAGTTTTAAATGTTGTTTAGTTTAAAAGTTGTTCAGTTTTTACCCGACTGCCTCAGAAGGAGGGTTATGTTTTTCGAGAGTATGTATGTGTGTAGGTATGTATGTATTTATGTATGTATATATGTGGACAAGAAAATTCTTTTTCATGGGCTACAGCCCAAACGGATAGTTGGATTTTGACATATGAGGTGTCGTTAGATTCGTCTTAGCAGCGCGAGTGACACTGGCTATATTAAAAATTCATCAATTTAAGATGGCGGATTTTTAAATATACAATAATAATACAACTGTAAAATGACCGCAGTCGGGGTTTTATTTTTTAATACATCTTATAATATAAGCAACATTTAAACGCTAACATCACAAATGAGATTGTAAGTTTATGGCTATGCGTATGCATGTGTAACGATGACGTCGCTTGTCTGACAGATGTCATGTTGCGCGTCACATCACGCGTCATTCTGTGGAGCTTGCCCCGTAGAGACAAAGCTACATATTTGAGATGCGCGTCGCATCGAAGACGGTTGACGGTCACTTTTCTGACAGATGCCATCCCACGCATTACGACGCACGTCTTCTCTGTGGAGCTTACGTTTTAAAAAATTTTATATGTCACAAGTCATTTAAAAGGTTGTTCAGTTATTCTCTTGATAAAGCTTATCCCTAGTAGGTAAAGTATTCAAAATTTCATATCATGCCATATTACGTTCTCGTATTAAATTTTCTTTTGTACAATAATACAGATCCATAAACTATTATTATGTTCACTGTACATCATGACAGTTTGCTAACTGCGCAGTCGGCGAATGGCGTAAGTAGGCCTAGCACGCCAGTCGGCAGAAAGCGAGTTGGCGAATCGCGCCGGTTTGCGAAACGAGCAAGTCGGCGAACTGCTTCCAGACCCTGTAATTATCGTAAACCATTTTTTATCGTATCCCTACTGTTCGCTAACTAAAAGACGCTTTTGTTATGAAGCATTCCTGCGAAGTGATAATGATAAGTTACGATAAGGTATAATAGGGAGCGGAAACTAATTTACTAAACTGTACTGTAAACAGTGTGGGAGCGGTTAGCTATAGTTAGTATTCTTTGGTGTGGGCCTGACCAAAAAAAATTTGACGCGCGTTGAACGCGTGTTTAGGGTTTTTGGGGTTTCATAGTCTACTTCAAACCCTTGTCATTTAGTCAACTCTGTCTGAATGCCGCGCCCTCATAACTTCGTCAGTTTTAGACCGATCGACATCAAATTTGGTGTGAAGATAGATCGTGTTGACCCAAATTGAATTGAAAAGGAAATGTTGAGAAAAGAAAGCGTTCGCAGCTTACTTATTTGTGGAAAGGTCCTGTTTCTCCATTCCTGTTGCTTAGTGTATCTGTGCTGGGTGCATTTTGTTAAAATGTTCGCTGCAGAACTAGATGCCGAATCAACATTTGATCGTGTTGTACGTTTGTACAGCTATGTTAGCGCTTGAACTAATAATATTTATAGCTTGATTTAAGGTTCCGTGGTTATTATCACTAAAATTATAAGACATTATAACGGGTTTTGGGTGCTCGAGTTACCGTGAGTGAATTGAAGTTAAAACCCGTTATAATGTCTTATATAGTTTTAGTAATAATATTTATCTCCACAAATAGCTGGCAGAGTCTCTTTTCAATCAACGCTTACTTACACGCATGATGTAGTAAACGATGCGTGTCAACTTATGCATCGCTGAGGTTTTTCTTTGTGCTGTATGTTGAAGAGTTGTAGCACAATTTAGGGAGGTAACGCGTGGGGTGCCTAAGTTGTAGCGCGAATCAAAACCTATAAAAGTGAAGGTAATTTAAGAGAACTACAAACAAATGTTAACGCTCATTATTAGTTGGCCCTATCTATGACCCACTAGGGTACCATAGTATTTCGTACTCGAATTATTTAAACTACATCATTCATAGCTAGCTAGCTAGGAAATCACCTCGAAACTGTGCTGAAAAGCTGGTGTTAGATACCTATGGATAAAACCACTCGAACCTAGCATGTAAAATACTAGCAATATCCAGTCTAGTTCATTGAATGAATTGCGAACCGTTTCCGCAGCGAACGCAAACGAGTTAGGAAAGATTCCGGTTAAACAGACTGTACGAAGGACTGCTCTACATCTACCTACAGTTAGCAAGGTTGTTCAACCTCTTATCGTGTTTCTACTGCATACTCTCGCGCTCTCCTCGATACGAACGGAGCCATTGTAATTGCACCAATAAAACATTCTGATGCACCCCGTGTCACCGGGTACTTGATAACAACGGAAAGGAAGATTTTTTTCTCTCGGAGGAACTTACAACGCTTCATCAATTGCGTCAATTGCCTCTTTGGTCGAACGTGGAACCCTGTGTTCTCGGTCTGAAGGGTATGTCCATACAGCGCGTTGCAAATTCGTGTAACGTAGCTGTAATCTCATACAAAAAATAAATTATAAATTCAGACCATGAACGTACAATGGGTTTATATTACAGACACAAGCAGTTATTAGATTAGGATACTGTTAGGATATTATTCCATCTGTGGCCCATCGGATGGTTTAAGTTCTTGGCAACAGGGCCTACCCTACTCCTGTGTCGTAGGATACCCTGATACAATGCTGAACTAATTAACAGTGACCGAGACAAGCGCCGAGCATTTCCCCAGTGCAACTGTACCTTTAATGTTCTCTTGTTTGCACTACCACGCGTAAAATGTTAACATGAACTTAAATTGAATGAATGTTATTTGTTAAAGGCTAGTGTGATAATACTGGTAACATGCTTACCATGCTTAGTGTGTACACGTTAACAAGCGGTGAAAGAGGTTCTTTTATTGTTTAACGATTCATCATGATGAATGCGGTCAGTACAGACAGTTACCGCACAAACGCGGTACAGATTAATGGTTCATTGTTTACATTATTCTTCGCAGTTGGGGGAACTTTAAGTTAAAAGCTCACAAAGAAATTTCCCGAAACAAGGGAGCTTCCATCGGACTAGAATAATTTAGAAAATGTTAAAACTAGAGGGGCAATAGTTTGAGGGGGTCTTGTTTAGGAATTACATAATGATTGGAAATGGACACACTTTAAAGTGTCATATGAGTGGACGCATAGACTGGGGGGTCGGCAACCGCGAGGGCTTCGACCTGCAGTGGAGGCGCCTGCGCGACCCCGCCCGCGGCCCGGCCGGCCATCGACCAGCCCCGCGCGCGTCTCCCTTCACCCCCGCGCCTGTCGCCCGCCGCCGCCGCCGCCGCCGCCGCCGCCGCCGCCTGCCGCCCGGGCTGCAGCCTCGCTCGCACCCGGGCCTCCACTCCAGCCACCTCAGCGCCTAAATTAAACCTGCCCAGCCTAGATCCCCCGCCCGCCGTAATCACGTTACTAATATTGTTACGTGCAGCTGTGGGGCCCATGCCTTCATCACCTCACCTCACCTCACCACTACCTACTAAACTTCATTTTTATTATAGAATCTACTTCTGATCTTATTTATCCGAAACACGAAGTATTATGTCTTTGTTACATTAAATCCTAGGCTTTTTATATTTAGGGTGAGCATTTGGTTTCAAACAAAAGAATTACGTACATAAAACTAAGCCCACTAGGTACTAGTGAATCTTGTGGAGTTGATATATTTATCTATTGGGAGGACTACGAATTGAGGACACTGTCACAGGCTATCTAAATGCCATAAAAGCTTTGGAATCTCAGGCATTTATAGCCTCTACAATACCTAGAATCCCCGCCCCGCTTTTTCGGGCGCATAGCAACCCTAGCACGGAGAATTTATTCGGTCGAGTCTAGACAACCTGTGCCTACGCCGGTGCTGTATCGATCCGGCGCCTGTTCGCTGTTCAACAGTATTCGATACATCCCCGTCGAGTGTTCGGCGGGCCCAGCCACCACCACCACCACCGCCGCCTCCTCTTTTTCTCGCTATTCGCGTCATAATCATAATCGACATCAAAGCGCATTGTTTTAAGCACAGGCCGAGCGCACACCGTGCACTATTTACCCGAACCGGTTTGAACCAATTTTGACCCCCTGCCCTGTTTCTACATACCTAATTACCAAATCTGAATGTAACTTTACATACAAACTTTTACTTACTTCGAATACTAAGTTTCGTCATTGTAACTTAGAAAAAGTTATAGACGCGAGAAAATCCTAAATGACTCACTCACTCACTGACAGCTCATTAAAATGTTTGACTACTTCTAGAAGACTAGTAAGCTGAAAAGAGATTAACCATTTTTGGACCTTGGACCAAACAGAGACGCGCATTGGGACATAGTGCATAATGTTCCTAATACTAACCACATCAAAATCCGTCACCTGAGGTTTAAGTAAAATTACATTATACATATTTCAGATTTTTCATTGGAGAAAAATCAAAACCAACAGCTTATTTCTAAAATAAAAGATGGTAGGTAGTCATTGAATTAATCAATCACTTTAACCTCGTAAGGCCCAGACATTTATGAGCTTTCTTTAGATAACGACCCAAGATACCTTTTAAAAGGTATGATTCACAAAGTGAAATGAACCTTATATGCACTAGCAAGCAATAAGGTTGCTTTATGATGTAAATCTTGCAAGGGCTTGGGTCTGAACCACTACAAAGCTACATACCTTTTAAAAGGCATCTGGGCCTTACGAGGCTATTTAATCTATCACCTTCTGAAGATCTATTACCACCACCGGTGCTACCCAGGTTGTCCTATTTTCTCCTGTTCTAGTTATAAAAACTTGAGCCTCTTATTGGTGGGATATAGTTTATAGTGAGGGTCACCTTTGAAGGAAATATCAATTCTACTGTAGTATCTTTTTCGAGGTGTAAGGGACAGGTATCCGAATACATGCCTGCAATGACACTGAAAAACTTTTCTCTTGGAACACATGAAATATGCCAGGAAACGACATAATGATCAAAAGGTGAAAATATTGCACATGTATAACGTTGTAAAATCAACTAGGTACGCTTTTGCAAACTTTCTTTTCCAACGATGTGTGAATTGTGCCTAGTGACGTCAACAAACTAATGAAAAATCGAACCTTCTTCCCATACAAGATTCCGTGATGGTGACGTCACGCGGCGCGATTCATACGATCGCCGACGCTGGTACGAAATATTTGAAAAAACGTAGTTGATTTCACAATTCTATTATATCTCTGGAAATACTGGACTAGACCGATTTTGATGAAATAAAATTAAAGGAATCAAAACACTCCTAAGATTTTAATGTGATACTTGTTTCGATCATATTGGACTTATAATATCAGCTGACTGCATTTCCTATGGAAGTCATTTTTTTACGTTTCCTGTATTATTTTCTTATGCGAAGTTGTTCAGTGTCATGGTCTGAATGCACCTGGACAGCAGTCAATCAATATTTGGAGACCTGTCCCTTAAACCCTGTATACATAGATTTTTTTCCAAGCTCCAGTTGTAATGAGTAATTTTGCGACCGGTACGACATGACGTATGGTGGGGTCGTTTTTGATTTTCCTCGTCTGTCTGGTGCCGGGACGTGGATGCCTATACAGGATGTTAATTAAAATGCGTGCCATAGCTTTAGGGTAGGTTAAGTATCGATAAAGGTTGCCGTAAAAACTGACAGCCGATGTGGCGCAGTGGTTAGTATGCCTGCCTGCCACGCAAAGGTTCCGGGTTCAATTCCCGGTGGGGTCACTCACAAAGTTGATATTTATCACTTTGTGTTCCCAGTCTGGTTAGGACATTGCAGGCTGAACCACCTGATTGTCCGCAAGTAAGATTATTCCGTGCTTCGGATGGGCACGTTAAGCCGTCGGTGCCGGTTGCTGTCTATGATGGCGGTCGTTACACAACCATGCCAGAGGCCTGCTACTTTCAGTAGGCGGTTGAAAAACTCTGACACCAGGGTTCATCGGGTCGTTGAACGACACGGTGTCCCACAAGAAAAAAAAAGAGCCGTAAAAAAAAGTCTTGGTAAAATAAAATTATTTTTTTATAAGCCAACTTTTTTAAATATTTCTTTGATGTAAGTATAAGCACTTTAGTTGTTTAGAGAGCGCAAGTACTTTCGTCTAATCTACTTTGTGTTTGAACAAATTTTCTATCCCATGGCCAGCCGTGTGACAGACAACGAAATCTTGAGAAGTTGAGAAACCTTTTTTATGGGCACGTTTAGGTATCGGTACTGTTGGTAGGTAGGTACTGTAGCAAGTAGCTATATCTAATATTCCTTGGTACTACAACAAGCCAACAAAGCTTTTATATCCAACAGAGCTTTTTCCATCTTTAAAAAAGTTTGTAAAATATACTATTAAGAAAAAAATGTTGCTGCGTAACAATTTTGCCTAATAAATAAACATTGTTTGCATAGTACGAGAAAGGACGAATCTCTAAAAATAAACATTACATTCAAGAGGGCTACGTCGTCGCCTACGATTTGTGCCTACGACTAGCGTTTCGAGCGGTAGGTACGTAGGGTCGCGGAATTTTAAGGTGGGTAGGTAAGTGTGTCGCTGGTATATGCAGGGTGGTACCGATTGACCGACTTTCCCGAAAATGCTAAGCTCTACAAGTTTAACTGAACAACTTTCCTCAAGGACCGATCGTCAAGATTTATATTTTGATAAGAATTACTTATCAGCCGACCGGCATTTTTTTAATGTTTCGGCCTATGTCCTTTGGTGAACGATGTTTAGTTGTTCCTGTCGGTGCGAGTTGGGCGTTCGGTGCCACCCTGTAGGAGACAGTGATTCGATTAGACACTAAACTAATTTCTTTTTTCAGTACCTAAGTATTTTATTAATAACAATGACATGATTTCACAACAGTCCTAGTTGCAAGTCTATATCAATACGAAGAGGCTTTTTGCGTTTCTTTGTTCGCTTTGCTAACTTTTCCTAAACTGCTTCTTGTAAAAGATAAAATAATTCAAGATATTATATTATTTTAAACACATGCCGGAAAAACGCACGAAAATAAGTTGCATGCAGAGATGTAAACCGGTAACGGTGTCATAGTTTACGTATAAAAATTAAATGCAATTCGGTACTTGCACAGCATGAGTAGGTAATAAAATTGCGAATCATATTTGTTTAAAATTATTGTCCATAAATATTACTATTCTCGTTCAATGTAAGGTACCCAAAATATGCAAAGTTAAACTTTTTAAACCGGAAAATACATATCTCGACCTATGTTCCTTGGGGAAAGTTGTTCAATTTCATGGGCTGGTTCACCCCTTAAAATATTTGCAGTTGATTTTTTTACATCTTATATTTTTATAGGATCTTATTTTAACGCTATTGTTTACAATAATAGTGGCGTCATCAATGGTTTTAAAAAGTTGCTGAAAGTAGCGAATAATTTTGAGGAAAATTGTTTAGAGTCAATAAAACTAAACAATTTTCACAAGGAACATAGATCGAAATATCGAGGATCTGGACTGTGGAGTACCCGATGTGGAACACCAGAAGCCCAGCTAAATAGAAGGGATACGAATACGGCTATACAGCAAAACTTGATTGGCGTAACTGACCGCCTCTGCTGGCAAAGCATCAGTCTGGAGTAGGTACTTTATTTGGAAAACCAAAAGCTAGATTAGGCTAGCGAGATACGGAAGTGGCTCCGTCCACATTAAAAGGTATCCAGCGTAATTAGCTAGTTGCTTCTGTTGTATATGAATCAAAGACCTTGATGAACACTCAGAGCCTAGCCATCCAAACTGTATATTAGGGTAATCTTTCTTTCGATTGGGTCGACAAACGACCCAATAATGCATTACTTACTCCCAGAGGAGATAAGCTGTTGGACGATGGGGCGGAAATAGAAATTTAAAAACACTTGTTCTTGGCAGGGTTTGGCGAAAGTATCTACATAAACACCTAGCAAAATAAAGATAATCACGGACTTCAGTAAAAATCGTAAGGTTTTAGTTATCTTTTGGATCCATTACTATTTATATGTGGTGGTATGATAACAACACAAAGACAAGATCTATTTAGATGAGGTTAGATCAGGACAGGACCGTGAGGATTGGTGCAATAGAGAAGAAGCCTATACCCTGCAGTGGGTGGATGTGGGCTGATGATGATGATGATGTTGATGATAAATAAAGCTATCTCTATCCGCCTATTTGCACCGCCTCAGTTGCGGTCAGTTTACAAAGTGTAAACTAGAATCGACATCGATGTAAGATTGGGACCCTTAATAATATTTTGATTCATATCGCTCCCTCCCTACCGCTATGTCAATACGTCTAATGAAGGAATAGAATTGCGTCTCTCGTTAGCAATATTTCATAATTATCATAAATTACGAACATAAGTAGTATGCTGTTGAACCTGGCGTAGGCTAGGCGTAGGTACACAGGCGGGGCCTAGGTAAGCTAGGGCGGCGGTGAGGGCTGCGGTGCGGGGCGGGGCGGGGGTGCTCTCGGGCGCTGAACCTCGCCGCCGAAATCAATACAGCTGCTGCTCCCCGCTCAGATTAGCTCTGCGCTCGACTACAGCCCGTCACCATGGCTACCGCTCGGGTTGATAACCACGGCGGGAGAGGGGACTCCCTTCCTACCCCCGCCCGCCCCGCCCTCCCCGCCGGCACCCAACCGACCTACTCTCATTGTTAGAAAGTTCATTATTAAAGATAACCGACAACCTGCTATTACCACGTGGAGGCTAGGTGTCAAAAGAAAGAAAGGAATATGTAAGGAGAATGTGAAAATTATCATTATAAATGGACAATGGAATTTAATAACGATAATTTTCACGTAATGGGAATATTAAGATCTTTTAAAAGTTTTTTTTTATATGCTTTATTTACTTATTTGCCATTTATCACTAATGAATTATGGGTCCCAGCACAGGATTTTAACGTATTATAGCAAATGCCAACGTATATCGATCGTATTTTAAAGAATACATAACTACTTAGGAGTTGCGGGGATAACATGCGTACCTAGTCTACATGTAAGAAACCCTTACATCCTGAGGGTCGAAACGGAACAGAAAACTCATCATCTCTGTATAGTTCAGTCGCAAATATTGTATGATATAGATCCTTATTGAACTCTATGCGAGGATTGTCTACCGGGAATAACAAGAAAGGGTATAACAAGCTGAAAGGAGGTCAAGGTACTCGTGAAACTGAACAACTTTCACCATGGAACATGGGTCGAAATATTGTTCAGTTTCAGGGAATGTTGTTCAGTTTCATGAGTAACATAACAATATCTCCTTTCGGGTTTTAATATTCTTCTTGTTACTCGCTGTATGTAGGCTGTCCATCTTTCCTTTTCCCAAGGGTGTTACGAACCTAATGTAGGAACAAATAATTTCAGTAAATTCACGCGAATCGTTATATTTATGAAGATTAAGTTAGACAGGACGAAAAATATCTTTTGTGTAAACAAATATATTGGGTCTTCTGTTATGAAACTTTCTGTAAGTTTACAGCGAGGTGATTTCAATTTATTTAACTACATGCTAAAGCGAACGATAAAATGTACAATGAATTTTAAGAAAGCATTATCTTACTGCAGGCAAGCAAGCATAATACCCCAAATTAACTACTCTCTCTACCTCTAAGGCCCTATCCGCACAACGAAATTTTTCACGCCATTATCGCGCACTCTTTTACCGCCTAGCCTGTGCGGATATAAGATTCAATGTTATAGAATTGCTATAAAATAGTCGCCGTGTGGACAGTCTAAAACCAAGCGAATTTGTAAGTACTCATTGTTTTCAAAATCAAAACGCGTAGTATAAAAAGAAAGAATTTGTTTAGAAGTTTAACGCAGCCGAATGTATGAAAGCTCATTTATACATTTCGTTAATCTTCTTTGCTTGCGTTGCCCCAGTTCAAAAGCATACTTGTTATTGATAATGATAATGATATGATAACACACTACTTGTCATTCTCTACCAGTTATCTGCTTTGTTATAGGTACAAACCTTAATTAAATCGTATGTATGAGATGTCTGTTTATGTTAACAATGCTGACTATATATAATTGACCTTCGTAATTATGTGCGCTATATATATATGTACCTAATTGATGAGTCGATGTAGGTACAGCGAATTCCAAGACAGAAGACATAAACACTGCTCGCTAGCTGATTTCCGATACTGCCTTTGTTGATAGTTACCGTGTTCCTGTTTATAATGCTACACATTAGCAACGCTGCGTTTTCCACGCGAATACTAATCGTCCTATTTCATGCAATTGATGTCCAATGGATGTTTTCTTATACCAAGTATATTTTAATTTACAGAATGTGGACCACAAGGCAAAATTCCGGTCCAAAAAAGGGCAACTGCCATTTGTAGAGTTGAATGGCGAAGAGATTGCCGACAGCACTTTCATCATAAAGGAGCTCTCTGAGAAGTTCGGCAAGGACCTCGACGCGGGTAAGTGCCAAAACAGGCCTGCGTGCCTTTGTCTAGTTCAGATGCGGAGTTTCATTGGCTGCACATTGAAAAATCAGCGACTGAATTATACAGATTTGTAAGAACCATACCATAATACTTCATATCATTACGATATATTATAATAAAACCTTGCGCATACGCAGGCACTCGCAAGACTACTCCGTGCACCCGCGAAGTGTCTAGTTACAATATCATTGGATACACTTCTAGTACCTTTATTATCTATCTACACTAGGTACTTAATTGAGGATAACTTTGCTTATTTATCTTACGCTATTAAACAGCGATTCGAAGTTCTTTATCTTTAAATTAATAAAGGTCTCTGGCTGTCCCATTTCGTATGTTACGCATTGAGGCCATCGCACTGAGCCCCGGCGGAAATACAGGTCTGGTCTGGACTGAAGACCTTTAATTAGGACTTTGCGCATGTGCCTTTTGAATTCGCGCCAGTCAGCTAGGAACAAAATGTAGACATTATCAGTTGCTCATTGGGAACTGTTGAATCGCTCATTTTGTTAGTAATTACATTGTCTGTAATATTATTCGATGTGTTCGCAGGACTGACACCGGAGCAACGGGTCGTAGCCCATGCCATGATTTCGATGATCGAGAACCACCTGTCGTGGGTCCTTTTGTGGTGGCGTGCCAAGTACCCGGAGAGTGTGATCAAGGGGTACCAGGTGAACCTGCAGAATGCCCTCAACACGCGCCTGCCGAACCCTATCCTGAACTTCTGCTACAAGCTCACTTCCGGACGAAAGGTAATTGTGAATTCATTTATACTAAACTTATTTGTATAACGAGCTTATTTCAGTGACTTTCAAAATGGTTTAGTTGATTCATAGCTATCGATGTGCCAGTTAAAATTTACTTAAGAATATTGAGGAATAGAAACAACAAATACGTACATACATAACTTTCAGGTCTAGTGGGTTAAAGTAGTGGGTTTGATTTACATTAAACTGTGCGGCACAAGCTAAATGTGTATAGATTAGGGCACCATAAGCCATAAGTCGTCGATCCTCCTCTATTGTTGACTAATCGTAAACGAAACATTCAACAACAAAAGGAAACCATTCATACTGGGAAAAGATTACTGCAAAATGAAAATCTTGCTCTGGTTGCGAAACTTTCGTGGAAATATAAAATTTCTAAATGTCAAGTCAACTTTTGTGAAGTTACGAAAGATTTATTTTTACAACAAAGGCAAGCTTGTAAATCTTTAATCAAAGTTATTTTCTAAAGAAAGCTGGCTTCTTATTATTTTTGAAATGTTAAAATGTAATTGCGCTATGTTTCGACATTGCAAAATATTCATTGTTTGGAGTTTTATGAATGGTACAGTCGAGCTCAGACATTGGACATTCGACCCTTTTTATGCCGCGCACATAAGACTTAAGTTAGCGGTTCTAGGGTTTATTCGGAATTGATCTTCACTGAGCATAGATGGGGTGAAAAAAAAACTCGCCCCTCTACCCGACTGCCTCAGAAGGATTGTTATGTTTTTCAATACATACTGTATGTATGTGGACAAGAAATTATTTTCCACAGCTATAGCCCAAACGGCAATAAGATCTTGACCTAATTTGTTAGGCTATATTAAAGTTTCATAAATTCAAAATGGCGGATTTTAAACACAAATATAACTTTAAAATTACTGATGTCATATTTTTGTTCTTTATTGAGGAACTGTCGCGCAATCTATATTTTTCTTTTCAATACCATGGCCCTGGACAGTCCCTCATTACACCTGCTTGTGTATAAAACGTGTTGACGATTGTGCGTGTTATATTCCAGGGCATGAAGAAGGCTAAGGCGCACGGCATCGGCGTGCACAGCCAGGACGAGATCATCGAGCTGGGCAAGCACGACCTGCGCGTGCTCTCCGAGCTGCTCGCCGACAGGCCCTTCTTCTTCGGCGACGAGCCCACACTTGTGAGTCTCACAACCAATTTTTATTTTGTTTTAATGTATACAGGATGTTTATTTAGAAGCTATCGGCTATCCGAAATAAAAATCTATCCGTAAAAAAATTCGAACAAATTTCGGATATTGTGTTTATCCTAGAATAGTAGAATATACGTAACCGAAAAATCATTGTTAGGAATGGGGCCAGATAAAGCTGTGACTTCCCTTCTTGAACTAGAAAATAAATGAGGGAAAAAAAGTTTGACAACAGTTCTTTTGCTCGCATTTCGAAACAAAGCTTTCCTCTTGCATTGATTGCACAAAATAAAATAATGGGTTCAATATTTTAATATTTTGTATATAGCAACATTATCTTTAGTAAATTAGTTATGTAATAAATTATTGATCTGATAGGTAATTAGGTTACATTTGGGGGGGGGTAGTATAGGGAGTGACATCACAGCTCGAGCTGCCTGTTGCATCCCGGGCATCCCGGGAGCCGGGTGCTGCACCGGCGGGGGCGGGGGGTGGGGGGAACCACCCCCTGCCCACCCCCGCGCTGCGCCCCGGACAACGACCGCGCGACCTCCATCGACCTTGCACTCACAGGGTAGCAACCCGCCGCCCGGCGCCGCAATAAACTTTCAACTTTACTGCGAATACGTATACCTTCTGTGTACAGTCTTCCCTTCGAGCGACAGCATGTTCGCATGTGACTGCTTAGCAGTGCTCAGGTTTCCAGGTTCGATTCCCGACCAGGCACTTGATTGATACTTATTACCTTTAAAATGGGTATTTTAGTGAGGGCACGAAAGGACCTATGACAGAATCGTGATAAGGCTCTAATTTCTGTTCTTCTTTCATATATCAGCAAACGAATTACTCAAAATCTACAGCCTTAATTTATTGCGTTTATGACATTAATTCATGCTACAATAAAGGCAAGTAATTCATACAAGCAACCAATTCTTTAGTCACGCATGGGCATAGATTACTTGATTCTACATAAGAACGAAACGCCACTTTTGTATATTTTATTGCTCATTTCTTTTGCATTTGAAAACGACAAGGATGCGCTATCACAAATTATGGAAACGGCGCGCCTTTTCGATTGCTCACTCAGTACTAGCGACGATTTTCACGCTTACTGACTTTAACTGAAAATCATTAGAATCTTAGGGGAACTCAACGTAACTAAGGAGATTGTTGCCACGACCACTATACGGGGTGTTAGGGACGGTGTAACGAAAGCTTTGCAGGCGTGCTCAGACCATGAAACTGAACAACTTTTACTATGGAGCCAATGGTGGGAAACGAAAAAATTTTTTCGACCTTCCGATAAAAAGTCAGTCAGCTGATCGCGAATTTCGTATGGGAGGTCGGAATTTTTTATTCGGTTCCCACCATTGGCTCCATAGTAAAAGTTGTTCAGTTTGATGGTCTGATCAATCCTGCAAAGTTTTCGGTACACCGTCCCTAACACCCTGTATTTCTTGGATTAAATATTGAGTCAGAATCATATGACGTTCTTGTATTAGATTTTGCTGTTTTGATATTCTTATACTTTGAGAAATTGACAGTAGCAACCCAGCCATGTAATAAGTGATAATATCCGGAAAATCCTGTATAGGGTCGAGTGAACTTGTCTGGTGCTATCATGTGAGTAACATATCGTTTGTTTGCAGCTGGACGTGGTGGCGTTCTCCAACCTGGCGCAGCTGAACTTCATCGACAAGGAGGTGCCGCACCCGCTGCGCGACGCCATGAACGAGTCCTTCCCCAACCTCGTGGGGCTCGTGTCGCGCATCAAGGTTGGAAACATTTTATACATATTTAGCACATTATTAATCTCAGCAACACTAGTGCCACTCAGTGAAAAAAAAAAATCACTGACTGAATACGCAAGTGATTGGGAAACATGAATTAACGACAATCACTAACAATGATGAATTTTAGCATCAGTAAAACTTTGGGAAAACTGTGTGCTTTAGTTATACGTACGTACGTACGTATATCACGCCTTTATCCCTTGCGGGGTAGGCAGAGCGTCAACGGCCGCAAAAGTACGGTCGTTATCGCCACGTCTGACACATATTTGAGGGCCGTTTTAGCTATTGTCGTGTATCGCTATAGTGACAGGTTGTCAGCCTGTCGCCTAAAATTGCAATACACATGATACCCTCGAGTCCTTTAGTCGCTTCTTACGACACCCACAGGAAAGAAATGGGGTGATGCTATTCTAAGCCGGCATCACACGGCAAAGCCGGCATCACACGGCGGTGCTTTAGTTATGTATGCCGATTATAGATATGATATCTTGTCAGGGGTACTCGTCTCAGTTCTTGGATCGAAAGCTGAGATGTGGTATACGGGTACGCGACCCCGGCTTCCCGAGCTTCTACTGTCTTTGACTACCTTCCGGGCAGTAGTATCCTACTACCTGTATTCCTGTCCCAATCTCACCACATTCCTCCCCACTCCTATTCCTACTTTCCTATCTCTCCTAGATCCAACAAAAGCAGCTCCCTCCTGCTTAACAAACAAAGTCTGTTTCGGCGAGAATGGCAACCCAATGCAGATAGTGCGAATGGGCTTGGCGGACTCGGCGATTCAGCGAGGCAAGGTGGATGGCCTAGGGCGACGGTAGAGGGCGCGGGTAGTTACTGTCGGCCAGACACTGCATCCGACCTCTCCTTCAGTCGTAGCGGTTCTCCGTTCCACTGAACCGGGAGGAAGGACTAAGTGTGTGCGCTTGCGTTTGCGCGAACGTCTGCGCACCTAATATATCCTGCGCAACTGACCGCTTCCGAATAATGGACTCCGATGACGCTAAGTCCTGCGGCGATGGGTTGAAGTAGAGAGGTCTAGCATGGTGCAAGCTGGGCTTTGTCTGATTCCTGCACGCAGGCGGTCCCAGGGTGTGAGTACACGCCGTGGTCGCTTTGCATTGAAAAATCGGGACGACAATGCGAATTCGGCAGCACCTGGGATGACAAGAGCAGCCCTATTTAGGAAGCACTGCTCTCCTCGCTCAGTCGAGGGGGCTAGAAAAGGTGCCTAAACAAATGCTCGTCCCTTCCTGGAAGGTGGTAGTAACCACGGCTGCCATCGCATCACTTAACACGTGGTCGACGCAACAAAAATAAAATAAATAACACACCATCTATAATGACATTTGGCGCATGGAACGTGAGAACGCTCATTGATAGAGATGGCAACGCCTGTCCTGAACGTAAAACCGCTATAGTAGCTCGGGAACTTCATCGCTATAACGTGGATGTGGCTGCACTCAGCGAAACACATCTTGCCGATGAAGGAGAACTAGTGGAAGATGGAGGGGGATACACTTTCTTCTGGAAAGGTACATCCGTATCTGAACCTCGACGTTCAGGGTAGGATTTGCCATCAAAAATCATTTAGTAAAGCGACTTGAAGAATGTCCTGTTCACATCTCGGACCGCGTTACCACACTGCGCCTTCACTTGGACAAAGACAACTACCTTAATGTTATCAGTGTCTATGCTCCAACGCTAGACAAGTCTGATGACATTAAGGACAAATTCTATGAGGAACTATCTCAATGCCTTGACAGCATAAACGCCAGAGAGCAGATACTATTGCTGGGCGATTTCAATGCTAGAGTTGGTCGGGACTATGAGGCTTGGCCTGGAGTTCTGGGGCGACACGGAGTCGGCAACATGAACAGCAACGGTCAGTTGCTACTCAGTCTCTGTACTCAATACGATCTAGCGATATCGAACACTATGTTCAGACTTGCCGCTAAGCACAAGACGACGTGGATGCACCCGCGATCCAAACACTGGCATTTGATCGATTATGCTATTATGCGGCAAAGAGACATCAGTCAAGTCCAAGTCACCCGCGTCATGCGCGGTGCTCACTGCTGGACTGACCACCGACTTATTGTCACAAAACTGCGACTCCGCCTTCGTCGACCTCGTAGATCCATGATAAAAAAGCCTGCGTCTTTGAACGTGGATAGGCTGCAAGATCGCGAGATGAGAGAAAAGTATGCTGAAACCTTAACCGAAAATCTGTTGCCAACAAATGAGACAGTTGATGTCAATGCTGCTTGGCGAAATTTGTCATGTCATCTTATAGAAGCCGCTACCGCTACTTTAGGTACAAAAGACCAGCGTAGTGAAGATTGGTTCGATGACAATGACGAAGTTCTCAAGGCAGCATTCGAAAAACATCGAGAGCTCCTGCGACAGCATCATCGGAGAGGTGGAAGTGTAGCGGCAGTCAAAGAAAGTGACCAAGAATTACGTAGGCTGTCTCGGCAAATAAAAGACAAGTGGTGGCAGGAAAAGCTTGTCAGATGCAGTGGCTTGCCGATACAAACCAGCTTGGGGAGTTCTACTGCGAGGTGCGTAAACTGACAGGTACGCCCCATAGAGCAAAAGTGCCTTTGAGGTCTCTGGATGGCTCGCAACTCTTGACCAGCAAAGAGGATGTGCTCAAACGGTGGGCTGAACATTTTAACGATCTGCTTAACGTAGATCGATCAGCTAACCTGCATCACATCAGTTTATTACCTCAACTCCCCCTAGCCACCGAGCTGGACGAGCCCCTGTCGTGTGATGAGGTTGTTACTGCCATCAGACAGCAGCATAATAAACGGGCGGTTGGCATTGACCTTATACCAGGCGAAATACTTAAATATGGCGGTGCGGAGCTGCACTCGATGGTATGGAAACTTTTGTTCGAATGTGGGAGGAGGAGCGAGTCCCGGACGATTTTATAGTGTCTCGCATTAGTGCCCTCTACAAGAACAAAGGTGACCGTTCTGACTGCAACTCGTACCGCGGTATTTCGTTATTATCGGTCCCCGGAAAGGCCTTTGCAAGAGTCCTATTAAACCGCTTGAAGGACTTATCAGAAAGATTCTGCCCGAAACCCAGTTTGGCTTCCGACCTGACCGAGGCACATGTGAAGCTATTTTCTCGGTACGTCAACTGCAGGAAAAAAGCAGAGAACAAGGTCGTCAGTTGTACCTCTGCTTTGTTGACCTGGAGAAAGCGTTCGACAGTGTGCCTCGTGAGGCTCTCTGGATGGTGCTAGGAAAACTGGGGTGCACGGAGAAGTTTGTGCGCCTCCTGAGACTCCTGCATGACAATATGCAGTGCTGCGTCTCTGTAGACGGTGAACAGTCTGATTTTTCCCCGTCACCTGTGGGGTGAAACAAGGGTGCGTTCTAGCGCCCACACTGTTCGCCTTATACTTTGCGGTAGTAGTCAAGGAGGTCCTAAATACTGTCTCCGAAGGAGTCCGCATCCGCTTCCGCACTGATGGCAGTCTTTTCAATTTGGCTAGACTTAAGGCGCGCACCAAAGTCTCGCATGCACTTATTACTGAAATTATGTATGCCGATGACTTGTGCTTTCTTGCAGAATCCCCAGAAGGCCTACAACAACTGATGACCGTTTTTCACCAAGCATGCTGCAAATTCGGCCTTAAGATTAGTGTCAAAAGACGGAAGTGATGTCCCTGGATACACAAGGTCGTGAGACACTGACAATTAAGCTTGGTGAAGATATGTTGAAACAGGTTGACAAGTTCCGATATCTGGGGAACACTATTACAGCTAAGTGTGACCTTGATGCTGAGATCAATAGCAGAATCAGTGCTGCAGCTGCAGCATTTGGGAAGCTGCGTTCCAAGGTTTTCTGCTCGCACGACCTTAAACTAGCCACAAAAATATCTGTATATATGGCGATTGTACTGCCAAACCTTCTGTACTCTTCCGAGACCTGGTGTGTGTATCGTCACCACATACGCACTTTGGATCGATTCCACCTCAAATGCCTTCGCACCATCATGAAGATCAGATGGTCCGACCGAGTGCGAAACACCGAAGTTCTAAGACGAGCCAATGTTGGTGGCATTGAAGCCTACTTAATGCGTCGACAGCTTCGGTGGTGCGGTCACGTATCCCGGATGGCGGATGAGCGAGTGGCGAAGCGCATCTTCTATTCTGAGCTAGAGGAGGGCAAGCGAAAGCATGGCGGTCAACTCCTTCGATTTAAAGATGTTCAGAAGAGACACATGAAAAGATGCAATATCGAACCCTCTCAATTTGAGGTTTTGGCAGCACAACGGCCAGAATGGCGCGGTCTTGTAAAGAGGCGAATCCGCGACTTCGAGGAGCAGCGTAAAGCAGACCTTGACGCTAAACGCGATGAACTGAAGGCCCGTCCTCCCGCCGCCATTAACTACAATTATATCAATGGCAAACTCACGTGCCCACACTGTGCACGGGAGTTTACTGCCAAAATAGGCTACAATAGCCACCTACGAGCGCATCAGCGCCGACTTGATTAGGAGTAGAAGTGGTCGCCATGGCCGAAACCGGCCGGAAAGATCATCATCATCATCATCATGTATGCCGAAATTGCTGAAAGTGGCCACTTTTAGCAGTTTTGACATACATAACTCACTGATACCAATTTTAATCTATTTTATTAGATTTAAATAATCTTTGTGGTTAATTATTGTCGGTAATTCACCCATTGGTTTCTAGATGACCAGCGTGTTCAGCCCGGGATTTTTTACTGTTTGGGGGCGCCACTAGTTTGACGTTTAGCCTTAAGTCGAACTCAATGTTATTATATTATTATTATTATAATCTTGTACTTTTGTTATTCTTTGATCTAAATAAATTGTTATTATTATGAAGGAACGCGCGTTCCACGACTGGGACGACATCTGCAGCACGCTCGACCTGAACGCGCACCTGCCCAAGCCCGCCAAGGAGACCAAGGAGGGCACCGGCCCCGCCGAGAAGCAACCGCTGCCCGACGAGCCGGAGAAGGGCAAGGTAAGTCTCTTAGCCTTTCTATAAGACTGTCTCATGAGGTTTGGACCTGAACGCGCACCTGCCCAAGCCCGCCAAGGAGACCAAGGAGGGCACCGGCCCCGGGTAAGGTAAATATCAACACCTTTTTACCCGAAAAGGCGCGTTGATTTAGACTCGGCCCGCGCGCGTTCGCTCGAGCACGAGCATGCGATGGCTCAGGTGAGCCTCGTAATTTTTTGATCGTTTGCCGCGCGAGGCAACGAGCACCTGAGCAGCCTCGCTCAGTGTGGACGCACCTACTGCTTCAGGAGAGTTATGTTTTTTGAGAGTATGTGAGTGTGTATGTAGACAAGAAATAGGTTTTCACGGGCTACAGCCCTAACGGCTGGGCGGTTCTTTAAATGTGGGGTGCCATTAAATTCGTCTCAGCAGCGCGAGTCAACTTCAAAAAATAACTGTCGAACCGGAGATTCAGCTCCTTACCCGATTTTCCCCCTTGTGTATTTTGACCAATAGTGAATTTTGTGTTCATAAAACCTATATTGTAAATTATCAGGGCGACGAGAAAGAGAAGGAGCAGGAGAAGGAGCCGGAGAAGAAGGAGGAGAAGGACGCCGACAAGGAGAAGGAGAAGTAAACGGAGACATTCCTACTCCCCCCTTAGAGTATTTATAAGCAAGCTGTACAGTGTCTTTTACTAGTATGGAAAATTTAAACGGGTACAACAAAACCCCCCTGTATATCAGTAGCAAAACGACAGTGAAGACACTACATTTGACGTAGGTATCATATGTCTGGGAATATACCTGGGCACAACAACCTGGAGCCGCAAAGGTACTCCTTGCTTATGAATACTCTCAGTTCCTTCCCATCCCCCCTCCCCCTTCCCATCCCCACAACGTCGAATGCTGCATACAGCCGGCACCGTAATTTTGTAACTCTACGATTATCCTCGCCAGACTAAAAGTGTCATTGTGAACCGTGTTATAACGCGCACAATTTATCGCATTATATTTCGATATAAATTATAATCTATCAAACTGCAACTGTCGTTACAATTGTTAAACGTTAAATTGTCAGGCGTCCTATAATCATCGACCAAAGGCGATGGAAGCCAAACTTTGAAATAATATAAGGTCCTATTAAATTCACTGCAAATATTTTAAGGGCATGCGTAAATATGTATAAGAAAAACATTTAAGGCATTTAAAAAAAATCTACACGCTAGTTTTTATTTTTCATTTTCAAACAAACTTTTTTTGGCGCGTAATTTAAATTCATCGATGTGTGAGTTTCTAGGACAAACAGGGTGCACTTTTTTCGTTTTGTGTCTTTTTAGTTAAATGCAATTGTCTCGAAAACTAGCGTGCAGATTTCTTTAAAAATTTGCCTAGTACATGCTTATATTTTATTTGATCTGCCCCTAAAATATTTGCAGTGAATATAATAGGACCTTATATAAACATGGGCGAGTTGTACGTTGCGTCACAGTGTCAATTCACAACTTTACAGCTTTTTAAATATTGTAATCAATAAAAAAAAAATGAAATTCGTATTTCACAATATTTTGATTGATTATATGATAACCAGGCGAGGTTAATTAATAATTATAGTCTTACGGTGACAGATATACCTACACTTAAGAGTCACTCGAGTATTACGTACACTGTACATTGTAAACGTGTAAATCCATTTGTCTTTCCCGTTCTTTCATTTGACGCGGACTCTAAACGCGAAACGCGAGTCCTATTCTTATAAATTTGCGCCTTTCATCTTATTATTGTCCGTATTAATATATGAATATATTCAATCCATTTTATTGTATGACTTTATTATACAAGTTAGATATTAATATCTATAATTTGTTGAATATTAAGCATTGCATATTAGTCGTATTTGTTGTGGATACTGCTTCTTATGATTATGGTTTTAATACATAAAATTCATTTATTTTATCCTGTTTAACGAGTAATTAAATTAATATCAGGTAGGTAATTTTGTTGATAAGATACTTACAGGATTAGGTAAACAAGCATATATTCAGAAGGATGGCATAAATAGAATGTTATAAAATAAATACTTATAATACGTAAATATGAAAGTAATTAATTTAATGTTGGTGTACTGTTTTATGGAGAACTCTGTTCATCTGATCTGACGTGATCTGATCGACCGTATGATCTGATCAGTTCCAATCTATTGAGGGAGCCTGACATGACTTGAATTGGTGTTACGTTTTTTTATATTGTTTAGAATAGTAATTTACTCTTTATCAGCATATACTCTGCATTTGGCTGACATCAACATATATAATACTCAATTCATCCATCGATTCTTTATTATGTTATAATATAGAATACTGAATGTTTAATTTACAATGTTTTAAAGTTAAGTCCTAGTATAATTGATACCAAAAATTGGCTGATGTTAAGTAAATAAATTGGAAAGTAACAAGCAAATGTCGAAAGATACTGGTTGTCTGAAACTAGTTCGTGGTTATGAATAGATACTGTATTGAGATTCTTGTACTCTATTGGTTTTTACAAAAGAATTTTACAATTTACAAATTTTTGATAAACGAAAAAGCCTGGAAGACTGTTTTTTCACGTTAATGTGTAATACATAGTCCATAAAATTTTGATATTATATTAAAAGTTTAAGGTTTTAGAAACGAATGTACTCAAATTTTATAAGAACTTAATTAATGTCTTTGTGTGTTTGTAAAACCGGATAAGCGATCGATCGCGCCACTGCATCGAGAACATCAGACGGGTGCGCTACGTATGTTATGAAATATTGATATTTACGACCGCCATACATTCAAGTATGGAAATGTTTTGGAGGTCGCCGATTTATTGTTGCACATTTTTGCTTTGCACGTTATTTTTTTAAACAGTATTTGTTGTGCAGACGGCGCCTCCCGCCCCACCGTCACGACCACCGCCAACACGCTCAATCACATCCGCACATGCACATTCTATTGCAACAATACTCAAAAGACTGCATTCAAGTCAATATCATTCCATTTATTTTAATAAAGAAAAATATTCCGACTGATAGCGGAACTGAACGAAGGCTCATAGTTTTACTAATGCTTTTAACATCGTTTAGTGGTTTTCACTGAAACAGGCTACGCGTTAAGTACATATTAGTAAAGTCCCGTGTCATTCGCGTCGAGTTTTGAGTTAGTGACTTGTCATGGCAGCTTTTTATCCATTCAATCACCGAATCAAAAGAGGTATAGAAGTTGGTTGTCGGTTGAATCGATCGGTTCGCATGGCTGAAAGAAAGTGTACAGTTCACTCTTTGTTTAAACTTTTTATCGCATCACGATTTGATAACTTGTAGTATTAAATAGGTAGTAAAAATAAGTGTAGGTTTCAAATATAACATTAATTTGAAATGATATTTATCATTTTAATAGTAATCGTAATTAGGTAGATGTAACGGAACTCAGTGTAACGATAGGAGTAATGCGATTCGAGATGAGGTCGAAGAACGTTAAGCTAGTAGGTGTTTACCAGTAATTAATCGGTGTTTTAACGTATGAACTTTGATTTAAATTTTTGGGGAATGGTTGACCAATGCGTCCCTCCCGACAACTGCTGACCATCACTGCCATTAGTCTCATGTTTAAGGAATTAAGGATAAGGAAGTAATAGTTTAAGGAAAAGAGAAGCTCAAAAGCGGCGCGTGCAACCACAGTCCCGACGACGCCGCCGACGGGGCGTGGGGCACGCGCGGCTCGCATTTTGATATATAGGAATAGTAGCAACGTCGGCCCGGGCCCGCCGGCGCCGGGCGCGGCTTGCAAGCCCACCATCCAGCCTGTTTCAGTGTGATGCAACATCTCGGAGGAGTTCACGCGAGCATTTCATAGACGAGCACGCACAAGCACACTTACACGCACACGCCGCGACACCCAACACATATTTACGCGCACACACCACGATGCGGCTTCTCTCATGTGCATTCTACTCAACACTCATCTCTCTGTGAATGTGACAGCATGATTGGGGTTACAGGCTGTAACTATAAAGCTAGTTACATTTTTAATTATAAGATTAATACATAAGGAAAACATTTGTGCATCACATAGGCGACGTAACCTTTTGAGACAATAAAGAAAAGACAGCTTCATAACTGTAAGGTTTATTAGAATATTCACTTTATAGCAAAAAATAAATATTAATTTGAATGAAATTTTCCGCTCGTAGGATATATGAATGAGGCAGCACGCTTTCCTTTATTGTCTCCTTTTAAGAGATTCTGCATGTAATTCGTATTAGTGAAATTTTCATGTCATGACATAATCCGATCTGACTCAACTTGTAATGTTGGATGTTAGTGCTATTATACAAATTAATCGTAAATACCATTTAGATAGGTTTAGGCATTTCAAGTATGTTTATATAATTATTAAATAAAGATTCTTAGACGACTTTTTAAGATGAGTTAAGATATAATTTGTGTGCCGGGGTCTCTGTGACTGTGAGTGGTATTACGTTCCTGCCGTCGTGGTTGCGGCGTGAGCCGACACCTAATAGCACACGATCTAATCTGTGACAGTGCACATGCAAGCTACAGCGGCCGCGGCATTCAACTTGCACGTTTATAGTTACGTTTTCATTTTGTAATCATATTCATTCGTAAATTTATTATCGTAATTGTGGTTTTTCAATTACCTATCGTGTCAATATTTTAACCTAAGTATAATTCAATTAGATAGTAACGGTTCGCCATAAATGTACCGATTATTCATAACTAAGCTTTCAGTGGACACAATGTTCTTGTAAGGTAATTTCAGTGTAATATTCTGTCGCCATTAAAGTATATATCTACTAAAAATAAGAATCTGCCAAGTGATTTTGTGTGTAAAACTGTTACACGCAGAAGCATGTCGCAGGATTTGTTTTTTTTTATCTCTACCTTACCCACATAAACATAGGTCGTAGGTTTTCAAAGTCAATACCAGCAGATTACAAAAATACTATTTTAAATCATCATTAACCTAATGGTCTAGGTTTTTGATCAATCCTGAATTAGTATTTAGTATTTGATCAAAATAGACTAGTTTAGGTTTATGAAAGATGAATCTTGTATGTGCCTCTTCATGGCAAGCCGCATGTTGACTGAGCATGGAGGAAAAATACTAGGAGAGTCAATCTAGAACTAAACACGTAAATCAAGTTTTTGCTTGGGTGTGGTTCTCCACGGCCAGCCTCATGTGGAAAACCATGAATTTGAGTATGTGGGACAATTGTCGAAATTAGTCGCACAGAAACCAGAATTAGGCGGGTCACCGTTTAGAAGAACGAAAAGAAATGGGCGGGCCACGGAGAGCCTTTCCCAACTAAAATAATTTAAATTGTAGGCTCTAGTTTCATAACACGGAGCACAGAGTGTCAATCCTAAACTGAAAAGCTAAAATACTGATATACTACCGCCATCTGTTGGTATTTATCAAGACGGTTTCAACAGGTGGCGGTAGTAAAGCTAAGTTAAGGAACTAGAGGCTAGAAATTATTTTATTTTGCTTGGTAAATATTTAAAATCAGTTACAACAAATATTTAAAAAGACTAAGCTAATTGTTTCCAATTAAACTTTCACTTACTAGCGCCATCTAGGTTTAACCAGAAACTTTTGATTAAGGTTTTTTAATCCTAGATTGACTCTCCTCTTGTGAGAGTACCTATATTGCATGTGAAAAAATTAGGAACATTGAAAAGCAAACATAGATGGCGCCTATCTTCAATCTACCTTTATGATAATGTAGGGCGCCATCTATATTTTCTTTTCAATAACGTGGCACTGGATAGTTCCTCATCAATATCATTGAGTTTCTCTTGTCTATCTATCTGTCGTGGAATTCGCGAACTCCTTCTAAACCACGTAACGGATTATGATGTGTTTTTTGTAATGTTTGTAATAGATAGAGTGATTCAAGAAGGTTTATACAGGATGTAAAAAAATTAACTGCAAATATTTTTAGGGTTGAATCAGCCCATGAAACTGAACAACTTTCCCCAAGGAACATAGGTCGAAATATGAAAAAAGTTTTGGACCTCCCATACAAATTGACTCGGCTGGCTGGAACACTTGGTATGGGAGGTCCAAAATTTTTTTTTTCATATTTTGACCTATGTTCATTGCAGAAAGTTGTTCAGTTTCATGGGCTGGTTCACCCCTTAAAATATTTGCAGTTGATTTTTTTACACCTTATATGTATAACACATACCAGGAAAATGCCCCTTTTCCGTGGTAAAATTATTTGAGAGATACGATACATGGTTTTCTAGAACCATGATGTAGGTGCAGTGTTGGGCGTAATTAATTACTTTTGTAATTTAATTAATAATTGAACTACTTTTAAATCAATTACATGTAATTGAAATTAACAGTAATTGCAATTACTTTTCCAATTATGTAATTAAGTAATTATAATTCGTAATTCAATTACTTAATTACATTTTGTAGTATAATACATTGCAGTATTGGCACAATCACAAATTTTGACGAATAAAACTTATAATTTTGTCACTAAATTAGTCATGATTAAATTAGTGATGATTGAAAATCTAGTTTTTGCGGTGATTATTAAGTATGATGATTATTATTAAGTATTCAATCGCTAAGTAAGTATTCAATCGCAAAACTTAAACTGATTTGTAGGTATAAGGTAGGTATAAGTACATAATGACTCGGCCGGCTCGGCCCTTTGAATTGCTTGTCAATGGGTCTTTAGAGGTCAGTCATCGGGTCGTAAGGGTTGTTAGGTTTGTAATGGTTCAACATGTTCAGCTGGTCGCAAGGATTTTTCGGGTCGTAAGGGTTCATCGGGTCGTAAGGATTCAACGGGTCGAAAGTGATCAACGGGTCCTAAGAGTTCACGAAGAACCCTTACGACCAGAAGAACACTTACGACACAAAGAACCGTTACGACCCGATGAACTCTTTCGACCCGATGAACTCTTACGACCCGACGAACCCTGACGACCCGAAGAACCATTACGACCATAAGAACCCTTTCGACCAGAACAATGAAACCTTACGACCCGATAAACCTTAACAATCCGATGAACTCTTACGACCCGATGAACCCATACGACCTGATGAACTCTTACAACCCGATATACTTACACTAAAAAAACGAAAGGTTCAAGGAGTGCAAAAGGCCAAGCAATTCTAAGTATTGATTCATGTACTATCATTAGCACATCAACCTATCCTTGATACATTACTGTTTTTGTTTTTGAATTAGCCAATACTTACTTTGTGATAGAGATGATAAAATAGTAGTTTTTATAACAAGGGAATAAAGTGATATATTTAGGGCGAGGGCGCTCTAGAGTAAAATCCCGAGCGCAGCGAGGGATTTTAAAGTAGAATCATGAGTGAAGCGAGGAATTCAATGTAAGTCGCCCGAGAATAAATAACTTTATACCCGAGTGATACATACTACTTTTCATCCCCCTCTATGAGAAAAACAATAAAAAATACTTACATCAACAAAGTTCCTTAAATATTGCTTGCCATTGTCCATTATTTTACAATACATCTTAAAAATTGCGTTATAAACATCCAATATTTACAAAAAACATTATTCACTCATTTCATTTCATATTGCCCATTGCTGGCCAGTTATCGCGCCAAAAGAAAAATAAAATTTGACACATTACTTTTTAATATCAAATTTTGCTAGGAATTAGGTCTTTTATGAGCTAAATACTAGGTGTGAAATACTCAATAAAATAGCAGATAACAGGTAGTGTTGCAGAGAAAAAACCTATCTGTAGTAAATTTTTGATTGATTGGCTGCAAATATTTGTGTTCCAAATTCAAATGAATTTTAATCCCTTGGGATTAAAGAACCTATTTTAATCCCACTTATGTGCGACCAAAGCGTAGTTTTTTTAATAGAGGGGATGAAAACACCTTTTTATTTCATCATATTGTTTTGTATGGGTCATTAAGTATTTAGAAATAAACACATAGTTAAAAAGCCTTATAGCTGTTATTTATATGGCCCTTGTTCATATGTAATTGAGTAGGTAATTTAGTAATTCTAATTACAATTACATCAAAGTAATTGGTAATTGAAATTACTTTTTAAAATTATTAATTCGTAATTGGTAATTGTAATTACATACAGTAATTGTAATTTTGTAATTAGTAGTTAATTACAATTTGCCCAACACTGGTAGGTAGGTATAGCAAGCCTCGTCATCTAGCCTGGGAGATAGGGGCACGCCGAATAACTAGCAATAATATTTTCGTATCATTCTGATTCTGAGAAGCACACAAACTTTTTTAATATGGTCACTAGACCACTCGCCGCAGTTGTGGCAGGAAGAGTGATACACGGCTGGTCTAAGAGCTCAATATCAGAAACGGTGAATTCTAAAATCGTACAGGGAAGATCACAACAAATTGGTCTAACCACTCGTATGGCACTATCTTTCTACTATGTGTGAACGAATTTTAATTTGTGAAGGAGAATGTATGTTAGATGCGCAATCAGTATAATATTGTCGCATGCGAGTTGCGAGTAATCAACAATTTTGCCGCAAGGCATTTTTGCCGTTACTCAATTTTTGAAAATTTATTTCTGTTTACTTGCATGAAGGTCCGCAACGACTAGTCTAACCAGTAGTGGCACAATTTCAGACTTCCGCAGCCGCATGCGAAAATTACCTACCTACAAAAAATAGAGGTCTTGATGTCGGATTTATAATTTTTTGAAAAAATAGTCCCGTCTATAGTAACCCAGGAAAAGTATAAAAAAACTGGCCACGAGCGTGTCAGACACGCCCACGAATAGGGTTTCGTAGTCAACCTTTAAATTTCGGGTTTTTCAGCGTTACGATGTCAATTTTGTAGCTGGTTTGTTTGCAGCTAAAGAAATAAATATTATCAAGGAACCTTAGACCTGGCATGACTTTGTTTTGTTTTGATTTCAATACTTTTTAGAGATAAACAAGCAGCTCCATCGAGACTTGGCTAGTTTTTTAGGGTTTCGTAGTCTACTAGAAACCCTTATAGTTTCGTCATGTCTGTCTGTCTGTCTGTCTGTCTGTCTGTCTGTATGCCGCGCCCTCATATCTTCGTCAGTTTTAGAGCTATCAACATGAAATTTGGTGAGAAGATAGATCGTGTTGACCCAAATATAGAAATGTTAAGAAAAAATGATTTTAAATATTTTTTGGACCCCCTCCCATACAAGTGAAAGGGGGGCAAAAATTTTTTTTTCTTCTGTAATATTGAATAGGGTATCGTTGAATAGGTAGGTCTTTTAAAATTAAGGTGAGGTTTCTTTGAAACAAAGTCACTAAAATGTTTCTGTCACGAGATATTTGCTTTTAAAAAGGGCGTTTTTGACCCATAATTTGTTCCAGCTGTAACTTCTAAAGTGTAAACGCTAAAAATTTAAAATAAATATGCAATATAGCTTACAATCTGAAGTTACAATGAAAACTATAACGGATATTGTACCCTTAAAGGTTTCAGAAAAAATTGATATTTTCTATTTGCGGTTGGTCATCATACTGCTGCTAACAAACCAGCAACAAAATTAAGTTTGCAATGCTGAAAAACCTGATATTTAAACGTTGACTACGAAACCCTATTTGTGGGCGTGTCTGACACGCTCTTGGCCGGTTTTTTTACAGAATGTTTTTGGTGGGATTTCACTTATTTTTGTTGAAGCGTCCGACAAAATTTGCTTTGAAATCATATCTGTATCTCCTATGGTTTAGCTGGTCTCCTAGTGGTGTGCCTGGTGGTACTCCTAACCTTCGATTATCCTACTTTTTATATATTTCCCTTTAAGTGGCCATTAAACCCTAACACTACCAAATTTCAGCTCTCTGTGTTTATGGGAAGTACTAGTTCTAAGTATTTTGATTTTTGATGATCATGAGTGAGTGAGTGTCTGTCTTAAATGCGAAACTTTGCCTTCGCTTAACTTCGAAACTAACCAATGTTGAAATACGTTTTTTTTTTCGACCACCCATACAAAATTCACAGTATGGCAGGGCAGGTTAGTTCTTTTTTCGTTTTTCAGCATTGGTCTGTTACTCAAAATTATTCAGTACGATGCCCTAAACAACTTGTCCAATTTAAAGCATTTCGCTCGGAACACGGTGTATAGGTAAGGTATAGATAGGGATAAACCACAGGGTATAACATAATATTATGCCGGGAAAAGTCTTTTTCTCCCGGGAAAATGAGTAACAGCAGCGGGTGACACGTTCGTCGGGCCGCTAGTTGATTGATATAATAAAACCGTTTCTCATATCTTAGAGTTTATTTTTATTAAACTTTTGTGATTTATTTACAGATCAGTAAAACATTAATTACTTGTTGGTTGCACGATGGACACTTAACTCGGCCAGCAGAGAGAGTAAACAGAGATAAAAAGATACAAGACACTCGCTCGGGTATGAAATAATCTAAATAACTAACTAACTAAGTCCCGCTGACTCAGCGTGACTGAGGGGATCTTGGCCTCCGAAATTAGGTGCTACCATTCTGTCTTGTGCCGGACATTTGGTTGCAGTCTTCGTGGAATGCTCCATAGACAGCAACCGGGACCGACGGCATAACGTGCCCAACCGAAGCACGGAACCATCTTCCTTTTCGGACAATCATGTGGTTCAGCCTGCAATGTCCTAACCAGACAGGGAACAAATTCACAAAGTGATAAATATCAACTTTGTGAGTGACCGCACCGGGAATTGAACCCGGAACCTTCTGCCTCGCAGGCAGTCAAGACATAACAAGACAGGAAAGACAAGATAGAGAAGAAGGTATGTACATAGTAAGTTTAAGAAAATGACGAAGTCGTTCTGTTCTGAGTCTTAGCTCCAATCAAATTCAGGCATGCGGCCCGAGAGGGACAGTAATGTAAGCTACTTATTAAATTAGGCTAAGACTTAGCCACTAAGTTGAGTGCACACCCACCACGTCGATTGTCTTCTTCTAGTCAAGAAATAACAAGTGAAAACAAAATTTAAATTTTGTAAATACCCACGACAGTTTCTTGCAGCGCCCCCTGGTGAATTATAACCGTAAAACCTATCTAAAAACATCCAAAAATCAAAATCATACCCATTACTGAAAACCGCTTTATAATCGGACTAGTGATTTTGGAGATAAAAACAGGTAATTTACCGGAACTGAAGTCGCGTGGTCGCGAAATATTTTCATATACCTGTTGGTAGATATAACTTACTCACTATTCAGTATGAGGGTAGTTTACCAACTCAGTAGAACTAAAATTGTAACACATTTTAACTGGTTTTCACTCACGCTTTGTTATCAATCACTCACTTATTATCAATTATCAATCACTGCTTGTAACTTATGCTGAGTGGATGCCTTTTTTAGTTACATAAATAAGTGTACTAATGTGTAATTTAGTTTAAAAATATTTTATTATTGTAACTAAAATAAACGTATTTTCTTTCTTTCTTTCTAAACTGAAGTTACTGCGGGTGGCTGCTACTGGCAAACTTATCTGTCTACCCTCATTCTTCACTACAACTATCTCCAAAACGCACAAAGTGAATTAGAACATGCCAAATAAGCACAACCATGATGCTCTGGTTCATATTTACACTCTTCGACACAGAATTCGTCGTGCTCTTTCGCTTTCTTTTCTCCGCTATACTCTCTCGCTTTTTTTTCTACATCATGCTCTTTCGCTTTCTTTAAAACTCTGAATTCGATGCCCATGTTTCTAGGATCTGAGAGTTGCTGATTAATGGAGTTGTATGTTTTATTCTGATTGGCACTAAATTCGATTTGCTTTGGGGTTTTATTACATGGAAAATTACTGCAATCACAATCAATATGAGGACTAAAACATTTGGTATTAACTTGACTTAAAACTCTGAATCTGATGCCCATATTTCTAGGGCCTGAGAGTTGTTGTTTCTTAAGGTTGCATGTTATCTGCTGATCAGAACTGAATTCGATTTGCTTTCGTTTTTTATTACATGGAAAATCATTGCAATCACAATCGATATGAGGATTAAATTTTTTAATATTATCTTGACTTAAAATTCTCAATTTGATGCCCATATTTCTAGAACCTGAGTGATGTCGATTCATGGAGTTGTATGTTCTATTCTGATTAGCACTAAATTTGACTTGCTTTGATTTTTTATTGCTTAGAAAATTATTTCTAGGACATGAATGTTGTTGTTTCTTGGGGTTGCATTGTTTATCCTGATATGAATTAAACTCGATTTGCTTTAGTGTTTTATCTCTTGGATAATTATTGCAATCACAGTCAATATGAGGTGGACTTTTAATACCCATATTACCAGGACATGTGTGCTGTTGATTCTTGTGGTTGCATTTTTTATCCTTATTAGTGCTCAATTCGATTTTCTTTTGTTTTTTATTGCTCAGAAAATCATCGCAAACACAGTCCGAATGCGGTGGAACTTGGGTAATCGTAAATTCCATTTGCTGTCGGTTTTCATTGCATTCAAAATCATCGCTATCACAGTCAGTGTGCATTGGAGCTTGGGTATGCATAAACTGAACTTTCTTCTTTTTAGTGCTTGAGAAATTATTGCAATCACAGTCACTATGAAATGGAAATTTGACACACATATTTCTAGGATCTGTATGTTGTTGTTTCTTGCGGTTGCATTTTTTATCCTGACTGGTACTGAATCCGACTTTCTTTAGTTTTTTATTGCTTGGAAAATCCTTGCAATCACAGTCAGGATGTGGTGGAATTTTGATAAAAATATTTCCACTTGAGTGTTGATGTTGCTCGGGGTCGTATGTTTTATCCTGATTAGTGCTGAATTCTATTTTGCTTGGCTTATTTTTAATTGGAAAATTATTACCTTTGCATTCAATATCAGGTTCACAAATTTTGGTATCAATTTGATTTAGTAGCTTGTATTTGTATCCAAATTTAGGAGCCTTATTCAACATAATACCTGTATGTTTACTAACGTCAGTCCCGGAAATCTGTTCATTATCTCTTATCCTGTTTTTGTATTTACAGACATGATACATTATGAGTATAACTAAACATGCCAGAATAAGAACGATTATTCCAATCTTCCATGCAATTTTATTGTCTTCATCATCGTTACTTGGTACGTCATACTGCATAAAATTTAAAGACATATAAGAAGCGAAGTTCCGCAAGAGACGAGTTAGGGGTGGCGGTTTCACAGTCACTATAACATTGTGAATCACAACAACCCATCGTAAGTTTTGGTCGATCTGTTCCATAACACATTTCCACGTACCAGTGTGATTCAGCAAAGCTACTGGTATTTTTAAATTATTACTAAAATCAACTGTTGCGATGTCAGTGGACGTAAACAACTTTTCATCAAAATACCATTTTATCCATAAATCTGCGTATATGTTTGGTAAAGCAGTTGTACACGTCAGTTCTAGAGATGAGCCATTACAAGCTCTCATATCGGGTCGAGCGGGTTCTACAGCCACCACTACTACTTTGATTGGTAAAATAACGCCTGTCTTATTACTTCTCATTACGCATATGTAGAGACCATCATCATTTTGTGTAACATTTGATACGGATACCTGCAACAGATTATTTATATGGTGTTTCCCTTCTATGGGCTTTAGGACAATATCGTTATACATCCAAATTATTTCAGATGTTGGAGCCTCCGCATTGATACGGTTTATTAAAGTTACTGGTGCTTCAATAGTGATATTATTTCCTTCTTCAGCGACGACATTGAAACTTTTAGTCGTTAGGTGTTTTCGAATCAGATCGTGGGTCTGGGGTGAAACAAGCCCGCATGGAAATTCGTTGCAAAATCCTGATTCTTCTGAAGGTCCAAAACACGGTTGCCCAAAAATACTAGGATTTGGATTAATACATCGACGCTTCCGATACTAAAAACAAAGCAGATTTCGAGTTACACAAAGGCTTCCAGAACTGTTCACTCATTTCATTTTTTTTAATGTTATCATAATTTCAATCTCAAAGTTTTCCCAGCGCATTTTTAACACGATAAATACGCTAAAAATGCGATAAAGCTTTTTTTTCGTTTAGGAGGATTGGGTAGCTTCATAATCATAATCATAAGTAGGTAAGTGGCTAAATAGCTGCATTCATCACCTTTCGAATAGACTCGCTCGGCCATTTTGCGTGCAGTTAAATAATTAAGGGTAAACTTACCCCGACACCCTTTCCACAGCTAACAGAACAACTCCACTCGGTCCAGGGCGACCATCCGCCGTCCTGAAGGGCGCCATCTATGTCTGGAGGGGCGCAATTTGCCGACCACGCGACCCACCCTGCGCGCGACGCCACCGAGAACCAGTAGAACCCCACACCCTCAGCCGAATCCCATTTCAGCAACAGGGTATCATTCCGAACCACGTACAAACTGTTGTTCACCACAAATATGTCGTACCGATTCCATTCGGCATGTGATATTAGGGTATCGCTCCGATTTTCAAAACATAGAGTGCTATTCAAATTCGTGTTACTTTTCAAAGAAATCTGTTTCTTTATTTCGTCAATGTAGAGCACTAGATAATCTTCATTCCGACCTGAATAGAACAACATTAAAAATTATGTTATAAATAATTATTTAACTATAGGTACAGAGTGTAAGGGACAGCTCTCCAAAACTCTGAATACTGAAAGGGTGCAACCATACCTTGAAACTGAACAACTTCCCATGAGAAAATATTTCAGAAGATATAAAAAAATACTTCCCATAAAAATCACGGTCAGCTGATTGCATTTACTATGGCAACAAAATAGTTCAGTTACAAGGTCTAAATGCAGTCTTTCTGTGTTCGGAGAGTTGTCCAATACACCTTGTATTAATACGCCTGTGCGTGCCTATATTTTCAAAACAGCAATTTTAGTTAAGTTATTTTATTACTTGCATGATTAATAACTAGGTATCTATAAAATAATAAGTAACGGTTGGTGGCACATGCTACGACGGGACGGGACAGTTGATACACGCTTGCAAGTGCATCAAGATCAAGTAGGTCAAAATATGAATAAATACAATTTGCAATTTGACAGTCAATGCAAAACTACCGATCATCCAGGTAATATGCGCGTACTTTTGACGAAGTTGCGTTAAACAAGCTTGCCCATTTTCAACTTTTACTGCGTACTAAAATCTCTAAAATGTAGAGGTACTCAACTTACTTGGAAACTGCACGAGCTCTATGACGGCGATTCCAGTGCCTCTGATATTTAGCGACAAATTAGACGACGAGTCATCAGTCTGCCAGCTGATCGGGAACAGCGTGGAGTGCGTGGGCGCGCTCGTGTTCTGCACGTGGCACTCGCGGGTCGCGTGCGGGAAGTGCACGCCCAGCACGCCGCCCCCGATCGACCCGTAGCTCATAAACGCAGGGTTGAACACCCGCAGCGGATCATCAGCTCTCCAATCCAATATTGTCCAATCTTTCCAGTCGTAACCCAATCTGATCCTGCCTGCTTGCATCTGCAATCTGAATTCACACCATTTTCCACCGGGTATTATATGCGGAAATAATTTTCGCACGAGTAAAACGCTTTCGTTAAATTTCGTATCGGTGTAGCGCAGTTCAAGCTTTTCATTGTTTTCAGAACCGATGTAAACAGACAAATATTTTTTTTTGTTTGAAGAATATATTTTAAATAGCAGTCCTTCTGGAAGGGTGGGATCCCATCGTTTCAAGGAAAAATGTAGACCTCCATTTTCTCCTAAAAGAAATTTTCAATTACATTTTGCTGTACGTTAATTAGTTAATTAAAGGGTAGAGGAGGCGTATCTACCTACCTTTTTTATCTATTTAGATACAAAATTAATTAACAGCCAATACTTTTGTAAATAAGAGTTTAGTTTTATAAGGCGGAAGATGAGCACAAATAAAATGTTACCTTGCACTACCTACACTATATAGAAGTCAGGAGGCACTACTTATTAGCTGGGAAATAAGTACTTAGTTTATTAGGTTTTTTAATACACTTAGTTTATTATTGAAAATGAGAAAATTTAAAAATTCTTTAGCGACCGCCGGGACTGGATTTTCAATTTTCTCATTTTCAAGTACTTAGTTGAAGTCAGCATACCTGGATCCCTCCACTTCGGTATTATGTAAGTATATTTCATGTCTCCATTATGATTAGTTAGTACTATTTGGGACTCAAGTTTATCGCAATCCTTCACTTCACACAAATCTTTTCTCATAGTATGATCCGTAGTGAAACACCAAGCACCTGCTCAAACAATTAATAGATTACTCTATCCATACAAGATTGTATCCGATAGACTAACTTCGGAACTCTACCAATTTCGTTAATCCAATAAAACTATCTACAAACCGATATAAAAGTAGGCAAGTAACCTATTCTTTGTCTGTTATTAACTACCAAATAATCGAGTCGTAGATAACAACAAACTAGTTACTAGGCACATATCTACTTTATGTAGCTTAGTTCAGTTTTTACGCTGAACTAGTGAAAGAGAACGAAAGACGAAAAGTATATTTGCAAAATAAGTAGGCAACTGTTTCGATTTCATATAATTTAGATTATATTTTACATATCTTATTAATAAAAAATAAGACATGATAGTGCACCTCCAACTTCTCTAGTAGGATTTCGACAGTAGTTTCCCTCATAAAAGTTTCCTTTGGTCCTTCCGTGCGTTTGCTGTTCGATGAATTTTCGCGGCCATCTTTTGCAGGTGCGGTTTGATCTAAAAGTAATTCTGGTTATAGCCAATTAAAGACAATGATTACTATACTTTTTCTTGTAGACGGAATCTGTACAACCTTGTCATTGCTAATACTCCAACATAATCGTTAGCGGTGCCAGCGTTCTTGCACACAATTGCGCTACATTTTCTGATATTACATATTTCTGGTTTTATACCATCACTCGTTTGGACGTAGCACCAGGGAGCGGGAAGTGAAGCTTTAAAGTTTCTACAATAATTTAATGTCAAAGCGTCGCCAGTGTGATTAAGCGGTTCGATGGTGACCCACGGTAGACAGGGCAGCCCTGCAAGTTGAAATAGGTAAATTATGAACAGGTGCGATCAAAGTCTATAGGGAGTAGACAAGGTGTAACAGAAAGGTTATAACAAGCCGAAAGAGGTAAAGGTTCTAATGAAACTGAACAGCTTTCCCCACGGAACGTGAGTCGAATTATGAAAAGAAATTGACCTTCTATGGTTCTAATGAAACTGAACAGCTTTCCCCATGGAACACTAAAAAAAAAGAATTGGACCCCCTGAAATCGCCGATCAGCTGATTGATTTACTATGGTAGGTCCAATTATTTTTACATATGTATTTCGACGCTTGTTTCAGAATGGGGAAAGTTGTTCAATTTTACGTGTACCTTGACTTCCTTTCGGCTTGTTATACGCTTTTTATCATTCCGGGTTTATAAGTAATAAACGTATTAAAATCACGAAACAAAAAGTAGGTACGTTTATTGTTTAGTTTTCGTATAAAATGGGCGCGCGGTGCTGGCAACACTGTCCTGTCATTCACGTCCTCTGCCGTCGCTCGCTTGGTTGATGCGAATTGTAATTATAAATGGTGTAATTTAGTGTGCTTTCGGTGTTCTCGTGTGGTTTTCCCTGTTCGGTGGGGAAGAGAACCAAGTGTATTTGGTTCCGGCGCTTTGATTGTCAGTCGGTTCGATAACCACGCGGCCGTCGGAAAAAATAACCTTACTTTTAGTCACCCGCGCGTCCAGTGTCCTTTGGTTCGCGTATTGTACAGTAAAACGTGTTGCTGTCGCGAGCAGTGGTGTGCGGGAGAAATCTTTGTTACTGTGTGTTAAACATTATTTGATGTCGAACTATGAACAATAGTACTCAAGTGCTTGTGAAACTTGTTGGACGGAGTACCACGCGAGCTGGTGCCCGGGTACAGTAAGTCTAGTACCTAAGTCCCAATCCAAAAGTCTTCCTCAAACCTGATACCTATTTTTCCTGTCAAAACTAGACTTACAAGGAAACGACGGCGTCATCGTTCGCTCGGTAAGCAATTGTTGCTGGGCCCTGTTTAAGTAGATTTTGGACACAAGAATTTCTCGGCCGGAAACTTTCCGGAACAAAATTCTCTCATTAAATTTATTTTATTTAGCTATAGTAAAGAGCACTACGAATCGTAGTCAAATGTTGTTCGAGGCTGATCGACCATTTAGTTTTAGATTTTAAGATAACTTTAATTTGCTTCCACTGCGCTAAGATCAGCTTCGGAATCAAACATTTTTTGGTAGCAGAGCGTGGTTGCTTTATTGCAACATAGTTAGCCGTAATTTAGTATTAAGCGTGTTTTTATATTACCCACATATTTTATTATTTTTGGAAAATATTGTTTCGGTTTTTGTGACTGTATTGTTTGCCTAGTGAACGGTACCTTATCGGTAAGGTCTAGGCCAGTCAACTAACATTTGTTTTGTGGTATTTGTTTATTGTTTTTCGTTTTATTAAGTCGAGTGTGTAAAAGTTGGTACCATGGCTCCTCGATCGCCAGGTATAAGGCTGCTATAGGGTCAGGATTAAGGTGGTTTACTACCACAGCGGCAATGATCGGCCGCGAGGACCGGGAGGACGCGCTCTTGAAAAGTGCACAACAGGTAGATGAACGGGTTCGGTTTGTGTCGGATCAACTCACAGAGTGCCTCATTCTCCTTGAGGAGACTCCTAACCCTGAAGATCAGGAGCGGGTCGAGGCCGATGTAAGCCAGTGCTTGGAGCTGGCACAGGGCATTGAGCAGGCAGCTGCGAACATAACTAGGCGACGTGACGGAAAGGAGAGCCATTCCGTGGTAAAGTGGGACAAGGATTACAGGTGCCTCTTCCGCCTGTTACGGTTCCAGTCTTTGCAGGCGATTACGCCGACTGGCCGGCGTTTGAGGACCTGTATAGCAGTGTGGTCCACACACGGACGGACATAACGCCGGCGTACAAGATGGCTCAGCTGATGTCCAGGCTACATGGAGCCTCATGAATTGCTGACGCATTTGGCTGTCTCGGATAGCAATTATGAGGTGGCGTGGAAGATCCTTACCGACCGGTATCGGAACAAGCGCCTGATTGTAGACAGGCTGTTAGACCAGTGGCTGTCAATACCAACCATAACGCGAGGTACGGACCTCCGCGAGAAAATCTTCCACCCAGTCAGTGTCGCGGTCAGCGCACTAGAGCGACAGGGTTTGCCAGTGGCGGGCTACGGTTATATCTTGGTCCACACAGTGCTTCGCCGCCTGCCGAGCGAAATGGTCGCTCGATTCGAGCAGCTCCATGGGGCAAGTCCTCGGACCACCTCCCGACCTACGAGGATCTGAAGTCGTTCCTCGAGGCCGAAAGCAGGCGAGTGGACGTCCAGGCTGGTGAAGCCCCTCGCAAGAGACCTCTGCCCCTCGCCACCCGGAACGGCCGGGTGCATCGGCGCGAGGAGGCAACAGTGGGCAACCCAGGCGGTACAACACCGCATTGGAATCAGGGTGTGCCTACTGCAGGGAGACAGGCCACGGGGTGTCAGCGTGTCAGGAGTTTGCTGCGCAGCGGGTTCAGAGGAGACGGGGTGTGGCACAGCAGAGGCGTTGGTGTTTTCGGTGCCTGGGGCCGCATCAGGTGCGAGATTGCCCTTAAAGAACCAAATGTAGGTACTGCCAGGGTGCACACCAACCGCAGCTTTGCATGAATCGCTCCGGAGGCGCCGGGGCAGCGCTGGATCGGATCAGCGAAGGAGCCTGCCCACCAAGGGAGGAGCAACGCTCCCACCCCTCAAGGAGGAGCCCACCTCCGCATCGGTCACAGGGACAGGCAGGGGGACGTCAACAGACGGAGCCCACTTACCCAAGGACGTGGGGACGATCCCCACCACGGCAGCAGGTGCCGGATTGGGGAGGGGCGGCACAGGAACGTGGCCAAGGACACCCATCCCAGGTACGGGATCCAACGGGCGGGTGTCAGGGAGCACTAGGCAGCCACCAGGGTACATGCAGTATTCTGCGGGCTTGAGCCACCTGGTTGGGTCTCAAGACCCACGCATGCCTCCGCCTATGCCTGAGTACCCGCGGCTACAGGCGCAACCTCGGTACGGACGTTTGCCGTCGGGGTACTATAGAACTCCAGCCATGGCCTTTATGGGCAGACCTCCCTACCAGCAGGAGTGGGACCCATACACAGGTTTGGGTAGTGAGGGGATACCCCCGCGGGACGCGGCCTCACCGCGTTTAGATTCCCGCTAGGTAATCGCCGCCTACTCATCAGCTTCGGCTCCCCGTCCAATCACGGTACTTTTGCCAACGGCTAAGATTTGGGTATGGGGATACGGTGGCCGGACCATTCAAGTAAGAGCCCTACTGGATACAGGGGCTCAGGGATGTATTGTATCGAGTAAGCTGGTGAGTAGGCTAGGCCTAAATGTACGGCCAAGTGAGGATGAAGCTGTAGGCATCAGGGGCCTAAATGTGCCTGACATTCGGGGTCAGACGAACTTTGAGTTCACATTAGGTAGCACATGTACAGGGTCAGCTATCAAGTCTCAGCCGTGGTGCTAGATGAAGTGGTTGGGAAACTCCCTCAGGTTAGGTTACCACCAACGGTAAGAGGGTTAACCACAGGGTTGGAGTTAGCTGATCCTGATTTTGATACTCCTGGTACGGTGGACGTACTTCTCTGGTCAGACGTCCTCGGGAGATTATGGTGCGGTAGGAAGAAGGTACTCCAGGAAACTGGTTTGGTGGCCGTAGATACCACAGGGGTATGTTGTTTTCGGCCCAGTTTGGAGACCTCAGGACCTACCAGAAGGGATCCGGTCCTCTATGGTAGTGTGCTGTCAGAGGTGCTGCAGAGGTTTTGGGAGTCTGTAGAGCCGCCCACGGCGGACAGACGGAAGCCAGAGGATGACGAGTGCGAGTTGTTCTATCAATACAACACTGCGAGATGCCCGTCAGGCAGATTCGTGACCAGGCTACCTTTTCTCCCAAACCGCCCCGCTTTAGGTAGTTCGCGACAGCTCGCGGAACGGAGACTACTCGGAATGGAGCGGAAGATGAGGCGAGACCCAGCACTTCGGCAGAAGTATATAGAATTCATGCGGGAATATATTCAATTGGGCCACATGTCGGTGTCCAGCCTGGATTGGAGGTGTGTCGAGCATTATTTCATTCCACACCTGGCTGTCTTGAAGTCACCTGAGGCGAAAATACGGGTGGTGTTTGACGGTTCTGCTCCTACCTCGAATGGTGTGTCTGTGAACCAATGTTTGCACGCGGGTCCTAAATTGAACCGGGACATTGTGGACATTCTCACAGACTTTCGTTTACACCAGGTAGCGTTTGTCGCAGACGTCAAAATGATGTTTCGCCAAACCATGATACATCCGGATGACCGTCGGTATCAGCTGATTTTGTGGCGTGAGAGCCCAGATGAGCCGATGGTCACATACGAACTTAACACGGTGACGTATGGACTTAAGCCAAGTCCGTATTTGGCAGTACGTACGCTGCGAGAGTTGGCCGCACAGGAAAGGGTAAGATACCCTCGAGCCGCAGCAGTACTGGATCGCGACGTCTACGTGGACGATATCTGCACGGGTGCTGATAGCGTGGAGCAGGCGCTAATTCTACGAGACGAGTTGATCGCGATCATGGGTTCAGGAGGTTACGAGTTGCGGAAATGGTTGTCCAGTTGCCCAGAGCTCCTGGCCGGTTTGCCAGGCGAGTTCCATCAGGACCCGCACCTCTTTGAGAACCCGGACAATCCAAACACGTTGGGCATCCTCGGGGTGCAATATAGGCCAACGCATGACGTATTCACGTACAAGATCGAGCCCGACCTTTTGGAGAAAACTTGGACTAAGCGGTCGGTACTGTCGACAATCGCTAGAACGTTCGATCTAACGGATGGATCGCCCCGGTTACGTTCATGGCGAAGTGCTTTTTACAAAGGTTGTGGCTAGCCAACTTAGGATGGGACGACCAACTCTCCGGAGAGTTGTTGAAGGATTGGCTCAAGTTTGTGACCACCCTACCAGGGATCGTGCACATCGCGATACCCCGCAAGTTAGTCCCATCGGTGGGATGTAAGGCTACCCTACATGGGTTTTGTGACGCCTCGGGGCGAGGGTACGCGGCAGCTGTATACCTTCGGACAGCAAGTTCAACGGGAACTGTGCACGTGCGTCTGGTTATGGCCAAAAGTAAGGTGGCACCAGTCAGAACTAGATGGACCATCCCCAAATTGGAATTGGCAGGGCAGCTCTTCTAGCGCGCTTGCTAAATCATGTAACCTGCAATCTGCGTGGTACCATCAACTTGGATGAAACGGTGTACGCGTGGACTGACAGTCGGATAGTTCTGTGTTGGTTGCAGACGTCGGTACATACACTTGAGGTTTTCGTGGCAAATCGGGTGTCACAGATTACGGGGTCGGAAACTCCGTTAGTGTGGAGGCACGTACCGGGAGAATGGAACCCAGCGGACTGCGCTTCGCGCGGGTGCAGGGCACCTGATTTGGTGAGTCACCCACTGTGGTGGGGACCTCAATGGCTGACTGAGTCGCCGCAGGAATGGCCATTCAACGAGTGCAGGGCGCCGCTTGGGCCACCTGATCGAGGTTTGCGAGTGAACGTGGGGCAACTCGTACCGAAGCCTAACCCAGCCTTCTTGCTGGAACGGTATAGCTCCCTCGACAAACTTCTTGGGGTGACAGGTTGGATCAAACGGTTCGTGAACAACTGCAGGAAGCCTCAAGCAGAACGGAACTTTACACCTGTCCTCTCGCCTGCGGAACGGAATGCGGCTCTACGCTCATTAGTTAGAGTCGTCCAGGCGGAACATTTTGAAGAGGAGGTCAGGCTGCTCAGGGATGGACGTGGAAAGCTGAAGGGAGGAATTGTGCGCCTCAACCCATTCCTGGATGAGCAAGGTATGCTCAGGGTTGGAGGCAGACTTCGGAACGCTAGCCTGCCCTGTTCGGCTCGGCATCCACTGTTACTTCCAACCAGGGGACCCTTAGTTGAGCTCTTAGTCAGGGATCGTCATGAGAAAAACTCGCACGCGGGCTGTAATGCGCTATTGGCCATCCTACAGCGCGAGTTCTGGATCTTATCGGGACGACGAACGGTACGTAGCGTTGTGTTTAGGTGCTTGCCTTGTTACCGCTTGAAGGCAGCCACAATGCAGCCACAGATGGGAGATCTCCCACCGGACCGGGTGACGGAGGCCTGGACGTTTGCAGGTGTGGGAACGGATTTTGCAGGCCCTTTCATGGTAAAGGCATCACGCCTACGGAACGCAAAGTCTATCAAGGCGTACTTGTGCGTGTTCGTGTGCCTAGCCACCAAGGCCGTCCACTTGGAGCTCGTGGCCGACCTATCTACGGAGGCCTTTTGGCAGCGCTGGAGAGATTTACGTCGCGACGAGGGCGACCAGCGCTGATCAGGTCGGATTGTGGTACCAACTTTAAGGGTGCTGATCGGTGTATGAAAGAAATTGTAACGTTCTTACGGGAGAACGAAGAAGCCATCAGCACGGGCCTCTCCCGTCAGGGCATTACTTGGGTGTTCGATCCACCAGCGTGCCCTCACTGGGGTGGTATTTTTGAAGCGGTTGTAAAGTCCGCTAAGACGCATTTGTTGCGCGTTGTAGGGTTAACAATTTTGACTTTCGAGGAGCTGGCGACCGTGTTTTGTAAAATTGAGGCTGTACTCAATTCGCGTCCTTTGTGTCCGCTCAGCTCAGACCCAAATGATTTAGAGGCCCTGACGCCAGGGCATTTCTTAATTGGCCGCCCACTTAACGCCTTGCCGGAATATCCTATACGGAGGTGAATAGCAATCGTTTGTCGCGTTATCAGTTGTTGCAGCAAATGACTCAAAACTTTTGGAAGCGTTGGTCGCTTGAGTACTTGCACATTCTGCAGCAACGCCTTAAGTGGACGGACAGGACTGAACCCCCCTGCATTGGGGATCTCGTTCTGGTTAAGGATGTCAACCTACCGCCACTGCGTTGGCGCCGGGGGCGCATTCTCAACCTGTTTCCGGGTAGTGATGGCACTCCTCGAGTTGCAGAAGTTCAGGTGGGGGATTCAGTCCTTAAGCGAGCAGTAGCTACATTATCACGCCTGCCATGCATAGAGCGGACCGATGGGTCGGTCCGGGGCGGGTGAATGTTTAGTTTTCGTATAAAATGGGCGCGCGGTGCTGGCAACACTGTCCTGTCATTCACGTCCTCTGCCGTCGCTCGCTTGGTTGATGCGAATTGTAATTATAAATGGTGTAATTTAGTGTGCTTTCGGTGTTCTCGTGTGGTTTTCCCTGTTCGGTGGGGAAGAGAACCAAGTGTATTTGGTTCCGGCGCTTTGATTGTCAGTCGGTTCGATAACCACGCGGCCGTCGGAAAAAATAACCTTACTTTTAGTCACCCGCGCGTCCAGTGTCCTTTGGTTCGCGTATTGTACAGTAAAACGTGTTGCTGTCGCGAGCAGTGGTGTGCGGAGAAATCTTTGTTACTGTGTGTTAAACATTATTTGATGTCGAACTATGAACAATAGTACTCAAGTGCTTGTGAAACTTGTTGGACGGAGTACCACGCGAGCTGGTGCCCGGGTACAGTAAGTCTAGTACCTAAGTCCCAATCCAAAAGTCTTCCTCAAACCTGATACCTATTTTTCCTGTCAAAAACTAGACTTACAAGGAAACGACGGCGTCATCGTTCGCTCGGTAAGCAATTGTTGCTGGGCCCTGTTTAAGTAGATTTTGGACACAAGAATTTCTCGGCCGGAAACTTTCCGGAACAAAATTCTCTCATTAAATTTATTTTATTTAGCTATAGTAAAGAGCACTACGAATCGTAGTCAAATGTTGTTCCGAGGCTGATCGACCATTTAGTTTTAGATTTTAAGATAACTTACGTAGGTATGCGTATCTAACTGATAAAAATAAAATACTTATAAGTTTATACCTAACAATAAACAAATGACGAAATATGCCTACCAGAATTGCTGACCCATTGGTTTCCTTGATAATCCGTGGCATCATTGGTCATCGCACAGTTTGGCGGGTAAGCTGCCGGCAGATCAGGGGGCTCGCAGAAGAGCGCCCAGTGCGCCACACTGTGATTCGAACCTATCGAGAAATATCTCAAACCACTTGTGATGTTGTGCGTCAATCTCAATAAAATCTCAAAGTTTCCTTCTTCAACTTTCCTTAGTAACCGCAGCTCTTTTCCAATCAGTTCTATTCTCAGCCGCATCCAAGACCAATAACTGATGGCGAGTGTAGTGTTGGTTAATCGAGACGAGACTTTGTCTACTGCTTCATAGACCACTGCAGTAACGGACTCCGGGAAGCCAATTTCAATAGACAATCGCGGGAAGTTATGATACGGGTCGCAGGTGAGATACACCAGCGCTGAATGAAAACTTCGAACACACAGATCTAAGTAAAATTTTACACCTTCCTCGTGCAATTTCCAGATAAATAGTGGCGACGGCACAAAAGTAGTATGCTCTTGACAAGTGGTATCTATTTTGGGAGGAAAATCCCACATTGCAGCGTCTCCAGAAATACTTAAGTGTGTAAACCCTAAGTGTCTCTGCCCTGTGGATATGTTTACGGATACATCTTTTGGCTTATCTGAAACAATTCCGTCATCATAGTTAATACCTACTGAGCACATTGGGTAATATGTATATGTCACGCACTATCCTACTTTCAGCGTAGTTTTGATGGCTCCGGGCAGCGCCATGAAACTCTAGCTGTACAACTTTCCCAATCAAATATATTTTCTAACTTGTAAGAAAACATTATCTCAGCATAGATAAATAAGAAAACATCGTCAAAATGGTGCTATGGTTCACCAGCCACTCGACCAAAATAGGTATATAAAGTCCTATTAAATTCTATGCAAATATTTTCAGGGTATTTTCTACTCGTAGAACTGAGCTACATTTTTTTCAGTTTTCTTTTTAAAAAGGAAAATACTTTGGACATCAAACATACAAACTGACACATATTTTGGACATTTTTGTATGGGAGGTCCAAAATATTTTTCCTTATTTAGAAAAAATGTTACTAAGAAAAGTTGTTCCGTTTCACTAGTAGAACACACCCTTTTAATATTTGCACTAAATTTAACAGGAGCTTAAATATAATACAGTTATTTTGTGCTTACACAAACGTAGAACATTTTGTTTCATTAATATATCAAAGGTTGTATATTCCGTTGCTTTCAATACATTTGCAGTTACTCCAAAAAACTTACTATTGTTCCCATTAGTTATAACAAGACCTGTGAAAAACGAACGTACCTATTATTAATTTGAACCTTTAAATAAATATAATTAATAGGTGCTTCATTTATCGTACCTTTATTCGAGATGGTAAGCTCCACTTGTTGAGTCGAATTACGAATATTTGCCTTCGATGTCGGCACGCTTAACGCACTGAGTAACAGTCTGACTGCTGCATTCTGCTCAACATCAGGGTTCCACAGTCGAACAGACAACTTTAATCTATATTCGAATCCTTTCCTAAAGTCTATAAAATGTGAATATGAATATTTTTGTTTTGATATGATTTCATTGCCTCTTTCATCGCAGTTGGGTACATCACAGTAACTCTTAACGTATAAATATTGTTGAGCGTCAACTTCAATGTAACACCAAGGACCTGCGAGTGAAGTAATAATTTAACAGCTTACTTATTCGTGACTTGTTTCTTTACTGCATAGGTAAACGGTAGACATTATAGTAGTTAGGTAGTAAAATCATTATTCAATTTACCTCCTAATGATCCATCTGGATTCCGACAGAAGTTACTAGCATTGTTAACGTTTTTATCTGAAAACTTATCATCAGAATAAGCAGTGGCTTGGACGACGCTACCATTAAGTAATTTTACTTTTCGCTTGTGCCAATCGTTGTTCCATTTCTCGCAGTGTCGGTGCATCGCTGTCGATGTGGTTCCAGAATATTCCACTCCCGGCCCAGTGAGCCGGCACGGGCTGGCGCACAGTGGAACCCGGCACGATTGCTTCACGGGAGAACGACCCAACCTAACATAACACCAAGGACCATTCGCGTCTTTTGTAGGATTACGACAATAGTTCTTAGCCTTCTTTATGGAACCATCTGGGAAATCTCTGTCATTTAGGCTTGAGAAAAGTCTTGTTACGGAGCTCCATCTCAGGCACCGTAAACCTTGTGAACTGTGGGTGATTGTGCCGGTAAAACTGGTACCAGAATGGGTTAACTTACATCTTTTCAGGTTCATAATATTTTCATTGAAACAATAAACTGAACAGAAAAAAATTGTGACGCAGAAAGATTTCAAGTAATATATGCGATGCATTTTAATTTGTTCGTTTACGTATTTCGCTAGTAGGTAATATGTGCTTGAAAAATAACATAACTTAATATTGCAAAATGCATTTTTTTGTTTACTAACAAAAAGTTTAATCAATTTCTTGTTTTGTGGCGTTTTTATTATGATTTCGCCAGTGTCAAGTTTTTTACTGGGTTTTAGTGTTACATTTTTTGGCGCTGATCACTTATACTGTGATTTCGCCAGTATCAGTTTATTAATCATGAAGTGACATTCTATAGTCCGGCTTGTTCGTGCGCGACCTTCCCTAGGGGTGACAGACGTTGAGGGAGGAGATGTCAGCGGGTAGCGGGAGGTGTAGCGGGGAAGGGTGACACGCGCATCTGCGCTGCACGTCATATAAAAATGACGTGCTTCCTCGCCTCCCGACCGTCTGTACCCCGCAGGAAGGTCGTGCACGAAGTTGTCAAACTATAGCAACGATTTTTTGCTTCGAGCATCTTCCGTCCCGTTCCGGCCCGAGGGGAGTCGTCATAGCTACTTTACTCTATACAAATATTTCTGCCATTTTTTGCGGGGGAAGAGGTAAAGCTGTCAAATCAAGCTAGTGTTGGAATCGACAATATCGATACTTGACCTTTCGATTAATTACATCAGTCTACTCAATATTGTGTCATATTATTGCATTTTCAAAAGCAACTTAGTTCTTGAGAATAGGATTTTGTAGTAAATAGAAATATAGGCGCAATAAGATCATTTTAAATATTGTTTAAGGTATAAATTAACCAAAATATGAATTTCTTTCCCCATAGACCAGATAATACAATTATGTAGGTACAATCAATGCAATACCTACCTTCTATTTACTGATCATTAAGTATCATAGGATATTATGTAAGGGAATTTACTAAAAACCCATCTATACAACAAGTCATACATAATAACTTCGACTATCTATCTGTCTTCTACGCCGAGGCTCGTGGGTTCGATTTCCACCGGACACAAATATTTATAAAGTAAATTTTCAAATATTCGTGTTTTGTCTGAGCACTTCGGCTGATAAAAGACCACCGACTGGACCGAAACGGTCGCGAAACCGCGATGTAATAAGAAGTAGGTAAGTGCGAAATCCTTTTTATATATGTAATTAAAGTTAAAATGTCGCACTTAAGTTTAAACAGTTTAAAGGACACCAAAACGTCAAACGACCTGATGAACCCTGGTGCCAGTGCTTTTCAACCACCTACTGCATGAAGCAGGCCTTTGAAATAGTTGTGTAACGACAGCCGTCTAAGTGACCATAGACAGCAACCGGGACCGACGGCTGAACATGGCTCTAAAGCACGGAACCATCTTGCTTCTCGGACAATCACGTGATTCAGCCTGTGTGGTGTCCTGACCAGTCTAGGAACATATTCACAAAGTGATAAATATCAACTTTGTGAGCGAAAGGAATTGAACAGGCAGTCGGACTAGCCATTGCGCCACGCACGTCGGCTGACATCCGATGTCACCCGATCAGCTGAGACTGACATTAATTTTCAATGAAACTCGAACAAAATCAGGGTTTCCCAAAATCCATAGTAAAAGTTGTTCAATTTCATAATCTGATCATGCCTGCAAAGTTTTCGGTACAGACCGTCTTTACATAGTATAGGTTTGTAACTATGGCGATAGAAAAAGTATCGACGTTTTGTATTACTTGGGTCACTGCACTAGCTTGGGTTGAGTGTGGCTCGATACTTCAAGTTAAAATTATCGTTTTTTCATTGAATATCGACTTGAAATGACCATCATTGAATAAGTAGAACAATCCCAAACTAACATTCTAATCTTACTTAGCAAGCTATTTACTGTTTTTAAAGGCATCAATAAACTAAGATCATTAATTGTTACCTATTATATGGTGAAATATTATAATCTTTATTTGTAAATTAATGATACTATGATTAACACCATTGTTCGATACAAAATAATAACAAAAGGAACAAAATACAATTATTTTATTGTAGATCCACCTACAAAAAAACTCCACATCAGACATTTTGTACGACTTACTGGCAACACTTATGTACAATTTTCAATCGCTAATTTTATATATTATTTAGTGATATTGTACTGGAGGAATACTTTCAGATGAAAAGTGATATTGTTCTGTTGTAAATTTGTATTTTTACATATTTTTAAAGGCATTATTATCTCTACAATTCGGCTTTTTATCGGAGCTCATTTGACATGCGCGACTGGACTCGTTCTAGTAAAAGATCTGACAGCAACTGGTTTTTGTAATAAGATAAGCCCAAGTGGGCATAGGCCGTGACAGAGGGGAAGCTCTTCGTATGGCGTCTCCAATTTTTTGTCATATACACTTCCCATCAGAAAAATCGAGACACTTTTGTTTACATATTTAAACTTAAGGTGGTTCGTTACGCCATACAAACGAAAAACTGCACTTCAGTCGGTTTACACATGAGCTGTAGAGTTTCTTTTTAAAGAAACTTTATTCTGAATGATGAAGGCACACGTAAATTTGTCGCAAAACTACTTATAGTTAAAAGATAATCAGTATTTTCTGCACAATAAAATTAAACGTATTTATTGCAGCAGTAGCTCCATCTATTTTCGTAAAGTGGCGACTCGCTTTTTACGGGGAAATCTGATGACTTAAAAATTCTTTTTAGTGTTTTGCGACAATCTTATATACCCACGGGACTCGCCATCAAGTTTTTTAAACCGACTCTTGTCTCCTTTACAGACATAACTCCATTGAACTTTTGTATGGAAAACGGAACGCCTTAACACGAAGTCTACGAAAAATTTATTTGAATTTGGAACATTTACGTTAGGATTTATAAACCCCAAATTCACTATTGAATCATATTACCTAGGCATTTATTTCTAAATATACATATTTCTCTGATAATGTGATCTGTAAAACACATAAAATTGCAAGGTGTTTCGATTTTTTTGATGGGGAGTAGGTACCTATACTTTGCAAGAAGTATAATGCCTTTAATAAATCGCTATAATCGTATTGGCAAAAAATGAATCAAAAGAGTTGTGAAGCCAGCGGCTTTGCCACTTAGCAACGCTAGAAGTAGAATCCGAATTCGGAGATCCCAGGAAGATTAAAAAATAATGCATATCGTAGGTCACCGTGATAGGAGGTCATATCTGAGGCTCATAATATAGCAGATAGCGTCATATCCGGGGACAAATTCGAAATCCAACGGGAGAGAACTAGAGCCACCTCACCGGGCCTGCGGCTTACATCGGACGATAAAAGTCTCCAGATGGCTCGAAGTTGATTTTAATACCCTAGCCTAGACTAGACTTGAATAGAGAAAGGTCGAAAATCCTGTTACGTTACGAACGGAACTTGTTAGAAGAACTCAATGGAACAAAATCAAATGAATAAAAAATTCAAACTCTCTTCTTTTCAATACCGCGCGACATTTATCCAGCCATTGCCCGTTGGAAACTTTTTGACAATTTGAACTTTCTAATTATTAAAATAGGTAATACGCCATTTGACGACATGGATGAATGGCTAAATTGTGGGCACGTGAGTGAGATAGTACCTATTCTTTCTTAAACATGTATTAATAAACCGCATCTAAACCATCGGAACCACCGGAAATGTGTAGGTTGCAGCCAAGCAGGTAGGCAGAGTATATACTGCCTACACATTGTGTTCCTATTCTATCCTACCTGTAGGCACAGTAAATCGAGTGAAATGTCTCCGTGATCGCAATAAAGATATTTTCTTTCTTGGTCTGGAATTTCATAAGTCACGTAATTTCATATTTCCACGGATAACTTTCGAGATCCGAGGATGCAAACCAAGCACGACAAAGTCGAAGTTATCTACTGTACTACAGACAAAATCATTATCTAAGAAAACAACTATGCAGGTAGTTGATATTAAAGCTGGAATAAAGATGAGCCAATCAGCGAGCTGTAAGCAACTGAGCTCTCTACCGGACCAGTTGAGCACCTGAAACGACGTCGCTTTTCAAACTTTTGTTATTTAGCATTCAATATTAAACATTTCTATGGACTGTTTTGCGGTTCATTATTTTCTCTGAAGTACCTAGTAAGTACCTTTCTTTGCAGGTGAAAAATAATCCTCATTTACTATAGGGACATAGGGACTCAATGCAATGTGGGACTGTGTGGTGTCATATTTGCATTTCGCAATCAAAATCCGCAATGCTCCAAGCATTTCACATATTACGATATTCCGGGCCGCTACTGAACTACTTAAACAAACAAGTTACATACAAACGTCACGCCTATATCGCTTGCGGGGTAGGCAGAGCGTAAAAGGCTGTACTTACAAAAGGGCATTTTTCACCATGTCTGTCCAACACAGATGTTTGATAAAGAGATTATCGAAAGTGCTATTCGCACACTTGGCACACATTTTGCAGCATGACACTTTTTTCTTATCTTCTTATCGTTAAAAAAACTTAAGGTTACTAACTTCGAGCAACTCGATCTTCCGTCCCGTTCCGGCAAGGTTACTAACCTTATCTAGACACACGGCAGTGTGTCCGCCAAGTTCGAGCAAAGAACCGACACACCGGCCGTGGGTTATATTACACGAACCATTTGGGGCCAAGTTCGACCTACCTATAACTCAAAATCTATTTTATCTACGCATATGAAATTTCTAGTATCTGTCGAGATCTACTTACTTATCGAAAATACAAAATTTCATTAATGTACCTATTGTAGGTCTTGAGATATTGACGTCAGAAAATCGCTATTTTTACTATACACTCACTGACTGACTGACTGACTGACTGACTCACTCATCAAAAACCTAGACCACTTCCAATGGTCGTATTGACTTGAAATTTGGCATGGAGGTAGTTCTTTAGGTCAAGGTAAAGGAAAAAATCTGAAAATGGCCAAGTGTGAGTCGGTTTTAAAAATAATGAAGGTGTAAATTCATACCCCTAAGGAACTAAAACAAAAAAATTATCTATATCTTCCAATGGTCGTATCGGCCTAAAATTCGTTACGAAGGTTTGTAATTTAGTCAAAGTAAAGTAACAATTGTTGTAATTGCTATGCCGTGTGATGCCGGCTTAGAATAGCATCACCCCAATTCTACCCGTGGGTGTCGTAAAAAGCGACTAAGGGATACTCATCCAGGGAATCCTCGCCAATCCGCCTGCCAAGCGTGGTGAGTATGGCAATACCCCCCGATAGGGGGAGGCCCATGTCCAGCAGTGGACTGTTGTAGCTGTTATGTTATGTTATGTTAAGTAAAAATTGAATATATCCGGCTACGTACATTATACCGCCCTGACTTGGCAAGCTTATCAGTAAATAGAAAACGTGTATAAAAAATCCATGATATTGAATGGGCAATGCGCTCTAGCGTGTCAGTCGTACAAGACAGCATACAAAATGACAAAACAAAAAAGTTTCCTTTGCCACGCAAACGTAGAAAAATTTAATAAAAAAAACTAGTCCATTTCTTTGTAAGAAGCATAGTCCATATAGTCCATAGTCAAAAATCTGAAAATTAGTATAAATGAGACATTTCCTTAATTTCCTTCTAACTTAATCATAAGAAAAAAAGAAAATAAACCTTACAAAAATAAATGAAATCCCACCCAAAACATAAATGTGAAAGGCTGCCAAGTTCGATAATATTGGAATGCTTCGCCTATAAAAGAAGTGAGATCTAAATAAGTACCAAGTTCCATACACAGACCTCATTTAAAAATACACTTCCCATCAGAAAAATCGAGACGATTTGCAACTTTACGTTTTGTACGGATCACATTATATGAGAGATAAGTTTATTTTGGAATGAATATATAATGTCGTTAAATAGTGAATATTACGAGGTTTCTAAATCATAATATCAAGCTTCTTTATTCAACTTTCAGTTTCATATATTTAAGATTTTGTTCAACTATGAAAACGAAAGTGTCTCGATTTTTTTGATGGGGAGTATAGTTACAGGAATGCACACTTGGTTTTCCGCAGTTTGGAAAGTAGATTCTGAATAAATATCATATTAAATACCTAAAATTCTAATACTTACAAAAACGCAAACCTGTTTTTTCAGCAGTTTCCTTATGACATTTTTTTTTCTGTACTTTGTAATGATATAACTTGGCAAGTTTTAATAGAAAATTATATACTTGAATCATTGCGTTTAGTAGGTTTATAACAAAGTGTGTGAAAACTTGCCAAGTTATATCATTAAAAAGTACAGAAAAAAAAATGTTATAAGCAAACTGCTGAAAAAACAGGTTTGCGTTTTTGTAAGTATTAGAATTTTAGGTATTTAATATGATATTTATTCAGAATCTACTTTCCAAACTGCGGAAAACCAAGTGTGCATTCCTGTAACTATTTTTAAATGAGGTCTGTGTATGGAACTTGGTACTTATTTAGATCTCACTTCTTTTATAGGCGAAGCATTCCAATATTATCGAACTTGGCAGCCTTTCACATTTATGTTTTGGGTGGGTTCTCTTATCTCTGAGACGTGATACAAGGACTGTGTAATTATAATCAAGACTAGAGTCCACATAGAAGTTTACTCAATAAATAATATTACTTACAGGTTGCCTACGTAATTATTTAAATGTACAGTTAATTCCCGACCCAATCAATATTTTGGGTTCAAAAGTAAAGGCGGGTTGTGTATATTATTTGTCATGTTTGAAGTGTCCCCGCGCCGCCGCCGCCGCCGCGCCTCTCCGCGGCTGGAGGCGGCTGGCGGCTGGCGGCTGGCGGGCGCTCCCGCTGTCCCGCAGTCGCCGCTCGGAGTCGCTCGCTGCCAGTCAGCCCATCTCCTCGCTGGGGCCCAGTCGCGACATACCGGCTTATCACTTCATCACAACTCATAACAGAACTCCCATCACTCATCAAACGTGTTCACCGGCCCCATCATGGGGCCCGTTCCTATTTTTTTTAAGTTTCTCTTACTTTTAAACTTTTTAAGTTACACTTTTGCCCGCTCTGAAACTTGTCCCCCGAAATGTCAGTGCAACGGAAGTACGGTCCGGTGTCTGCACCAGGAGCTGTCGACGATCCCCAAAGCTTCGGTGGAAACTGAGACTCTGTAAGTTTAACTTACTAATTAAAAGTTCACATTGTCTTGTGCGATATGTAGGAAAATCTCGAGGCGGCGGCGGCGGCGGGGCAAGCGATCTTAAAACTTGTCCGTATTGTTGCGAAATTGTGTTTTTGCATATATTCCAGCGGCGCGGTTCCTGGGCTCGTCGGCTCGACTGGTTATCGGCGATCCCGAGCTCCAAGTTTTGACGTGTTTTATTTTATTTGTTGTGGTCCGATCCGATCCACGGTCTCTCATGCAAAGCGAAAACTTTAACTTATTCCTTTTAGAATGACTTCGGCAGCACGAGTGCGTTTAAACTTGAAAGTATGCTCAAATTTTATATATTTGTACAAGATAATGTACCTAAAAAGTTATAGGTTTGAAAAATATAGCACAGACAGATAATATAAGTAGGTAGATTCTTAGTTTATGATTTACGAGTTAAGTAATTCACATATCCTTAAACATACTTATTAACACAATGTCTAAATTCCCAAACGGACCACAGCAACCTTACTTTGCATGTTATTCAGTTCAGACGAAAGTAAAGTATTCATAATCATCTCAACAAAATGAGCTATTTATAATTCTTAGAGAAATATAAAGTGCTGGCTGACAAGTACATGTAGGTAACAAACTGATCTTCTTATAGGGTCAAACAAAAACCACTTAGCTGTACATAGAGATGGGCGGTGGGTAAATACCCAATCTACCCATTTGGGTATATACCTGGGTAATTGGGTATTTACCGGGTAAATACCTATATGTACCCAAATGGGTGGGTAGATTGAAAAGTAATATTTTTCGCAATTCACATTATTTTTGATTTTAACCACCACGGTTAGTTACATAATATTAATACTATGGTTGATAATTTATAGAGGGCCTTGTATGAGCAAATGGAGTTAAGTTATAGGGAGAAAAGAGTAACTTTGTATTTTTTCATATTTTGACCTATGTTCCTTAGGGAAAGTTGTTCAAATTCATGGGCTGGGTTCTCCTTTCAAGTATTTGCAGTTAATTTTTTTGCAACTTTCACATGTGTGCATGACGGTTTGCCCAAAACTTTGCGGGCATGCTCAGACCATGAAACTGAACAACTTTTTCTATGGAGGCCATGATGGCAAACGAGAAAAATTTTTCGACTTCCCATACATTTTTATCTACCCACCTATTTGGGTACATACGGATATTTACCGGGTGCGTATGGGTATTTACCGGGTAGTTGGGTAAATACCCGGGTACGTGCCCATCTCTAGCTGTACAGATGAATATATAAGTTACGTTTCCTTATAATTGGAAGTAAGGCCAGGCGACGTTTATGATTTAATCAACTTTTCTTATTTCTATTTATGATATTAATTAAGCACTATGAGTGCATTAAAATTATCAATACATAACCTTTTCCTGATTCGATTTTAGTTATATTTGATATCATAAACCTAAAACCTATCACTCTTTCATTATTTACGTTTACCTACATAAATATTGCCTGCTTTGCAAGTACGGTTTACTTAAACTTTGTAGAGTTCCCTAATCTAATTTCTTTTTACTTACTTACAATATTGTACACTGCTTTCACAGTGGATAATCATATCATTTTCCTTAAGAAGAAGCACTCTGCTGTGCCCACACCTTTCTTTACTTTTCTTTTCTTTACTTTGATTACTTTAGTATCATTTTGCGTCTGTGTACTTACAATTTTGTAAGCGATCTATTGTGGGAAACAAATGATTTGTATTTATATTTTCCCGCTACTAGACATGTGCGCTCTCAAGCAATAACCAGCTATTAAACTGCGAATTCTACCACAGATCCACGGAGTAAGTATACTGCATCACAAAATGCATCCCGCAGATAACGAGGTTGAGTTTGGGTTATTAGTAGCATTCTGTTAGATCACCGATAATATTATCCACGAGATTGTGGTGGTTGGTGGGCGTTCATAGCAACAGAACTGATTGCGTTTATATGGCTACTTTGTTTACATTGTAGCCATTTTTAACATTGCAATTTTAGCGTAGAGTGGAGCCGGTCCGTTGTTGAGTACCTACTGCAAGACGCAAAACACTTTACAACTCACATTTTCATTTGTCTTGCTACTTTTAGCTATTTTACCATTGAAATATATCATTAATTAGGTATTTAGATTAGGGATTTGAGAGTTGATGAGATGAGTATTGCAATTTTAGGCGATAGGCTGGCAACCTGTCTTCACTATGGTGATACAAAGTCTGAATAACTTTTGTCAGACGTTCTGTAAATGTCTGGTTTTTACAGAGTTTACACTCTGCCTACACCGCAAGGGATAAAGGCGTGATATTCCTATGTATATAGATATGTATGTAGGTATCTATCACTCACGTGCGCAGATAGTCCGTTTAGAATCTGCGTCAGATTAAACCGCGATTTAAGGTTTATCCTAGGATTTAACGCAAATTAGCGCTGATTTGACGCAACAGGTTATTCCAATTTTACTATAGCGGCTGATGACCAAAATGGAAATTCGTTTTCCATTTTCAGGGTTATTAGCAAGTCAGAACAGATATTGCTAATTGAGCTTTTCGGGGTTTTGTGCCCTGTTAAATCTACAAAACGTTAAAGGATTTTGAAACAAAAATGCTTCTTTTTGTGTTGAATTTGGAGTGGGGCTCTCTATGTCACGCCCCACATTAAAAATATTCAAATTTGAGTAGATATCTACATGGAATAAAAGTTCTTAATTTGTCGAAATTAGTAGCACAAAATCCAGAAATGGTCGGGACACCGTTTAGAAGATATAACCTCTCGACAGAGTCTCCCTCTTAAAGCGGATATTTGATAGCACTCTGGCTAATTATTTGTTTTTAATTAGGTATATAGGTACTTAATAAAAAAAAAAACATTTCCTTGATTTTCTTCTGAAAGTTGAATATTAGTCCCCGCACTTCTTAACTATGTGTACCTACTAGAAGATTATCATTTATTTGAAATTTTGACCTGATTCGCGGTGCCTTCTTGCTACCTCTCTTTGACTGACGTGGACGGAACAGAACAGCGAACAAGGGAACCTAGAAATGATAGGTAGATTTTCATGAGATTTTCGCTCGGTATATCAGATCAAATCCCATTTCATGCATTCGATTGCCACTGGCACGCTGCTCGCGTCAGATCACATTCGCAGTCAAATTCCACACCCCCAATCAAATTCATAGAGATCACTCTCTATTACCTACACAAAGAGGAAAGACTAGCTTAAGCTTATTTCACGAAATAGAGAGTTTCACGAAATAGAAGGGTCACTCGATTTTCATGATTGTCACTTGTTACATAGCCATTGCTACTGTCAAAAATCTCAAAGTTTAAGAATATCAAAACAGCTAAATCTAAATCTAAGAAAGTCATATGATTCTGAGCAAATTTTTATCCAAGTAATATGACTTTCGCGGCGACCATTTTCTTAGTTACATTGAGTTTCTCTGAGATTTCCGGGTTTTTCCAGTTAGAGCTTAAAATTGACGCTTGTACTGAGTGAACCATCTGTAACCGTAGTCACGCGCCGTTTCCTTAATTTGTGCTTGTATGCTTATAAATAAATAATAAGTATTTGTACTTCAGTTTGGTGATTTATTGTAATTTGATTATGCAGTTTTGAACTTTGGTAGTCTTTGAAACTATTGGACATTATACGGCGTGTTACCAGCGTATATATTCTAACTAGTGATTCTAGGCACAGAGTATGAATATCTTTTACTATGAGATCATATACGATATTAAAAAAAATGCTGTTTCATATAGAACCCTCATACCTACCAACTTTATATGGAACGGTTTATTTTTGTGTTGATTTTTGTTATTTGGCAGATGGCCCCGTAATAAAAGATTTTCATTTATTTAGATGCCTAAAATCACCAGCCTGAATAAAAGTTCGCTTGCCGGTAACACACACCTATTTTATACCATTGGTTTTGTATTTTTTGTTACTTTTTCCATTTTCGAATTATTGTGCCTGATTCTATTGTAATTTTTTATGTTTTCGATTTAGTTGGATTTCAGCAATTAACCCAAAACGAACACACGTGTTTTTATTTAAAGAAGTTTTATTATACAGTAGTTTCGTCAATTAGGTAGGAACACGACCTAACTCAGCCAAAGCCACAAGAGCCAGTTATACCATGGTTATACCTTACTCAGGTTGCACTGATAGATAGGAAGCTCTCAATCAAATTTATAGTTCAGACTCTGTAACCTACACGCAAAGTGGAAAGACGGTTACTTATTTAAGTCCAAATATTTAAGGGTGTGTTCTACTTACAAAACTTAACAACTTTAATTAGAAACTTTTCTTCAAACATGAAAAAAAGAATTGGATCTCCCATACTAAGTTGCTCAAAGGAGATTGCCCATTTCTGGTCTAAGAAATTGTCTCGCCTCAAAACGAAAATTAAAGCAATATGTAATATCCCTCATTCTAATGAAGAAAAGCTAAGGCAATTGTTGTACAAAACAGGGAAACTAACTTAACTGTTAGATCTTTCTACCGTTAGGTATTTTTCCCAAAGATTTTATTGTGGTGTGAACCTTTATTGCACTGCTTACTTCGGTATAGCTAAATATAACTATTTACGAACGAAATACTCGATATACAGCCAAACTTCAGAACTGTTGTCTCTTCCAATACCCAATTTTAACCTTCAATAAATTAAGAACTCCTGTCATAATTAAATTATTTTCAGTTACAAAATGTTAAGCAATAACTAGACTTTATAATTATTTAAGGCGAGGATCCACGCAGAAAAATACGATTTCAAGATTAGGGTTGAGGGGGGGGTGAGATGCGGGTAGCGGGCGGCGCGGGAGGTCAGCGGGAGGCTGGTTTCACCGCGAAGACCGTCCGAATTTTTGAATAAAATTTGGTTTGTTTAATTAAAGTTAGTAAATCAGCTAAAACCCTTTACTAATAGCGCTCGGGAATTAAATAAGGAATCTTGTACTATAAAAATCTTAAGGAAAATAGTAGTAAATGTTACATAAAAATTGTAACAAAAAATTTATTTTGCTGTTTTTGCGATTTTTTTATACAAAAAATATCAATCAAACCTAAAAAATAAATACTAATAGCTCTAGAAAATTTCTTTGGGTACGTCGTACATTTTTTTGAGGTCACAGTGACCTCAGTAAAGGGCTCAAAAATTGAATCGAACGCAACGCTTTTCTGCGTTTTCCCGCAAATCCTGGCCTTAACTTTGGCTTTGGTGCGAGGCCTGCAAGTAGTGAGGCAAGCAATGGACGGACATCCATACTAGAGTGGGTGGGCATGATTCTTTTCATAGTTTTTATGCGGAGGGTTAAGTCAACCTCTTTTTTAAATAGAAGTATCTAATTAAAGTTGTTCAGTTTTGAGAATAGGACACACCCCTAAACGTTAAAATTTAGCCCTATTACCTACCTACAAACAATAAACTTTGAATAAACTGCTCTGAACTTTGGCGGGTTATTGCAGTTTTTGTATTTATTGAATAAGTGATATTTGTTCATTTGAACTTTGATAATTTTCCGGACCTACCTACTGGACCGATATTAAAGTATACCTACCTAAATCTAGTACCTACTTGCACTAACTGGAAGCTACCAATGTAATTCATAGGTCACCCACTCTATATTACCTAAACAGAGAGGAAAGACTAGAAATTATTTAATCTTATAATTATAACAATAACTTATTTCCTTTATCTCTCGAGCAACACGTTTTAAACTACACGCATCATTTTTGGAAAAAAATATCATGTGAAATTTAAGTAGGCAGGTAAGCTTTTCGAGTATACATTTTAAAATACGCGAACCATTTTTGGGAAAAATACCATGTAAAATTAATAAAGCCCTTTGTCCGAACTCTCTAAAAGTGAGGTGTACATAAAAATAGTAATCAACTTATTCTGTCCGGCTGCGAACAAAGCGCCGTCGCCGCTTGCCGCGTCTCTCTATTCAAAGCGGAATGAGATTGCAGCAGCTTTGCCGTACCAATAAACACTACTTCTATATGCGTACCTACTTTTACATTGTTTTTCGTTAAGTCTACCTTTAACCGATTTCTAAAAGGTGGTTTTTAATTCCAGTAACATGCAAATGAAATCGCATTTTTGCGTTTTTGTAAGTTAGTCTGTCTCCCCATTCTAAAGCGGCTTTTTAATAGATAGATTGATTAACAAGAAAGATTCATCCATTACCATTCGATCCGTCCATTCTTGATGATGAAGAACGGATTGAAGATGACTAAGATTCTTCGGGTGGTTGGACGACTCGATGTCCCACGCGGAAAGAAGAAGATGGGCCTTTTTGAGGAAAAAGTTACGTCCCAGTATTACCACTGCAACGGGTAATGGGAAAAGCGAGACCTAGCCTTCATAAAGTGTTTGAATGTTTGCATGTTTGTCCTCATATACCACATACTGCACCGAGTCCAATCATTTTTCGTTTACGAATAGTGGAGAACGCTGAACGCCACAACAAACATCAATATCACGTTTCTCCACGGTAAAGTCAGTTTGTCTTTTTGCTAGTTAGGTAGTACGACTTCTTTACTTCATATTGCAACGAAGAAAATCCCTTTATTTTTATTTTCATGAAAGTATTGCAAAATATTATCATTACAAGAACTTGTAGCTATTAGCAAATTGGAAAGAGACATAGAAAGGTAGCTAAATATTGCGGGACTTACTAGTCAAGATAGGTACCTACTTATATTATAATACAGATTATTTTTAGTAGGTATATTTTTGAACCAGTTAAACAGAAACAAAAGCATTAATTATTATATTGGAAGAACCTGCCATGGCTTTCGATTAGGAGAGGACATTTTGCGTCACGCAGGTACTTATTCTTGTAACTTTCATAATCAAACCAAAAGTAAGAAGATATTTTACTCATTCTGTCTTCAGAAAAAAAATCGTGGGTGTCTGCCGTGAACAGGAATCAATCTTTGCTTAATCTTAGGCACAATGAAAATGAATTAGGTATTTAAAGTATTTTATTTATCTCCTTTCATTTGTAAAAGTCGTAAAAGCTGAAGAAAGTCTGTAACTTGAGTCTTGAGTACTGAGCGTACTGAGAGAACCCAATAATCTATCGGAGCTTGAGAAATCTTAGCTGCTTTTAGTCGCTGCAGGCTGCACTGTGCAAGTCACACAGGAGGGATAGTCACTTACCTACTTGGTATTTTATTTGATGCCTACATACTTTGTGTGGGTTCGTTTCGCGCACCTCTACGAGTGCAACCGAGAGCGCAGAACTAACGCAACTTATACAGAAAACTTCTTCTTAGTAGAAAGTGGCGGCTGTTAAGTTTAGTCTTTAAGTAGGTAGGTGGTGCAGCCACACAGGTGCTTCTTCGCAAAAAAAACTTTACTCTTGTTGCAAACAATAAAGGAAAACAATGTTTTAAAATAAACTTACGAACTCTATAGTTAGAATGAAATTAGAACGGCCACTTAGATGATATTTAAAACTCAGGGCACAGGAAATTCTGATGCGAGTGAGAATTCTTAGCATTACAAGATAAGAGTTTTTTCGTAAGCGACCCTAATTTAACGACGCGATGAAGTATCGCAACCATGGCAGGTTCTAAGTAAGGTATTTCATTTGTTACAGACGCCTGCTAATGAAATGTATAATACATTTTAAACTGAATACTACATTTTAGAACAATTCCCGTATAAGATGCAATTTTTGAAAATCTTGCGAAATTTTCCGTCGAATGGGGGGATTTGAACCTGCAAGCTTCGGTATCTGTACTGCCGGCGCCACTACTAACTGGGCTACCGCAGCTCAATCTACGCCTGCCAAATAGTGCAAGTGTATCTTGGCCACTAACGCATGGCAGGGCTCTATCACCATCATTTGCAATATAACACGTTATTGGTTTATGGAACGAACTGTGGAATAACAGTACAGTACTAGATATAGTTGTGGCTAGGTTAAGTGCTTTAAAGTTTATTAGATTTCATTTTAGGCTGTATCTCACGTACCAAGGACGGTTTTAGTTTGGAGTGCACTTAGGTGGGCTGCCGTACAAACGACTTGTTTTAAAATATTTCTAAGTGTTTTCAGCTCAATTTTATACTAACTCATACACAGACTGATCGCGCGTTGCGAATCTCTCAGCGAATAAGAAAGTTCGTACCTATTCTAGAAAGAACTGAGTTTTTGAAAATGTAGTTTACATAATAATGCAGCCTATTCGCAAAAAGAGGTACTTACCAACAATTGCAACAATGCCTACAGCTGCTTTGTGCCCCACAACTAACTAAGTAAGTATCTACCTAATATATTCTACTGCTGAAAAGGAAATAGCAACCAAACTTAATTCTTTACAAGTTGACAACATGTCATCTCCCTTTGAATAGAACGGAAATTAGATACGCGACATGCAACTGGTACCCGGAACACCCGTTAGTAGATTACCTCAAAGACTCATATGGAATATGTTGTGCATTTGAATTTACTTTGATAAAATTTAATTGCGAACTGGATAGGTACATATATCAATACATTGTATAAAATGAAGTAGCTTTTTGCGTTTTTCTGTCTGTCTGTCGTGGAATCCGCTAACTCTTCCTAAGAGACGCAAAGGATTTTGATGCTGTTTTTTGTAATAGATATAATGATTCAAGAGGAAAGTTTATATGTATAATAAACACCTGCCGGGAAGACTTTTATTTTTCCACGGGAAAATGAGTTGCAGCGGGTGACACCGCTTACGGGCTGCTAGCATTATTTTATAGTCAATTTTATTAGCGAATGCTACAGAAAACCCAGGACGGGTGGCAAGGCGCTATTTTTCTCAAGAAACTTTTTTGAAATATAGTCTTGATTTTAGAAATTGCTCTTGGGAGACAGGCAGCAAATGTCTTGGTTTTCGCTATATCGAGTAAGGGATGAATCCAGGGATTGAGCAGCATTCCCTGTGCAGTAGAACCTTGCCCTGCACCCACATATCCGTCTGCCAAGACTCAAGAGTGATGTGTACCTACGATTGAGGCTCATGTCCAGCAGTGGAATGTTGAGGCTGGCTGGTAGATGATGTTGAACTATTCTGTTACTAAACCTACCCTACACTACCGATATAAATTACTTGTTAATTTAATTACTGAAAAGCAATAACTTGGACTAATGTGATACGCCAACCACCAAAATTACGTGAAACTAAATTTATCTCAAAGCATTTCGTCCAGGTTTAATCACGAACCGCCAATTCATAATCGTCAAATAGCGTGGAGAGGTTGCGAAGGTATTTGCGACTTTGTGCCTTCCACATTACTGTAGGAATTCAAACCATGATGAGGCTATTGCTCATATCTACTTCTTGGGATTTTAATGCACTCATAGTCATTCATGGTGCTATGCTATATTATTCCCCGGTCGACGCTTGACATTTTTTCAATTTCTCATTTTCAATTATTTAGTTACAAATTACAATGCTGTGACCTTTCGAAATGTACCATCATTTTATCTAGAAAATTTTACGTTTCCTGAAATATATCTCTGGGGGAAACTGGTTCAGTTTCGTGTGAATGCATTCTATCAATATTGGAAGCGCTGTCCCTTACCAATATGATTGCAAAATTAGCAGCAGTTGCAAAATTTATTTATTTATTTTAGTGCATAGGTAGGTATTCTGTAGAGAGTCATTAATTAATAGAGGTCGGTATCATCCTCTATCATAGTAGGTACTCAACTCAACTACCTAAATAGGTATACAATCTGTTTTCCTCTAGCGTAATTAGGCAAGAAGAAAACAGAAAAGGGGAAATGAAGTGAGTTATTTATGTCATAGGTAGGTACGGAACGTCCTAAAAGATAAAAGACTGAACAAAGGCTCTATACTTTCAAGTCTGCAAGCTTAATCAGAAATAATTCTCATGATTTTACATAAATTAGAATAACTTGGTGATTAGCCCCGCGCGGTCGAGATGAAAATACCGTGCGCAGATTGTGGTGACGTCAGCTCACAACCGCTAAACAACCGCTGAAATATAATTACGTGCTCAAATCATGTGGTTCTCGTTCCTAATAGAACCGCAGTCCGCGACGGCGCGGCACAGCGCGCTCCGCACGCCGCTTTTCTCGTAAACAAAGCGAATATGTAACGCAAACGTGCTTGCTTTAATGGGATCTCGTAGTTCGCATGTAGGTACTTATTAGTTTCGTACGCCGAATTTAACCCAATATCCATTAGTGGTTCACAGAAATGGTAACTTTGCTTGTGGATTTCAAATCGTATGCAGAACTAGAAGTACTTAATTATGCGCTATTTTAGTCTTACAATTCGATTTTATGTGCCCATTTCAACTTCCTGACCGGTTTAAGATTTTATTTACGGATTGACTCTACCGAAGAAAATCTTATATTTTTCAGTTTCTGTACTTATATCTTTTTAAAAGAAATACTACCTTGGAAAGTATAAAAGTTTCCTTATCTGCTAGGCTAGGTTAGGTATACACAAGCGAGATCTTGTCTAAAGAGTAGATTCCTATCCTTAGCACTAACGTCAGTACCGTAAGAAATATCAAACGAAAATTTAATCAGTCCAAGAATAGGTAGTGTTTCAGAGCTCCTCCTTCACCGACTGGAGATAGAATCCTAATAAATAATGAACCTTCGATCCACCCCTATGCCGCCGCCGCCGTCTATATGCAATCTGATCTTAAAGTTGTAAAAATTTCCGCCAATTCATATCTTCAACGTTCAATCTTTATTATATCTAGAAAGTACTTTTAAGGGCTTCTCTACACTATTATGTTATGAGAAACATATCCCGTTTCGACTTCGGTGGAAATTCACGAACCAAAGCGTTTACGCTTTGCTACCACGGCTACAGATTTCGATCTTTTTTGTGCCGTATTTTTTATCTACGAAGATAGCTTCATATTGTGAAACTTTATTATTTTTGGCGTATTTGAGCAATCGTTTTGTTCACTAACATCTACTAAAACATACTTAGATAGGGACAAAGTAAGTATCATAATCGATTATCGATTACTAATGAATGAAAGTCCATAGTATAAACAGGTATTCTGTCATAATTCAAATGATTCAGTTGTAGGTATATATGTTACCGGCCAAACCCGATTTTAGGATTAACTAGTTTTTCCTAGGCCAAAGTAGTTTATCCTACATGCGATTGGATAAACCGGTACAGACTAGGCTAAACCGGTCCGTCCGATGGCCGATAGGAGAAACTAGTTAATCCTAGGCTGAACTAGTTGAGCCTAAAATTAATTAATACGCTTCAGTATAAACTCGTTTGGCATAGTTAAAAATGATTAAGGCTACAGTGACGGAGCTCTAGAGGGTAGAGGGTAACGTCGGACATCCTGGAGACATCGGACACCCTGGAGACTCGAACACCCTAGAGGGTGGGGTGTAGCATTGGACACCCTGAAGGCTCGGACGCCCTGGAAGGACGCTCTACAGTGAGGCACTACGTACACCCTGGAGGCATCAAACACCTGTAAGGCTCGAACACCCTGGAGGATGCGGGGTAGCGTCGGACACCCTAAAAGCTCGGACGCTGCCTGCCGTGGGCTGGGCTCCCACAGACCAACGACACCTGTGATGTGACAGCTCGTGAGAGCTATCGACGACAGCGACGCTGCAAGTGCTCGCATCAGGGCCTACAAGGTGTCTGAGCCTTCAGGGTGTCCGACGCTACCCCGCACCCTCCAGGGCAATCGAGCCTCACAGGTGTTTGATGCCTCCAGATTGTGCGATTATACCCTTTACGCTCTATCTAGAGCTACATCACTGTAGGGCGTCCCTCCAGGGCATCCGAGCCTTCAGGATGTCCACCCTCTAGGGTGTTCGATGTCTCCAGGATGTCCGACGTTACCCCCTACCCTCTAGAGCTCCGTCACTGTAGCCTTAATCATTTTTAACTAAGCCAAACGAGTTTATCCTGAAGCGTATTCATTAATTTTAGGCTCAACTAGTTCAGCCTAGGATTAACTAGTTTCTCCTATCGGCCATCGGACGGACCGGTTTAGCCTAGTCTGTACCGGTTTATCCAATCGCATGTAGGATAAACTACTTTGGCCTAGGAAAAACTAGTTAATCCTAAAATCGGGTTTGGCCGGTAACATATATATAGGTAGCTCGGTGTTCAAATATTTTTGTGAATACTTAATTGAAATCATTGAAAACGTCTATCACGTCTAGGTACATCTGCCTATCTAAGTATCTAATACCTTTAAAAGAGCGATTTTTCGAAATATCGCATGTACCAAACCAACCTAAGGGTTTTCAGGGGCGATAAATCGATAAACCCATATAGCTTTTATTACTTTACTAAAATCACCATTTATTAAAATTTTCAAGTCATTAAGACTTGGTTTAGACAATACCTTATAAAATATGTTGATGCTTAATTTGTATGCTATAAAAAATATTGGCAAAGAATACAAAATATCCTTCCTACTCGATATATTGGAGAACTTTATGAATGGAAAATTCATGTCTGAAATATAGGAATCTGAAATAATAACGAATATGTGTGGTCATTCATAAAGCTGGCTACACACATTACAGAGAGTAAAGCTGCTTTCAGATAAACTTGGCGGAACCACTCAGGCGTTAAATAACAAAGTACTGAAAAGCCCGTACGGGACTGAAAAGCAGATACACCTGCCACCTGTCCAATATAAATGTAACTACCTCCGTCCGTATGTACAATACAAATTATTACCAGCAGATGAAAGGAACCATCTACAGAAATTCACTCCAAAAAATAAATAAAACTATTTTAAACGTAAGCATATCACGTGTGTTTGGTTTTTCAGTGAATTCCACCTTGTTATTTATAACTCGGCTCAACGTTTTGCGAACGAAAACATTAGCAAACTTTATGAACAGTTAAGTACTGAAATAGTTAGGCAGGTAAGAGGGGGCAAAGTCCTACATACATAAATAACGAAATCATTATGGCAAAAAATATAGACAAGTGTTGAACGCGTGTTTAAAAAAACAGTTCATACAATAAACGTTAGTCACGCATTCAACGTTCGGCTAACTTTTTTGTGGTAAGGCCCTAATATAACTTTTTTGTCGATTAGTTTTATTTATTTTTGATTAACCGTCTGTTCATTTTACTCTAAGTTAATTTTATAATTTTTGGGTAAACCTGGTAAAGTAGTGAGTTTAGGTCCATGCTAAGGTGTATAAGAAGTAGGTACACTGGCAGTAGTGCAGTCAAGGTAGAAACACACACTTATACCTTTTACCTTATAATATGATGCCAAGTACTTAACTATTTCGGGAGGATATAATTGGACTTTATCTACTAGCAAAGAATACCTAAATATAGCACAAATTACTAGGAGATATAACATGATTTAAATTCTTTATGAAGAAAATGCCCCGAGTACCCGATTGTACTGATGACAAACTTGTGTTCGGGTGTGAGGTGGCCAAAGAGTAGGACGTATTTTCTTGCCACTAAATGTACGGAGTGCAAAATTATGTTGCACTGAATAGAATAAGGAACATTATGTCGGGCAATGGCAATAATAAAACGACCTCCCGTACAAAATCACGGTCACTTCACCTGTTTGCATTTACTATAAAATTAAGTATTATCACTGCAGGCAGTCTTTTTAATTTGTACATAAAGTACAGGTATATGCATAAGCATTACTGCCTATAATTGTTTAATTAAAGCATGAGCTAGTCCACGAATGAATTTGATCCACTTTCCCCAAAGGACATAGGTCGAAATATGAAAAAAGAAAACGGCTAAGCGTGCAGACACTCCCGTTTCGTAGTCAACGTTTAAATATTATCAAGTTGTTCAGCGTTACAAAGTTAATTTTGTTGCTGTTTGTTTGCAGCTGTATGATTACCAACCGCAAATTAAAACGCTTTTATTTTTCTAATAACTTAAGTGGTACAGTTATCCGATATAGTTTTCATGGTAACTCCAAATTGAAAACTATATTTCGTATTTATTAATTTGTTTTGCTTTAATCTTTAGGAGTTACAGTTGCTGAAACAAATAACGGCTCAAAAACGCCCAATCCAAAAGCAAATATCTCGAGATAGAAGCATTTATAGTGACTTTGTTTCAAAGAAACCTCACCTTAGTTGTAAGAGAACTCTCTAACGACAACATACTCAAAATTGCAAGCGATTTTTTTTTTAATTTGTCCCCCTTTCACATACCCTCCTTACTGGCCAAAACATTTAATAGATTTTTTCTCAACATTTCTAAATTTGGGTTAACACAATCTATCTTTAAACTAAATTTGAGGTGGATCACTCCAAAACTGACGAAGTTATAAGGGCGCGGCATACAGACAGACAGACAGACTTGACGAAATGATAAGGGTTTGTAGAAGACTAAGTACGAAACACTAAAAATTGGGCCTCCCATGCAAAATGTACCAGCCAACCGAGTCAATATCTATGGAAGATTCAAAATTTATTTAGTATGTTAAATTTTAAGAAATTTGTACAGTTTTATGGACTGGTTCACCCCTTAAAATATTTGTAGTATAAATATTTTTACTATTATGTAATACAAAATAGCCCATAGTAGACATGCGGTCACTTTGTATTGTGGGTGGTGCACAGTATGTAAGGGTGACCACTTTGACCAGCCATCATTATATACCACCTCTCCAAGTCCTGGCTGCCTTTAGTCTCGAGCCTCTAATCGAACGCCTATTAATTTTGGTCTAATGAGCAATGTCAATCTTGGTTGAGCCCTAGTATTATTACTATATTCTGTGGTTGAGCTCTCTGAATACCTTGCAGTACTATTATATATTCTGTGCAACAATATGAATAAAGTTTCCAAGCTATCACGTGTGCTTCTACTTTGTGCAGGGTGTTAATTTAATTGCGTTCCATAGCTTAAAGGTAAGTTCTCGCTACAAGCCAAGACTACTAAATATAAATCGCCTGAAAGTAAAAAAAAAACACTGGTTTCATTATTACTTAATAGCTCCTATTGACTTTTAAAGTTATCTATAAGCAGACATGAAAAAGTTACGTGGTCTACGTACCTAGATATTATTTTTTAAAGTAGGTAGATTAGGCTAGCTGTTCTTTATCATCATCATCATTGGCCTCATACGTCTGTGACAGACGATTTATTCAGTGTCTGAGGCAAGATTTTTCATGGCTGTATAAGCCGATACGGGAGCGGCATGACTTTCCGCACGCTCTACAAACGAAGGTGGAATTAGACAGGGTGTTAATTTAAATGCATGCCATAGCTTCAGCGTGTGGTCAACTATCGATAAAGGATTCCGTAAAAATATTGAAAAAATCTTCGGCAATAGGGACTTAGTCAAAAGCTAAGACAAGCTTAGCCTTTTTTGACTTAGCCGAAGGAATTTCATATCAGTTTTTGGAAAGTGATTTTTTGTAAAACATTTTGTTTAGGGAGTGTCAATATAATTTGTATAATCAACTTTGAGTTTGAACGAATCTTGGCTGATATATAGGCAATTGAATCAAATTTAACCAAGGTAAAAAAAGTCTAGGAGGGTTTTCAAATTTTTTTACAGTATCCTTTATAGATAGGTACTTAACCAAACCTTAAGCTATGGCACGCATTTAAATTATCACTCTGTATTTCTGCTTAGTTAAAGGTGGCATAAAATAGACTTTACTGGGGCCAAAACACTTGTGAGTATTATATTTGGGGGCGCAGGTGCGTTACGAATGCGAGCTAATGTGCTTGTGCTTTATCTCGCAGGCCTACAAAGTACACTCATTATTTGTTCCCGTGTGTAATGTACCTCCACCTATTATTACCTATCTTCTCGCATGTAGCCGTACGTATGTAGGCCGCGCACGTACGTAGGTATCAGTTACAAAATTTCATCGTTCGTTCTTGCGTCAAAATGTGTTTATTAATTAGTACACTTTATAGCTGGTACAATAAATTAGCAGGGAATCTGGCGAGCAAATAGGAAACCATAGCCGAGAACAATGCCCGCTAAATATTACAGTCGGAATATGGTTTAAATACACAAGCGTATTTATGTAGGCTTGTGTTTGTGTACTTAATGTTTGCCACTTCCCTTTAAAATCATTATGGCACTGATATTGAATGACTAATGAAGTTTATTTCTTGTGGTTATACAATATTATCTGTAAGTAGTATTCACTATTCAATTAAACTATCTATCTACTATTTCAAGCTACTGATAAGGTAGATGTCCTAAATGACGATAAAAATATCGAGGAAATCAAAAACCTTATCATCACGGTAATAATTAGAAACGAAACGGATATCCCGCAACTATCCGGCCGGATATCTAATATTAGGCGACTATCCGGCCGGGTACTGGATACTAAAAATGTAAAACAATTTTACCACAATTTTATATACTTTACTATTTGTCAAATCTAAACTAAGGTTACCTATATACTTTACTATTTGTCAAATCTGTAAATTGTCATCTGAAGCAAATGTTAGAAAAAATTGCCGCTCTATAGAAATGATACAAAGATACCTATGATAGGTGTACAAAGCCTATAAAAACTTACCTACATTCTGTTAGAGGGGGATTTATAAGTGTCAAAACGAGCGCGCCAAACAAATAGGTATCTATCTACAATCTACATACTTAATTTGTGCGAATAGTTTGGAAATGAAATAGGTACAAACAAATACTTGGGTAGGTGGTTATTTTTCGGTGTTGGTAACGTGAACTAGTTTTGGTATTGTTGCGACAGTGAAACAAAACAGTGTCGAATCGTAGGGCGCAAGCTCCACAGAGGTGACGTGAGACGTGATACGTAAGATGGCATAGGTATGTCAAACAAGTGATCGTCGAACACATGAGACGTGCGAAATCTTTTCCTTTTTTCATCTTTTCGTTTCCATATAAAATATAAGAAACAGAACAAACAAAGCTACACACGTGAGACGCGCGTCCTATCAATAACGGCTGACGATCGCTTGTCTGACAGATGTAATGTTGCGCGTCGCGTCGCGTGTCTATTCTGTGGAGCTTGCCCCTAGGAGTCCGCCGCTGCTGCCTGCCTGCCGGTTAGCGGCGCAGCGGCTGTACAAACTTTTTAATTGTGTCGCAGGAAGGTGAAAGGTGTCGGCCGCGTGTTTGCTGGGAAACGGAGTTCAGCTTTAAACTCTGGTCCACCTCGTGTTAAACCAATTATTTTGTCATATAATACCTAACTATCAGTCCAATTGTTCACTAATGCTACTGCGAATGCGATTCTACCTAATATGTAGGCGTAGTACACCACCCAGCAAAATATAAACAGGCACAACCAACCAATCCACTACTGCACCATGGACTTTCTCCTTTAAGGAGTATTTGTTATGGAAGCCCGTTAGTTAAGAAGTAGATACTTGCGATTGTTACTTAGTGTAAGAGCAATCCTCGTTTTTTGGAAAAAAATCGATATCTGCCTAAATTTTTGGGAATGATTATTTTAAGCAAATCTAAGAACCTATACTCCCGAATCTCCCGAAAAAGCAGACCGGAAGTTAAGGAAAAAAAAATGCACCCAAATACAATGGAATTCTACAGCAAAGGTAGAATTAGGTATACCTAAGTATTTTTTTGGTAAAAATGTATTTATTAACAATAACAAAAAGTATTACAACCGAAATCGAACAAGATATCTAACAGGAACATAAAAAAAAGAATGTTAATACTTTCTTCAATAATCTTGAAATCCTATCCAAGAAAATATTCGTAGAAGAATTCTGTCTATGTAATTAGAAAATAAACATTCGAAAAGTCTACATAAGTATAGTCTGATTTTTATTCAGATGGACTAAACTGACATTTGGTGGGTTGCCACGTTATTGTATTTAAAAATGGTAAAAAAATAGTGTTATACCCAAATGATTAAGTTATGTGATTCAAAGATTGTGATTGAATCTTTTTGAAAATAAATTTAGTTAATTTCAATTTTCATTAATTAATTGTTCTAAAAGACAAACTTACTATTTTGTAAAAACAAACAAACTAACTTTATATTTATTTCCTGTCTGACGACCGACCACATTACGTTTTTGTCGTTATTGTCAGAGGATTTGAATTTATTTATTCACCAGGTTCACTAGCATAGTAACTTGTAAAGATTGTTTACCTTATAGGTAAACGTTACAGTCTTCTATCTGACCTACCTACAGATTTTTGAAAATCTGGTGGAAAATGTACGAAAAAGTAAAAAAAAAAGCAATAAATTATCTTAATTACCATTTATTTCTGAACAATCGGTATCGGAATCCGAATCTGTGACATTAATAATAAAAGTTTCTGTCACGTTATCAATTAGGTGGTCGAGCTGCATCATTTTGGTCTCTTCCTTTATAACATGATCAATACAGCTCGACCACCGTTCTGGTGTCACCAATTGCAGCCCTTCATTGAATAACTGTTTCAAGTCGGCCATTTTAAAAAATTTATTATTTCTCACGACATGCCCCTTTACCTGTGCCCATACTAACTCTATGGGATTCAGTTCGCAGTGGTAAGGGGGCAGTCTTAAAATGGTGACACCGTAAGCTGCAGCGAGCTCATCGACAGCATTTTTTTGGTAAGCAGCAAGTTCTTTTGGGCACTTCTGTATTTTTTGCACAATTGGCGAAGTGCAAAAATGGCATCCGTTGTTCCCGGCCCGGCATAAACCAGAACTGGTTTTAAGTAATTTCACATTCCACTCGCAATCGTCTTTCTATCACCTTATCCCATACTTTTAACGTATGTGACATGAGCTTTATTCCTCGATAGTTGCCACAGTCCTGTACATCACCCTTGATACAGCCCCTAACATTTCATAATTTAAAATCTAAATTATAAACTTAATCTAATCATTATAATATGTATAATAAAACTAAGTTGATAAAAATGTACTTGCCGATAAAACTTTAAAAGGATTTCCGGTACGATTAAGGGACTTATATAGTGCAATAGCCCTTTATCTCCCCTCAAACAAGAAAGTTCCCGTTTTAACTTAAAGGGCGTATTTTTAAAGTTATAAGGGCTTTTTCTATCCCTCAAGTAGTGACGCCATCTATTGTCAAGTAGTCGAACTCCACAGTTCGTGATCTTTGATGCAATCTGTTTCAAAATTTTGGATTTTAAATGCAATGTATTTAAATCATTTTTATTAGACCAAACAGATAATACCGCGAGTGAAACCGTGGGCGGAAAGCTAGTTTTTAAAATAAAATCTAATTTATAAACTTCTTCTTACGGAAAAATCGATAATGACTTGACATCAGACCTCCTTACACCTAAGGAGAACGCAGCCATGTAGTAACTTTGGTCGTAACTCAGACTTTGACTGGGGAAAAATTCAAATCAACCAGATGTTTTTATAGATAGATAGAACATACACCAAAAATGATTAAAACAACAATACAGAAAACTTACAGCTAGAAATAAGCAAAGGCAGCCTTATCGCTTGCAGTTGCAGCGATCTCTTCCAGGCAACCTTTACCTTGAAAAAGATAGTTGAAACAAATTTACAAGTAGTTGCACAAACAATTTAATTTTATAATTTTATTTTCATAAAATAAGAAAAAAAAATGCGTATAAATATAAAATATACGCGTAATGTAAACTCTTTTACGTAAAATAAAGATGCGTAATAAATACGCAAGTATTTATTAAGCTATTTATTAACGAAAACAAATACATCGAGGAATCATGTCACTAAAGTTCAAAGAATCAAATGAATGAGTCAAACCACAACACTAGACAAATGATTGCAACATTTAAAAAAAATAGGTCATTCTTAGCTGTCAGTTGAGTCCATCTGAATAAAAATCAGACTTAGATAATTTCGCTTCTATAATATTTTCCTGAAACTAATGCTCGATATTTTCTTTTTATCAGAATCATTATTTTTTGGCAGCAGATTTAATAAAAAGTATGTTAACAGATTAATTTTAACTACAGCAAAAAAAAACAGCTGAAACTATTTTTTACCAAGCGCTTAACATTTCTTTTTTAATTACGAAAGCATTTTTTTGGCGGGGATATGTTGCATTAATAAAAATAAAAAGATTAGGTATATGTTTGGACGGTTGGAAATAATGTTTAGATGAAATGTTGCAAAGTAATAATATTTATACCATTTTCGCTGTGTTTTTACGGGAATAAAATGTATTTATTATTATTTTTATTGACTGTCGCGGTCATAAATATTGGCCGATTCTTTATAAATTCAAATTTACAATAACTTATCTAAGTAATAGCCAGAAATTATTACAGATATGATTTAATGTTTAATGCCCATACAACGGATTAAGATTGCTCTCAGGGTATACTGCTCGGTGAATGAAACGATGTACTTATGAATCATTTATTTCGATTTAAACACTTACGTACCCACTTACTAGTTCCACAATTGTTCTACTTCTCCTCAAAGCTGTGCGACCCCGCAAGTGAAACGAGTAAGTACAAGTGTTTATACAATAGTAAATTTTGGTATATAAGTACTTACTTACGACGCTTGGAAGGCGGATTAGCGAGCGCAATACACGGCATTGCATTCGCAGGGGAAATACTGCTGTCCAGTCTCTGAATTTATCCCTCAGTCGCCTTTCACGAAACTTACGGACCGGAATGGGATAATGCTAGATATTATACCTACACGGACACCTACACAAATAGAAGACAATTTAAATAACATAACACAGAAAACGCATAGCACGCTAAAATGTAGTCATTTAAGGCGTTCCGTTTTCCATACAAAAGTTCAATGGAGTTATGTCTGTACAGGAGACATAAGTCTGATTTAAAAAACGTGATAGGGAGTCTCGTGCGTATATATAACATTTTCGCAAAACACTAAAAATCATTTTTGAACCATCAGATTTCGCCGTAAAAACCGATTCGCCGCTTTTCAAAAACAGATGGAGCTACTGCTGGCAATAAATACGTTTAATTTTATTGTACAGAAAATACTTATTATCTTTTAACCATAAGTAGTTTTGCGACAATTTTACGTGTGCCTTCATCATTTCACATGAAGTTTTTTCAAAAATTGCTTCGCAATTCATGTATAACATGGAGTGCAGTTTTTCGTTTGTATGACGTAAAGATTCACCTAGGAAATATAAGTTGAAGTAGTAATTTCTATCTAGCGCATTATTGTTTGTATTTTACCTATTGTTGTGTTATTGTATTGTTGTTGTTAGACAAACTGCAGCTAATGATAACGATTGATACCTAATATTGATATGATATTGCTGCCTGATATGATAAGATTTCACGGGATACTCCTACCTACCTGGCACGGTATCTTACATTAGCCAGATTGAAACTGTTTGCAACTATAGAGGGTGTTTCTGCATATGTGTAAATCCGCGTAGGAGCCGAGTATGGTCCTACAGTTGTGTGTCATTAATATGGTAACGAAAAAAACTTTACAGGAAACTCAGTTGAAAAAAAAAAGATAACCTTATTCCCGTGCAAAATTGCCGATTAAACCGTTCTGACTAACTATAGGCCCGGGTTTTATAGATTTATCCAGATTGTTTAATTTCTCTAGTTCCGTGAAATACCGAGGAACTGTTGGGTATTTTAATGGTGTGTTATGGATTGTTCGAGAAATTTTAATTAACTATTTCATTGAGAATCGCGATTATAGTTACAGCTATTACCTACTAGGAACAAATCCTGGTTCGTGCCTTTGCCAATCTTGTATTGTTTTTCCGTCATTGGACTGGGTAGCTGAAAAACAGTAAACTTGAGAAGCAGAAGTATATTAAGGTAGGAACTAGGTTAAACACAACTTAACATTCTCTTAATTTCGTCCGTCGACTCGTAAAGAAAAAATAGTTTTTGCCTTCGTTTTTGCTCTTCATTCCTTGGAAAATGCTTTGGACAAAAGATGGGAAGCAGTTAGGTACTATTTGCGGTTTCAGGGATACTATCAGTGCACCTTGTATACCGCGAACAAAGCTTCGGAGCAGAAACTGGGAGCGGCGGCGCCGGGCGCCGGGCGAAGGCGCAGCCGTCCTTGCCTGTCCTTCCACTCATTGCTAGTCTGCACAAACACAATCAAATTAACCCACACATTACAATTTATAGCTAGAACGACTCAACCAAATCATTTTATGGGATTCATTGATGTAAATTACCTAAATTCAAATCAAAATGATTAAAATTGATTTGACACAATTTCAAGTAGTAAAATTGATTAAGAAGACGAATGCACAGGGTGGGAAACGTGATTGGATGATGTTCACATGACTGCCGTGCACCTCGCTCGGTGCTCGCTACGTGGGTGGGTGTTGAGCTTGTTAAAAACGGAAAAAGAAATACTTGCACGACGTTCTCGCAGTTTTTATTGAACTAGGAAAATTTTAATAAGCTTTGCACACAAACTCTCGGCACTCAGCTTGTGAAATTAATTAAGGAACATTTTTATTATTTACTTATATCTTAGTTTATTTCAACCGCAGTGGAAGTTCCTGTTCGAAGACGTGACTTAATAATCATACGCACGTAGCATAGCCGCTTTGTCATATTTTTATTGCTCACACACGTAACACTATCACGCCTTCATATCTTGCGTGCGGGTCAGGCAGTGCATTGTCTTCAGCCGTAAATGAAACTCGAGTCCCTTAGCCACCTCTAACACAACCTATATACCTTTCCGTGATGTACCTTACCTATCCATTCCAAGCCTCAAGCTCCGCCCAGGGGAAAGAAATGCGGTGATGCTATTTTAAGCTTGTCTGAACCTAAATACACGGAACACTTTATTGCAATGCGAAAGTATGTAACCGTAATCGATATAGTAGTAGCAAATGCGAATATTATTTTAACTGCTCTCTTATAAGAAAATACTTAGGTAGGTCATGGACGTATAAAAGGGCGGACAGAGTCGCGCTAATAAAACCTCTGTGTAGCCCCAAGTCAGCCAGTTGGCTGTACGTACAAGAACGCACGCACACATTCACACCAAACCCAGCCATTCCGAACGCAAACGTCAGCCTACCCTACCGATTTTTGCAAAATAAACAAAAACAAAACATCATGTCGTGCGTTGTAAAAATTTGAAAAAACAGCAGAGATCAAAGGAATAAAAGTTCGGGAATTACGTTTCACAGGTAAATTAATAATTTGATTACTCATTTTCATGTTTTAAATTATTTAAATTAGCCTCCAACTGAGGACTGGTGTTGCCATTATTCACGTTATAAATTTCCCTAAAGTATAGGTAATTATTGGGTGGGTGGGTTCAAAAAATTCGGTTTCACCACATCTTAAAATTAGAAAACTAGACAAGAATTTCTCAAAGCAAAAGAACGTATTATAAAAACTTACTCAACATATGGGATGTAAGTCGTAAATAGAACAATTCAATATTATCGTATTAATTAACCGTGTGATGCCGGCTTAGAATAGCATCACCCCAATTCTACCCGTGGGTGTCGTAAAAAGCGACTAAGGGATACTTAACCAGGGAATGGGCAGCAGCGTTCTCTGTCAATGCACCATCATGCACTGCGCTCGCCAATCCGCCTGCCAAGCGTGGTGAGTATGGCAATACCCCCCGATAGGGGGAGGCCCATGTCCAGCAGTGGACTGTTGTGGCTGTTATGGTTATGGTATTAATAACTGTGTCTTATTGGTAAAAAGACTCCTAACATGGCAACCCTAATTCACTCACACAAGTTTATCCGCCGCCATTACGGTTATTCAGTTTTGACATAACTGGCATTCTGTCCGCCCTTTTATACGTCCATGAGGTAGGTACCCTATATCGCCAACCAGCACAGCACCAATCTACTCATAAAACGAAGGGATTAACTTTCTTAGTTAGTATTTTGAAGCAAAATACTAACTAAGAGACTGGTGTTTCTTAGTTAGTATTTTGTGTAAGTTGGGTCCTTAAATGGGTAGGTTGATGTGCTGGCGATGGTCCTGTCCTACCTACTTGTCTCTACACTACTAAAATGCATTTTTCATATAAAATGTTTAAACCCACCTACTATCAACCCACAGCAACTCTGTTCGTAACCTAAATATCTGACATAGCCCTCTATCACATCTGCATGAATGTTTCCAATAATTTATCACTGCAGTTGTAGGATTTACAATCCAAGACCTGAGATTTCAATATCGGTCCGGAAAATTTTATCCATATAAATAAGTACGGTTATTTATGGATCTTCTGGCTCGATATTGGAAACTCAAGACGGGCTGGTGATGGGAATATGATATTAAAAAATAATAACTTTCTCCAAGGAACGTTGGATAGAATGAATTAGAAGAGGAACTCACATTGTTTTGTAATTGTAACATAAATTAGTTTATTGTCAACAGTTGTCAAATTTCTATGAAAGGTAAAAATATTAATAGGTATTCTTAGCACAAAACAGAAGATTCACTCGACCCTATTTATTACCTATATCCTCTCTTTGTTACATTGCCAGGATTAATACTGTCAAAAACCTCAAAGTAGGTTTAAGAAATTAAGAATATCAAAACAGCGAAATCTGATGCAAGACATATCATTTTATTGGGGATTGTGTCTAAAGCATATGATAATGTTCCCCTCATGTGCCTCATAAACAGCCGTCACTGTGACTGACTTAGGAGTAACTCGGATGTGCCGATCCAAGCCCATATTTTATTGCTTCATTGACATTTGTGCCGACGGTATCTAGTAGAGCGCCAGCGACACCTATGATGTATCTAAGGTCGGTATCGGTATGATTATGGGCAAAATTTAATCAAAAAAGTAAAGAACCATCTTGTTAGTTACCTTGAGTTCCTAACAAGATGGTTGGAATCGTCGCTATTACTGAGTGAGCCAACTGTAAAGGCGCCCCGCGCGCCGTTACCCTTTTTTGTGTTCTTACCGTTCCAAAGAAAAATTTGGACCTTTTGACTTAGCAATAATAGTCACTTTACAAGTCCATTTTCATCCAATTGATGGGGTAGGTACCTGTGTCTAATAAAACACCGCTTATGGCCCTATTCAAATCTGAGCGGTACTCGCGTGGTACGTGAATATGCGATATTTTGATTGGTACAAATTATCAGCGGATACCGTTGTTTTTGCGATCAGAATTTATCTTTTTTGGTGATAGAGTTTGGTAGAAGAAGAAGAAGCGAAAGAGGTGTGTAGGATCGTTAGGGTTGCCAACACTACTATATAATATAGTATTCTACTATATTACAGGTATTTCTACTATATACTATTAGACAAATATATAGTAGCAAAATCTACTATATTTTGGCCAATTTTAAAATCAATGCCTCAAGCAAGTTTACAGCGTAAAAAGTCGAGCTCGCTTCGCTCGCAATACGCTTACCTACCGGTCTGCCTGCTTTAAACTCGCGACTATTGTTTAGATTCGTCGCCCGTTTGCAGCGTGAAAAGTTGCAGCAGATAGTTGTTGCCTATCATTAGTAGAAAAACAGATTTCAAAAGGCAAAAACCTTTTAAACGTGATGCTAAGATCGCGGATAAGTGGATCTAGACAATATTTTTTAAAGGAAATAAATTGATGCTATATATTTTGTAAAGCTACTATTTTTTTTAACTCTGACTTGGTCATATACTATATTTAGAACAAAAATAGTTGGCAACCCTAAGGATCGTAGCAAGTGGAAGGATGTAGTCTCTGACTACCCCTCCGGGAAAGAGGCGTGATGTATGTATGTTAGGTAGGTACAATCTCAGATATTGAATGTAACATCTGACTGTTGTGTGTGTGTTAATTTAGGAATCATTAAATCCTATTGGGGTATCGTATAAATTTTACCGAAATTCCATTGAAATCTGCCAAACAAACAGTCTAGATATCAAAACAATACAAAAATACAATCCATTGCTTGCTTTAGTATTTCATTCGGCCCGATAGAAACGCAAACACACGCCCTCACGTAAATGGATTAGGTACATGTCTATTATCGGAACAAAACAACATTTGAGATTAGTTTCTGTGGAACAAGCAGCATTTTAAAGCTAATTAACAAATCATACCCACTTTCCTTGTTGAAAGAAGAGCTAGCTTGGTAGTTTTTTTACGGCTAACGCCACATACTAAATTTTATGAAATCTTTTGTAGCCGTTTCCGAGACTACACAAACACAAGAATTGCAAGTTTAATTAAAGTTATAAAGTAAGTAGGTGAGTTAGATGTTAGACGCCCTAAATCTTCTCAAATTAACATTCGTTGAAATCATCGTTATACGAGGTGTAAGAAACCTTATTTCTTACAGGTGTATTCATGAAACCTTATTTCTTACATAGTACATCTATTTTTACATATTGTAAAAAACATACTTGCATTCACTAATGCATACAATACAATTACAAACTTATCAACTAAATAACTAAAAGCTAGAGTTACACAACTATCTACCTAAAGATATTAAGGTGACAAATTCTCTGTTTCATCATAGGACAACAATTACTGTCCTTGTTATACTCTTTTTTCATTCAGTGTAACGCAAGGGCTTTGTTGAAGGAGTTGCATTTAGTCGATTGGAAAGCCGAGGTCCTCTACCTAGATACTCTAACTAGATTTTGCTTTGGAACACTTAAATAGGGAGAACCATATCGATGCTATTCTTTATTCATGCTAACAAATTGAGTAGGTAGTTAGTACCTAAACAAGTTTTTGTTAAAATATAAACCGATCAACTCCAGCGTGTTTAGTACATTTTTGACATCAAAATGTTAAACTCCTGCCTGGAATAACGCCCAAAGCTAAAAAAATACAACATACACGGGAAAAGTGTCAATCACAGTTACCTGTATGTTTTTCGGGAATTCGAAAAATCAGTTAAGCTAACTGAATATTTCACTGTTTGTTGACTGTAAAGAAAAAAATGTAAAAATTGACGTGCTTGGGATTGTGAACCGCTCTCACAAACGAGATATCGGGGCCTTATCTATCTGAAAAAAGAAAGACGCGCTTTGAGCGTGTGTTTTGTTGATTGATTGTTTTTGTTTTTATAGCAGCAAAAGTAAAACATTTTATTTGACAACTGCCTCAGTCTTACTATTACCATTCATGAGATACAGATTCTGAACCATTATTATATTAAATCAAATAGATAAAAATACACGTTATTTGTACGGGAGCCCCGTCAAATTTTTATTTTATTTCTTGTTATAGCGGCAACAGAAATACGGCATCTGTGAAAATTTCAACTCTCTGACCTCACCAAGACTTATGAGACACAGCCTGGTGGCAGACGAACGGTCAGACGGACAGACAACGAAATCTCGGTGCTAGGGTTCCGATTTCACCTTTTGGGTACGCACCCTAATAAAACAGCTGGGCGGATCTTGACTTACGAGGTGTCGTTAGATTCGTCTCAGCAGCGCATTTAAAATTAGCTATTTAAAATTCTTAAATTTGTTGTATAGGTTATGAAGGAATTTATAAGCATAATCCATACAAAAAAAGAAAATAATTGTATAATAGTCTTTTAAATTGAAATTGTTATCCATCAATTAAAAAGCCCTGTGTGTTGTGTACAAAATAGACAGACCCCCAGAGTTGTCTGTAACTTTGACACTGGGTTAAATAAAAGTAAAGGCTGCCACGAAGCAAGAGATTTATTGTTCTGTTAAGAAATTTGTGGGAAATCTACAGGTGTCTTTGGCTTATTGACAAGAAATCAGAAATAAGTAAAGAAAGTTTCATGACGGACGACGCACAGCAACTGCATGTGCATAACAACTTTAATCAATGGTTAAATGCCTATTTTTCGTCTTTTCTACAAGTCAAAGTCAAAAGCATTTATTCCTCAGTAGGAATTACAAAACAAAAGTATTCCCCTGTTTCTTTCTTGACTGATAGTTGTAGAGCTATGATTCTTTTAATATTTTTTTTTTTTTCAAATTTTGATTACGGTAAGAATATGAGCATTTTCAATTTTGTATGGATATTTTATTCTAGTATTTAAGGGTATTGAATGGTATTGAGGAATGCTGGGTATTATCATAGGATTCGAAGCGTAAAGGTAAAAGACGCTGCACTTGACTGGTAATAAGCTCTGCTTCTGGGAATTTACATCAAAGGGGTAGCTGTAAGTGAAGGAAGTCTTATGATTTTCCTTTAAAGAGATATCGGATGCAGGTTGCATCTCATTTACAATCGTTTGTGGATAAAAACCAATAATGGTAAATATTTAAAAGATACTTAACCAAATTGGCTGTGTTGCGAAGACAGCGCCTGGCTAGGTGCTGTTTGTTTCCTTAACTTACATAGCTCGCTGATAACGTGAGTAATTTATCAAAAATCTGCTTACAGGTTCTGAAGCTTATTTACTGAATGTGGTTTTAGGAATAAAAGGTTCAGCGGATATTCGATAAAATACGTTGTCATTGAGTTATGAATCTTAAATGATTGGTGCAGCATCTGGCCTTTGAGGGCCTTTAAGATAAAAATTCTTAGCAAGCAGCACAAAAAGAGTCCTTGAAATCGGCCGGCCAAGTTTTGAATGCATGTGGAGAAAAACGACCCTAATCGTCCGGGTGGGTCTTGGGTGCATTAAATCCACTTACAGGAATGTCCACTCGAAAGAATACGGGTCAAATTTGGAGTAGAGTAAAAGTGTTCTTAGATCTAGTGTGGTTACCAGTGGTTACCCATATTTATCACAGTTACCTGTCGCTGATATTGTTCCTCTTATCTATACCAACGATGTGTATAAAATGACATTTAACTATTTCCTTAGTAAGTACTTAGAGTTTCCCTTTTTATAAGCAACTTCGACGTCGCTGGACACCAGATAACCTGACTGGTCACCAGACGGCATTTTTGATTTATTCTTAAACCGGACAGCATTTTTGATTCTGATTTCTTCTTCTAAACTTTATTATTATTTGTTCGCAGAGACCTCCGCTTCAACAACATCTACGAGATAGCTCCCGGCGTGTTCAGCCACCAGCACCGGCTGCGTTCGCTGCTGCTCAACGACAACCGTCTGGCGGCGCTGCGGTCGGGCGCGTTCCACGGATTGCGACGCCTCAAGTACCTCTACCTGTACCGCAACCGCATCCAGCACATCGACTCCGACGTCTTCCAGCACCTGCAGCACCTCGAGCAGCTGTAAGTTCCTGGAGTAGTCACTACACACAGCTGCTGCTCAACGACAACCGTCTGGCGGCGCTGCGGTCGGGCGCGTTCCACGGCCTGCGCCGCCTCAAGTACCTCTACCTGTACCGCAACCGCATCCAGCACATCGACTCCGACGTCTTCCAGCACCTGCAGCACCTCGAGCAGCTGTAAGTTCCTGGAGTAGTCACTACACACAGCTGCTGCTCAACGACAACCGTCTGGCGGCGCTGCGGTCGGGCGCGTACCACGGACCGCGACGCCTCAAGTACCTCTACCTGTACCGCAACCGCATACAGCACATCGACTCCGACGTCTTCCAGCACCTGCAGCACCTCGAGCAGCTGTAAGTTCCTGGAGTAGTCACTACACACAGCTGCTGCTCAACGACAACCGTCTGGCGGCGCTGCGGTCGGGCGCGTTCCACGGATTGCGACGCCTCAAGTACCTCTACCTGTACCGCAACCGCATCCAGCACATCGACTCCGACGTCTTCCAGCACCTGCAGCACCTCGAGCAGCTGTAAGTTCCTGGAGTAGTCACTACACACAGCTGCTGCTCAACGACAACCGTCTGGCGGCGCTGCGGTCGGGCGCGTACCACGGACCGCGACGCCTCAAGTACCTCTACCTGTACCGCAACCGCATACAGCACATCGACTCCGACGTCTTCCAGCACCTGCAGCACCTCGAGCAGCTGTAAGTTCCTGGAGTAGTCACTACACACAGCTGCTGCTCAACGACAATCGTCTGGCGGCATTGCGGTCGGGCGCGTTCCACGGCCTGCGCCGCCTCAAGTACCTCTACCTGTACCGCAACCGCATCCAGCACATCGACTCCGACGTCTTCCAGCACCTGCAGCATCTCGAGCAGCTGTAAGTTCTTATTTTTACGGCGTAGTCACTAACCAGTTATGTTATGGATATTTAATTTCGGTAACGGTTTCGGAAACGGATATTTTAAGATTATAATATCGGTTTCGGTTACGGATATGAAAACATTTAGGATATAGAACTTACGGATATTTTCGTTTACGGATATTAAGTAAAACAATACTTTTCTTAAAGCCGTGGTAAATGTAAAAATATTGCTATTTATGACTAAACCACAGAATAAAACAAGACAATACATAGGTCGCGCGCGGCATGTCTCAAGAACAACTTGACGTAACAGGGCTTACTGAGGCACCGTCATTATCCAAAATTATTCGGAACATTTATTTCGGTTTCGGTTAAGGATATTATTTTTATATCGGATACCCGATAGTTTCGTTTATGGTTACGGAGCTCCGTGACATCTCTGGTCACTAGTTCACTACACACTTGAGGAGGTAACCGTTTATCTTGGTATGGGCAAGTAATGAGGAGGGATGAAGAGCAGTAACAGAGAAAGTAATAAACATGAATGTTGATAGACGCAGAAGGAGAGGAAGGCCTAAAAAAGTTTGGATAGATTCAGTGTTGCCAGCGCCGTATGCTCAAAAGTTACTTACACTCTTTGAAAAAGTTACGTTTTGCAGAAAAAAGTTACGCCACAATTTTTTCTCATACAAATATTTTTTTTCGTGTATAGATACAGTGGTTTTTATTATTGTTTAATTGAATTTTTTACTAACAGCCGATGTTTCGGTTCATAACACTGAGAATCGTAAATATGAAGTAGAAAATTGAATCTAGGTTACTTTCTAGTATAGTATTTCAGTCAAAAAAAGTTGCGTGCGTTCCGTTTTTTTTCGTTTCGTTTTACGAAAAATATTTTTCACTAAATGTTACGTAAAAGTTACGCCCGTGGCTAGGTTACGCCGAGGTTACGCTTAAGGGTGAAAAGTTACGTAAAACGTAACAAAAGTTACGTTCTGGCAACGCTGGATAGATTGTATAAAAGACGACATCAAAAAGCGCAAGCGAGAATTTGACTTAGAGATGAATACAAGAAAAAGAAATGTTGCACCGACCCCAAAAAAGTTCGGACAAACTATGAATCTACGGAAGCTACCTATCCAAGAGATTTTATACTATCTTTTATCTTTGAATCAAACCTCTTCTTCCTATTTGCCATTGTATAGATACACGATTATGTTTTATCTACTTCTTTGACACCTTACGACTTTGAACAAGATATACTCGTACTTGAAATTGAAAGTAAGTAACGAAAAGTATTCAGTTTACTCAATATCCGTAACCAAAACGGGTCGTTGGACGACTTGGTGTCCCACTCGAAGAAGAAGAAGACCGAAACTTACGGATAATCAGAAATGTTTTCATATCCGTATCCGAAACCAATCTTATATATTTTCTATATCCGTATCCGAAACCGTAACTGAAACATATAACATCCCTGATCCTAAGCTTCGCATCCAAGAGTATTTTCACTATTCCTTCTGACAGTAATATAGTAACATCACGAGACGCAATAACATACCAATACCAATATGCATTTCCATGGGAGCAGAATCAATAAATCTAGGCATCTAGGCACTAAGCTAACTAGTAACCTATCCGCACTCTACTGAATCTACCTCCTAGTTTCTCGGAATTGATGCGCACGAACTACTGAGCGAAGCAACCCTATTTGTTTAGGTTCTGACACCGAGCCGTATTAGATTTATTTCACCACCGTACACTTCATGTAGGTGGTGACAGGCAAAGAGAAGTGACTTGGTGAGTTGGTTAGAGATCGCACTTTATGGACTGAGAGATAGCGGCAAAATCTCCACGACAGTTTGTAAAGAAAACTACTACCTACTTTTATGACTGATTAAGGTTATCGCCTGGCAGGTGAGGTTAGTTATCTAATGGGCAGCACCAATTTGCAGCATTTAAGGATTTGTTGGACGGCTGTAAAAAACGGCCATTTACACTACGTCTGACAAAAGTTTAAGAGCCTGTAGCCTAATATTATACATATCAACTCTCAAATCCCTTAGTCGCTTCTTACGACACCCACGAGTAAGATACGGGATGAAGCTATTCTAAGCCGGCACCACACGGAAAATAAATTCTTATGTGCGCTAGCTCCAAATCTACTGTCTGTGCTGCGGTAACCGGGGCATTTTACTCGCGTGAGAAAGGAGTTTTCAGCGGTTTCACAATCAGTGCAGTAGGTGCAACTCCAAACAACTTGCTGTTTTATTAACTTCATCCCCGTAAAGTTCATTTGTGGTTTAATAAGGTGTCTATTGTCGTACCTATACATACGTCGTGAAAGGGATGCTCTCCGAATACTGCAGTGTTTATACAGACCATGAAAGTGAACAATCTCCCATTGGGTGAAATACCAGTGGCCGATAGCGAAAATGCAGGACGTGATTAGGTGATAAGGAACCACTTTCCACTTTGATCAGGGCAAAGGTCGAAATATGAAAAAGAAATTGTACCTTCTACAGTAACTCAAATAGATCGGCAATCTGCTAAAGGCTTTTTTTTTCATATTTCGACCTATGTTCCTCGGAAAAAATTGTTCGTTATCACCAGCCGGTTCTGAGTTTTCGCTATCGGTCACTCTAGTAAAATTTCACCTTATATTTCGGGAGACGTCAATAAATTGACCTCCTATACAAAATCATCACGATCAGCAAACTGCATTTAGGTACTATGGGAATTCTACAGTTTTTTTACATCTCCTGAAATATTTTCATATGCGAAGTTCTTCAGTTTCATGGTCTTCACTGAATGAACCCTTACCTTTACAGCCACAACAGTCCACTGCTGGACATGGGCCTCCCCCGTATTGGGGGGCATTGCCTTACTCACCACGCTTGGCAGGCGGATTGGCGAGCGCAGAGCAAGATGTTTAATTCACAGGGAACGCTGCTGCCCATTCACTGGACAATTATCCCTCAGTTGCTTTTTACGACACCCATGGGTAGAATTGGGGTGATGCTATTCTAAGCCGGCATCACACGGCACACGTCGAATGAACCCTACCCTATCAGTATTCGGAGAGCTGTCGCTCATACCCTGTAGGTTTATAGGGTTACATTTAATTAAATACAAATATTTTAGGGTTTGATCTGCTCATAAAAATGAACAACTTTACAAAATAACATTATGCCTGAATAAAAGATTTTGACATCTCATACAAAACCTTGAAAAAGCGTGTTATTTTGTAGTTACCTATGCGTGTTCCTGTAAACTGTATTGTGAGCAGAGAACTCAATTAAATGGAACCTTATACAGGTATCTGGTTCTGACTAACAATTATGCAAAATTACGAAATAGAGTTCTACAGGTTGCATTGTATTGTAACACAATATAACGAGCGAAATTAGAATCCAGGCGGCAAAGTTGTCTGTTCCTCGACTACGATTCCGAGAAACCCATAACCGGACGCAGCTCTACGAAATACGCGACAAGGAGATACTGATGATATCATGTGATTAATACAATAAATATTTTGTCTCAATTTCCCAGGTAAAATATTTCAGTTATTTATTACAGCAACGGTAATAATGTCGCAATATTGGTCGCAAAATAAGCTTTGCGTTGTAACATTAATTACGAACAGAATTCTGAGTATAATACCAATAATTCACCTTCCTGGTATTTCTGCGTGAATGCAATTTTAATGGAATAAATAAAATAAGGGCCGGTGCTCATGTAGTAGGTGCCATCCCGTCGTTTTCAGTATCAAAGGAAATTAGTATTATTGTGTCTCGTTTCTAGTATGTAAACAAATAATTTAAGGTTTGCATCGCGGATATGCGTCGATCTTATAATGCTGATACGATACTTAGCTATCAAGAGCGGGTGGCGGCATGTTTAATTAGGCAAGCACGTTCATTATATATATTGTATTATTTTTCCTGTCCAGGTACTTGCACGTGAACGAGATAAAGCATATCGAACCGGAAACCTTCTCGAACTTGCCGCGGCTCGAGCGCCTGTAAGTATTTATAACTACCTCTATATTCAACAAACATACACACACACGCGCAAACACAAACTATTTTATTTATTTTATTTTTGTTCCCTTTGGGAAACTTACAGCTTACATAATTACAGCAAAACAAAACAACAATATAAACTTGTAGCCAATTACAAGTTTCCACCTAAATAATCCACCTTTAGGATTAATAGAATAATTATTACTAGCGGCAATCAGTTGAGTGGTTTAGGAGAAGTTAGCGAATTCCATGACAGAAATATAGAGAAAACGCAAAAAGCGAATAAATTTCAAACAATGTATCTAATGAATAATGATAATGAAGTGAGCATAAGATAATCTGAAGGGAGGTATACCACTTTGGGCTATTACACCGATTAAAGTGTTAAAATTAAATCGTTCATCCATCCATGTATCGGATTAATAAAATGAATTTGTAATATAATTTGCCCTACGGTATGGATGGGTAGTTGTAGAATGAATTGTATTAAAGTAAAGCCAATTAATTTATGCCACGATCCGGTCGGCCATAAAACGTTTTTAATAAGGAGGAATAAGAACCTATAAAATGAATACGTTGGTATGAGTTTTTGTTTACTTAGTGTGATGAAATGTACTGGAATACAACATTTTATTGGAAATACCGATTGTATTAAATATTTACTGATTTCGTGGTCAAATAGTTAGGCCAGGGCATTGCAAATACAATGTGAGCTTTTGTTACTGCACTAAGCATAAGCAACCCAACGCATTAACTAACACAACATAGAACAATCAACTGAACACCTTTCTCAAAATATTCTTCATATTTAATTAGTTTTAGACATACTTAGGAAAAATTTGTTCGATTTCAGGGGCTGGTTCACCCTTGATAAATGCAGTTGACAGTTGTACCATTAAGTGTACGGCTGGGATAATTTTGTCCCAGTTATACTAAATAGTACTTTCCAAGGGTACAACTGGTCCTGCAGGGATTGTCTTATCTACTCGTACATCCTGTATTCGCGTTTCTTCTAGCTACCTGCACAACAACTTGCTGACGCGGATCCCGCCCGGCTCGTTCCGCGGCATGCCCAAGCTGCGCAAGCTGCGGCTGGACAGCAACGCGCTGGTCTGCGACTGCTCGATGCTGTGGTTCGTGCGCATGCTCAACGAACACCGGCACATGAAGATCGCCGCCACCTGCCACGCGCCGGACCGCTTCACCGGCAGCCCGCTTGCTGACATGACAGAAGAGCATCTCAACTGCCGTAAGTATTTCGTATTCGTAAAGAGTGAATAGGCCCTACCTAGGCAAGCATGTTCCAACATCGTCCGCATCATCATTTTCCAATAGGTCAGATAGCAGACTTACATAAATAAATATTTACGGCCATGACATGTCCAGCAAAAACATAAATATTTTTTCTTACTTACCTATAAGACTTTACTGCATCTAATGTTTAGAATGAGAATTACAGAAAAAAACTTGCTATTTCATAATTATACAAAATTTCCAGATCATCCGGAATTGCAGAAAGAGCCTGAGGACGTAGTAGTCAGTTTCGGTGAAGATGTCATGTTTACCTGCTTGGTGACTGGCGAGCCTGCGCCAGAAGTAGTGTGGTTCCGCGACTCCGCCTCGCTGCCTCTGGACGCTTCGCACTACGAGGTCATGGAGAACGGCACCCTGATGATCCATGAAGCCGATGAAACCGACGTGGGTGTTTTCGAATGCATGGCCAGAAACCCCGCGGGAGAAGTACGATCTAAACCAGCCAGGATGATCATGCAGAAGAAGCAAACTCATAGTGGTAATGTCAACATCTTCATACTTTTTAATATGTGCCATTTAATCCTAATTCAAAATTATTCTAAAAGTTTAAAAATAAATATTTTTCTTATCAGACACTCCCGTATTCACGGTGCTGCCTCGCAGACAATCCGCCAAGTTACATCAACCAGAACCCGTTCATTTCGATTGTGTGGCGGAAGGCAATCCTACACCCCACATAGCCTGGTTTTTCAACGGAGAGAGGATGCTACTTAACGAACGAATTTCGCTCAAGCACAATGGCTCACTGTTCATAAATAATGTTCAAAATACTGATGCTGGGACATACACATGCCAAGCTGAAAACATAAACGGAATAATCGGTGCTTCCGCTTCTCTTGACGTTACAGGTATAACATGATTATCTAATGAATACCTAAGTATTTAGGTACAAAAAATATATTTAATTCTGTTCAATAACTTTTCTTTTTATTTCCAGTCGCACCAGCTTTTATTACCGTTCCGAGTGATCAGACTGCCTACATCGGAGACAAGGTGGAATTCCAGTGCACGGCTAGAGGTTCACCAGAACCTCAAATTTCATGGTATAAAAATACTATGCCATTACCTGCCAGTGCTAACGTTATCATAAGCAACAACGGCCAGAATTTAACGATGCTGGAAGTAACAGAAGATGATGAAGGATTATATCACTGTAGAGCAGAAAATCCCGAGGGGTATTCGGAAATATCGGCATTACTGAAAATTAAAGAGTTCGGAATTGATCCACCGAAAATTACTGTGAAGCCGGAAGATACAGATGCTTTTAAAGAAACTGCAGTACAATTACCCTGTGAAACGGAGAGCGATCCACCAGCTGAAATAGAATGGAGGAAAGATGGAGCGAGAGTAGTGACTGATTCCCGAGTTACGATATCACTCATTGGAAGTCTAATTATAAATAATGTCACTCTTCGAGATAGTGGTCGATATGAATGCTCAGCATTCAACGAATACGGACGAGATACTGCATCTGCTTTTTTACAAGTTAAAGATCACATTTTACCCGGAGATGAGTACGTTAACATCGCATTGACAGAAGCCACTAGAGATATTGACCTAGCGATAGAACGAACTATGAACGAGCTTTTCAGTAATAAAAGTGGAAAAACCGACGTCCACGATCTATTCCGAATTGTGAGGTACCCGAATGCGGGAGCAAGAGAAATCGCCCGAGCTGCTGAAATTTACGAGAGAACCTTGGAAAAAGTTAAAGCGTTTGTACAAGCTGGATTGAAAGTAACCTCTGCAGAACCATTTAATTACCATAGCGTGTTATCGGCGCAGCACTTAGAGGTGATTGCTCGCTTATCTGGTTGTGTCGCACATAGACAGAGCAAAGATTGTTCGGACATGTGCTACCACGGCAAGTACCGTAGCATCGACGGTAGCTGCAACAACTTCGCACACCCCATGTGGGGAGCTTCATATACAGGATTCCGAAGAATACTGTACCCAGTTTATGAAAATGGTTTTAGTGAGCCTGTAGGATGGAACAAGGAATTGAAATACAATGGATTTGTTTTACCCAGCGCTCGATTGGTATCTACGTCAATAATATCTACTAATCAAATAACTGAAGATATCGAAATAACTCATATGGCTATGCAATGGGGCCAGTGGCTTGACCATGATTTGGATCACTCTTTACCACCAGTCAGTGCTCAAAGTTGGGATGGCGTTGACTGTAAAAAGACTTGCGATTATGCAGCTCCCTGTTTCCCAATAGATGTACCACCTAACGACCCGAGAGTAAACAACCGACGATGTATCGATTTTATAAGGACCAGTTCAGTTTGTGGATCTGGATTGACATCAGTTTTGTTTGGTAGGCTACAACCAAGGGAGCAAATTAATCAATTGACGTCATTTATTGATGCATCCCAAGTTTATGGCTTTGAAAAAGAAGTCGCCCAAGACCTGAGGGATTTGACGAATGACAATGGCCTGCTAAGAGTAGGAGCTGTATACCCAGGCGGTAAAGCTCTTTTGCCTACCTTGGGTATTAACGGCATGGACTGTAGACGAAACCTGGAAGAAAGTGCTCAAAACTGTTTCGTTGCAGGAGACATTCGCGCGAATGAACAAATTGGCCTGGCGGCAATGCATACAATTTGGATGAGAGAACATAATCGAATTGCATCACAGTTAAAGGCACTAAACCCTTTTTGGGACGGCGACAAAGTCTATAATGAAGCTAGAAAAATTGTTGGTGCAGAAACTCAAGTCATAACTTTTGAACATTGGCTACCGATTGTGTTAGGACCGAAAGTACATACCGATTTGGGCGATTACCAAGGATATAGTACAAAAGTTAATCCTTCAGTATCAAATGTGTTCGCAACAGCTGCTTTGAGATTCGGACATACTATGATTAATCCAGTTTTACATCGTTATGACGAAAACTTTGACCCGATACCGCAAGGCCACTTATTGTTGCGTCATGCATTCTTTTCTCCCTGGAGACTTGTAGATGAGGGTGGAGTAGATCCTTTATTCAGGGGAATGTTTACAACACCGGCGAAATTGAAGACACCTAGCCAAAATCTCAACTCAGAATTAACGGAACAGCTATTTTACAGCGCTCATGCAGTGGCTCTAGATTTGGCAGCTATTAACATCCAACGTGGTCGTGATCATGGCATTCCTCCTTACACTAAATGGCGCGAATTTTGCAATATGTCGGAAGTAAATACTTTTGATGACTTGGCCAAAGATATTTCTGACCCAAGTGTAAGGTCAAAGTTGGAAGAACTTTACGGATCAGTCCACAACATTGACGTATGGGTCGGCGGAGTTTTGGAAGATCAAGTGGAGGGAGGTAAAGTGGGCCCATTGTTTAGGTGTCTTCTTTTGGAGCAGTTCAAACGTTTACGTGACGGCGACAGATTTTGGTATGAAAACCCGACTGTTTTTAAACCAGAACAACTAGAGCAAATCCGACAAACCAGCTTGGCTCGTGTTTTGTGCGACAACGGTGATAACATCGACACTATTGGCGAGAACGTATTTTTGTTACCGGAAGTACAAGAAGGGCTTATTACCTGCGAAGATTTGCCTTCCATGGATCTTCGTTACTGGGCAGACTGTGAGACGTGTGGTGACAATGACGACGACGACCAGGACGACCTCAACACGAACACTCAGCGCTCACGTCGATCAATCAGGACCAGCATTGGTGACAACCGTCTCCCACACTTGGAAGAGAAACATATGGATTTGGAAAAAACTGTTGACTTGTTAAAAAAGCGGATTGAATTTCTAGAAGACCACTGCATGCACGAGCACGAGCTAGACTAAGCAAGCAATGTACCTATATTGATTCTCTGATGACTAAATTACCTACGGCGCGATGGACAGGTCCTGGAATTTTCTATGCGATATGGATAACGATGACTCGGATTTATTTGATCATTTGCTATGTCTCTGCGGTCCAATTCAACTTAATTCAAATTAAGTAATACTTATTAATTCTTTATGATAAGTGCTACTAAATTAATTTAATATTTACCTCACACTGTCAATCTCGTTTTGCTTACATATTTATTTTATTTACATAAGTACTTAGGTATTATTCTAACAGTGTCATTATGAATTTGTTGTAGAAACGTAGTGCGACGAAAAGGACAGTACCTCCGATCGCACTGCACTGTAGTCTGTTGTTGTACTAGGTGTAGTTATCTCGTAGCCATATTGAAGCTCAGCCATCAATATTAAATTGAACTTTGCAAGATACTTCCAAGTTGATGCTGTTGCCGCATGAAATGATCCGCGGAACGAGCTGATCTATATTAAATGAGCGGTCGCAAGAAAATGTATTCATAAATAACATTTCATTGGTAGAAGGCACAGCTTTAAATAAATTGTATATCCTTTCGATCATGTTCGATTTGAAAAGCATATTTTTGGCTAAGCTTTACAAAAAAGTATCTCTCTAAGTTGGATCCAACTAAACATTCCATTACTCAAAATTGGAGTCACCAAAGTTTTGAACTTGAACATCCACTGGAATGTTTTCTTGGAAAAATTCTGTATGAAACCAAAATCTGTATTGTATTGTATTTACATTAAGAATATAAGGAATCTAGTCTTTTAGGTAAAATTTAAATCTAACGTAAGCATTCGCTTCGGCTGGCTATTTGACTGACCAGACCTCGGAACTCCAAAACTGACTTCCCAGTCTTCCAGACTAACAATGTAGATATGAGTATGAGATATTCATTTGATCATTATAGAAAAAATGTGCTGCTAAAGTGGGACTCTAAGTCGTCCAACGACCCGATGAACCCTGGTGTCAGAGTTTTTCGAGGCCACTGACATGGATGATACTGAAAAGGAAGTGGATCTGCCGATCAACAGAAGGTCCATATTTTTCACGCTTTAGACGTTTAACTGCAAATAAAATGGCACTTAAAATTAAATATGGCTGCTGAAAATTAAAGTTTCATTTTCAGTCACGTAGATCATAACATGTGACCACGGACAAAGATAATCAAAAACACGGCCATAGCCAGCCGGTATTCTATACATATCCTCCGGATCCTGTGACATGGTATTTTATGGGTAATCTGAGTTGGAGTAAGCCAGGTTTACCAGTATTTTATTCACCTGCTACCATTTAGGATTTTTGGTAAACGAATGTTGAACCAACATAACTGGTTGGGTAAGACCCCTACCCAGATGTCGCGTAATATTTTACGTGGCGGACATGAGCATTGAAAATATTACATGCTCGTCGAATACGTTCTTCATATTACTATTATACCTACAAAATGTACTCACTGAGCTATGGTTTTTTTTCTTAGAATACGAGTACATACCTACCTGGATGTACGTACCTTTTAACTTAACTCTATCTTCTCCGTACCTACCTTGGCATATTTTTATCACTTATATGTATAAATCTACTTCAGATGTGCTTAGGATAAGTACGTACTTACCTCTTCCATATAATTTAAAAGCTTGGCCCTTACTAAGTATAAAATACTATTCGTACAAATAATTCATTCTTTTTATAACTAAAAGGTCGGAATTTACTTGAAAGAATTGTTTTTACCTACTTTAGTACCTACCTAAAATTAATTTCATTTGAAGGATTATCTACAACTTAACCTCGTCATAAATTGAACACAATAAGTGACGCTAAAATGTTCTTCTTAAAATGTTTTATTATAATAAATAATGCTAGATATAATAACGTAATTTACTAATCCGAATTTAAATAAGTACGTAGTTGGTGTTTGAAATAATGCTTCTATACACAGTACCTACATTTTATTATAGAGCTACTAAAATTCTATTGATGTTAAATGTTTGCTACCATTAGTAGGTTGTGTATCCAGTTTATAGATGTTGGCCCCAGTTTGAAAGAAACCTTAAATAATCATTCATTTCTTGCCGGGCAGACGCGCGAAATGATATTCCTACGGTCCACCAATCTGTCACTTAATTACTTAGTAATTAACGTATGGGTAGGCTACAGAAGTAGCAAATATTGGCAAAAACATTAAAATAATAACTTCCTTTGCACTGCTGCTTATAGTAAGGTAGGTATAATGCAGTCAAGGAATATGAGAGAATAAAATGAGTCTGGTTAGAGTTCGGAAGGGTAATAAGTAGGTATATTAAGAAAAGTCTATGAAAGGGGATCAAGTACGTAGATAGCATTTGTATAGAACAAAATTTACAGAACAAGAGTTAGAACATGACGTATTTTGAGTCAACCAGCAGCCTGCCTGAACGTAAGGTATCTAAAATAATGTTAATTTGTAGTACTTACCTAGTAGTTCTGATTAATTCTTGTACTTATTTCCTATTCCTATATGTTACCTATGAGTCTCATGTAATCACAAAATATTGAATCTGGATGTTAGTAGATAATAAAATATTGATGTTATGTTTAGAAGAATGAAAGTACAGCGGCGGCGGTTTTCAAGATAATTGCAAGTAAGGAAAAGGTTGATTAAAACGCAGTGACATAGGTATGAGGAAAATACTTGGAAAATTAAGTAATTTTCAAGGTGTCGGTTTGGATAGTGTATCAGTTTGTACGCCCCCTGTACTCAGCAAGGCTCTAATTTCTTGCTGTATGTTCAAAATGTGTACCTAAAACCATGTTAATAGCCAGCCATGATTATAAAATCACTCCCGATCACATAAAATTTTGCATTTTGATAAGTATCATTAATTATATTATAGACATTAGACAAAATTATACTTTACTTAAAAAATACCACTCAAATTGATAATTACCTTCTAATTTTAATTGCTACAGCTGCTGCTAGTGGACTGAGTTCTATTTTAGTAATAATAATAACTGAAATAATAATTTTTCCTAATGTACCAATTATTAACAGGGAGAATTTTATTTCATTGGCTGCTATACTCTGAATGTTCAATGAAGTTAAAACAATAACTTATTTGTGTTTTATTTCATTACCTCTCTGAATCATCCATTAGTTTGTCATCCATCAACCTTGAATACAATACATAGTGGAATGGGTACAATGATTGGCGCTTTAAGGAAAGTTCTCACCTTGACCTCATGGTACTTCTAATTATCTTTCTCAGAATAATATCTGATGGTCCATCACACAGTATTGAGATGGTAATATTTAAAGTTAATCTTAGAATTTCCACACAGGTACACAAACAAGTTCATTAAAATAAATAACAGTTATATTTACAAACAAGAAGAGTCATTAACTAATTAACTACAAAAAGGTTTTATGATCGATCTCTATTGTTCTCCTATAATTACATACATACAAAGAATCTAACTACTTCTCATATTCCTACATACTTGGTATGTCTACCAGAAGCGAGTACTTGCCCAGTCTCCTTTAATCTAACTTCCACTTCTAGAAAAGCAATTTTCTTGCCAAGCTTTTTGGTGATTGCTTCTACTTCGATATTGTCCCCTTCCCGAGCTGCAGTGAAGTAACTGAAATGAAATTAAACAAAACATTATATAAAATTTTTAGTTTAGTTTAAATAATAAAATAATAATATGCTTTCAAGAAAACTATTAGGCAGCATAATAATATACACAGAAAATACTCAAGACAACAGAAATCCTATTATTGAGATTACCTTTTGTGTGGATTCAACCCTTGGTGTGGCATGTCATTTGCTATGGTATTATACCACTGCCAGTATAATTCACTCACACTTAATATCAAATTTTTACAACACCCACACTTTTCTAAGCTTCTTGTTGTGTTTGCAATACCAAAAGAAACAGGTTTAAAATTATGTAGGTGGGTAAGCAACATAGCTTTCCGTATGGACATATTTTTACCTTACACTGAGATCAATAGAGACACCCCTGGTATCCACATTGTCATTGGCAGTGAGAGCATATGTGGAGACCGCATCCACCAGGTGTGCGATGAACCCTCCATGCAATGTGCCACGCTGGTTCAGGTGCTCCGGACCCACTTTCAACTCCGTCACCATCTTGCCTTTGTCACAGCATATTACTTTGACCTGTAAAGAGAATATGGGAAAATCTGAAACGACGTATATCAAAGACCCGTGAAAGATCTTTTCATAACTATAGTGCAAGATAAACTACAGTAAGTTGATCATTATAAAGTACCGTACGACCTGGCGAACTCTCATAGAGTAGCCTATCAAGTTACTTTACTTACATTTACAAAGTTTACCTGTAAAGTCGAAAAAGTAAGAAATCTACCTTGCTGAGATGTTGATCGAAGCACTTTGTTGTTGCTACAGCTTTGGTAAAGAGCTCAGCTACTTTAGCCCCTTTAGAACACATTCTAGTTTAAAGTATTTATACTCGGACTTTAATAAAAAATTAAATTAGTTTATTTTATTCATATTTTGCAATTTTACATAACATAACCAAAAAATCTTGTTTGTTTACCCTTTTTGACATTTTATCAGTGCTGCCAGATTGTTCCACCGATTTTGGAAGATGTTATGATCCTAGATCCATCAGAGGGTATTTTTTAGGGATATTTGAAATTACCGGAGCAACCCTTTATTTTTGTCGATGAATATATTTTGACTAAACTGACGGTTCAAAGTTTAAAAACGCCATTCAAAACCGTAGCTCTAAGAAACCCAAAGACATTTTCTACACCAAAGAGTATCTATTCTTGTATAGGCTGAAAGAAAAGGGGACAGTCTGGCAATGCAGTTTTACAAATGACATTATAATTTTTTATTTCTTTCCTTTGCGGAAAGGCAACAAATCTAAGCTCTTACAGCCTATATACTATATAGGGTGTTTATTAATGACCGATAGCGAAAACTCAGAACCGGCTAGTGATAAGGAACAACTTTCCCCAAGGAACATAGGTCGAAATACAAAAAAAAATTTTGGACCTTCCATAGTAATTGAAAATTGAAATCTTCTGATCGGCAAGTTTTGTATGGGAGGTCCAAATTTTTTTTTCGTATTTCGACCTATGTTCCTTGGGGAAAGTTGTTCCTTATCATATCACTAGCCAGTTCTGAGTTTTCGCTATCGGTCACTAGTAAAATTTCACACTATATGTATACTTTTTTACTGAAGCACAAACTACATATTGGCTGGCGGTGCCTGAAGACACAGCTGAAGACAGGATTGGGGAGAGAGGAGATGGCTATAGATAGATGTAACCCTAACCCTTCGTGTGTAAGCGTCTGATTTGAGACGCCTGTATCACTTACGAATCTGAGATCAAAGGGCGGATCATGAAGTTACGTAGGTAGGTTACCTACTTACCTACCTCAGTACCTACTCAAAGTCCTACTTTTGCTACCCACCACGTATAGGCATTAGTATTCCACGGGAGGACGATGAAGGTAAGAGCGGCATGTTCCATGAGAGTTATTGGGGTTCAAAATAGTAGGTAAGTAATAAGTAGGTTAATTACCTAGATATCAACGTTTAAGCTTGCTATGTTTGTTTGTAACTAAATTTGCTTTTTAATAATTAATTTAAGTATTTCGGTAAGTATCTACTTACAAAACACTGTACCTACCTATAGCAAATTAAGTAGGTACGTAGGTATACCGGAAGTAACAAAAAGTGTATGTCAAGCCGATGAGGTCAAGGTACCTTATCTACCATTAAACTAAACAACTTTCCCCATAGAAAATGGATTGAAATTAGAAAAAAATGCATCTGTCATACAACGCAAGTTTTTCGCAAGTCTTGTATCTGATAGACGCATATGTTAGCGCTCCGCTGCTGTAAAAGCGCAGCAACAGATGTTATAAGCCAAAAAAATCTATTTGGACGACCTAACGTTATTATTTGGCGGCATCTTACCTACCTAAGAATATAACGTTAATTATTATCAAAAGTCTTCGCAGGGAATTATAATTATTTTACTTAGGTGCTTCATTTGCATTGCAATTAAAAACCGTCTTGTAGGTAAACATTTGAGTAGATATTTTATCATTTTTCATTTCCGACTTTCACCCACAGGTTTTATGTAGCATCAAAATGCTGCACTCCGTTTTCGTTTGTAGGCTGGTAAGTTTAACAAGTAAGTATATAAGTAACTATTAAGTATGGTAAAAAGTTGCATAATCTGTATCAGTTTATCAGGTTCTCAAGCCTGGTTAGAGTTTAAAGGTAATGTTTATTGCGTAAGTATGTTATGCGTACGCAGCGGCCTATAATAAAACGCACACGCAACGAAATAAAAGGGCCGTTTGAACTGATTGATGAATCGGCGCACACCCAGCGACTCAAAGAGCTCGTCCTTTTGAAATCTAATCTTAACTTTAATTTCACAAGGCTATTGAAAATTGCACACGTCTTTGGTCCTTGCTTTCTTTGGTCGAGCCACCAAAGAGATAGGTAGGTAGGTACAAATAGAGAGAAGAGAAGTCACTCATATCACCTCCAGGGTGAATGATTAAGTAGATGACGTCACTGGTCTGTGGATTAGATACATTTATTTAAACCTAGCACTAACTTGGAACCACAAGATCATGCATGATCAGTGGAATAGGGGAGGGTCTTTGCCCAGTAGTGGGATCCTAACGGCTAGATAAGATAAGAAACTTGTTCCGAGTACATACCATGGTTAGGTAGATAGGTAGGTACGATGTCATACTTACAGGCACCGCTGCATCGCACCGCCTGCATTGTTCTAGGCTGGCGTGTGTGATAGGGTGATACCTAGCAGCAGAGTCTTTTACATGGAGTTGTGTCAGTCAGTGACTTTGAAAGTAAAAGGTTACTCTCAAGTTGTAGCCACTTGGGGCTTGATCTACAAGTAGATAGTTTAGAGATTTCTGTTCCGTCAGGTACAAGGGCTCTTAACGCAACTTGACATAGGTAACAGCCGTATTAAGAGTACGACGCCCGCCGCCGGCATGTTTGCCGCGGGCAATGTCCAACTCAGCATATCCGTATATCCGCATAGTCGTAAACTCTTGGCCGCGTGTGTGATGCCGGCAGAGAATAGCATCACCCCAAATCTTTCCCGTGGGTGTCGCAAGAAACGACTAAGGGATTTGAGAGTTGACAGTGGTTGACGTGTACCTACTGCAATTTTAGGCGACAGGCTGACAACCTGTTACTGTGGTGGGTGATACAGTCTTCTGAATGACTCTCAAACTGGACGTGGTGTTAATGGTCGTTTTTTACAGTCGTTAACGCTCTGTCTAACCCGCAAGTTATATAGGCGTAACTTATGTTTAAATTCTTAGTCATAATAAAAGGTCACAAATTCTTGGTCATACATAATATTATTAAGATGAAAAATAAACATCGATATGAGAAACTAGTATACGTAGATTCCTTAAACGGGTATAGGTCGACGTACTAACTGTAGTACCCTCCCACCTTAAACATTTCCTGCGAATCCTAAATGAAAAGCTTGTATATACGTTATTCTTCTTCTACAGCCACAACAGTCCACTGCTGGACATGGGCCTCCCCCAATTTGGAGGTACTGCCATACACAACACACTTGGCAGGCGGTTTGGCGACCGCAGTGTAAGGTGTTGCAGATATTTACATGGAACGGTGCTGCCCATTCTCTGGATCCATCCCTTAGTCGTCTTTTACGACACCCACGGCTAGAAATAGGGTGATGTTATTCTAAGCCGGCACCACACGGCGTTAATAACTTCTACTTAAAACTTGCTCAAAGTTTTGTTGAAAATAAAGTTTTAATGCACCTAACTGAAATGCACGTGTTTCTAGTCTGAAATACACATGAAAACATATTTAGATTGAAAAAAATAGTAGAAAAGAATGTTTTTAGACGTACAAAAATACCTACTTTATGTACAGACAGACTGAACAAAACTTGAAAGATAAAAAAGTTTAGCATTTTTTGTTTGTTTCCTAGATGTATGGTTAGGAAATTTTTTTTTTTTTTTTAGGATTTCTTGGCTGCCTACTGATTAGAAGTGCGAAATAGAGATTTTTTTATTCGTAATTTCGCCAATTCGTTGTTATTACTTTCGTCGATAGCGTTTCGTATGATTCTGTTGACAAACTATAAATACCTACTTAAAGATCTTCTAAACTAAGTAAATTTTGGGCACTCTCAAATCTACCTGATCAGTCTGTATAGCTGCAGTTTTGTGGAGTTGGGATGTATGTTGACTCTACACATCTCATATTAAGTGTTCGGATAGGTACAGAGGAACGCACTCTCCATGTGGTAGCGACACCATGAGCCAATATAACGTAGTACCTACGTGACTGTTACCACATATCGAAACCGTACCATCATTTCCATGCTCGCCATGGCCTGGCCGTGCGCTACCGGCACTCATCACACGCACAACACGCAACGCCTTCGATCCCTGCGTACGATACCAACACGCTGCCGTGTGATGTCACTAGAGATGGGTAATGGGTTAAAACCCATTCCACCCATTTGGGTTAAAACCGGATTAAAACCCAAATCACCCAGTTTTGACCCATTATAACCCATTTTTGTGGGTGAAAATGTTCAATAGTGATAAAAATATAAAATTAGTGAATTAAAACCCTAGGTCTAGTGAAATATATTCGTGCTAGCTTGTGAAATGAAAACCAAAACCACTCATTCAGCTTAAAAACCAACGTGTTAGATTAAAATCACTTATATACTAAGAAAACTAGCAAAATGACCTCGACTTTTGAAATAACTTTACGGGACCTATTGGAATCTGTTTGGACACCTTCTAATACGACACTTAAGAAAGTCTGTGATTATTTTAAGTGGGAGCGCCAAGATATGATGACGTCATTTTTTTGTACCAGAAAAATTATTTTTTTTCTGAAATATGTCGTGTGCGTTATCAAATAATAGGATGCCAATTCTAATAGTAGTTTATGCAACTGCCTAATAATGAGAGGCTTTAGGATGGGAGTGTCTGTTTATCACACTCGGCTGCGCCTCGTGTGATAATAGTTTGACACGAGCATTCTAAAGCCTAATAATTTTATGCAGTTGCATACACAATTTTATCTACACTCTACAAGAAAAACTATGAAAAATAATTCAAACCTCCGCACTGCACTATGGCGATTGCAAGCCTACTACTGAACCACCAACTGAACGACTTTTGTACATAAGTAACTTTTTTACTAAACGTTAAAATGGAGGCTCATTAAAACTGAACAACTTTTAAAATTAAAAAGCATTTATCGGTGAATTTTAATTCGAAAAATTATTTGAAGCAAAGATTTAATAATAAATAAGTCCTTTTTTTTTTCATTTGACTTACTGTTGGCCAGTGTCAAATTGGAACAGATTACAATTTGGTACGCGGGTCAATTCGTTTAATTTTTTTTCAAATACTAGAAATCAAGTTACTTTATGTAGCTGCCAGTAGTATGAAAGTTTTTTTTAAAGGCTGTATATTCGTAATGCAGTTCATTACGTTCGTACTTTCGATTCTGTAAAACGAATATTATGAAATGAGTGTAGATAAAGATACTTATATCACATTATTGTATATTAGTAATTTGTTGTAAAATAAATAAGATAATTTTCAAAACACACCAAGGTTAGGCTCCTCTAGATACGATAAGGTTGTCAATGTGTGTGTAATCATTATTTGTGAAATATACCTAATAATATGATGTTGCAGCGCTGCCAGGGCGCCTGGTGATAAGTGGAGGTGCTTAAAAATTCAGTACCGAATAGCAACTAGGTATGTCCGTTCAAGTCAAGTACCACTTACTCTGAGGTGTAAGACGTCTCCGCAACTCTTCACCAAAGCGCTAGAAAAAGCGCGCGCGCCGTTTCCCTTATTTGTGGTAGAGATATCAGTTGGGTAAAGACAATTTGAGTTGTGAAATCACCAGAAGAGTGCAGCTTGTCTGGGCAGTATTTAGAAAATTAGGTCATAATCCTTGAGATACCTAGCTGCAATTCATTACAAGACTGTTCAATTAGTGCGTCCTCAACATAATTATGGAGCGTAGATGTGAAACCTCACAGTAAAATTGGCTGTCCTACCAGCAACATGGTCACTCAGGAGCTTTTAAAGTCTGATCGGGATCACGATAATGGATTAAGTTATACAAGAGAAGACCAAGTTTTTAGACAACATATTCTGAATGTGTAGCAAATTGAAGTAGCCGTCAGCTGATCACATCTGTAATGGGACGGAACTGCTGGGAGGTGGAGTAAGAAACTGATTAAAATCCAATGTAAAGGTCACGCCTCGGCAAGAGTAGAGACCACAAAGAATGCCCTCTATTCAGATGGATCGATCACATGAAGATGGCAAATGGATGGTGAGGGAGGCGACGCGATGGTGGGAATGGGACAACTATATCCACTTTATCCACGGCTGGGATTCAGTAGAGTCGGAGGTTTACTCGTAGATTATATTTTTGGGGCGTTTTGTCTTCTGTTTTGCAAACCCATACCAAAACACATCGGATCCACGTCTTTAGGGATGTTTTATTGGCTTTCTTTACAGAGTTAAATAGCCTCTTCAGCTATTAAGCGCAGATTTTTCACAACCAGCACATATAACGTGAATAACAAGTGCAACTTTAGCGGTCAGATGGACCGATCACTTGAAGATGGCTAATGGATGATCTACCGCACACTGATCTACCTCGAGCTGTTGATGGAGGTGAGGGAGGCGACGCGACGGTGGTAAGGGGACAACTTTAACCACGTTAAATAGCACCAAAATTTCCTCGGTAGGTTCTTATAGGACCGTGTTTGTGCGGTTTTTGCATATTGCGTTCAATTCTTATTCCATTATTAGTTGAAATATATTTAAGCCGAAAAGTTAACTTTGTTTTTCATACAAAACATATGAAAAACAATCTTAAATTTTCGGTTAATTGTTCTCATATGTGGAGAGCAAAATCAGCTTTATTTTTATTTCTTTTGATTATGAATGGTCTTATTATCTCTTGTGTTTAATTTTGCAGTTCTATTCAACACACAAAGAAGATGTACGTACGCAGAAAGTATTGAACTCCACACCGCTCTACTTATTATTTTTTTACAGTGCAATTTTGGGTAAAAACCATACAAAAGTATATATTTTTAGAAAGCCAATATGTTAGCTTTTGGTGCTATTATTATTATTTCCTAATTATCACCATATTTAAAGTGATAGCGTGTTGAAGACGAAAATAGTGTGGTATTTTTTAATTTTTTTCGTATTTCTGCGTATTTTTTAATGGAAACTTATTTTTTACTACGTTAAACAACAACCGATGTGGCGCAGTGGTTAGCATGCCTGCCTGCCACGCAAAGGTTCCGGGTTCAATTCCCGGTGGGGTCACTCACAAAGTTGATATTTATCACTTTGTGAATTTGTTCCCAGTCTGGTTAGGACATTGCAGGCTGAACCACCTGATTGTCCGCAAGTAAGATGGTTCCGTGCTTCGGATGGGCACGTTAAGCCGTCGGTCCCGGTTGCTGTCTATGATGGCGGTCGTTACACAGCCATGTCAGAGGCCTGCTACTTGTAGTAGGCGGTTGAAAAACTCTGACACCAGGGTTCATCGGGTCGTTAAAACGACTCGGTGTCCCACACGAAAAAGAAAGAAGACTACGTTAAATAGATTATTTATGTTATTTTTACTCGAAAACGGTACCAAACTTGCATTAGGACCTCAACTACATCGGTGAGAATTTTTTATTTGGTGCGCGGCGACCGAAACATTCCTCCCCCCCTCTTACCTGCTCCGGGGGGCGGAACTCCTGGAAACCGGACTTTACCTACTAATATGTACCCATAGAACATCTATGCCAAGTTTCACGCTTTAATCACAATCCGAAAGGTCTCCATACAAGCCTTCCCCTTACAAACCGGGCTATTCCTACCTACCGAATTGATAAGTTTTTAAAGATCGTGCCCAATATTTACTTCTGATATCATGTAATTATTGCATTCTCTAACTGAAAATTTCAAATATCCTTATCTATTAAAGTTCCGAGTCATAAAACTACCGTGGATTTCATTAACAAGACTATAATTATAAGCTAGCACGAATATTTTTCAATCGACCTAGAGCTTTAAAATATTTATTTTAAATTCAATCTCTATTTAAAATTTTAACCCACAAAAATGGGTTATAATTGGGTTGAAACTGGGTGATTATTGGGTTATAACCCACTTTTGGATTTTAACCCGGGTCATTACCCATCTCTAGATGTCACTCACCGAAGTCGGACACCCGAAAGTTACGCTTTGTTACCAATCCTGACGTAATAAAATGTGACTATCTTAAAAGGAAATGCTGTAGGTGGCAAAAGCAAGTTTCGATTCCTGCCTTGCGGTATTTCGAAGCTGTTCCTTAGTAAACTCTTATGTCACCTTATTCAGTCTGGTTTATAAATAGTATACCTACAATTTCAACATGTTTTCCGTTATAATGAAGTCATACCTACTTAAAGCGTTTATCTATCCGAGATCGAGAAAAACACTTTGATGCGAACGTATTATTTGCAGCGAGATGCTTCCGACGGTCACTACAAAAAGCCCTGCGGGAAACAGGTGCACTTTCACGTACGCTAGATAGAGTAGCTGCTAAACAAAAGACAATGAAAATACGCACAAACGGACTACTTACTCGTTGTTTATCGCGGGTTGCGTAAGACTAAGCTGCGGCGACCGAGAGGCAGCCACGAGGTGCAGTGGAGGTAGGTGAGGCGGCTGCGGGACGCGATCTGAGAAAGTGATTCGACCCGTTTCGTGGAGGACCCGCTTCCGCGTAGGTATAGTACCTATGTATAGAGGAACCGAGGTTCCGCAACTTTCTTGCACTGCAGCTTGCAGACCGCCATCCTGTTTTCCGAGTAGAATTCAATGAGCTAGGAAAAGTGGCCTATAAAAACATACGACACACACGACAAATTACTTCCTCTCAATCTAAGTAGGTATGTTTTTTAATGATCTGTGTAAGTTACAAAATATGTAACGTTTTTAAATAACGATGGAATGTTTTCAGATAGGTACTTAATAATATCATATGGGTAAGATACATGTGAATAACTAATTGTGTGACGGATCTAAAAGAAGCAACGTTTTTGTCAAATTATGAAGTATGATTATGAATTATGAAATATTGTAGAGATTTGACATACCTGCTTACTTATATTGTATTTTTACATAATATTTACAAGTAGGTACTGTAGAGAACCACGTCGTTCGACATAAAAATTGAAAATGTTTATCTCGCTAAAACATTAAATATTTGACCCATTTGACCGATCGAACCCTAATTTTGGTTTTATATTCCGTGTTGGAGTAAGGAACTTCTTTATGAAGACTTCATGTCAAAGTATAAGGCGACAAATGTTGTAGGCGGCATAGAAAATTGAAATGTGTGTGACGTTTTTGGTTTGAAAGTTTTTCTGACAGTTTTAGAACAGGAAAGATGGAGTCAAATTTTGGATGTGTTGAAGGAAGGAGCAAAATGGAGCTACTGAAAAAAAACGTGTTTTCAGTGCTCAACAAAGTCAAAAAAATGGTGAAAACTGCCAAACGGGAGGTGCGCCACCTGCCTGGGAGCATTGTGAAATTCTATTTTAAAGATAAGTATTTTTTTTATATCTAGGAAAGATAGAATGGAGTAATATCTTCTATTGCAGATCGCTGCTAGGGTGCTCCTATAAAGTGACCAATCTCATTTGGATTTGTAGGGCGGAGATCGAACAAAGGGTGGTATGAAATTGGAATACGTGAATTTGACAAAAAATTGTTTATTGTAACTTTCTAGAATTATGTTTTATCTATATTATATAAGAAATACAAATATTGTTCGTATTTTTCAGAGTAAAGGAAGAAGTAAAAAAATGTCTTGTAACAATGAAAAATCGTCCTGTATATAGAACTGGATTATGATGGAGCAACTACTTTGAGAATGCCAGGTTTGAGATCCAAACCTGCAGACGTAAGTGTTTACTTACCATTTGTATCAAATAAGCGTGAAGGAAATTCCAAAATTAATGCTTAGGCAAAGTGATCGTAAAGTTATGTGTTACGCGAATCTATCGTTTTGCGATTTATTATTGCGCGAGTGACATCCCGTGTGTCTAACATTTTGCGATTTATTATTGCGCGAGTGACATCCCGCGTGTTTAACGTTTTGCGAAATTATTATTGTGCGAGTGACAATCCGCGTGTACATCATTTGCGATTTATTATTGCGCGAGTGACATCCCGTGTGTCTAACGTTTTGCGAAATTATTATTGTGCAAGTGACATTCTGCGTGTGTAATGTTTTGTGAATTCATTATTGTGCGAGTGACATACAACTAGTGTAACGTTGTGTTAATTTATTATTGTACGTGTAACGTCCTGTGAACCCTTTGGTTTTCGTGTCATATTCCGCAGGAGCAACGGTTCCCGAACCTAACGTTGAGCTGGAGATATCGTGCAAGTGTAGTGTTGTGTAATTTAAGTTTGAGAAACTAAAGTGTTCTACTTAGATTTTACTTTTGAGTGGTTTCCTTTGTGTGATATTACAATCTAGTTATTTAACATAGAATATTTCAAGGGTTTTCAAGTTTGACACTTAACATAGAATTTTCAAGGGTTTTCAAGTTTGACACTTAACATAGAATTTTCAAGGGTTTTCAAGTTTGACACTTAACATAGAATATTTCAAGGGTTTTCAAGTTTGATACTTAACATAGAATTTTCAAGGGTTTTCAAGTTTGACACTTAACATAGAATTTTTCAAGGGTTTTCAAGTTTGACATAACATAGAATATTTCAAGGGTTTTCAAGTTTGACACTTAACATAGAATTTTCAAGGGTTTTCAAGTTTGACACTTAACATAGAATTTTCAAGGGTTTTCAAGTTTGACACTTAACATAGAATATTTCAAGGGTTTTCAAGTTTGACACTTAACATAGAATTTTCAAGGGTTTTCAAGTTTGACACTTAACATAGAATTTTCAAGGGTTTTCAAGTTTGACACTTAACATAGAATTTTCAAAGGTTTTCTAGTTTGACACTTAACATAGAATATTTCAAGGGTTTTCAAGTTTGACACTTAACATAGAATATTTCAAGGGTTTTCAAGTTTGACACTTAACATAGAATATTTCAAGGGTTCTCAAGTTTGACACTTAACATAGAATATTTCAAGGGTTTTCAAGTTTGACACCTAACATAGAATATTTCAAGAGTTCACAAGTTTGACACTTAAGTTAAAATATTTTGAAATATTTCAAATTTTGACACTTTTATTCTTTCTTTAATAAACTATCTTTGACACTTTGACATTCAGGTGTCTAGTTTTATTTATAATTCTTTTATTTCAAATTTGAAAATTTGCGTCAACTCGGCCTTTTGACAACAAGCAATTATATCATTCTTTGAAAGTGAGTGCAACAATATACTCGTGTTTTATAGGAGTGAATTAAAGAGGAAAAATGTAAGTATAAATTCTTTTAATTTATTTTTGAATTATGATTTCAATTTTATTTATATTTAGATTAGATAATAATCCAACGTTGAGATTTCCTTTTTCTAAATTGGAACTGGGAATATTTTGATAAAATCGGAAAGAAAGGAAAGGAGTGAACGTTTTCAACCTTATATCTTTTATCTAGGAGACTCATGGATGCTGATATATGAACGTTTTCTGTGAATGGATATGGATGAAGGACAGTCACAACATACTTACTTCAATGCCAAGATCTTCTTACTCTTCAGCTAGGAATGCCTTTGTAAATTAATGATTTAATTATTCCAAACGTTACAACCTTTTTTATAACACTAATATATTTTAAATCGGATTAATCTTCCAAATTATAATAAAAATTGTTTTAACAAATTTTAAAAGGGGGACTGACGAATTTTCTAATTTAATTTAAATATTAAATTTTATTAACCTGTGTATGTATGCTGTGAAGTGCCACCGCGCGTACAGAGGTTGATTTGAACTGTAGAGTAAGCGCTACACTCTATACCTGTTCTCGGACTAGGGGTGTGAGGTAATGCTAGTTGCCACAACACCTAGTATTACAAGATCTACTTCTAAGTTCCTGGGTTGGTATTGCAAGCATAATTTACTATACATGGTCTAGTCAGACTACCCCGCGTTGAGGTGCGTAGCTTTCCCGGCCCTGGTGCCTTAGAGGGAAAGCTTCCATACCTCAACAAAGACACACAACACGAAGGGTTTGGCCACCCACCCATTATTCTACAGTTCACCTTCTGGGTTTCTTGTAGAAGATTGTCCCCAAAATACTTTTTGGCCTTAGGGTACGCGGATACTCAGTCTTTTGACTTTGAGCTAGTTAGGTAGGCTTAGATAGGTAGGAATCCGGGTTGGTTGGCCACGGGGACTATCCCCGGGGTTGCCATGGACCAGGTATCTCCGGACCTGGTTCCCCAACCTAGACCCCTTTTAACTTGCTTCCTAGTGGAGCACAATTAACTTCGTTAGTTTTCATAATATTAGGAGTATTTGATCTTTTGGTTTTCTTCTTCAATATGCAGAGCGTCGTGTAATTCAAAATTTTTCGGTCGTTTAGGAAAGTCGTATGAGTGCGTCTTGGCCCCTTTCGGACGGGTGTGTAGGATGGATGGGAGCCCCGTATTCTTGTAGTTTTTTTTGTATTTAAACTTAAATGTTTCCTCCTTATACATCTCAAGCAAAACACTGCTCCACTTCGTAAGAACTAACAAGTCACTACTTTAACGCAATGTATTCCTAACTCAATAGACGATCACACTTAATATTGGCCATCTTCAATTCTAAGTAAACAGTCTAACTGTTTTACTAAACTTATAAGGACCTCCAGAGGGCAGGTTTCTTTCCATGGCGCCATAGTGACCAGGATATCGGAGTCGCAAGTGAGCGGTGTATTTTGAGATGTTGGGAGAAAACAATAAGAAAAATCAGTTAGTTATAGTGTATAGGTCTTGATGCTAGCTTTTGTTTGTTACAGAACAAATATTAAATATTTTGATATAAATTTGATAAAATTTATATCCATGAGGAAATACAAAATCCTATTAGAAGGAAATATTGCTTTGGGAAATCTTCATTATTAGATGGCCTAGCATTACAAAGGATATTACTGTTTTGAAAGAGCCTATTGAAAAATGGCAAGATGTTGGAGGGTCAATCTATTTAAAGCATTTTCGGAAGATAGAGAACGATGGAGTTATACTTTCCAAAATTATGTGTTCCTAACATTATTAGAGAACCACCGGGAACCTATAACTACTAAATATAGGATCATGGAGCGAAGTATTTTTCTGCGAAGAATTGTTTCATTAAAACACTCATTCAAGAAGGATATTTGAACGATGTTGAGAAAACAATGTTAGACTATTGGTATGACTTTATATGTGAAAAGGCTTGGGTTCAAGAAGACTTGATAGTCTATCTTAGAACCACTCCAGAGATAGCTTTACAGAGAGTCTCATCAAGGAAAAAGAGAAGGCGAAAATTCACTAACCTTGTCTTATCTAAAACAAATACACGAAAGTCATGAAGCATGGTTACTAGAAGGAAGAATGAATGGAGAAATCAATAATACAGAAGTAAAAATAATAGATGGGAATCAAAATGAAACTGAAGTTCTAAAAGATTTTTCAAGATTTTAGAAACATTGGAAGATCCTAAAGAAAATATTAGATTTTAATATGGAAGGTTGAATTTTTTTAATTTTGTTGCAGTCAATTCGATAAAAGGAAATCATAGGCATGCCAAAAGAATTACAAGGAATGTCGTCGGTAGACGGGGAGAAGGACAACGTGAGCAAGAAGATCAGATTGAAATGGTAGACCTTCCACAACAACCAGAGATTCAAGATGAACAGGCAGAGGGTTCTCAACAAATGATTGAACACCAAGTAGAGGGACCTCAAGGACAGACAGGCGGGTCACAACAAACTGATGGATTATCCCAGGAGGGCATTCTCCAAGGACGGACAGAAACATCTCAACGTGCTGTCGTGAAAACCAATAGAGGAGGAATTTATTCCAATTGATGCGGACTACTATTGGTCGTTTGTCGCACAAGATAAGCGAGCTCGAACGCAAGATTAATGAGGAGAAAGAAAACCAAGAAACTTCCAGGAGCACCGTGGAACCTGTAACTGTTTATCATGCGACTGAAGCAAAACTAGAAAGACCGAAATACCCCGGAAAAGCGAATATGCATCCGGTAACGTTCATCGAAGACCTCTTTGCCTATTTGAATAGAATTTCAAGAAAAGACCAGGTGATTGAAGAGATTATAGCTTGTCTGGAAGGGGAAGTCCGTAAATGGGCAAGGATTTATAAGGACAGGTGGATGAATGAAGAAGACTTCAAAGGGATTTTCTTGAGTCATTTTGGTCTGAAACAGAACAAAATCAACTTCGCCGGTCAATAGTCTGTGGCACTTGGAGTGAGAAGAGAGAACCTTCAATGATGAGTTATTTCATAAATCTGGCGAGTCAAGCAAAAATGTTGGCAAGGAATATCCCTGAGGATCAATTGGTGGCTGATCTAATGAATCATTTCCCGATAGAGGTACAATATGTCTGGAGACAGAAGAAGTCAGGGAAAATTATACAAGCAGCTGAGTTTCTTAGAGAACTTGATGATGTGGGACGTCAATGCAAGACCCATGTGGAGGTTTCGAATCATCCCCAAGGAGGATTAAAGCGTGTTGCAAGTACAGTTCAAAACAAGACTCAACCAGGAGTCAAGAGAACGAAAACATTGAATCATATTATGACTCAGAATGAGGGTGAGCTGGAGATGGAACCCGAACCTGATTGTATAGATTTAAACTAGATGCGGCTGGATCTTTGGCCTCGGAGTCAGCTGGAATTGGGGGAGGCAATAAAGAATACTTTGCAGTAAATTATCTCATTAAGAATGGATGGAAGCCTGGAGATGGATTGGGAAGATCAAGACAAGGAAGGCGTCACCCTGTTGAAAATAAAAATTATAGAGTAGGAAATGATAGGCGTGGCCTTGGATATTTAGAATTAAATGAGATAATAAGACCTTATATTGAGTTAAAAATTTCATAAAGGAAATGATAATAATTATCTAAGTGTTTTCAATATAAACAACTCGTTATTTACAGATGAATTAGAGGTAGATCAAAGCTTTATCACACGAGAGAATATTAGGATTACAGCCGAAATAGAGGTGAAATTTCTGGGGGAGGTCTTTGTGGTGTTAGTAGACACGGGTAGCGAAATAACTTGTATAGCTGAGGATTTCTTTTTCAAACTGAATTCAATTCAAAACTTGGCCAAGCTCCCAATAAAGCCTTTATTTATAAAAGGGCAGTAGGACAGAAAAGCTTAAAAATAAATTTCTTAACTAGTATAACCTTGGAGATTAAGGGTTGTGAATTTGAGATCGGATTATTAGTTATTCCCAAATTGGCTAAAAATATGATCCTTGGGTTTGATTGGTTAATAGCAAATGAGGCTAAGATTGATTTAGGTGATCCGAAGGCGCTAATCTTAAACACAGGGGGAGGTAACAAGGTTGTTGTACCATTTTTAGAGAAGGTGTACGAGGATTCTCCAGGAGTGAATCTTCAGAAAGAAGTACTTCAAAGGAAATTAAAACAATTGAGTCAAATAGCTATAGAAAGAAAGTTAAATTGGGAATGGAAATCTCGTCTAAACAAAAACTTTCTTTGTTTAAACTTTTGGAGAAACACAAAGCGGTGTTTTCACAAAAATTAGGAAGGGCGAATTGTTACGTTCATGAGATTAAAATGGAAACAACAACACAAAGATTAATAGAACTTATCCAATTCCTTATGCTTATAGATCAAAGGTCGAGGATAAAATTAACGAAATGATTGAAATGGGAATTATTTCAAGAGCATCAACTCCTTATTGTAGTCCGCTAACCTTTGCTATAAAACCTGATGGTTCAGTTCGTATTCTTCTAGATGCAAGGAAATAAATAAATTCATGGTTGCAGAGTCGGAAGCACCACCATTTCAGATAGATGTTTTGAATGCTTTCCATGGGGTGAAATTTATTACGATTTTAGATTTAAATAACGCGTATTTTCAAATTCCCATTTCGGAAAATAGTAAGAGGTACACAGGATTTACAGTAAATGGGAAATCTTATGTTTATAACGTATTACCCCAAGGTTTGAAAACTTCGGTTGGAAGTTTTAGCAGGGCCATGGATAAAATTCTAGGGATAGAAGTTAGAGAATTTTGCGTAAATTATCTTGATGATCTGGCTATTCTGACAGCAGGGACTTGGGTTGAACACCTTCATCATATAGACGAGGTTTTAAATCGGTTAGAAATGGCTGGTATGACCTGTAACATAGAAAAATGTAAATTTGTTTGTGAAGAAGTTAAAATGTTAGGACATATAGTCTCAATAGATGGGATTAGGACTGACCCGGCTAAAGTCGAAGCGATCCAAGAGTTCCCAGAACCTAAGAAAGTTAAACAACTAAGAGCCTTTTTGGGGTTATGTAATTACTATCGGAGGTTTATTCCTAACTATAGCCTTTTGACGATTCCTCTTAATAATCTTTTACGTAAGGAACAAAGATGGAAATGGGGTCAAGAGGAACAATCGGCAATGGATGAGTTGAAGAAGGAATTCTTGTCAACTATTTTACTACACCATCCAGATCAAAACAGAGAATATTATTTACAAGTGGATAGTTCGGGAATAGGGATTGGAGGAGTGCTATATCAAATTGATGATGAGGGAATAATGAAGATCCTTGGGTTTTGTAGTAGAGCTTTACGTGGACCGGAGTTGAGGTGGACTGTTACTGAACAGGAACTGTGGGCTATAATTTACAATTTGAAAAAGTTTGAGACATATTTAAGGGGAGTACCGATAATTATTAAGACCGATCATAAACCATTAATATTTATTAAAAATGTTAAATTGTTTAATGCCCGTGTAACTAGATGGATCTTGTTTTTAGAACAGTTCAATTATAAAATCGAACATATTAAAGGGACGGAAAATATAGTACCGGATATACTTTCGAGGTATCCTGTTGGGGGAGTTATTCAGGAAGAAAAGGTGAAATGCCCAAATATTATGTATATGGGAGTTTCTTCAAGCCGGTCTTTAAATGAGAAATTAGAACGCTTGAATGAATATCAAATGATGGATAATATTATTATGAATATTAGACAACGAGTTTTAGAATTGAATGGTTTGGGAGAGGACCGATTGGGTAGAATCGCATCCAGATGCTCTTTGATTAATGGAATTCTATACTATGACCCACCTAATGTTGATCGTCAAGTGATTTTCTTACCGGAAATTTTACGGGAGGAAACCTGTAAACAAGTACATATTGAGATGGGACATTTGGGAGTCTATAAAACTTATCATTACATTCGGCAACGGTTTTATTGGATTGGGATGAAAACAACAGTTAGATCTGTTATTCGGAAATGCAGAGTTTGCCAATTATCGAAGGATGATCCTATTAAATATGTTGGACCTTGTAATTCGATTGTTACAGAAGGGATAGGAGATCTTGTAATGGGAGACCTGTACGGACCATTACCTAGAGCTCAATCAAGATATTCTTATATTTTTGTATTACAAGACTCATTTAGCAAATACATTAAATTGTATGGTTTAAGCAGGGCTACTTCTAGAGCGGTTTTAAAGAAATTAAAAGAGTTTGTTAGAATCATCAAGCCCAAAATAGTTATGACAGATAATGGAAGACAATTTATTAGTATGATATGGAGAACTGGATTAAGAGAATTGGGAATTCGTGCACTTTATACTTCGATTAGGAATCCGAGACCCAATACTACAGAAAGGGTGAATAAGGAGTTATCCAAATACTTTCGTATTTTTTGTCATCATAATCATAAAGGATGGTACAAGATTTTGGGAGATGTTGAAGAGCTATATAACAACACTTATCACAATTCGACAAAATATTCCCAAAGGAAATAGTTTTCGGGACTTCGGCCAGGTTAACCATTGATCGGGTTTTGCCTCATTTTCAAAATACTAGGGATGTTGAGACTATTAGAGAAGAGGTTAAGGAAAATTTAAGGCAGGCAGGACAAATTAGAAGGGAATTTTATAATAAGACACACCGATTGATAGAATTTCAAGTGGGAGATTTAGTGAAAATTCGAAAATTAAATAAATCAGATACTAGAAATCTTTATTCAAAAGTTTAAACTTAGATTCGAAGGTCCTATAGAGTTTTAATTAGGAAGCCTGGAAATATTTATGTTTTAGTTGATCCAGATAGATTAACAGTTCGAGGAACTTTTAGTGCGATACATTTATCTCGATATTATGTTTAGAGAAACCCATTTAGCATTGTCAATGATTGAGATAAATATTTAATATTTGTTAATTTTCTAATTATAATTAAAGTTTTAAATTTTTTTCTCCTCTTTTATTTTTATGATAAACGACTAGCTCTCTTTGAGGTATAAGATTTTGAATCTATGGGTATAGAACCAAAATCTGGGGGAGGATTGTAGAGAACCACGTCGTTCGACATAAAAATTGAAAATGTTTATCTCGCTAAAACATTAAATATTTGACCCATTTGACCGATCGAACCCTAATTTTGGTTTTATATTCCGTGTTGGAGTAAGGAACTTCTTTATGAAGACTTCATGTCAAAGTATAAGGCGACAAATGTTGTAGGCGGCATAGAAAATTGAAATGTGTGTGACGTTTTTGGTTTGAAAGTTTTCTGACAGTTTTAGAACAGGAAAGATGGAGTCAAATTTTGGATGTGTTGAAGGAAGGAGCAAAATGGAGCTACTGAAAAAAAACGTGTTTTCAGTGCTCAACAAAGTCAAAAAAATGGTGAAAACTGCCAAACGGGAGGTGCGCCACCTGCCTGGGAGCATTGTGAAATTCTATTTTAAAGATAAGTATTTTTTTTATATCTAGGAAAGATAGAATGGAGTAATATCTTCTATTGCAGATCGCTGCTAGGGTGCTCCTATAAAGTGACCAATCTCATTTGGATTTGTAGGGCGGAGATCGAACAAAGGGTGGTATGAAATTGGAATACGTGAATTTGACAAAAAAATTGTTTATTGTAACTTTCTAGAATTATGTTTTTATCTATATTATATAAGAAATACAAATATTGTTCGTATTTTTCAGAGTAAAGGAAGAAGTAAAAATGTCTTGTAACAATGAAAAATCGTCCTGTATATAGAACTGGATTATGATGGAGCAACTACTTTGAGAATGCCAGGTTTGAGATCCAAACCTGCAGACGTAAGTGTTTACTTACCATTTGTATCAAATAAGCGTGAAGGAAATTCCAAAATTAATGCTTAGGCAAAGTGATCGTAAAGTTATGTGTTACGCGAATCTATCGTTTTGCGATTTATTATTGCGCGAGTGACATCCCGTGTGTCTAACATTTTGCGATTTATTATTGCGCGAGTGACATCCCGCGTGTTTAACGTTTTGCGAAATTATTATTGCGAGTGACAATCCGCGTGTACATCATTTGCGATTTATTATTGCGCGAGTGACATCCCGTGTGTCTAACGTTTTGCGAAATTATTATTGTGCAAGTGACATTCTGCGTGTGTAATGTTTTGTGAATTCATTATTGTGCGAGTGACATACAACTAGTGTAACGTTGTGTTAATTTATTATTGTACGTGTAACGTCCTGTGAACCCTTTGGTTTCGTGTCATATTCCGCAGGAGCAACGGTTCCCGAACCTAACGTTGAGCTGGAGATATCGTGCAAGTGTAGTGTTGTGTTATTTAAGTTTGAGAAACTAAAGTGTTCTACTTAGATTTTACTTTTGAGTGGTTTCCCTTTTGTGTGATATTACAATCTAGTTATTTAACATAGAATATTTCAAGGGTTTTCAAGTTTGACACTTAACATAGAATTTTTCAAGGGTTTTCAAGTTTGACACTTAACATAGAATTTTTCAAGGGTTTTCAAGTTTGACACTTAACATAGAATATTTCAAGGGTTTTCAAGTTTGATACTAAACATAGAATTTTTCAAGGGTTTTCAAGTTTGACACTTAACAAATAATTTTTCAAGGGTTTTCAAGTTTGACAATAAACATAGACTATATAAAGGGTTTTCAAGTTTGACATAACATAGAATTTTCAGGGTTTTCAAGTTTGACACTTAACATAGAATTTTCAAGGGTTTTCAAGTTTGACACTTAACATAGAATATTTCAAGGGTTTTCAAGTTTGACACTTAACATAGAATTTTCAAGGGTTTTCAAGTTTGACACTTAACATAGAATTTTCAGGGTTTTCAAGTTTGACACTTAACATAGAATTTTTCAAGGGTTTTCTAGTTTGACACTTAACATAGAATATTTCAAGGGTTTTCAAGTTTGACACTTAACATAGAATATTTCAAGGGTTTTCAAGTTTGACACTTAACATAGAATATTTCAAGGGTTCTCAAGTTTGACACTTAACATAGAATATTTCAAGGGTTTTCAAGTTTGACACTTAACATAGAATATTTCAAGAGTTCACAAGTTTGACACTTAAGTTAAAATATTTTGAAATATTTCAAATTTTGACACTTTTATTCTTTCTTTAATAAACTATCTTTGACACTTTGACATTCAGGTGTCTAGTTTTATTTATAATTCTTTTATTTCAAATTTGAAAATTTGCGTCAACTCGGCCTTTTGACAACAAGCAATTATATCATTCTTTGAAAGTGAGTGCAACAATATACTCGTGTTTTATAGGAGTGAATTAAAGAGGAAAAATGTAAGTATAAATTCTTTTAATTTATTTTTGAATTATGATTTCAATTTTATTTATATTTAGATTAGATAATAATCCAACGTTGAGATTTTTTTCTAAATTGAAACTGGGAATATTTTGATAAAATCGGAAAGAAAGGAAAGGAGTGAACGTTTTCAACCTTATATCTTTTATCTAGGAGACTCATGGATGCTGATATATGAACGTTTTCTGTGAATGGATATGGATGAAGGACAGTCACAACATACTTACTTCAATGCCAAGATCTTCTTACTCTTCAGCTAGGAATGCCTTTGTAAATTAATGATTTAATTATTCCAAACGTTACAACCTTTTTATAACACTAATATATTTTAAATCGGATTAATCTTCCAAATTATAATAAAAATTGTTTTAACAAATTTTAAAAGGGGACTGACGAATTTTCTAATTTAATTTAAATATTAAATTTTATTAACCTGTGTATGTATGCTGTGAAGTGCCACCGCGCGTACAGAGGTTGATTTGAACTGTAGAGTAAGCGCTACACTCTATACCTGTTCTCGGACTAGGGTGTGAGGTAATGCTAGTTGCCACAACACCTAGTATTACAAGATCTACTTCTAAGTTCCTGGGTTGGTATTGCAAGCATAATTTACTATACATGGTCTAGTCCAGACTACCCCGCGTTGAGGTGCGTAGCTTTCCTGGCCCTGGTGCCTTAGAGGAAAGCTTCCATACCTCAACAAAGACACACAACACGAAGGGTTTGGCCACCCACCCATTATTCTACAGTTCACCTTCTGGGTTTCTTGTAGAAGATTGTCCCCAAAATACTTTTTGGCCTTAGGGTACGCGGATACTCAGTCTTTTGACTTTGAGCTAGTTAGGTAGGCTTAGATAGGTAGGAATCCGGGTTGGTTGGCCACGGGACTATCCCAGGGTTGCCATGGACCAGGTATCTCCGGACCTGGTTCCCCAACCTAGACCCCTTTTAACTTGCTTCCTAGTGGAGCACAATTAACTTCGTTAGTTTTCATAATATTAGGAGTATTTGATCTTTTGGTTTTCTTCTTCAATATGCAGAGCGTCGTGTAATTCAAAATTTTTCGGTCGTTTAGGAAAGTCGTATGAGTGCGTCTTGGCCCCTTTCGGACGGGTGTGTAGGATGGATGGGAGCCCCGTATTCTTGTAGTTTTTTTTGTATTTAAACTTAAATGTTTCCTCCTTATACATCTCAAGCAAAACACTGCTCCACTTCGTAAGAACTAACAAGTCACTACTTTAACGCAATGTATTCCTAACTCAATAGACGATCACACTTAATATTGGCCATCTTCAATTCTAAGTAAACAGTCTAACTGTTTTACTAAACTTATAAGGACCTCCAGAGGGCAGGTTTCTTTCAGTACCTAATGTATGCTTACCTGCCGAGAAACTAGCCTAAGCCGAGTGGATATACCTACCCTAGGTATGGAGGTCGATCAGTCTGAGTATGATTCTGTTGACATATATTTAAAAATAACAGCCACAGCAGTCCACTTATAATTGAATACCCCCAACTAAATTCAGGTACAACAGCCATAATTAGAAAATTCCCCAACTCAACTCATTATTAGGTACTAGCTCATTTTCAGGTTACTGTAATACTTAGATAGAGTGATTTAAGAGAAAGTTTTATGTATTTTTCGCGCGGGAAAATCAGTTGCAACGTGTGAAACCGTAAACGTGCCGCTTAGTAATATTTAGTAAAACTGAAATATCGCTCTACCTCTTTTAAATGTTGCTTGACGTCATACGAGCGAGCTCGGTCTGCGCTGCGGATGATGTCCGGGCGAGACGGTTTCCTGTACACCGGCACAGCGGCACACCGCCACCGCCCGCCACACCGCTCGGTGCACAAAGTCGCTTCCTGCTCACGTCGCGTCGAGACTTCGAGACCCGGCGACTAGAGCCCCCCTCCCACTCCTCCGTCGCTGTCGCGAGATATACAAACCTAGATTAATCTGAAATTATGCCCTATGACCTAACTGCGACCTTTCCTTGGGGTAACGGTATATGAGTTCCGTCTCGGGTTCCAAAGGTTCTGTTCTAAGGCCCCTGTCGACAGCTATACAAACCTAAATTCAGCTATAAACCTTGCCCTTTAGTGTAACTGCTTCCTTAAATGTTTGACTTCTGTCTCGGGCGAGATCCGAAGATTCTTAACATGATTTTGACAGCTATCAAATATGGCCTATTCGAATGACGGTACTAGAGTCTGGCTAGCGAGTCTTTGGACGTCAAATAATTCAAATATTTCAAATGGCAACATTTTAACACTGAAAAACTACAATAAAACAATTTTGATACTTACTATTTTTTTGTTTTCTGCTCTTTAGTTTGTGTTTACCTTGCCTACCGGTATGTATGTATGATGTATCTACCGGGAGTAACAGAAAGGGTATAACAAGCCGAAAGGAGGTCAAGGTACTCATGAAACTGAAGAACTTTCCCCATGAAACATGGGACGAAATATAAAAAAAATTGGACCTCTCAGAGTAAATCAATCCCACCCAAAACATAAATGTGAAAGGCTGCCAAGTTCGATAATATTGGAATGCTTCGCCTATAAAAGAAGTGAGATCTAAATAAGTACCAAGTTCCATACACAGACCTCAGTTAAAAATAGTTACAGGAATGCACACTTGATTTTCCGCAGTTTGGAAAGTAGATTCTTATTTCCAAACTGCGAAAAATCAAGTGTGCATTCCTGTAACTATTTTTAACTGAGGTCTGTGTATGGAACTTGGTACTTATTTAGATCTCACTTCTTTATAGGCGAAGCATTCAATATTATCGAACTTGACCTTTCACATTTATGTTTTGGTGGATTTCATTATTTTTGTAAGGTTTATTCTTTTTTTCTTATGATTAAGTTAGGTAAGGAAATATTTCATTTATACTTTACTTTAACTAAATACAAACCTTTCGTAACGAATTTTAGGTCGGTACGACGATTGGAAGATATAGATAAATTTTTTGTTTTAGTTCCTTAGGGGTATGAATTTACACCTTCATTATTTTTAAAACCGACTCACACTTGGCCATTTTCAGATTTTTTCCTTTACCTTGACCTAAAGACCTACCTCCATGCCAAATTTCAAGTCAATACGACCATTGGAAGTGGTCTAGGTTTTTGATGAGTGAGTCAGTCAGTCAGTGAGTGTATAGTAAAAATAGCGATTTTCTGACGTCAATATCTCAAGACCTACAATAGGTACATTAATGAAATTTTGTATTTTAGATAAGTAAGTAGATCTCGACAGATACTAGAAATTTCATATGCGTAGATAAAATAGATTTTGAGTTATAGGTGGGTCGAACTTGGCCCGAAATGGTTCGTGTAATATAACCCACGGCCGATGTATCGCTTTTTTTGCTCGAACTTGGCGGACACACTGCCGTGTGTCTAGATCAGCTGATCTGCGATTTTGTATGGGAGGTCCAAATATTTTTTTCATATATCGACCCATGTTTCATGGGGAAAGTTGTTCAGTTTCATGAGTACCTTGACCTCCTTTCGGCTTGTTATACCCTTTCTGTTACTCCCGGTAGATACATCATACATACGTACCGGTAGGCAAGGTAAACACAAACTGAAGAGCAGAAAACAAAAAAATAGTAAGTATCAAAATTGTTTTATTGTAGTTTTTCAGTGTTAACATGTGAAAGATTTTTAAAATTGGCGCCATTTCCGTGTCCAAAGACTCGCTGGCCAGACCTATAGTAGCTGTAAGTTATCGGTCTAAAAGGTGAGGAAACTCGTACTGGATTTTCTTTTAAACTATGCATGAAGAAACTTGTGCTTAGGAAATCGAATCAAACCAATGATACACACTATTAGACACCCAATCATTACATAATGATTTCTGATTATGAGTTTTGTGTTTATAGGTTAATAGTACAAACATATAAAAAAGAAAACTTTTTTGGTAAAACTATATTTTAATAGGAGGAAGAAAGAGAGGGAGGCCTTTGCCCAGCAGTGGGATCCAGACGGCTAGATAAGATAAGATATTTTAATATTTGTTAAGTAGGTAGTAGACTTCATCAACATTTGTAGGCAAGGGACGCACAAGACGATAAGAAGATCCGGTAAAATATTTATATACAGGGTCAAAATACTGAGGGGTATCTGAATCACCCCAAATGTCTTTTTACGTTACGTACTGTAGTAGGATAGGAATGGTCCACTGTTGTTGCAAAAGGTTTTTCGATTAAGTAGGCCCGGATTAGCCTACATCGACCAGATTTAGGCGAGGAACACACGCAACGTCGGTTTGTGCGTCGTTCATTCGATTCTCCACCCTACCTGCATATGAATACGGTTTGTGTCAAACGGCATCGCACAACGCTGCGTTGTCTGTCAAATCGTTTGATATAAACCGTATTCGTATAAAAATAAGGTGGAAAATCGAACAAACGACGCACAAACCGACGTTGCGTGTGTTCCTCGCCTTAGGATGTGGTCATACGGACGTATAGACTCTGATGTACCTATTGGGATTTTTAATGCACTCACAGTGCTATATGATACACATAATTACGCCGGTAGCTCAGTTACCAGAGCAGTGGGACGGTACCCCACGGTCTCGGGTTCAAGTCCCGGCCGGCGCTAACGAATTTATCATTATCTCTTATTTTCATGTATAGGCTCTAGCGTAGGCATCTCAGTAGGTATCCATTTTGCGTGTCATCTTCATCCCAACGATGTCCGTTTCCGCAGATGCAACAAGAAAACCATACGTTACTGTAAATAAGTATGCGGACGTAGGTGCACGACCGGCGCATCGTTCAAACAAACCAATTCATTCTTGTTGCTCTCATAAAGACATTAACTTTAATGTCCTGCCACAGGCGCTATGCACACATAACGGTCTTCTCAAATACGGAAAACATCTCGTGATGTTGCTCAGATTATCAAACTGTTTCAATTTGTAAGATCCAAAGGGCTTGGCTAAAATACAACAAAAACCCAGAATCGCCAGCAACGAAATGCATATATATATAGGTTCACTCGGGTATTGCTATTTAATTAAAAAAATATACAGGGTCCTACCTCATCTAGTATAGAAAATATTAGATAAAACAGATAAACCTTATACGAGAGGCCTGTCTTGTGGTCACTCTTACCCTCAAGTATATCTTGTACTCAGTTGTAGGTAGGCAATAGGTAGGATGTCAAATAAGTACATAACATATAATCGCGTATCTAGTAAAATGACGACTAGAAAAATTATGTTTGATTTAAAGAGTAAATATATTATAAAATATCTAGGATAACATTGCTTAATGTTCATACAAGAAAAACCCAGATTTGTCTGGGACGAAATGAATGTACTTATACAGAATGTAAAAAAATCAATTGCAAATATTTTAAGGGGTGAACCAGCCCATGAAACTGAACAACTTTCCCCAAGGGGACATAGGTCGAATAATGAAAAAATATTTGGCTCTCCCATACAAATTGACTCGGTCGGCTGGTACATTTTGTATGGGAGTCCCAATTTTTTTTTCATTCTTCGACCTACGTTCCTTGGGGAAAGTTGTTCAGTTTCATGGGCTGGTTCACCCCTTAAAATATTTGCAGTTGTTTTTTTTACATCCTGTATACATACATTTCGTTCCAGACAAATCTAAGTTCTTGGTGCATAAATATTTAGCAAAGTCATCCAAGATATTTTATAATATATTTTATCTTTGAATCAAACATATTTTTCCTAGTTGTCATTTTACTAGATATACGATTATATTTTATGTATTTATTTGACATACTAATTACAATTCGCAATCTGATGCAGCGACAGCCTGCACTGTACGGAATTTCTTAAACACCATTCTCCAATAAACCCGACTCGGCAAAATACCGGAAATGCATACGGTATGTGTGAGAACCGACGAGTATTATATGACTGTTTCTGTGACCCGGTGACCATTTTCAGCTGGGCGGCATGATGCGGCGGCGGCAAATACAAGCGCAGTTAGCGACTTTCTTGCCGCACCACGCTAAATCTTTTCACAACGCTATTATCTAATTTTCGCCCAAGTCTGAGAGCCTCACCTATTTTGCACGCAGACAGCCAGATGACTGAGATCTGACAAAAACCAAACGATAAAACAATTCGCACATTCTGTATAAGAAAAAAAAACAAAGTAATTAATCAATGTAAATTTTTTTAGATCATCACACTTTTATAGGGAGGGAGGCCGTATCATAACTTTATCTCTAACTACCAACTATAATTAAATTATGATGTTAGCTCTACATCCACATTCCACGCATCGCGCACACTTATTTACTGTCGTGGTATCTATCGGTACCTGCATAAACTTTATTTTTTCTTCTCATCAGCAGCACAGTAGTTATAAGTGATAGTACTAGGGTGATGATTTCCTAGTTACGAGCCTCGAAGATTCCCTGCTTACGAGAACCAAAGTTTAAATAAGATTATTTATTTGTTGGGCATTACGCTTCCCATTAAAGTATACTTTTTACATAAGAATAAGTTAGAAGGTACTACTAAGTATCACCTAATTTAATTTGCACTAAACAAAATAATGCTAACGGTAGGAATGCAGAGAAACCTCACTATCATAACGCTGTGCCCTACTCCGTGCGTCGGTTTAGCATAAACTCTCAATTTGTTCGTTCCCGTGCGCACACACACCTTATTATTATTATCATTTGAATTGCATAACCCACAAATCGCGAAATTTTAAACAATTAACACGCTTTTTTTCCAGCGGAACCATTTAGTAATAAAATCTAAGCAAATTATGTTAAAATAGAAACCGAGATGCCGCATAAAAGTAGTACTACGTTTCTTCTTTCAAGTTATTATATTCCTCGTCAAAGATACCCACATTATATTATTTTATTACATTATTTGACATAATAGTTATTTGACACAATAGTTACTAAATAATATACACTTATCATCATATCAATTGTAAAATATTTTTATCAAATTGAAGTAATATCTATATTCCAACCCCTACGTCAAGGATTATGTAAGTAAGTACCTATTACAAAAGTTCTACACAATGAATCATCTAAACTACTGCATGCAATCATATAAACTATGTCGTAGAAACCTTTAAAATACCTACCTAACACCTACATAGTGTTGATACTGGATGGATGGAAATAAAATAATTGGTCAGGTAATTTGAAAGTAAGTATTGTAAATTATTGGATAGGTATATAAATTCGATATACGACAATTGCTTATATTACATATTTTCTTTTATCTTTACACATAGGTCTCAACACTGTGCTCATCATACCATATCCTGACACTATACCGGGAGTAACAGAAAGGGTATAACAAGCCGAAAGGAGGTCAAGGTACTCATGAAACTGAACAACTTTACCCATGGAACATAGGTCGTAATATGAAAAAAAAATTGGACCTCCCATATTAAATCAATCAGCTGATCGGCGATTTTGTATGCGGGGTACAAATTCTTTTTTGATATTTCGACCCATGTTCCTTGGGGAAAGTTGTTCAGTTTCATGAGTACCTTGACCTCCTTTCGGCTTGTTATACCCTTTCTGTTACTCCCAGTATAGGGGAAATGTACCTAGTAGGTTTGAGATGCACAATAGAAACTGTCACCGAAGGATGATCAAAGTTCGTTATAAAGCTTGAGTTGAAATTCGCAATCTACACGACGCGAATTTTGAAATCTCGTAAAACGGAAGATGTCAACTGCCTGAATCACGTGTAATTTCCAAAGATCGTCCTCTTAGCCCAGCTTTGTTCGGATCCGGTTGTGTGCCTTTATTGACTCGCCGCGACGCCGCCCGCAACTGAACACTGCTAACCCAATGTCAAGGCTGTATTACACCGGCGTGAGACTTGCGTTGCGTTGCGCGACACGCACGTAACGCCTAAGCAACAACAGCAACAGCAATGACGCATCGAAGTATTAAATCAATTTTACTGGGAGTAACAAAAAGAGTGTAAAAATCCGAAATGAGGTCAAGGCACTGAACAACTTTCTCCTTGGAACAAGGGAAAAAATATGAAAAATAATTTGGCCCTCCCATACAAATCGCCGATCACCTGATTGTTTGCTATAGATAGGAGGTCCTATTTTTTTTTCATTTTTCGACCCGTGTTCAACAGGGAAAGTTGTTCATATGCATGAGTACCTGAAACCCCTCCAGCTTGTTATAGCTTTTTCTCGGTCAATTATGTACTTATTGGTTTACTTATCTTACCACGATTTGATGAAACAAAACCTCGTCCCTATATTCACGCAACTTACTATACCTAAATTCGAACTTTATGATTTCAAAGCCTCATCGAGGCAACAACGTCGGACAAGTTGTGGGCCGGAGTTTTTTTGCGGAGCTCTTAATTTCAGATTTGTAACGACACAGAATACATAAGTAACGAGTAAAACGCGGCTAGTAAGTATAGGGAGGTACTGGGGATCATGGCAGAGTTGGAAGATATTTCTTACTTACTTATTTATAGTTCTATTTCAAGCAGTAATAAGTTTTATTTTTATTTTGTACCCATTAATAAACTATTGGTACGCATGTCTTTTATTGCAGTACTTACTCAGTTACATTATAAACTCACCTTTCCAAGCTAACCTATCGATGAACTATCATTATCGTGACAACAGCGTGGGAAGAGCCTCTAGCATATAAACGTCTATTTAATGAACGATGTTCTGCCGAGCGAAGTCACGGGCATAGTGATGTTATCGGGTCTTCCTTATTCGTTTCCTAGCGGCGAACCCTTCCGGGGTATCGGTAGGGCAAAGGGCAGGCTTTCGCGAGAACTCACCCGCCGTTGCGAGCGCATCATAGCACACTACCACACTCAACTATGCGCACGATTATTACATAAAGAGCGGGTACTACACGTACCACCCACATGAAATGAGGGAAGTACTTAACAGTACGCAAGTAATCGAACCTGCCGATATACTACGGCAATGACTATAAATCGAGATAAGCCATATAAAAGACATCAACGCGCTCGTATTGCTACGAAACCGGTCCATATAAATGGTATTTCGGAGACCTTACTTAATCATCCGCCGATATCATCATTATCCGAATAGTTTTGTCTCAATAAGCGGACAGTTTTCGTGCGGTGGTATTTATAGAATGGTAGTTTATTGATTACTGACGAATTGTTACAGATTTAAGATTATTTTATCAAAATTGTGAAGAAGCAATGTTGAAACAATTCCAGATGACGATTTTGGCTAATTGTTCAAATGTTAATGCAGTAGGTACTCGTATGACAAATAGACTAGATCACAAAGGTAATCTATTTAATTATAATAGAGCTAGGCGAAAGCTGAGGCCGCAGGTATAAACCTGATTTAGCCTTTAATTTTGTAAAACCTTGAAATAAGTGAAGTTCACGCACCCATTATGCAATCCTATTGGATGGGTGCCAACAGTCAAGATTGGTTAAATAATTGTAAGCACTTATCTATCAATCGAAAATTATTTACTTCCTAAAATACACAATGCCATATATTATATTAAGAATATATTAATCATTACAAATGTTGTACTTTTACACTTGTTCCATGAAATTCAGAGCATTGAAAACGTTTGTAAATTAAAAAAAAGGTCGTGATGGACCCGAAACAGCGGAAAACCGCTTCAAATCGTGATTTCCCACTCGTCGAGTAAAGTCGGCGCGTGCTCGACTCAACATCTAATCACAATTTCATCTAATTATTACTCAAAACAGCTTTTACATAACATGATACAGCTCAATGTAGGTAATTGGGTATACAAGTGTATAAACTTTGTTTATTATACAAGCGCATACGGATATTCGCCATGTTGGGCGTCGACGCTAAACTTTTGCAACAAACCAATTCTTTTATGGAAATGTTTTGGTAAACAAAGAAGATACAGGGAGTTGGAGTGAACGAGAACAGATCATTAATTATGCATGCAAATATAATTTTACTAGTGGGCGGTTGACGAAAATAGAATAACAAATCTTTTGGGTCAGGTAGGTACATTATGATGAGGGTGATGAAAACCTTTGAGGTACTTAGGTGTTTGTTTAAGTATTTAAGGTTCTTTTGACATTTTATGTTGAAAGGGTATTGTTAAGGTTAGTTTTGAACGTTCAACTTCCAATCAATTTAATGTCTGATAGGCAGATTCGACGAAAGTGATCACTGATCAAGTAAGAGTAGCTTTTAATTAGCTAATGTATTTAAATAGATCTAAATGGGACTACCGCAAACCATGACCCATGACCACAATCATAATCTAAAATTTTAACAATAGAATAGGTACATTTAGGGCACCTAAAGTACGGCCGTTTGAATATGCTATATTTGACAGCTTCCAAACAGATAATAGCAGACATGTCAAGAAAGAAAAATTAATCGTATGTCATTCAGTTAATCTCTTCTCTTCTCTTTTCGTGTGGGTCACCGAGTCGTTCAACGACCCGATGAACCCTGGTGTCAGAGATTTTCAACCGCCTACTGCAAGTAGCAGGCCTAGTTAATCTCTGAACTACAGTGATATACCCACATGATTAGATAGGTAATTGGTCTAGATATCGTATCTAGTTTCTAAGTTCGTTTGAAGAGTGTTGGATATCAGCTGCTTCCTATTTTTTCGGTCTGGCGAGGCTGCGTCGCCGGCGCCGGGGTGCTGATGCTGGGTGCTGGTGCTGCGGGTGGCGGCGAAAGTAACCGCGCGCCCCACCGCCCCACCTGCGCGCGCGCCGCTCGGGGTGGGCCCGCTCGTATATAAGTCCACACCTCAAGGTAAACTAATAGAGTAAAAACAGTTCCGGCGCGTCAGCTAGAGGAACGGCCCCCCGCCCCATCATGCGAGGGATCTGGAGCCCAGTGGTCAGTGTTCAGTATAATCTAACGGGGTCTAATCGGATCCTAATTTATCTATACATTTCCTGTTTGGGTATAAAGTGAAATGCGGTCCAGCTGACGGTAAGGAGTGATATCTCGGATATATCGCCAGCGAACGTTTTATTTTGTGAAATTTTTATGATACGTTTTTGTGTATTGTTGTAAACTTTAGATTTTTTTAGGAAGTCAAAGATAAGAAAGTGCTTTAACCAAGAAAGATAAAAACCTAAATGCTTTCAGTGGATTTGCTTACTATTTACATAATACTTCTACAGTGTCAGGTTGACCGAGCTTTGCTCGTTTTAAGAACTCCGTTCCTTTTTTTTATTAATCCTACCTAGATCGATTTGTCGCCATCGAAAACGCTTACGTCCCTACATACGACATTTCGTGCAAATTGTTGGGGACATCTTCAAGATCCCTAGAACTGTATAAAACTACGATTAATTGTATGTATTTTATAAAATTAATATACTTAATCATTTTATTCATTTTGGACTTAATGTTTAGGGTGCCGTACCCAAAGGCTGAAAACGGAACCCTATTACTGAGGCATCGCTGTCTGACCGCCCGTCTGTATCAGGCTGTATCTCACAAACTGTAATAGCTAGAGAGTTGAAATTTTCACAGATACCGTATTTTTGTTGGCGTTGTAACAACAATACTAAAAAGTAGAATGACATAAAGATTGTAGTCTCACTTAAACGTGATTGTACGGCACTCTCCAATCTAATTTTTTATTAAATAGGGCACTTAAATTTTCACATGTTTAGGTACTTAAGTTTAAAAAGTTATATATAACTTACTATAATTTAAAAAGTTAATTTTACCTATCAATGCGTTATCTGCAACAATGTTTGCCTATAATTGTATAGTTACATAGATTGAAAATTGCACCTGTAAATTGCTACCTGTATTTGACAGACTGACAGGTTGATAATAACTGTTCCTTGCAATAAAACAATCAACAACAAATCAAATGATCAAGAATACTTATTTATGCTGTAGGTACTAGATACTTAGGTACTCTGTTACATTCCTAACGATTTTGAATGTAACCATGGCATAACGTAGTACCTGCCTACCTATGTAAAAAAAGTAGGCCTTTTGTTCAAGTTTAAAGAACTAAAACGTTCTCATATTTTTGGAATGGATATGTACCTAACTTGCAAAACAATTGCATATTTTTAAAATAAAAAGTTCCTTCTTATTCTTTGATCTAAATAAATTATTATATTATTACCTACTGAATTATTTTTCAGATAATAACCGATAACCGTACCGAACAGTATGTGCCGTATTTTTTTATTATTATTTATTTTTGTTATTTTTGTCGGAACTAGTAGGTAAACCAAAAAGACAGTTATTTCACGTACTTAACGGCAAAGAATCAATCATAGCGTAATTAATATGGGGTCACGGGGTTTTTCATAGCGATCGTAAAGGTCGCACGTTACAGCGGACGAATCGCGTCGCCATCGTCCTAAGTAAAGGACCTGAGACATAAGTAAATAGATACTGGTTGTTAAAATAAAATAAATATCCAGTTATATTTGCAGATAAAAGATCAATAGACCAATACAATCTCATTCACTACCCCATAACAAAGTTTCGACGAAATAAGAATGGTTCATTCAAAGTCTACTACGGAACTTTAGAAATGAGAGGTGGTTAACTTTTTTGGTCTTTGCTGATTAATTTTTCCTGTAAATAGGATGCATTTCATGTTCTTGTCAAAAGGGTTTTCCCCATTGCAGAAGTAGATATTTTATGCGTACCGACCTATCTACCTAACTAAATACAAATACCTAAATCCAATCCAAAGGGAATCAATGGTATGTCTGAGAATGTGATCGTAATTTTCAAATTTATTTCCTTATTTGGGATATTTGTATTCAATTTATGTAAACTTACTATTCAAGCCTTACAAAAAATCTAGGAAGCAGGTCAGGAAACATCTACATGCTTTTTACTAAGTAGAGCCGCCTGCTACATGCGTGAACTTCCTATTCTGCACTACCTAGCCGCTTGATACGCCTTCTCGCGGTTAAATGCCGAGAAAGGTACAAAAAGCCTCCAGAAGACAATTAAACTTGTCGGGACGAGACAATCGTTTGAGTTGTATTAACTTGTCGTTAGGCTGACAATGACTCTTTTTTCTCAGATACATCTCTCGAATCACTGCCGCTATTGTTAGGATCAAAATCTCATCACCTTGATCATCTAAACGGTCTGATGATGATATTAGCAATATGACGCAACATGAAACGGATCAGTGTCGTTTAGTGCCGTTGTGCTCGTGTCACGACCTCTTGTTCTTATTATGGAGTTGTTCATTAAAAATCAAACACAAGCACGTAACGTTATGTCACGTTATGCAGTTGCACAATTTAGTGCGGAACATAGGCAAGCCACTTGTCAACTGCTGGCCTAAGAGCTTCCTCACTTAGATAAACCCGACGCAACGCAGGTAGCGCTCAAAGCATTGTTAAATCATAGGATCTATATCTTTCCAATTTTACAAACGTAGTATATTACATCAAAATGTGAGGCAGGATATAAGTAACGGTTGCATAATCTAAAGGTTAAGAATAAATATGAAATAAGTACTCTGTATACTTTTTTATTTAATATTACTCGTTCACAACAGATGTCATTATGCTTAACTAGCCAGTATCTAGTTAGCACCTGCTGAAAGCCCCGAAATGGTTCGGACATGTGGAGATCCTGCGATCCTTTAAAAGGAATTGAGATCTCTAAAAGCAGTAAAATGATCTCAACGCGGAACTGCGTCTACTTTCGTACATAAATTATCGCGATCTCCTTTTGGAGCGCGTACTAATTTGGTCGTATGCTCACGCGCCGCCCGCGACGTAGTCGGAGGGTCGACCAAGTACCAGCCGCTATTGTCCTCGGCTGACCGCTTTCATAATTCGTTACATAACACTGCCCGTGTGTGTGTTATTATTATTAGGTTCAGGTGCAAAGTACGCTAATAAACCAGATGTACTTTCTCTGAAAATTTTCTCTACCTACTTACTTTACATAAACTCTGCTGGTCACGACAAAGCATGCTCACAAGTACTGAAAGCATGCTCACTCACTTGTTTGGGACGATTTTCGTAGTTTAATCAAACTTCATTCTTTTGAGCAAAATCTGTAACATCGCGATGAAGTAATTTTTCATTTTTTATTAATGTATTGTATTGAACCTTAAACCGGCTGGGTGATCGATCAAGTTCGGCACCGACTTCCATTGTCCAGAACAGGTTTTAATAAACTGCGATTAAGTCAGGCGACACACTGACCTGACATCCGAATACGGACCGGACACTACAATTTATTATTCGGTGCAATGCAACAGATAATGTTTTAATCTTTACGTAATCTCTATATTTAGCATTTAATGGAAATAACCTTTGTATATTAGGATGCAAGAATACTGCGATTAATAGTGAGATTATGTTTAATGGTGATTTGATGAGATAACTCTCACTCGTAAAGTAATGTGAAAACATCATTAAAGGAAAATACAAATGCAGCTGTCACGATGCGGATAGTTATTTCTTCCTGCAGCAGCTACTTGTAGCTATATGAGCAGCGACGCAGATAGTTTCCTGTTTCCACGCCTCGAGCCAAACAACTAACTGGACCGGTATTACAGCCCGATCCCGCCTACTTTCATCTTATACATTCTTATGTAATACAAACCACCTTATCACTTGCAATTTATAGCAACTTACAGAAATTTCTACCAAGTGTTAAGAGGTTGTTGTTGTAAGTTTGATGCTCCCCAAGATTAGATATGGCGATGGCGCCGCCGGCGGCCCACTACCATACGTAATCGGTAATTAAGATAATATTTATGTTTAGTCCGCGTTGTTTTCGTAACATAGAACTATCTCGATGATTGTAACTCTTCCGTCTGGACATGCATTTTCTCACCATACTTTAATTTTTATGCGGCTGCAATTAGCGACTATTTTCTGTGCTGTGCGCTGCCTATTAGCATAACAAAGCTATGCGTTTGTTTCTGATAGATAAGATGTGACGTCAAGCATAATGTTGAATTGTATTGTTTCAGATTGCCCTAGCGGTAATTCTACCCATCGCTCTAGTGTCGGGAAAGGCATTAATAGAAAATGAAAATCAACAAACACAACAGCAGCAGTTGCAGCCAAGAGAACAGACTGCGGCACAGAAACGCGTCGGCTATGACTACTCCGCCCCAGCTACTGACCTAGTCAATCCTTTTCAAGATGACTTCGGAGGCCACGGAGATCATCACGATGTAGAGCACCACGACCATCACGACCACCACGAACTCCACGATGATCACCACGAGCACCACGACCTTCACGAAGAGCACCACGAGCTCCACCACGAAGAGGAGCACCACGAGGAACACCACGACCATCACGATCACCACGATCCCGGATACTGGAAGAAAAAACTCATCTGGAAACCAGGATGGAAAAAGATATGGAAGCCGGCCAAAAAACAAATCTGGAAGCCGTCATGGAAAAAGATTTGGAAACCGGTTTGGAAAGAAATCAAAGTACCCGTTTGGAAAGAGATCAAAGTACCCGACTGGAAGAAAATCTGGAAGCCGGAATGGAAACCGATTAAGGTACCGGCGTGGAAGGAGATAAAAGTGCCAGATTGGAAAAAGATCACAGTGCCTGTATGGAAAGATATCAAAGTTCCAGGTTGGAAAGAAATCCAAGTACCGGCGTGGAAGAAAATTTATGTTCCAGAATGGATTAAAGTAGGAGTACCAGGCGAAAAATACTTAGGCAAAGATCACGAAGGTTGGGAATACACATCTCACGACTTATGGAAGAAGAAACTAATCTGGAAACCTGTGTGGAAGAAATATTGGAAACCAGCCAAGAAACAAATTTGGATTCCCGACAAAAAGCTAGTGTGGAAGGACGAGTGGCAGCAGATCTGGCGAACAGAGAAGAAACAGATTTGGATCGACGACAAGAAGCTCGTGTGGAAGGAAGCTTGGAAGCAGATCTGGAAGCCAGGCAAGAAACTCATCTGGGTGCCCGACAAGAAGCTGGAATGGAAGGAAGCCTGGAAACAGATTCAAGTACCAGACTGGAAAGACATCTGGGTGCCAGGAGTCAAGAAAATATGGAGACCAGTATGGATATCAGAATGGTTCCCCTCACCTGATCATCACGAGCATGTTCACGAGTCCCACGGGTGGGACAGGAGCGACAACAACGCGGCCGCGAGCCAGAAGTCTGTCGCAGTGGCGGCCCCGCCGCAACAGCCGCAGCAGCGGCCGGTGCAGCAGCCGCAGCAGTCCGCGGCGCGGCAGGCGCAATCCTCCACGTGGCAGTTTCCCAAATAAATACATGTAAATTAAGTACAAATTGTAAATATGAGTCAAAAATATCCAAAATGAGGAAACGCTATTGGGATATCGAAGAGAAGCGTTTTCTGCCATAAAAATGTCGAGACGACAAAGTGTAAAGAAGCGGCTCCGAGGAATAAAAATCGTTGTTTATTATGCGATGCGAACACGTGAGCTGGCTGTGCGATTGTCACTTTGCAGGTCGGCGGGGAACTTGCATGAATATGCAAAGGGTCTGAGGGAAATTCCAGTGCAAGCTTTAAAATATGAAGTCAAATTGTTTGTATAGTTACCGTTTTCATAAGTCTGAGTAGTGCGTATGATGCTAAGTCTGTGGTGCTGTAAATGTTAATGATAAGGCTCATGTTACACTTAAGAATTATACTCGAATCTCAAATATTTTTACCAAAATTGAGGTAGACTCTAGGTCTAGAAAATGAGAAGTCTTAATGGACTATGGTATAGTATGGGCCTTAATTTTTTCGAAAATGTCAGTTTCTGACACGAACACACCCACTGATGCGTTGTTTTTGTTGTTATGTTTAATGAACCTATTGTTAAGTTTTTACTATTAAGGTGTTGTAGTTAACGGCAGAACCAATGAAATAAAATACAGTGTTTTGTTTTAATGCTTATATTTTTTTATTAAAAAAGAAGTAACATGGTTTAAAAATAATAGACGGAAAGCAGTACATACGACCATTAGAAGCACTGTGTTCTATAGATTATAGGTACCTATAAGGTGTAAAAAAATTAACTGCAAATATTTAAAGGTATGAAGCAGTTCATGAAACTGAATAACTTTCCCCTTGTAACATGGGCCGAAATACTTAAATTTTTTTGGTCCTCCCATAGAAAATGTGTTGTGGCCAGCTGCGTCATTTCGTTTTTTAATTTCGTATATTTGTTGTTAAGTTTCATGGACTGGTCCACCCCATAAAATATTAGCAGTTACTTTTTTTTAACATCATGTATTATAGTACCTCTAAGTAAAGTAGATAAGTGGGCATCAAGTGCCAGTTCAGCAATAGCTGAGTAGTTCGTTGATGTAGCAGGGCTTGAGGCAGCACTCGACGGCGAGGCCTGCGTCACGCTTGCCGCGGCCGGGACCGCGCAGCGCCAGCGCCCGCTTCCGGCGCGCCTGCTGCTCCGCCTGCTGCTCCAACTGCTGCACCAGCTCGTCCGGCTCGTGCTCGTCCGGCTCGCGCTCGTCCTGCTCGCGCTCGTCTTGTTCACGCTCGTTCTGTTCACGCTCGTCCTGCTCGTACGAGAGCGAGCGCTGATACACGCGAGCGAGCCACGGGAACGCCACGCTCAATCGGTGGCTTGCCACTGAAATTAAAAACAAACATCAGAGTCGTCGTGCCACTCCCAAACTGATTTGTTTAAATACGAAGTCAAAATGCGTATAGTACCTTACTTATCCTACTTAAAATTATGTCTACTTTTTATAAATACAAATACCTATGTAAACAATATAATTATCATCTCAAAGATAATTGCCACAGAGCAGATGCAATTACAAAGATTCACATACATTCATACGCTTGTTATCGCCAGTTCTAAAATTCACATGAATCACCTGAGTCGCGTAATGAAAAGGGGTGATGTTATTCCAAGAATTACAACTCAAAGACTTATTTACGCCAAATCTTGATATTAAAAGTTAATCCGTACATACGCCAGCTAAGTCTATGAACCTTATGTTTAAGATGTATCCCATAATAGTTCTCAGGTATGGTGCCTTAAAGAAGGCAATAGTTTGACCTGACATCTTTCTGACATCTAACAGTTGGGTCCACTTGGGTCACAAAATAGAGTTTACAGAAGGTTCACCTGAATAAGAATATCAAAACAGCAGCACAATCTGATACAAGAACGTCATAATGATTCTTTCCAGTTAGTCAGTTAGCGTCAAAATCGTAGCTACAACGACGTAGCTAGTACTGAGTGAAGTGGGCCATTTGTGTAGGTAGGTCCCCACACGCAGTTTCCCTAATTTGTGGAAAGTAAGTATATTAATTATTAGACAAATTTGAAACTTACTTACCCTATGAGGGGATTAATTATTTAGAACTTGCTTGGACAAAGAATTTGTGAATAAAATCCGTTCGAATAAAATTTTCAAAGCCGACAAAAGAAACTCCCATAAGTCTGTAATTTCTGTAAAACTCCCAAAAATCGCCCATAAGTCTGTAATTTACTATTACTTACGCATAAACGACCCGAAAAGGAATAGGTATAGATATCTAAATGTTCGAGAAAAGCCGTTGCGTCAAAACTACAAAAAACAGCAAAATGTTCAAGTTCTACTTAAACGTGCTTTATCTTTCATTTCATTATGAAACCATTCACACATTGTCAGAATTTACTTATAAAACGTCGAGTTTGGGTGACTTGTTCCATCTAGTTATTCAGTCAGGACCGCCACAAAGCATAGTACGTTTGTCTCACTCAACATCGTGGCGTTACTTACTACAGAGGTTGCAGAGTCGCAGGGGTCGTAACGCCCCACATGAACTTATAATACTCTACTACTATAGCTGATGATAAGACATTGCATCACATTACAAGTCAGTCGATTTTCACCACTGTCAGTGTGAAAAGTCTCGCTCACTTCGCTCGCAATAAGTACTTGCACGTATTGATGGTGCTATGAATTATGGCTTCCCCGTTAGCATTTCTTTCGCTTCACTCACAAAGCATGCTGTTTATCTCCTCTAATGCCTTTTAAGTTTGAGTGAACCTCGTCAAACGTCTGATAGACTTCACGGGCCCTTAAGGGTATTACCCCGAGGGGGTGCTGGTGGATATATGACACTGCTGTAGCAATAGAAGACGGCTCCTCGCCGCCACCAGCAGCTGACACTGACCTGTGCGGGGGGCATCAGCGGAGCGCTTCCTGCCGTCGCTGCTGTAGCAGTAGAAGACTGCTCCAGCAGCTGAGGATGACCTGTGCGGCGGGCAGCAGCGGAGCGCTTCCTGCCGTCGCTGCTGTAGCAGTAGAAGACGCGCGCGTCGGCGAGGATGCGGCCGCAGAGCACGCGCGGCTGCTCCTCACCACCAGCAGCTGACACTGACCTGTGCGGGGGGCATCAGCGGAGCGCTTGCTGCCGTCGCTGCTGTAGCAGTAGAAGACGCGCGCGTCGGCGAGGATGCGGCCGCAGAGCACGCGCGGCTGCTCCTCACCACCAGCAGCTGACACTGACCTGTGCGGGGGGCATCAGCGGAGCGCTTCCTGCCGTCGCTGCTGTAGCAGTAGAAGACGCGCGCGTCGGCGAGGATGCGGCCGCAGAGCACGCGCGGCTGCTCCTCACCACCAGCAGCTGACACTGACCTGTGCGGGGGGCATCAGCGGAGCGCTTCCTGCCGTCGCTGCTGTAGCAGTAGAAGACTGCTCCAGCAGCTGACACTGACCTGTGCGGGGGGCATCAGCGGAGCGCTTCCTGCCGTCGCTGCTGTAGCAGTAGAAGACGCGCGCGTCGGCGAGGATGCGGCCGCAGAGCACGCGCGGCTGCTCCTCACCACCAGCAGCTGACACTGACCTGTGCGGGGGGCATCAGCGGAGCGCTTCCTGCCGTCGCTGCTGTAGCAGCAGAAGACTGCTCCAGCAGCTGACACTGACCTGTGCGGGGGCATCAGCGGGCGCTTCCTGCCGTCGCTGCTGTAGCAGTAGAAGACTGCTCCAGCAGCTGACACTGACCTGTGCGGGGGGCATCAGCGGAGCGCTTCCTGCCGTCGCTGCTGTAGCAGTAGAAGACGCGCGCGTCGGCGAGGATGCGGCCGCAGAGCACGCGCGGCTGCTCCTCACCACCAGCAGCTGACACTGACCTGTGCGGGGGGCAGCAGCGGAGCGCTTGCTGCTGTCGCTGCTGTAGCAGTAGAAGACTGCTCCAGCAGCTGACACTGACCTGTGCGGGGGGCATCAGCGGAGCGCTTGCTGCTGTCGCTGCTGTAGCAGTAGAAGACTGCTCCAGCAGCTGACACTGACCTGTGCGGGGGGCAGCAGCGGAGCGCTTCCTGCCGTCGCTGCTGTAGCAGTAGAAGACTGCTCCAGCAGCTGACACTGACCTGTGCGGGGGGCATCAGCGGAGCGCTTCCTGCCGTCGCTGCTGTAGCAGTAGAAGACTGCTCCAGCAGCTGACACTGACCTGTGCGGGGGGCATCAGCGGAGCGCTTGCTGCCGTCGCTGCTGTAGCAGTAGAAGACGCGCGCGTCGGCGAGGATGCGGCCGCAGAGCACGCGCGGCTGCTCCTCACCACCAGCAGCTGACACTGACCTGTGCGGGGGCATCAGCGGAGCGCTTCCTGCCGTCGCTGCTGTAGCAGTAGAAGACGCGCGTCGGCGAGCAGGCGGCCGCACAGCACGCGCGGCTGCTCCTCACCACCAGCAGCTGACACTGACCTGTGCGGGGGGCATCAGCGGAGCGCTTCCTGCCGTCGCTGCTGTAGCAGTAGAAGACGCGCGCGTCGGCGAGGATGCGGCCGCACAGCACGCGCGGCTGCTCCTCACCACCAGCAGCTGACACTGACCTGTGCGGGGGGCAGCAGCGGAGCGCTTCCTGCCGTCGCTGCTGTAGCAGTAGAAGACGCGCGCGTCGGCGAGGATGCGGCCGCACAGCACGCGCGGCTGCTCCTCACCCTCGCCGAGCACCAGCGCGCGCGCCGCCAGCGCCAGCAGCGGGAACACCACCACCAGCAGCTGCACAAATTCATACACATTTAAACGATGATGGTTATAAATAAGTCATTCCATTAAAATGACCGGCATGGAATTATTTCTTTTCGAGTAAGATAGGTATAAGTGTATCGAAAATACAGTATTAAAAGTACCCATCTACAAAGAATTTGTGAAAGTATTTATCTAAAAAAATGTTTTTAAGAAGTAATTACGACAAGATAATGAGAAACATCCTTTATCCATAGAAAATAAAAAAATACCTTAATTTTTATTTCGTAGTTATAAGAACTTCGAAAAAATAAAAGAAATAGGGACATATACTTAGTATAGGCCTTAATTAAAAATAAATATGGCTCTATGTTCATAATACGGGAAGAATACAGGGGAAAACGTTTGTATAAAAATGTGGGAAACAGGATCCACTCGGCTAGATACCTCTTAAAAAGATGAAGGCGTGATGTGTGTATACAGGGTGTTAATTTAAATGCGTGCCATAGCTTCAGGGTAGGTTAAGTATCGATTAAGGATGCCGTAAAAAATATTGAAAAAGTCAAACACGAATTTCTTTTTTCTGATTCAGTCAAAACTTCTTGATTTTGAAAAATCAACTTTTGACGTTGTTATTGTTTAGAGAGTGACCACACAAGTTTCGTCTAAACAACTTTGAGATTGAACGAATTTCGGCTGAGATATAAGCATTTGAATCAAATGTTAGGCAAGTAAAAAAAAATTGTGACTGGGTATTTTTTCAATATTTTTTACGGCATCCTTTATCGATACTAAACCTACCCTGAAGCTATGGCACGCATTTAAATTAACACCCTGAATAGGTTCAAGTAAGTGTATGTCGAGGCATCGAAAGTAGGTACTACCATATGCGTCCCGTTCCGTATGACGTTCGGTATATGTAGATAGATAGGTACGACAAAGTTGTAAGAGTGGAATGCCGCAAAATAGGTAGAATTACTTATTTGTACAACATGAGAGCAAACAAAGAACAAACAATTTTTTTTCTATAACTGCTATTTTAAATCTCGAGGTAGCGAATGATACTAAAATTTTCTCTTGTGTGGTAGGTAAACACAGCTTTTTATCTCAACCAGTGAGAAAATGCAAAAGCGCGCGTTCACTTTTTTGTGTTTATCTATGGTAAACTTTGTGCCAATGTCAAGTAAAAAGGTAGGGAAAGAAAATCCGTGTGATGCCGGCTAATAGCAGAGCCCCATGATATCTTTCCTCAGGGTTTCTTAAGAAGCGACTAAGGGATTTGGCAGTTGGTGTGCATAGCAATTTACGGCGACGGGCTGACAACTTACGTATCTATGATGATACATAGTCTTCTGAATGACTCTCAAACTTTTGTCAGACGTGGTGTAAAGGGCCGTTTTTCCGGCCGTATACGCTCTGCCTTCCTCGTACGGGATATAAACGTGATATATGTATGTATGGAAAGAAAAACGAACAAAAGCAATTTAAAAACAATGTTGACTAAATAATTAAGGGTTAATCGGGTCATTGGATGACTTGGTGTGAAGACCACTCGAAGAAGAAGACTAAATAATTTCAAAAACTTTGTTCATATCATGCATAACTATAAACTTTTCCTCATCGAGTGACCAAAGTGACTTTTCCACACTGATTTTTTCCGAGATGCTTGGTCTTTTCTAAGTGAAGAGGCGAAAATTCTTAATTGTATCACTCATAGAGTATCTTTTAGTTAATAATAGGTAACTGTGTAACTGTTAAATTTTATTATATACAAATATTTTTAGGGCGTGTTTTAATCACAAAACTGAACAACTTTTATTAGAAACTTTTCATCGAAATATGGAAAAAAATTAAGTGACGAACTTTTTCAATAGGTACATTTGTATGGGAGAAACAAAGTTTATTTTCTAATTTCAAAGAAAAGTTTCTGAAAAACGTTGTTCAGTTTTGTGATGAAAACACGCCCTTAAAATATTTCTACTTATTTAAAAGTAATCATGAGTTATAATAGGTATAATTTTTATTGACGACCTAAAGTTTTCTCGTACAGGTATTTCGACTCTTACACTTTTAATCGACAATCTTTTTGATGGATAAACGTAGGTAGGTAGGTATAACATTAACATAATACCCTTCTGGTGTGAGATCCATCATTATGTAGGTATTTATTTTTCCGATAAGCTCGATAACAGATTACCTACCAATTTTATTACTCAAAACCATCATCCATCAGTCGAAAACATTTTTTAATCAACAGTAGTTGGTTTCACTACCGGCGTGGCGTTACCTACCTATAGATATCCATTATATTTGATAAGTAGGTAGGTACGCACTTAAACACAACGTAACTTATTGCTGGCCACCGACCGACTAATTTCTTTCAAGCGAGTAACATGTCCGAAGTCTCCCCTAATGAAAAATGTGATTTTTATAATCTACATTCACAGGCACCATAGTTAGCTTTTTTCACTAGAAAGATATATTTTATTTCGTAGGTAACGCAATCGATACCAACAAGGGTAAGAAATGAACCCACCTTCATCGTAACGTGCTTATCACACATTAAGGAGACGGGAATAAGAAACCTTAGCTTTATAGTCTTTCGATAAGGTGTTTGACGTCACTGTTCCCGATAATCTAAACAAATACTCAGGCTTCAGTAGGTACAAGTACACTGGCCTGTACAAGAAGACGCACTTTTTCAATTTCTCTTAAACTGTTGTGTAGTGTTGAACATCTTCTTAGGTACTCCGTCTTTAATAATAACTCTCCTGATTTGAAAACACTTCTCGTGTTAGGTACCTATACAATTTTTGAAAACTTGCAATTTGCTGGGAATTAGTTGCAAAAACTATCCCGGTAGATGGAGCCCATCCACGCGTCAGTGGACAAGATATATACTTGCTAAACTCGCAGGCTTGATTAGGACCGCGGTAGCCCAGTTGGTATATATAGTGGCGTCGGCAGTACGGATGCCGAAGGTCGCAGGTTAAAATCCAGCCAGCGGTGGGAAAAAAAATGTAAGTTTTCAAAAATAACTCTCCTTTTCCGCTAGAGATATATAGACTTGATATAGATATACAGTAGGTACCTAGTACCTACCTATAGTTTTATATTAAGTATGTTTCAAACCACAATAATATCTCATATGAGCGTGGAAGGTACTGCCCAATGCAGCAACGTTTGGGCACAAAATAGAGAATTTATGGGAAAAAATAAAGATAGACAATTTTGAGAGCGCACACCATACCCTTTTTATAGTTGCTTAATTTATCAAAGTTCAGTTGAATTCACTACCTAATTAGTCTTTTTACACCAACGATTTTACACGCCTACTTTTTTATAAGTTTTTTCCTAATAGTGCCAGATTAGAGAAGAGTATCCCAACCCAAGGGATAGCTTATCCGGGAGAAGGCATAAAAAGTACCCTATGAATGCAATATCTTGCATTGCGCTTGACGATCTGTCTGCCTCCTAGCGTCGTGAGTATGGCAAATGCATCAAAATAGGGGGACGCATAAATGGCCTAGTGGTGAGGTGCTGATCCAACTTTACTATACTAGCTTAATGTTTGTACTGTTTAAGGTTTTGCGTGGACCAAACAAACCTTCGCTTATCCTGAAATTATGTGATCTTTGGTATCAAATTTCGGTTCTTCGAAAGGTGCTCTGTGTAGTACCTACGTAATTTGGGCACAGGTGTATTTGAATCTGCAAGTCAGTTTTTAACCTTGATTTCGTTCTCCACGAGGTTGTTGGCGATTCTAAGAATTTCGCTATGAATAGACTGAGATGCGTGGTGTAGCGGGGTGCGGGGTGGCGCATGGCATGGCATCGCATGGTGTCCGCCCCCGCACTTACGTCTCGCCGCCATGCCAGGCGCCGTGTTCAAATGCTCAACGATAACTTCACCTGTCTGTCACCGGAGACTTCACCTGTACCTCAAACCTCCTTGCCTCAGACTAAGTAAATAATGCAGAATACCTAACCGAGCCTGTTTTGTAATCTATTTATAACTTAACTTTCGGTCGTTGACGCTCTGCCCTTAAAGAATAAAGGCGTGATGTTTATAAGTCCGCGTGGTGATTGCCATCACTGATCGCGAACAGCGAACAGTAAGTATGTATATTATATGAGTAGTAAGTGTAAGTATGTTATTTTTCTGTACACTTCAGCTATAATTATTTTATAAGTAGGTAGCCTCTACTAGAGTTGGCTGCACAGAAAGTGATTATACTATTAGACAATCAGCTACCAAAATCGGGATGATTTCTGGTGAAGACGCACTTGTTTAAGAGAAACTTGTGTTAAAGAGAAATTGAGAGGATATGGGGAAAAACACCTTCCATTGGAACATGGGTAAATAACCACATTTAACAACTCTGAAACTACTGAAACCATTTCGAAATCTTCTCGACTCAGATTAAACTCCTATAATGGGAAAGGCATGAAAGGAGTTAAAGGAAAGGGTTGGAGTTGGAAAGTAAGAGAAGTGGGTCGCTTGTGCAAAATAAAACACCACTCAACTGTTCAATAAATAAAAAGGTTCTTATATTTAAACAATTCAATAAATAACTAAAGCTAGTAGGAAGGTGGACACATTGAAATTACCACATTCGCATTTGCCATGCATCATACTAAGTTTGCGGGTGATAAAATGTTCTACTCCCTTTTCTCAGGGGATACTTTTCGCTTTAACATGAGACAGTCGTATCGTAACTGTACAAAGTAGACAAAATCCTTTAAGCGGGACTCTAACAGACATGCAATACCGCTGAACAAACAAAAAAACAGAGCTGCCAAAAAGAAAAGATAAAGATATTGTCGAAAACATAAAAAGTTCTCCAGCTAAGACACTGACTGACTAGTGCAACTACATGGTGTCGAACATACCTGATAAAATTCTGGCTAAAACGCGGAGCTATTTAATGGGTATAATCTACTACATACATTTTTGGTATACGAACTAAATATACGTAACTATTATTTATTTGCACTAAATTACGGTCAGCATTTTAAAGTCATTTCGGAACTTTATAATCACAAAGAAATATTTTAATTATCTTTCGCACTACTGTACCTAATTTGTTTCGACTTACTCAATGATACGGTTTTGTTACGATGTAAGAGCCAGCGTCACCCTTGGTCCACCCTGGCGGTGGCCTGGGCACCGGCACCCACTCCTTGACCACCACCGGTCCCCACATGCGCTTCCAAACTGCTACGTACACCTTCTTCTCCTGCCAGGTCTTCACCCAGCGGGGCTGCCAAGCGAACTTCTTCTTCCAAAAACCTTTGAACGTAGGGTCCACGTGGACGTGCGCGTGGCCAGATCTCTCTCTGAAATAGACGATAAATATTTTATCATTTGGGTTCGGCAGTAGCGTTGTAGAAAGCTGAGAATAGGTAGAGTTTCCAACCCAAGAGTCTGAACATGGCACAGATAATATTTGCGCAAGATTGAACGATTTATTGTAAATAATCATATCGCTGCCAGCTCAGACTCACCAGAGCAATTCAATTAGATCTAAACATTGTTTCGACAATATTTACTTACATTATATGTTAAATAAGCTATTTGCATCGTTTTTATTTACGCAAATAAAGTAGGCCTAAGCTACATATAAACACCTACCGAACCTACTTTCACATCGTTTTACAGTCTGATGATAACAAGATTTGGCAAGACGGATGGAGTCTACAGTTTATTTAGCATATTTTCTATCATCGCAATGTATATTTCATTTCGCAATGAATAGAAATAAGAAATATATATATATTTATAAAACCAAAAGGTGATTTCTTTTGACACGTTGACTGCATTGTGATCTACATTTCAGTGTAATAGACAAAAAATCGTCTCCTTCTCGATACATCCATCGATGCCAGTCTTAGCCACATAGAGGAGAGTAGCACTGAAAGTCTCAAATTACTTAACCACCGATTGACTATAAGTACGCGTATTATTGCAGCTCGCAGACTAATAGTGTGAAATTAATGTATTTCCATAATCTTAAGAATAGGTACTTACATCGGGGAAGGAGCAATGTCAAAATTAATGTTGCTAAGTGGTTCGGTGGCCTCGCTGGTCGTACTCGTCTGAAATTCAGACTCGACCTGAGCTTCTTGCGTTGAACTGATGTCATTCTCAAGGGCAGTCACAAAGTTCACCAGGGCAACGATGACGATCTGTAAAAATATGCAATGTTAGGAAACAGTTTTCTGTTTCAACTCACCCCTAGGGAAATTACCTACTCACCAAGATCCGAACTTCCATACTAAATTTTGAAGTTATTGTTTAGGAATCCTTATTTAATTTTGAATGGATGTATTATTGTAGCAGGTTGAAATTAAACTGATGATGCATGGACCAATAAAAGCCTTATATAGCAAACTCACAACTATCATTCCCCCAGGGGTGCTCAATTTAACTTCCGTTGAGGTCGCGATGCTGGAAACATTCTTAGGTACGTATGGAAATATCTAATTGTCTTGACCAGACGGCCAAAATATCAGTCACATTAAAAAAAATACAATAAATGGAATAGTTACATAATAGGAATAAAGTTCATAGATAAATCGTTAAATCTAGATTTATTTCTAGCTGAAATGGATTTTCAAGATGAATGAGCCACCGCAAAATCCACGTCCTGGTGAGCCATTAGTTAGCACCTCAACCACACAGGTTTTAAGGCCTCGGGGCCATGACTGTAAGGAATACCTATTACTAAAAATAGATACTACATAAATCACTATCAGACAAATACGGATCTGATAAGTACACTACTGTTTTAGTAGCGGCCCGTTGTTGGCCACCGCTGGTTTTGACTCTATCCTCGAATTAAGATGCACAACGGAAACCGGCACAACCTCAGTCCATTTTAATAGCTCTTATGTCCGATTTAGGAATTCAGAGCAGCCCATGTACGCGTAACAATAATGTTGCTACAGGAACAATAGGTATAGGTAGTTTATGTAATAAGGAAAGTAGTTCATGTACCACGTAATACATGGTAATACCTACTTTACCTACTTATCGCGTACCTACCTATATTTTTATTATTACAAAGTCCACATGAAAAATATTATTTTTGTGAATGCCAACTAAAAATTGCCTCGGTAACCCGCTTGGAAGTCCAGCCATGATCTGCAAATCGAATTATACGAATTCCATTTTTAGGGTTTCGTAGTCTACTAGAAACCCTTATAGTTTCGTCATGTTTGTCTGTCTGTCTGTCTGTATGCCGCGCCCTCATATCTTCGTCAGTTTTAGAGCTATCGACATGAAATTTGGTGAGAAGATAGATCGTGTTGACCCAAATATAGAAATGTTAAGAAAAAATTATTTTAAATGTTTTTTGGACCCCCTCCCATACAAAGGGGGGCAAAAAATTTTTTTTTCTTCTGTAATATTGAGTAGGATATCGTTGAATAGGTCTTTTAAAACTAAGATGAGGTTTCTTTGAAACAAAGTCACTAAAATGTTTCTGTCACGAGATATTTACTTTTAAAAAGGGCGTTTTTGACCCATAATTTGTTCCAGCTGTAACTTCTAAAGTATAAAAGCTAAAAATTTGAAATAAATATGGAATATAGCTTACAATCTGAAGTTACAATGAAAACTATAACGGATATTGTACCCTTAGAGGTTTCAGAAAAAAATTAGTTTTTCTATTTGCGGTTGGTCATCATACTGCTGCTAACAAACCAGCAACAAATTAAGTTTGTAATGCTGAAAAACCTGATATTTAAACGTTGACTACGAAACCCTATTTGTGGGCGTGTCTGACACGCTCTTGGCCGGTTTTTTTAAACAGTTACCTACCGAATTCAGCTTGGAAGATTTGAACCTGCGACCTTTGGCATCTGCACTGCCGATGCCACTACCAACTGGGCTACTGTGGTTCTAATCTACCCTGCGAATTAAGCAAGTATATCTTGTCCACTAACGCGTGAATGGGCTCCATGTACCGGGATAGTTTTTGCAACTAATTCCCAGCCTGAGATGTTGCTTATGTTCCTCAGGAAAAGTTGTTTTCGTCCTAAGGTTTTGGTATCGATCATTAGAAAAAGTATTTTACCTTCTATAAAAGACATCAACGCGAAACAAGTGCTACGAATCTACGATGTAGCCGCCCGAGACCGATATGACTTCTGTGGTATGGATGGATAGGTAATCGAAGATAAGTTTGGTAAAAAATTAACCTACCACTTCTTACTTCAAGTTCATAGAATGAAACATAACATGTAAAACGAACAAGAAATAATAATTTGGGTTTGACTGACTGAAGTAACACTATACCTTTCTAGGATGTCTTCTATGATTTATTCAGGTCATTCTAACCTGTAACTGTAACCGACCAGGGTTGATTGGGGCGTTGGATGATTTATTGTCCCACTGTCCCACTCGAAGAAGAAGAAGAGCTGTGACCGGTGTTATTGATTTGCACTGAATATAATGTGTCACGTACCTATTGCAGGGTAGGGTAGGCAAAAGGTCCACATCTTGCAATGCTTATAAATAAAATATACAGTTGAAAAAGAGAAAATTAAAAATTTCTGTTTTGTATAATTTTTTCACTTTCAATTTATGAGAATAATAAAGATCTCTGAGTGCATAAAAAAACCTAAAATACTGAGTATTTTCAATTGATTTTTTTTAGTGACATACTATCATAGAATCTTGGAATCTTGGACCTCTTGTAGTGGGAGAGCCGACTGCAGAAATGCCTATCTCATCAGGTACCACAATAAGCTAACTTTAGAACCACAGACAAATGAAACCTTTTTCGCGCAGCGCTACTAGACTCGCCTTTTGTCAAAATTTCATACAAGACAAGCCTGTCATTTTTGAATGTTTTCGAACGAGTTTGTCATTTGAGGTGATAGCTCATTCAACCGTTCCGTACGCGTCATATTTTGAAATGTTGTATGATATTCTATGCCACTTAGGGTGCTGTGCGTACGGTTCGGAATAGAGTGCGTTCACCCTAAAGTGTTGCCACAACCGTCTTTTCAAAATACACATATCCGTCGCCAAAACCTAAATTTGGAGTGTATGAGATTGAATAAAAAAAGGGACTGAAAATGGCCCCTTCATCCCCGTGATCCACCTCCTGGTCCACCTGGTGGACCACGGGTACGTTATTTTTTCCCTGTGGTCCAGGACAGGTGTCAGCTGTCACACAAAAAAGTGGTTTATATCGGAAACTATGCGTGCTAGACTATTAGTTTCTTTGGGAGTTTTGTAGGCTATAACGAGATCTACATGACAGGTGTCAGCTGTCACACTAAAAAGTCGTTTAAATCAGAAACTATGCGTGCTAGACTAATAGTTTCTTTAGAAAAGTTGTAGGCCTTAACGAGATCTACATGACAGGTGTCAGCTGACACACTAAAAAGTCGTTTAAATCAAAAACTATGCGTGCTAGACTAATAGTTTCTTTGGAAAAGTTGTAGGCCTTAACGAGATCTACATGACAGATGTCAGCTGTCACACTAAAAAGTGGTTTATATCGAAAACTATGCGTGCTAGACTATTAGTTTCTTTGGGAAAGTTGTAGGCTTTAACGAGATCTACATGACAGGTGTCAGCTGTCACACTAAAAAGTGGTTTATATCGAAAACTATGCGTGCTAGACTATTAGTTTCTTTGGGAAAGTTGTAGGCCTTAACAAGATCTACATGACAGGTGTCAGCTGTCAAACTAAAAAGTCGTTTAAATCAGAAATTATGCGTGCTAGACTATTAGTTTCTTTGGGAAAGTTGTAGGCCTTAACAAGATCTACATGACAGGTGTCAGCTGTTATACTAAAAAGTGGTTTATATCGGAAACTATGCGTGCTAGACCATTAGTTTCTTTGGGAGTTTGGTAGGCTATAACGAGATCTACATGACAGGTGTCAGCTGTCAAACTAAAAAGTCGTTTATATCGGAAACTATGCGTGCTAAACTTAAATCGTTTTTCATAGTTAAAATTATTTACCTACCAGCTTGCTATTACCTACATAAAATGAAAAAATTACAAATAAAACGTGGGAGTCAAAAAAGGACGTCAAGTTCGAGAAATATACGCTGGTGGCAACACTGGGAATGGCAATTCGGTAAACCAAATTGACATGCTATATTGCTCAAAGGGTTTCTCTATCGGGGCCCGCGAATGTCATTTTTTTGCTCTGTGTTTAGAACGTTAATTGACATGTAAACAAGTCGAAAGACAGAGCCTTATTTTTTCGTCTGTATATGTCTAGAAGTACCCGAATCAAAGTACTGGCATCAGTTTACTATTGATAAATTATGTAAAATTTGGTCTGCCAGTGCGCACTCTGCTAGAAATGCTTGGCAGACCGCTCCAAAAGTGCCGTTCCGGCGCCCTTAATAAATCCTATCATCGCAGTTCTAAAGTTAGCCTATTGTGGTACCTGATGAGATAGGTATTTCTGCAGTCAGCTCTTCCATTATTTTAAGTAGGTACTTTGATATACGACGACATGACATGACATGACATATTACGGCATTCATCACCATCACGCATCAATGGCAAGAAGTTCGCAAACATAGTTCGCAAGCAACAGCAGTTAAAGAACATTTAACCCGTATTGGCAACATTAATTTTAAAATTCTAAAATTCGGGTTAGTTCTTTGCGTGTGTCAGTTTTACCGAGTTTTTTGTACCTTGAATTTTACAGACGACGAGGCGGTATAATCTCAACCCTCGTCTGATTGCTAAGAAAGAGAAAAAAAAAAATAACAAACAAACTGACAGAAACGATTCTTTGGCGGGAATTTGAATCAAGAGGGTGAAAATTTTTCAAAGAAAATTTTAAAATTGCTTTTTGCAGAATAAATTGATAATTTCTTAGTAAATTTAATTACTAATAACTTATATTCTAATAGTGCAATAAAAAAGCAACACAGCTTTGCTGCCCAGCCATGGGTCGCAAAGGCAAACGTAAAAAGGGAAACGATGGCGGAGAGGTAAGCGAAGGAGAGGACCCCGCTATGAGCGATGATGCGGGCGACGACGATGTAGACAAATACAAGCCATACAAAACGGAAAACTACATTCGTCAGTATCCGGAGGATGGCGGTGAGTTCGAATATATAGTAATTTACGAGAGCGCGGACGACAAGACGCCGATAGGTGAGAGAGACTTGATGGGCTTGGGAAGCGAATTGAAGCTTAGTAACAAAGGTATCAAGCAATTGAAAAGAATCAATCGTTACAAAATAGCGGTTATATTTGAGCGACCAGGGTTAGCAAATGCAGCTCTTAATAATCTCAAGTCTCAAAAAGAGCTAAAGTTGAGGGCGACTATTCCAGCAAGATTAACGGAAGTGACAGGGTAATAACAAACGTTCCAACATACATGAGCAACAAAAATATATGATGGAATTTCTAGTTGCAGAAATGTTGTATCTGTACGCCGATTCATGCGACGTTCCAAAGACGACGAAGGTAACTCCTGCTTGGTACCAACACAAGCGGTATCGATAACTTTCGCTAGTGCAGTACTTCCTGATTATGTGGATATTAACAGCTGGTATTTCGAAGTAAGGCCATACACGCCTCCTGTGAGCCAATGCCTGCGATGCCTGCGCTTTGGGCACATTGGTAAATTCTGTAAAAACGCCCAGAGGTGCTCAATCTGCGGTGATTCTCACAATTATAAAGATTGCGTAAAACGGCCAGAAGAAGCAGTCTGTGTTCACTGCAAAGGAAAACATGTTGCAATTGCCAAATCATGCCCAGTGAAAATTCAAAAGCAGAGGAGATAAAAGTTCAGATGCGCAGGGCCTCGTATTCTGAAGTTTTTAATAACAAAACTTCCCCACTAAAAGTAAAGTAGACCCAGTTCAACAATTGTTTAAATCGGAACAATTCATGAATCTTCTGATTTCTTCAATTATAAAAATTATTTCCGCTAGTAAAGATGCTGAAAATCCCATCCCAATCTCTACTCAAAGTATAAAAGCGCTTTACTTGATTCATTCAGTATCAATAAAACCACAGACCATAAAACTAAGTAAATTCTAATTTATGGATCAGTTAAATATTGTTCAATGGAATGCTCAAAGTTTGTCTAGTAATTTACATGCTTTTACTTATTTTTATATAATAATAATATTCATGTAGCACTTATTTCTGAAACCTGGTTAAAACCAGGAAAAAATTAAAATTAAAGGTTTTAACATCGAAAGATTAGATATAGGTACTAAACACAATGGTGTTGCTATATTAATACAAAATAATTTGCGTTACAATTTGTTAAACACACATTCTGATAACTCATTACAAAATTTGGCAGTTCAGTTACATTTCAACAATGAAATTATTACAATAATTAGTTTCTATAGTCCCACGTTGGCTTCTCCTTCCAACTTTACTTATTCCCGTCTTGATAGTTTGATTAAATCTGTACCGGGGCCTCTTATTATGGCTGGGGATTTCAATGCACACAGTACTTCGTGGGGTTGCACGTCAACTGATGCGCGTGGTATAATTTTGCAAGATGTGATTGATGATAATAATTTATGCCTCCTTAATGACGGCCAAGCAACTACTGTGGGTTCACATGTGTGGAAACCAAATGCATTGGATCTTACTCTCGTTTCTTCCTCATTATCATTACGTTGTAGCTGGTCAGTTCATGATGATCCAATGGGAGTTATCATCTTCCCACTGTTACTAGTATCCTTGGTTCTGTAAATAGAATTAACAATTCCAATTTAAATCAAGGAAATTACATCCGTCCAAATTTTTCAAATGTCGATTGGAAAAAATATCAAGAAATAGTTAGTGACAAATTAACTACTTTTAACTTTGACTTTGAACGACCCCAGGAATCCTATTCTAATCTCTGCTCTTTACTACTAAATTGTGCATTTGAGGCTAATCCCACAACCAGAAATAATTCAGTGCAGCCAAATTTAACACGTAGGAAAAGACCATGTTTGCCTTGGTGGAATAATGCCTGCACTTTAGCAGTAAATAATTCTAAAGCTGCTTACATTCAATTTAAAAATGACCCAACATTAGAAAATTATATCTATTTTAAAAACAACAAGCTATTAAAAAACTTACCATTAAAAGGGAAAGAGAAGCTTCATGGATGGCTTTGTGTGAAACATTTAACCGGCAAACACCTCTGTCTGTAATATGGAAAACAATGCGCATGTTTTTCTGAATGTAATGTGATACGGTCTTCTAACACAGATTGGATACCAGCATTTTTAAATAAGTACACAACCGTTTCTCCAAATATTGTCACTACTACTGTTAACTCTCCAGTAACTGGTGGTAATGATTATTTAATTACACCTTTTACTTTAAATAAATTTATTAGTGCACTTAGCTCTAGAAGAGATACTGTTTTTGGTTTAGATCATATTCCATATAAGTTATTAAAAATCTTTCATTGTCAAGTAAAAATGATTTTGGACATATTTAACTTTCTTTGGTCTAATGACATAATTCCCACTGAATGGAAGGTTGATTGTTTAATTCCAGTTTTGAAACCTGGTAAAGATGCGGATAATTGTAATTCTTATCGACCTATAGCATTAACATCCTGTATAGGTAAAGTTTTTGAACAAATACTAAAACAAAGACTGGAATTTTTTATTGAATCTAATAAGTTATTACCTCCAAATCAGTTTGGTTTTAGACGTGGTCACTCTGCAATCGAAAGTTTGAATAATCTCTTTCTTGACATTCATCATTCCTTCTCATTTAATAAATTTGTTGTTTGTGTCTTCTTTGATATTGTTGGAGCCTTCAATAATGTTAATCACCATGTGCTTGCTGCGGAGTTACAGTTGTTAGGTTTACCTGGAAAATTAATTAGTTGGATATTCAACTTTTTAAATGGTAGGCAAGTATATGTCAAGTTTAAAAATAATTTATATGGACCACAATCGTCATATTTAGGTGTTTGTCAAGGTGGAATTTTAAGTCCTTTGCTGTTCATCTTGTATATTAATAAATTAAATAGTATACTGGGTACCGAAGTAAGAAATTTACAATTTGCTGATGATTTAGCTATATATTGTATTGGGTCTAACATGCAAGCAACAGAAATCAAATTAAATTTAGCATTAGAAAGATTAAAAACATACTTTGATTATTTACATTTAAGTGTTAGTCTAGAGAAAACTAAAGTTGTGATCTTTAGTAGATCTAGACTTTTAATATCTCATATATATTATGATGGTAGCTTATTGCCAGTAGAAGATGAAGCAAAATTTCTTGGAGTAATTTTTACTAGAAATTTATCATGGAATAAGCATGTAAGTTATGTGTCAGATAGAGCTTCTAGAGCTTTTAATATTCTTAAATCCCTCGCTAGAACATCATGGGGCTGATCCTAAAGTTTTACTTATGTTATATAAGTCTGTGGTACGTTCCCACTTTGAATATAGTTTTCTTTGTTATGCTTCCAATCCTATTTTGGTTAAAAGTTAGAAACTTTACAGAATAAAAATTTACGTTTAATAACAGGTGCAATGAAAACAACACCTATTGTTTCTATGCAAGTTGAATGCAATATACCTCCATTGATGTTAAGATTTAAATATCTCAAATTTAGATTTCTACTGAAATTATTTTCTTTTACTCACCATTCCTTATTAGAGAAAATCGCTGAAAATCAAACTTTGGCCTCTGCATCTACTTCAATTAAATTCCCTTTATTCTGCTTGATTATTCTGAAATAAAAGTTTATAATGAAAGGCATAACATTCACAAATCTGACAAGTTGGCATGTTACGAAGGAGCTTTTGAAAGCAAATTTTGCAATATGAATATAGTTATAGATAACTCCATTAGAACTAGAGAAGAGCTATATGAGAAACTATCATTATGGCCACAATACCAGCATATTTACACTGATGGCTCAAAACTGATACTGGTGTCTCTCTTGCATACTATCACAGTGCCTTGAAGACAGGAAATGGATATAAACTACCAAAACCTGCAGTATATTTACGGCAGAAGCTGCAGCAATTCAAGCCGCTTTAGAATATATAAACAATTTAAATCACTCTTTCCTAAATGGCTTATTATTAGTGACAGTATGTCAGTTTTATCAGCTTTAAAGAATAACACTCTGAGTACAAATTATATTATTTATAAAATTAAACAGCTGTGGCAAACACTATACAACGCCAATGTTTCAATTGAATTTTTATGGTCTCCAGCACATAAAGGTGTGTCAGGTAATGAAACAGCTGACTACCTTGCCAGAACAATAAACAATAGCTTAATTGGACAACCCAGAAGAATGTCAGTTCCATGGAGAGATTTAATCCCATTGATTCAAGAGGAAATTAGACAAAGCTGGATAAATCAACATCAAATTATAATACAAGAAAAAGGTGCATGGTATGCTGCAATCAATAAGAATCTTGGAGAGAAACCCTGGTTCGCTAAGAATAATACCTTTATAAAAGAAGATTCTTCACACAAATATGCAGGTTACGATTTGGTCATTGTAAATTTAAAGCCCATCTACACCGCATGAAAATTATTAACTCACCTTTATGTACAGATTGCTCTCTAAATGAAAATCAAACGCTGGAACATATATTTTTCAACTGTCCTGCTTTAAATATTAACCGAATTTTATTAATTGACAAGCTGCAAGATATTTACAAAGACAGTATCCCGCCTTCGCTTCAAGAACTTCTATCGAACCCTGCCACTTTTAATCCAATATTTGACTTTATTATCTCCACGGTTGGAGAGCTTTGACATGGATTTAACCCGGACATGGAATTTTATGAACCTGAAAATTACACAAGAATATATAGAAGAAATGGCATTTTTGCCTTGTTTTTATTGGAAATAAGAAATGAACTATAGAAGAATTGGCATTTAATGCCTTATTTTTGAAAAGATAACAGAAAGAACTAATAAAAGACTAGGCTGTATGGCTAGTACCATTGCCTATCCTGATGGATGAATTTTTAAAACAACAACAAAACTGACAGAAACGAAACTTCAAAGTCAGGGGGCGGGAATTTGAATCAAGAGGGTGAAAATTTTTCAAAGAAAATTTTAAAATTGCTTTTTGCTGAATAAATTGATAATTTCTTAGTAAATTTAATTACTAGTAACTTATATTCTAATAGTGCAATAAAAAAGCAACACAGCTTTGCTGCCCAGCCATGGGTCGCAAAGGCAAACGTAAAAAGGGAAACGATGGCGGAGAGGTAAGCGAAGGAGAGGACCCCGCTATGAGCGATGATGCGGGCGACGACGATGTAGACAAATACAAACCATACAAAACAGAAAACTACATCCGTCAGTATCCGGAGGATGGCGGTGAGTTCGAATATATAGTAATTTACGAGAGCGCGGACGACAAGACGCCGATAGGTGAGAGGGACTTGATGGGCTTGGGAAGCGCATTGAAGCTTAGTAACAAAGGTATCAAGCAATTGAAAAGAATCAATCGTTACAAAATAGCGGTTATATTTGAGCGACCAGGGTTAGCAAATGCAGCTCTTAATAATGTCAAGTCTCAAAGAGAGCTAAAGTTGAGGGCGACTATTCCAGCAAGATTAACGGAAGTGACAGGGGTAATAACAAACGTTCCAACATACATGAGCAACAAAAATATATGATGGAATTTCTAGTTGCAGAAATGTTGTATCTGTACGCCGATTCATGCGACGTTCCAAAGACGACGAAGGTAACTCCTGCTTGGTACCAACACAAGCGGTATCGATAACTTTCGCTAGTGCAGTACTTCCTGATTATGTGGATATTAACAGCTGGTATTTCGAAGTAAGGCCATACACGCCTCCTGTGAGCCAATGCCTGCGATGCCTGCGCTTTGGACACATTGGTAAATTCTGTAAAAACGCCCAGAGGTGCTCAATCTGCGGTGATTCCCACAATTATAAAGATTGCGTAAAACGGACAGAAGAAGCAGTCTGTGTTCACTGCAAAGGAAAACATGTTGCAATTGCCAAATCATGCCCAGTGAAAATTCAAAAGCAGAGGATATAAAAGTTCAGATGCGCAGGGCCTCGTATTCTGAAGTTTTTAATAACAAAACTTCCCCACTAAAAAGTAAAGTAGACCCAGTTCAACAATTGTTTAAATCGGAACAATTCATGAATCTTCTGATTTCTTCAATTATAAAAATTATTTCCGCTAGTAAAGATGCTGAAAATCCCATCCCAATCTCTACTCAAAGTATAAAAGCGCTTTACTTGATTCATTCAGTATCAATAAAACCACAGACCATAAAACTAAGTAAATTCTAATTTATGGATCAGTTAAATATTGTTCAATGGAATGCTCAAAGTTTGTCTAGTAATTTACATGCTTTTACTTATTTTTATATAATAATAATATTCATGTAGCACTTATTTCTGAAACCTGGTTAAAACCAGGAAAAAATTAAAATTAAAGGTTTTAACATCGAAAGATTAGATATAGGTACTAAACACAATGGTGTTGCTATATTAATACAAAATAATTTGCGTTACAATTTGTTAAACACACATTCTGATAACTCATTACAAAATTTGGCAGTTCAGTTACATTTCAACAATGAAATTATTACAATAATTAGTTTCTATAGTCCCACGTTGGCTTCTCCTTCCAACTTTACTTATTCCCGTCTTGATAGTTTGATTAAATCTGTACCGGGGCCTCTTATTATGGCTGGGGATTTCAATGCACACAGTACTTCGTGGGGTTGCACGTCAACTGATGCGCGTGGTATAATTTTGCAAGATGTGATTGATGATAATAATTTATGCCTCCTTAATGACGGCCAAGCAACTACTGTGGGTTCACATGTGTGGAAACCAAATGCATTGGATCTTACTCTCGTTTCTTCCTCATTATCATTACGATGTAGCTGGTCAGTTCATGATGATCCAATGGGGAGTTATCATCTTCCCACTGTTACTAGTATCCTTGGTTCTGTAAATAGAATTAACAATTCCAATTTAAATCAAGGAAATTACATCCGTCCAAATTTTTCAAATGTCGATTGGAAAAATATCAAGAAATAGTTAGTGACAAATTAACTACTTTTAACTTTGACTTTGAACGACCCCAGGAATCCTATTCTAATCTCTGCTCTTTACTACTAAATTGTGCATTTGAGGCTAATCCCACAACCAGAAATAATTCAGTGCAGCTAAATTTAACACGTAGGAAAAGACCATGTTTGCCTTGGTGGAATAATGCCTGCACTTTAGCAGTAAATAATTCTAAAGCTGCTTACATTCAATTTAAAAATGACCCAACATTAGAAAATTATATCTATTTTAAAAAACAACAAGCTATTAAAAAACTTACCATTAAAAGGGAAAGAGAAGCTTCATGGATGGCTTTGTGTGAAACATTTAACCGGCAAACACCTCTGTCTGTAATATGGAAAACAATGCGCATGTTTAATAAATCTTTTCTGAATGTAATGTGATACGGTCTTCTAACACAGATTGGATACCAGCATTTTTAAATAAGTACACAACCGTTTCTCCAAATATTGTCACTACTACTGTTAACTCTCCAGTCGCTGGTGGTAATGATTATTTAATTACACCTTTTACTTTAAATGAATTTATTAGTGCACTTAGCTCTAGAAGAGATACTGTTTTTGGTTTAGATCATATTCCATATAAGTTATTAAAAATCTTTCATTGTCAAGTAAAAATGATTTTGGACATATTTAACTTTCTTTGGTCTAATGACATAATTCCCACTGAATGGAAGGTTGATTGTTTAATTCCAGTTTTGAAACCTGGTAAAGATGCGGATAATTGTAATTCTTATCGACCTATAGCATTAACATCCTGTATAGGTAAAGTTTTGAACAAATACTAAAACAAAGACTGGAAATTTTTATTGAATCTAATAAGTTATTACCTCCAAATCAGTTTGGTTTTAGACGTGGTCACTCTGCAATCGAAAGTTTGAATAATCTCTTTCTTGACATTCATCATTCCTTCTCATTTAATAAATTTGTTGTTTGTGTCTTCTTTGATATTGTTGGAGCCTTCAATAATGTTAATCACCATGTGCTTGCTGCGGAGTTACAGTTGTTAGGTTTACCTGGAAAATTAATTAGTTGGATATTCAATTTTTTAAATGGTAGGCAAGTATATGTCAAGTTTAAAAATAATTTATATGGACCACAATCGTCATATTTAGGTGTTTGTCAAGGTGGAATTTTAAGTCCTTTGCTGTTCATCTTGTATATTAATAAATTAAATAGTATACTGGGTACCGAAGTAAGAAATTTACAATTTGCTGATGATTTAGCTATATATTGTATTGGGTCTAACATGCAAGCAACAGAAATCAAATTAAATTTAGCATTAGAAAGATTAAAAACATACTTTGATTATTTACATTTAAATGTTAGTCTAGAGAAAACTAAAGTTGTGATCTTTAGTAGATCTAGACTTTTAATATCTCATATATATTATGATGGTAGCTTATTGCCAGTAGAAGATGAAGCAAAATTTCTTGGAGTAATTTTTACTAGAAATTTATCATGGAATAAGCATGTAAGTTATGTGTCAGATAGAGCTTCTAGAGCTTTTAATATTCTTAAATCCCTCGCTAGAACATCATGGGGGGCTGATCCTAAAGTTTTACTTATGTTATATAAGTCTGTGGTACGTTCCCACTTTGAATATAGTTTTCTTTGTTATGCTTCCAATCCTATTTTGGTTAAAAAGTTAGAAACTTTACAGAATAAAAATTTACGTTTAATAACAGGTGCAATGAAAACAACACCTATTGTTTCTATGCAAGTTGAATGCAATATACCTCCATTGATGTTAAGATTTAAATATCTCAAATTTAGATTTCTACTGAAATTATTTTCTTTTACCTACTCACCATTCCTTATTAGAGAAAATCGCTGAAAATCAAACTTTGGCCTCTGCATCTACTTCAATTAAATTCCCCTTTATTCTGCTTGATTATTCTGAAATAAAAGTTTATAATGAAAGGCATAACATTCACAAATCTGACAAGTTGGCATGTTACGAGGAGCTTTTGAAAGCAAATTTTGCAATATGAATATAGTTATAGATAACTCTATTAGAACTAGAGAAGAGCTATATGAGAAACTATCATTATGGCCACAATACCAGCATATTTACACTGATGGCTCAAAACTGATACTGGTGTCTCTCTTGCATACTATCACAGTGCCTTGAAGACAGGAAATGGATATAAACTACCAAAACCTGCAGTATATTTACGGCAGAAGCTGCAGCAATTCAAGCCGCTTTAGAATATATAAACAATTTAAATCACTCTTTCCCTAAATGGCTTATTATTAGTGACAGTATGTCAGTTTTATCAGCTTTAAAGAATAACACTCTGAGTACAAATTACCTATATTATTTATAAAATTAAACAGCTGTGGCAAACACTATACAACGCCAATGTTTCAATTGAATTTTTATGGTCTCCAGCACATAAAGGTGTGTCAGGTAATGAAACAGCTGACTACCTTGCCAGAACAATAAACAATAGCTTAATTGGACAACCCAGAAGAATGTCAGTTCCATGGAGAGATTTAATCCCATTGATTCAAGAGGAAATTAGACAAAGCTGGATAAATCAACATCAAATTATAATACAAGAAAAAGGTGCATGGTATGCTGCAATCAATAAGAATCTTGGAGAGAAACCCTGGTTCGCTAAGAATAATACCTTTATAAAAAGAAGATTCTTCATACAAATATGCAGGTTACGATTTGGTCATTGTAAATTTAAAGCCCATCTACACCGCATGAAAATTATTAACTCACCTTTATGTACAGATTGCTCTCTAAATGAAAATCAAACGCTGGAGCATATATTTTTCAACTGTCCCGCTTTAAATATTAACCGAATTTTATTAATTGACAAGCTGCAAGATATTTACAAAGACAGTATCCCGCCTTCGCTTCAAGAACTTCTATCGAACCCTGCCACTTTTAATCCAATATTTGACTTTATTATCTCCACGGTTGGAGAGCTTTGACATGGATTTAACCCGGACATGGAATTTTATGAACCTGAAAATTACACAAGAATATATAGAAGAAACGGCATTCTTGCCTTGTTTTTATTGGAAATAAGAAATGAACTATAGAAGAATTGGCATTTAATGCCTTATTTTTGAAAAGATAACAGAAAGAACTAATAAAAGACTAGGCTGTATGGCTAGTACCATTGCCTATCCTGATGGATGAATTTTTAAAACAACAACAATCAAAGTCAGGTCAGAATCAGGTGCTTTGATCAGGTGTGATTTGTTTTTCTCTTTTGTGTGGATTGATTTTCAGTAAAATTACAAATAATAAGTTACTCTATGGTAAAATTCCATGAAACCAACGTGAGCTAATTTATACATAATATTATGCATTTAGTAATTATATGTAAATATCTATGGTTGTGACTACAAATTGTGAGCAATGCAGCCTTTGGTTTCTCCAGTTGGTAAGTTCTGTTCATAGTTCATTGAACATTTTGAGCTCTGTTTTTTAAGTTCCAAGTGGTCCCGAATTAGAAGTTACGATGCAACTATGAATACTGTTGTATTAGCTTAGGATAACTATAGAAATCACAAGAGCTTAGCCTTGGCGGGAATATCACAATAGTTGGTACTATGAAACAAGATTACACTTTGTTAGTTGGAAGCGTATTGTAGATATTCCAATCAAGGCTATTTTTGCTATGTACTTAGAGTTTACAATGTACTAGGTATCGATCATCACCTTCAGACGATGCCTGGTCTAGTCGTTTTCATCAAACATTCCCCTATTTTCTTCCCTAGTAAAGCCTCTAGCCTAGACTTAGTCTAGAGCTATGTTTCTTTCACTAGGATCACAGTCATAAGGTTTTAGCTAGTCAAGATTGTGCTAGGAATAAAAGTTAATATTAAACATACACTTCCCATCAGAAAAATCGAAACACCTCGGTTTTTTTTGTGTTTGGCCGAATTAAACACTAAAAAGTATTGTTTGCATTAAAAAAAATATATGACTGCGTAGCTGGCAGTTTTGTCTTTTCAGTGTGTATAAAAAAAATCAAAATTCAAATTTGGAACCCCACCTGTTTGTTCTGTAAATGAGATGAATGACTGAGACACGTTTGCAGTTTGCGCCGTTTAACGATTCATAACATTTTCAACATTAAAATTTAGAGCTTGTCTTATCTTATCTTAAATTTTTTGTTTTTTAATTGTTTACTGTTACTTTGGAACGCCTGAAAAAAGATAGATTTTGTCTGACTCATGGGTACTTTGCCCGTAGAAGCCGGCCAAGTGGTGATATTGCTAAATTTTGAACTTGGTCATCGTTTTGTGACTAAATGTTTGCATTTAAGCCTGTCCTCTGTTCATAAAGCTTACAAACGCTATCAGAAGACTGGTCTGTTTAGCTGACGGAAATCGGGTCAGTTCTGACTGACATGATCGAATTAATGTTATGAGTTCTTTGCAAAATCGACGCCTTAGCGCTTTTCAACTGCGAAAAAAAGCTATCAAATGTACAAAAGGTGTCTGAAAGTGGCTCTACAATCAGAAGAAGGTTAAAGGAGCGTAGACTGGTACCGCAATAGCCGGAAAACGGGCCCAAGTTAACTGCAGACACGAAGACAAAAATCTGTCATGCCGTCGGCGCTGATTCCTCCCCAAACCGTCCACGAACTGTCACCATAACTGACCTTTTTATCAATGCAGCATTGTCTGAACCATTTTTAATCCCTTCTGTAAACCATACTGCTTCCGTGGTTACCATTCAGCGTAATTCTACACTCAGCAGAAAAGAGGAATTTGATCCACTGGGTATACGACCAATTAAGGGGCTTACTTGCAAAGTTAAGGCGCGCTATTAAATTGTCTGCAGCTGATTTGGACTCGTTTTCTGGCTTTTGCGGTACCAGTCTACGTTCTTTTAACCTTCTTCTGATTGTAAAGCCACTTTCAGCCACCTTTTGTAGCTTGATAGCTTTTTCCTACGCCTTAGCCGTTGAAAAGCGCTAAGGCGTCGATTCTGCAAAAAACTCGTAACATTAATTCGATCATGTCTGTCAGAACTGACCCGATTTCCGTCAGATTCTGAACTTCGCGTAAACAGACTAATCTTCTGATAGCGTTTGTAAGCTTTATGAACAGAGGACAGGCTTAAATGCCAACATTCAGCCACGAAACGGCGACGAAGTCCAAAATTTAGCAATGTCACCACTTGGTCGGCTTCTACGGGAAAAATACCCATGATTCAGGCAAAATCTAACTTTTTTCAGCCGTCCCAAATTCACAATAAACAATTAAAAAAACAAAAGTTTTAAGATAAGATACCTAAGACAAGCTCTAAATTTTAATGTTGAAAATGTTATGAATCGGTAAACGGCGCAAACTGCAAACTTGTCTCAGTCATTCATCTCATTTACAGAACAAACAAGTGGGGTTCCAATTTTTTTTGAATTTTTTTATACACACTGAAAAGACAAAACTGCCAGCTACACAGTCATATAATTTTTTTAATGCAAACAATACTTTTTGGTGTTTAATTCGGCCAAAAACAAGAAAAACCGAGGTGTTTCGATTTTTGTGATGGGAAGTGTATAAATAAAACAAAATTTGGTTGCAAGGTCCATTGATGTTTGCATACTCATACTTCAAAACAAATAAAAAGCTTTAGAATCACTTCAAAAACCAAGTGGCGACATATACTTTACTTACAATGTTCGAGCTCCTTCAGGCTGAAGCTTATTTTGTTAAAGAAGTACTAACTTGGTTTACCTGCGTATCACGTGTCCTCTAAGTCTTTCAAAGGTTGGCTGGAAGAGATCTCTTAATGGGATAAGCCCGCCTTTGTGCCTGTATTTTTCTTATTTTTGTAATGTGTTTTTAAATGTTTTTGGTACAATAAAGTGATTACATACATACATACATACAAAGAGTCTACCGTGACAAATACATTCAAATGTGCATCATGTATTTTGCCCTTGCAGGGTATTTATATGGCCTTTAACTGTAGTTTTGCATATAACTGTAATTTTGCTTTTGTAAAAATCAAAAGAGTTGATTTGTTTATTACAAAATAAATACAATAGTCCATGCAGCCATCCAGGGGCTGCCTACATTCTGACTCTAGGTTAGCATATTTTTCTAATATGCTACCATGGTTCTTTTTCTTTTTCTGATGGGCCAATGGACTACACTTACAAAAAAATATATTATAATCGTCTTGAATAACAAATTTTGTTTCAAGTTTCAAGTTTTTATTGCATAGTCAAAATCACATACAAAGATGGTACATATGACACCCTGTTAGTTAGGGTACAGCAACATAGTGAGAGCACAGTATTGGATAACCATATTTTGATTCTTAATATACTGCACACCATTGTTATTGTATGTACCATTTTATAAGAAGGTATAGTATAAGTCACATACATAAACTGTACCTATTTACTTAGTCAACGAGAAAAAAATGTTCTTTCTTGGTTCATTCCCATTCTGACTGACAGCTGATTGTATGAGTTGAGGTAATGTAATGATGATGATCTATTATCCATACATATCAACTGAATTTTAGTCAGCTATGAGAGCCATAGAATCCGCATACTGACCAAATTGTTTCTTGTAAAGAATGTACTGTTAGTAAAATTTTACATGAAATCTAATCTTTATTCAGTTGACACTACAAAGTAAACATACACATGAATTTTGATATCATTCCAGTTTACAGTGTCAAATGAAACATACCTACAACTATATGATTTGATATCAAATATCAACTTGTAGGTACGAGCCACCTATTGTGGCTCAGTGTGTGTGGCAATCTGTCCCTAATCAGACATTTAATCATGTGTTAAAACATGCTGTGATTAACTAAATATCATGGTGGAAATACCACTAAATGGATTAAACAGTAAATATATTTTATTAATTAATTCTTTTCTCATCTTGATTTCAACTTAACATTCAGTTGAAAGTTGAAATTAATGATTTGATTAATGTTTGAATTAATTATCAGAACAGTGCTGCATTATTGAACTGCTTTATTATTGTAATAAAGAAAAGTTTATTAGCTTGATCATTCAGTGAGTTCATTACCTGAGTGAGTAATTGTCTTTTTATAACAATATATTTATTGTAAGTAATGCAAGACTTATGTTTTTATTTTGTGCCTTGATAAGTGTTATCAATATAATAGGTATTTTTTTATCAATGTAAAACCGACTTCACTAACCAAACACATGTTTATATGAATAACAGAAATTGCTGCACACTGATTTTAATAATACTACTTGAAACCTCATAAGGCAATAACCAAATATAATGTTGGTAAAATTGTAACAGGTTTTGTAGTTTTTAAGATAGGTATATGCGAGAATAAAATTATAGAAATACAGACTATGAAGCGACAGTATTAAAAAAGTTCTTGCGTTTGTAGCTTCTATATGTCGCAGTACGATGGCAGAATTAGGTTTTTGGCCAAAAACCTAGGTTTTTGGCCAAAAGCCGGCATATGGCAGAATCGTAGACCTCCTTCGGTCATCGTCCTAAGCTGATCCAGGTTTTTGGCCAAAAACCTAGGATTTTGGCCAAAATCCTAGATTTGTTTAGTATTATGTCTTTTTTTGCATTTGGGGGGAACTTCTTCGTCTTCGAGTGGTACACCAAGTCGCCCAACGAGCCGATGGACCCTGGTATCAGAGTTTTCAACCACCTACTGCAAGTAGCAGGCCTCTAACATGGTTGTGTAACGACCGCCGTCTAAGTGATCATAGAGAGCAATCGGGACTGACGGCTTACCGTGCCCGTGTGGTTCGGGGGAACGAGGAGTGGAGAGGTACTTTATACACCTCCCTCTGATCTTCTGAGGGTAGACTTGGACACCGTAAATGGACACCTTAGAAGGACGGGGGGTAACATCAGACAGTCTGAACAGCAGGATTGCCTCGGATTCCCTGAAGGGCAGGGGGAGCATCAGACACCATAAGAGCAGGACGTACCACTGAACGTTCTAGAGGATTGGTGGTAGCGTTGGACGCCCTGGAGACCAGGAGGTAGCGTCGGACCCCCAGAAAATCCAACGCCCGTCATTTTACTTCCTCCAGAGTGTCCGACGCTACCCACGCCCTCCAGAGCGTCTGACGCTACCTCCCACCCTCCAGAACGTCCAATGCTACCTCCTGCCTTTCGAGGTGTATGCCCAAACCACACGGGCACGTTAAGCCGTCGGTCCCGATTGCTCTTTATGATCACTTAGACGGCGGTCGTTACACAACCTTGTCAGAGGCCTGCTCCTTGCAATAGGCGGTATAAAAACTCTAACACCAGGGTTCATCGGGTCGTTGGGCAACTTGGTGTACCACTCGAAGAAGAAAAAGTTCCGCCGAAATGCAAAAAAAGCCATAATACTAAACAAATCTAGGATTTCGGTCAAAATCCTAGTTTTTTGGCCAAAATCCTAGGTTTTTGGCCAAAATCCTAGGTTTTTGGCCAAAAACCTGGATCAGCTTAGGACGATGGCCGAAAGAAGTCTACGATTTTGCCATATGCCGGCTTTTGGCCAAAACCTAGGTTTTTGGCCAAAAACCTGATTCTGCCATCGTACTGCGACATATACAAATTGACAGTTGTATATCAACATACTTGTAGACCATGAGTCCCGCCACAACTCGTACCGAGCGGAGGACGAGACGCGGGCGCGGGTGTCGGAGGCGACGCCGCTGCTGCAGCGCTTCCCGCAGCCGGCGGCCAGCCCGCCGCGCGACCAGACCACCGCCGCCGTCGTCGCGCTGCTGCTGCTCATCCTCATCGGCGGCGCCATCATCGGGATATACCTGCTCGTAGTGCAGAATGAGTCAGGTGTGTATGTAGCGCTCCCCGCTTCCCGCAGCCGGCGGCCAGCCCGCCGCGCGACCAGACCACCGCCGCCGTCGTCGCGCTGCTGGCGCTCATCCTCATCGGCGGCGCCATCATAGGGATATACCTGCTCGTGGTGCAGAATGAGTCAGGTGTGTAATGTAGCGCTCCCCGCAGCCCGCAGCCAGCCCGCCGCGCGACCAGACCACCGCCGCCGTCGTCGCGCTGCTGGCGCTCATCCTCATCGGCGGCGCCATCATCGGGATATACCTGCTCGTGGTACAGAATGAGTCAGGTGTGTAATGTAGCGCTCCCCGCAGCCCGCAGCCAGCCCGCCGCGCGACCAGACCACCGCCGCCGTCGTCGCGCTGCTGCTGCTCATCCTCATTGGCGGCGCCATCATAGGGATATACCTGCTCGTGGTACAGAATGAGTCAGGTGTGTAATGTAGCGCTCCCCGCAGCCCGCAGCCAGCCCGCCGCGCGACCAGACCACCGCCGCCGTCGTCGCGCTGCTGCTGCTCATCCTCATTGGCGGCGCCATCATAGGGATATACCTGCTCGTGGTACAGAATGAGTCAGGTGTGTAATGTAGCGCTCCCCGCAGCCCGCAGCCAGCCCGCCGCGCGACCAGACCACCGCCGCCGTCGTCGCGCTGCTGCTGCTCATCCTCATTGGCGGCGCCATCATAGGGATATACCTGCTCGTGGTACAGAATGAGTCAGGTGTGTAATGTAGCGCTCCCCGCAGCCCGCAGCCAGCCCGCCGCGCGACCAGACCACCGCCGCCGTCGTCGCGCTGCTGCTGCTCATCCTCATTGGCGGCGCCATCATAGGGATATACCTGCTCGTGGTACAGAATGAGTCAGGTGTGTAATGTAGCGCTTCCCGCAGCCCGCAGCCAGCCCGCCGCGCGACCAGACCACCGCCGCCGTCGTCGCGCTGCTGCTGCTCATCCTCATTGGCGGCGCCATCATAGGGATATACCTGCTCGTGGTACAGAATGAGTCAGGTGTGTAATGTAGCGCTCCCCGCAGCCCGCAGCCAGCCCGCCGCGCGACCAGACCACCGCCGCCGTCGTCGCGCTGCTGGCGCTCATCCTCATCGGCGGCGCCATCATCGGGATATACCTGCTCGTGGTGCAGAATGAGTCAGGTGTGTATGCAGCGTTTCCCGCAGCTCGTAGCCCTTCCCGCAGCTCGCAGCCCGCAGCCCGCCGTGCAACCGGACCTCCACCGCCATGGTAATGGGTATACGGGCTGTTTTCCGCAACTCGACGTCTCAATGCGCCAATTTTGCGTGAAGGGCAAAGAACACCACCATCTTCAAGATATACAGAATGAGTCAGGTACAACACATTAGATTGGTAAAGCATTCTTTAACTTCTCGGCTCTCCTAGTATATTGTTCTACCTAGCCTACCTATCTGTAGGGTATAGTACCTATCTATAAAAATATCAATCACGCGCTCTGTATGTGTTCAGTCTGTTCCGTATTGTCGAGAAGATTACAGAGTACTTATGTGAGGATATCAGCTGTTGGCAGTCGTGTAACAAACGTTATCCTTGATATTCATATTGATAAGCCTGTATTGATTTAATTTGTGAAATCAGTCTGTTTGAATTATCTCACGTTATTATTATCTCTCATTTATTGCTTGATATCCTCGTCTGCTATAATCCTATGTGTAATTGTGTAGCCTTTAAAAAATAGGATTTTTGGGGAGTCAAGAAAATGATCTATTTCACGGCCGTGCCATAAGAGTAGCATAGGACCGTGAGGATTAGCAAAATAGAGAAGAGGCCTATACCCTGCAGTGGGTTGATGTGGGCTGATGATGATGAATCTATTTCGATAATCATTATGATGCTAGTTGATCTCTGATTGTTATAGCTACTATGACCCGCTATTATATGTATTCCAGACAACATATTGCCGCCGGTGGAGGCGCCTCTCCGGCTGGTGAGCGCGCTGCAATGGAGCGGAGTGCCGCATGTGGCGGAGAGCGCAAGCTTCACCGCGCGGCATCTGGTCGCGACCCAGACGGACACGCCGCCCTGCCACGACACGCCGCAGTGCGCGAGCCTGCTGCACCAAATGCAGGTAGCTACACAGTTGGAGGAGAGTCTACGTTTTTTGACAGTGACCGCTTCTCGTTACCTTCTAGAAGGTCTAGAACAGAGTAAGAGGAAGGGCAGTTGAGACCTGTAAAACGGTATGCCATTATCCAATCTACACCGCAATCGCCCAAATTAGACTAACAGGCTACACTACTTCCATTCCACGCGTCCACGCAGGTTCTACTGGGCTCTAATTTGAATGAGTTTTATCATCGTCTTTACCCCATTTCTACCGTTGGGTGTCGTAGAAGGCGATTCTCAACAATAATTTCCAGAAATCAGTTTCTCTCTACGTGACGTGATTCTCGAGATCCATGATGGGCCGTGCCATAGAAAGCCTCTCAATGGCACGCCCAAATAATTAGCTTATATCTTTTGTACGGCTCATCCGATTATTCTGATTTATTGCACTTGGGGTCGTCAAATTTTTCACATTTATTTGGAGTAATAATAAGATCTTCACTAAATACGTGGTTCGATTTATGAGATCTGGCGGGGCGTGCCATAAAGACGCTCTCTCTCTATAATGCGCCCATTTCTCTATTCGTTATATCTTGTATACGTTGACCTGACAAATCCTGCTTTTTGTGCGAAAAATTTCGAAAGATACCTAATCGTCAATTATTCTAAACACTCAAAGTCATGGATTTCCCCATGGGGCGTGCCATAAAGAAGCAATGAAGGGAAGCAATGAAGGGATCCGATCAAATCCTAGACGACCTTGTTGTGAGGTATCTAATAAAATATCGGCTTACATCTGAGGGTTCATCAATAGTTTACTCGATAATATTACACCGCTAACCTAGATCTCTACCCTTGCAAACTTGTCCTGGTTTTATTTGAAGGTGAGGTTTTACATTTCAGTTCAGCTTATTGGGTGACAAGGACTTGCCTTGGCGAGACCAGGTACACCCACGATACACTTAACGTACCTTTGATCGAATAAAAATTGGAGAGTAACGCACTTTTTACTCGTAAAACAGATTGATAGTAAATTACAAATTTTAAAACATATGCCGAATATGTGGTGCAATGATTTAAGAGTTGCAACGAACTGACGTCAAAAGGACATGCCATTTATCAATGCTCTGGGCTTTACCACAAAAAACTTAGATACGGGTTGAGCTTTGTCTAGTATTCCTTTGTATGAAGCTATTTTGTAAAACACGCGTTGAACGCGCGTCTAACTAAAATACTTGGACCCGATACCGATACCTAACGTGATAAAAATACTGGGAACTAAATGGGAATTAATAATATTGCTCAGGTAAAACATTTTAACTGAGTCTATTTTCATAATAAGAATGTCAGAAACCACATGTTCCATGGGGAAAGTTGATCAATTTCATGATCCTCGCACGCATGCAATGTTTTCGATTCACCGTCCCTTCCACCCTGTATATGGCATTATATTTTACGATATTATTTGTGTGAATTCCAGGCGAACTCATCGCAGGGTCTGCAGTACAACTTCCTGGTGTCGTCGAACGGGGAGACTTACGAGGCGCTGGGCTGGAGGAGACCCTCCCCCATGTTCCCCGAATACCCATCGGCCCTTGTCTTAGCATTCATAGGTAAGTGAAACTCTAAACCGGAACTATTGTTCAAATTTGGATAGAACAAATTTTCCCAATAACATAGTAATCCAGACCCTCTGGTCCAATAACTTAACGAAGATTCACAGAATCTTCGAACGGGGAGACTTACGAGGCGCTGGGCTGGAGGAGACCCTCCCCCATGTTCCCCGAATACCCATCGGCCCTTGTCTTAGCATTCATAGGTAAGGTAAAACTCTAAAGCAAAACTGTTATAAAAATTGGGATTTTCCTTCGAGTGGGACACCAAGTCGTCCAACGACCCGATGAACCCTGGTGTAGAGATTTTTAACCGCCTACTGCAAGTAACAGGCCTCTGACATGGTTGTGTAACTACCGCCGCCTAAGTGATCATAGACAGCAACCAGGACCGACGGGAACCATCATGCTTTTCGGATAATCGTGTGGTTCTATGCCTACAATGTCCGAACCAGACTGGGAACAAATTCACAAAGTGATAAATATGAACTTTGTGAGTGACCCTGCCGGGAATGGAACCCGTAACCTTCTGCGTCGCAGGCAGTCGTACTAAACACTGCGCCTCATCGGCTGTCTCAAATTAGGATACAACAGATCGACTTAGTCTAAATTACAGGGTGTAAGGGACAGCGCTCTGAATACTCATAGGATTCATTCAGTCCATGAAATTGGTAAATATTCCCTTCGATATATTTCTTAGTAGACTTTTCATAGTAAATGCAGTCAGCTGGTGGTAATTTTTGTATGGTATGATGAGTTTTTTGTCATTTCCTGACACATGTTCAAGAGGAATGATTGTCAGTATCATGGTCTGTTTCCATTCTCCATGATTTAGTTAGGCATTCTGACTTGGGGCCATCTGGGGGTATGGGGTCGTTGAACGACTCGGTGTCCCACACGAAGAGAGAGAGAGCGCCCCTACCAAGTCGAACTCGAAGCAAACACTCCCATGCCATTCTCTATTTGAAAACCTCTCGATGGAGGTGGTTGTTTATCTTTGTTGTAAATTTTTTACATGCTATACGGGGTGTAAGGGACAGCTCTCCGAATACTGATAGGGTGCAATCAGACCATGAAACTGAACAACTTCCCATTGTAATTTTTTTCAGGAGACGTAAAAATTTTTTGGACCTCCCATACAAAATTACGATGAGCTGACTGCATTTAGTATGGGAAGTCAAAAAAATTTTTACGTCTCCTGATTTTTTTTTCAATGGGAAGTTGTTCAGTTTCATGGTCTGATTGCACCCTATTAGTATTCGGAGAGCTGTCCCTAACACCCTGTATAATTTGTCGGCAGGTAATTTCACGACGTCGCCTCCATCGCGCGCCCAGTTGGACGAGGCGCGCGACTTTATCGCGGAGTCGGTGTCGCTCGGGCGGTTGCACCCCGCGTACGTTGTTGTGGGCAAGACGCGGCAGGCCACGCCCACTCAGCTGTTCCGCACGCTCAGTAAGTTGCCGCGATGGAATCACACGCTCAGCGACAGATATTGAACGAACACTTCAAGACATTTTTGGAAAAATTTGCAAAATTTTCCACCGCGGTCAGGATTTGAATCTGCGACCGGAATCTGGAATCTGTACTGCCGACGCCACTACCAATTGGGCTTCCGCGGTTCTATCCTAGCCTGCGAATTTAGCAAGTATACCTTGGCCACTAACGCGTGGCACGGCTCCATTTACCGGAATAATTTAGATAACAAGTAACACGGAAAGTGTTTAAAACTTTAGTATTTATACATGTGCATTTTCAATTGGTTTTGACCGTCCAAGCTGTTCTCTCTTGGAACGTAATTAATTTACGCCAGATGAAAAAAATATCTCCCATTAAAGTGTGCCTAGCGAATTTAGTTTTGTATGACTATAGTTCACTCTAGATATGGATGAACTCTAGTATATTTCCTCCATTTTCTAGATTATTTCAATGTTATAGGCTTGAGTAAGTGAAAGTTTCCGAATCAAGCGGGACTCAGGTATTTGTTATTTCGCTCAATTTGTAAATAGTAGATACCTAAGACATTATTGATTTTATGACCTCGAAAGAAAAATGCATAACATTGTAAATATTTTACAGTTAAACATATGTAGGTGCCTAAAACATACGTGAAGAATTATGACGATAGGTACCCGGTAAGGGTAACCCGAGTTATGCATGTTTTCAACATTTTCATACAAACGTATTTCCTGTTTTCTTTTCGAATAATGCATGAAAAAAATAAAACTATGGAAGAAAAAATATATCAGATATTTTATTTTCTTCTCGTAAATATTTTATTACTAAATAAAAATGTAGGGGCATGCCTATATCAGGCCTTAACGTAATTTATACAATATTATAGCTCTACATGCATTACTCGAAAAGCAAACCTTTGTATGAAAACTTCGAGATAGAATGTACGGGTAGATGACGACTTTCTTTCGAACTGAGGTTCGGTTTTACTATTGTAACTAAATTAAAATTATCGCCATTTATAACTATGCGTTACATTTATTTAGTTTAGATTAAGAAAGAATAGATCTAAACACTGTAATGTTATTTTAAATTATGTAAAAGACAAATGTGGTGAAAGCAAGTACGTGTATAGTATAGTATAATTTTATTATTATCCATTTTAAGTTTATCAGACGTTTTATAAAAGCGACAATGATTGTTTGGTTTTATTTACAACTGCTTGCATTTTATTGTTATTAAACCAGAAGTACACTTATTTATGAATTATTTATTTAATGGTGAATTTTAAGTTTGGATTATTTGGCATTTATGAATTTTTGTTTGTTCGTGTTGTGTATTGTATTATTTTGGGCATTAATGCTATCGTTTTCCCGACATACCTATGATATATTTACCTATTATTATTTTATTTATTACCTATTTCCCGACATACCTATAAACCTTCCTCTTAAATCACCATATGTAATACAAAAAACCGTATAAAAATCTGTTGCGTGGTTTAGGAAGAGTTAGACAGCGAATTAAAAAAGATACCAGGTGATTAGACAGTAAGGTACCCTATATTATCAAGCTGGTTTAATAATGGGGTAATGGCCAACCGACTACGCAATGTACATAGAATTTTGCCTGTAGACTTGTAGTCTGTAGTTTGATAATATAGTGCACTGGTGTTAGGCTCAGCCGCCGTGGCTTAGCTGTAATCGTCAACACGGTTTTAGGACCTCGAAGAATGGTAGTGGCCCACTATGAAGTATTTAAGGGACGGCACGATTTGTTTGACAAGGGCCTTCCGGTAAATTGGCTGAAACTTTGGGGAAAGGTAGTACGTAATGCTCTCATCAAAATGTAAAAAAACAGCGAACAAAAATGACCAGTTTTCGAGATATAGCTATTTTAATGTTGAAGTCACAAAACATACTTTGATGTTAAAACGTAACTCATTAAGTCAAATGTCATCTTTGTACTTATTTTTTACGTTTATCTGTATAAAACCAACCCACGAGGTAATTATTTCAATTGAAAAAGTGTCTGTTTCGGGTATCTTATACATAATATATCAGCAAGGCAAGCTAGATCGCCTAAGCTATATAAGATACAGCAATGGCTCCAAAGCAAAAGTTGTTTAGCATGATAAGCCGCCTCTGCTAGCACATGGACAACAGGATTCTGGAGTAGACCACCAGGACCCCATCTAAACCATAAAATATACAGAAATGCCTCCATAGCAAAAGCTGTTCAGCATGATGGACTGCTTCTGCTTACAGACTGGCGTCGAGTTTCTGGAGTACCAGATGTAGACCACCAGGAGCTCACTTTTTTACATTTTGATGAGAGCATTGCGTACTATCTTTCCCCAAAATTTCAGCCAATATGACCGGACGGCCCTTGTCGAATAAATCATGAGGGGGGGGAATTTTGCCCATGTCCAGCAGTGGACTATTGTGGACTGTTGTATGGTCGATTGGGAGTTCGTTTAAGCATAATATGAATAAATAATATGAAGTGCTTTGTTTTGACTACGAATATTTAGTGCAATATTATAAAATAATAATTTATGTACATAATTTTGTAAAAAAGAAGACACGATTGTGATACTACATAATTTTAGAGTGAGTCTGTACAAGTACCAAATGAATAAAATATGAATGAATTTTATTTAATTGTTTTATTTAATTATTATAGTACAAACATTATTCAACATTTTAATCAGATCAAAATACTGTAAACAATATACAAAAATCTAAAATACTTATAATAGGTAAGTACCTATAATATTAAAAAGTAACTACTCTTGATACTTTTCAGTGATATCACTGCAGTAGCCTATAGAAGTATGTACTGCAGTAGCGTTCCTTTACCCCTTCAAACAACAAATGACTTTAGGCAAACGTATATTTTATTATACATTTACAAAAAAACGGTCTCAATAGGCTGGTTCATCTTGAACCCTTTTTCATGAACCTTGTGTTGTGTACATTTACGTACTCTATCCAACGACTCTATCAAAAATATGTATTTGTAAAATATTTGTATTCGATTTAGAAAAGTAGGTACGAACTAAATAAATTGTAATACAAGATTACAAAAATTGTACGTACACTTTTTAATAATATTTACAGTTTCCTATTCACCACGATCCGCGAATTGGGTTTCGGGCGACTTTGCCATTTAGTTAAAATTAAGTCAGGTAGCCCTCCCAGTGTTTTAGCACCGACCCACTTCTACTGCCGTTTGAAGCACGCCTTTTAAGGTAATTGATACAAATCTTATACTGGGTAAAATATAGCAAAAACTTGGAACTGGCTGGTGTTATGGAACAACTTTTCCAAAGGAACATAGATCAAATATGAAAAAAAAATTACCTCCCATACAAAATTTGCGATCAGCTGATTTAAGTTACTTTAGGAGGCCCATTTTTTTCATATTTAGTCCTATGTTCCCTGGGGAATTGTTCCTTATCATCACCAGACAGTTCTTAGTTTTCACTATCGGTAACTATGAATTTCACCCCATATTGGTTAACATGAGCAAACGGCTGCGTAATTCGCACGAGCCTTGATCGTGCATACAGACAGACAGACAGACTTACCGAAATGATAAGGGTTTCTAGTAGACTACGAAACCCTAAAAATGGCACCGTGTGGCAACATACTGGAAAATTAAATTTAATTCGCCGCTACTCGCAAAGAAGAAGAATTTTAAAAATGTGCGTTTCATTTACAGGTTTATTTCAAACGGCGATTAGAAGTGCGTCGTTTTTTACTACATAGGCTTAACCTAGTTGAGCGCAAAGCTAATCTATTTCTAGTTTTCTGAAGCTGCCTTGTACTGACGCCATATCTTCTTTGGCTGGCCTTCTTGAGGAGATGATGCCGCGCGTGCTGAGGATCTGCATGTCGTCTAGGCCGAGGACCTAGAAATTTGATGAAAGTATTATTAATTCACAAAACATATATTGACAATGGCTCCATTTGACGAGTTCTTTAACATGATATACCTATGTAACTGAGCAAAATAATTACTACTTGTACTAGTAATATTTATAATATTCGTTATTTAAATGTACAATGACTTATAAATAAATAAATAAATATTCTGGACATTTCACACTGCGCCATCTAGCCCCAAACTAAGCAAAACTTGTACTATGGGAACCAGACAGCTGAATATAAATACACTAGCAGCCCGCCCAGCGGTTTCACCCGCTGCTACTTACCTGTTTTCCCGTAGAAATTGGATCTTTGCCCGTAGTAAAAAGTCCATTACTCCGATCCAGCAGAGGTAAATGTTTGCGAGCAAAAGCGGCCCGACATGTTGAATAACTTTTACTTTGAAGCCATGGCCGTATCTCTTATAGTTTAGATGGGATGCTGGTGGTCTTCATCAGGTACTCCAGATCCTCGATGACCATGTGCCAGCAGAAGCGGCCCGTCATGGTGAACAACTGGGATGCTGGAGGTCTTCATCAGGTGCTCCAGATCCTCGATGACCATGTGTCAGCAAAAGCGGCCCGTCATGGTGAACAACTTTGTCTATGAAGCCATGGCCGTATCTCTTATAGTTTATATGGGATGCTGGTGGTCTACATCAAGTACTCCAGACCCTCGTGACCATTTGCCAGCAGAAGCGGCCCGTCATGCTGAATAACTTTTACTTTGAAGCCATTACCGTATCTCTTATAGTTTATATGGGATGCTGGTGGTCTTCATCAGGTGCTCCAGATCCTCGATGCCCATGTGCCAGCAGAAGCGGCCCGTCATGGTGAACAACTTTTTCTATGAAGCCATGACCGTATCTTTTATAGTTTAGATGGGATGCTGGTGGTCTTCATCAGGTATTCCAGATCCTCGAGGGCTGACAAAAAGTAGTCCATGTCCATCTTTACTATGCTAGTAATATCAGTGCCAAATTTCGCGAAGATCGGTAAAGCGGTTTAACTTATTTGGGTAATATCCGCTGTATTTCCCGCTTTTCCTGCTGCTTACCGTTTTCCCGTGGTAATGAGGAATTTTCCCGTGGTAAAAAGTAGCCTATGTTACTCAGGAATGTTGTAGCTTTCTAATGGTGAAAGAATTTTCGAAATCGGTCCAGTAGTTTCGGAGTTTATCGATTACATACATACAAAAAAACAAACAAACAAACAAAGTTTTCCTCTTTATTATATTAGTGTAGATTGCTTTCCAAACATTTGTGTTGGTGGGGATCGAACCCACGACCCTTGGCGTGGCAGGCAGGGGTACTAACCACTACGCCATCGGGCCAGTCATATAAACAAATTGTTTACAAATAAATGAAATGAATAAATGAAATTACCTTCTTCTTCTGTTCGCTGAGCAGCTGCCGCGTGTATTCGATCATGGCCTCGTGAGGGATCTTCCCGCCATGCGTGGTCGGCAGGCAACTCGGGTCCATGTGCTTGTGAAGCTGCTTCAGGTTTGTGTGGCACTGTAATTGCATTACGAACATCTCAGAGGTAGCCTTATTAGAATAGCAGCATCCCATTCCTACCCGTGGGTGTCGTAAAAAGCGACTAACGGATTGATCCAAGGAATGGGCAGCAGCGTTCCCTGTGAATATCTTCAACACCTTGCGCTGCGCTCGCCAATCCGCCTGCCAAGCGTGGTTAGTTTGACAATACCCCCCAATTGGGGGAGGCCCATCACATCCAGCAGTAGACTGTTGTGGCTGTAATAGTATCGTAACTAGTGTCCTTTGACCTTGGGTACTGAGTTTCATTCAGTTTAGTCCTACCTACACTACCCTTTAATACAAACATCATCGGTTTTCGTAACAAACGTACCTACTTACAAGTCAGCCATGCTCAGATAAGTATATCATAATCATAAACTAAGGAGCCAACTTACACTTGCGTTTGTCAACTTACATGAAGCCAATTTGGGCCTGACCTAACAGCAAGCAGATGTATTAAAAAACAAGAACTCAACTGCGGTAATTTCATAGTTAAATGCAATAAAAATCCGCCATTTGAATTTATGATTTTTGAATATAGCGTGAGTGACACTGCTCACGCTGCAAAGATGTAACTAACGACACCTCATTTGTCAAGATCCGCCCAACCGTTTGGGCTGTAGCCCATGGAAACGAATTTCCGGATACATACCTACTTACATACCATACATACATGTTCTCGAAAAACATAACCCTTCTGAGGCAGCCGTGTAAAAACCACACCTAGTCTACACTTACAGTTGCATTGTCAACTTACGTGAAGTCTCTGGGCCATTTTGGGCGTGACCCAACAGACAATTAGTGTGCATCATACATAATCCACAACTAGCCTAAAATTACACTTGCGTTGTCAACTTACGTGTAGTCTCTGGGCCATTTTGGGCGTGACCTTGCTGACGGCAAAGTCGATGATGTACTTGAGGGCTGCGGGCGCGTTCACTATGTGGAACTCCTTGTGACGCATCGGCATCGATTGCTGGACAGAAAAACTACAGGTACATTTGCTTGTTACAAATATAAAATTTTATTACTCTGTGCACTCAAGCGAAGTGTAATAATTTCACTAACTTTACTAAATTAAATACTTTTAAAGCAATTTTTTTATAATATTATGGCGGTCGTTTCGTTACACAACCATGTCAGAGGCCTGATGCTTGCAGCAGGCAGTTGAAAAACTGACACCAGGGTCCATCGGGTCGTTGAACGACTCGCTGTCCCATTTGAAGAGAGAGAGAGAGATTAGATTATGTTGGTTTGAGTTGATTATACGTAGGTAAGTCAATTTCTGAAAAGTCGTAATTCGATTCCGCAACATACCTTCTTACCTACCTAACTAAAATCTTTTTTTTAAGGTCAACGGTATGTTTTCTTTTTTAGGGTAGGTGTGAGTCGTGTGATACAAGCAAAATTAGTAGCAGATACTAGCTAGCGAAAATTCAGAAATAGACTCCCTAGAGCTCCGCTTACGCTTTCTGGAATTGAGCTACGCTTACGCCTTTAGTATTTGAGCCCCTGTGCTGCATTTCCCATTCAGTTGTCCACAAATTCTTTGGTCCACTGGGTCCTCCATCAGCTCATTACTCACACTTCATGAGGCGCGCGAAGTCCGACGGGTTCCAGGTGGTGACGTGCGCGGCTGTAGCTCCACTGCCGTCGTCGACATGTGTGAACCAGCACACCTGATCTGCAGGTCCTACATCACACACTCACCTCCCCCCACTTCATGAGCCTTGCGAAGTCTGACGGGTTCCAGGTGGTGACGTGCGCGGCTGTAGCTCCACTCCCGTCGCCCACGTGCGTGAACCCGCACACCTGGTCTGCAGGTCCTCCATCACACACTCACCTCCCCCCACTTCATGAGCCTTGCGAAGTCTGACGGGTTCCAGGTGGTGACGTGCGCGGCTGTAGCTCCGCTGCCGTCGCCCACGTGCGTGAACCCGCACACCTGGTCCACCGGGTCCTCCACCAGCTCATACACTCACCTCCCCCCACTTCATGAGTCTTGCGAAGTCTGACGGGTTCCAGGTGGTGACGTGCGCGGCTGTAGCTCGATCGTGAACCCGCACACCTGGTCCTGCAGCAGCTCACACACTCACCTCCCCCCACTTCATGAGCCTTGCGAAGTCCGAGGGGTTCCAGGTGGTGACGTGCGCCGCACTCGCTCCGCTGCCGTCGCCGACATGTGTGAACCCGCAGACCTGGTCTGCAGGTCCTCCAGCACACACTCACCTCCCCCCACTTCATGAGCCTTGCGAAGTCCGAGGGGTTCCAGGTGGTGACGTGCGCGGCTGTCGCTCCACTGCCGTCGCCCACGTGCGTGAACCCGCACACCTGGTCTGCAGGTCCTCCATCACACACTCACCTCCCCCCACTTCATGAGCCTTGCGAAGTCTGACGGGTTCCAGGTGGTGACGTGCGCGGCTGTAGCTCCGCTGCCGTCGCCCACGTGCGTGAACCCGCACACCTGGTCCACCGGGTCCTCCACCAGCTCATACACTCACCTCCCCCCACTTCATGAGTCTTGCGAAGTCTGACGGGTTCCAGGTGGTGACGTGCGCGGCTGTAGCTCGATCGTGAACCCGCACACCTGGTCCTGCAGCAGCTCACACACTCACCTCCCCCCACTTCATGAGCCTTGCGAAGTCCGAGGGGTTCCAGGTGGTGACGTGCGCCGCACTCGCTCCGCTGCCGTCGCCGACATGTGTGAACCCGCACACCTGGTCTGCAGGTCCTCCAGCGGCTCATACACTCACCTCCCCCCACTTCATGAGCCTTGCGAAGTCCGACGGGTTCCAGGTGGTGACGTGCGCGGCTGTAGCTCCACTGCCGTCACCCACGTGCGTGACCCCGCACACCTGGTCTGCAGGTCCTCCAGCAGGGCTCATACACTCACCTCCCCCCACTTCATGAGGCGCGCGAAGTCTGACGGGTTCCAGGTGGTGACGTGCGCGGCTGTAGCTCCACTGCCGTCGCCGACATGTGTGAAGCCGCAGACCTGGTCCACCGGGTCCTCCATCAGGCTCTCGTACACCAGCGCGTGCGCGCGGCACATGTCCCAGCAGTTGAACTTTGTCGCGTTGAATTTGCCTACACAAAAATAGATAGTGGGTGATTTCACAATTAGCATCTTTTGATTGGAAATACTAACTTATAAGTTTCCTGTACATTGCTAACTCTAGTACTGTGTGTACTATGTACGTATAGTCATCCAATCCACTGTGTCACTTTTGTACCTTTTTCATACTTTGGTACCTAATTATTTATTACTTTCGTGAGTAGTAAATAATGATCTTGAGAAGTCAGAAAAGAAATATATTTGAGAGCATGTATTGTTCATTTTGTTGATATTTTACACACAATTAAAGGCTCGCGAAAATATTCTTATCTAAGTAATTTAGAAAATAAGATATAATTTCAACTACTTGATCCTTAATAGAAAAAGTAGGACTAGCCGAATACATAGGTAGATACCTACATAGTTTACGATAGACTTTCAACTATGTATTTGAATTACCATCGATATGTAGCCGTCTCGTTAGGCCAGCTGATGCGATTTCTGATTTTCGCCATTTAGTTACCTACTTGTATCAGTTTTTATTACATTTGTAAGTGTGGCCCAGTAGACTCTCTGGATATTAAGATTAATTGATTTTATTCCATTACTATTGTAGCAACTGTTATAATTACAACATTCAAAAGTCTAGCATTTACGAGAGATGATGAAAACCATTCAGTCTGTAGAAATATTTGTACCGGCTAAACTTTTATTGCACTTGATCGATTAGCTATGGGTGTTACGGGTATTACGGGTGTTACCTCATATTAAGGCATACTGTTGCGATGGAGTTTGGATTGCATAGTGTCTTACCCATATCGTACACGATGACTCGCCGTCCCTTTGCGTCGCGCACCGGTGATACCGCGATGTACCTTTAAAATAGATAATTATTTTAGGTATATCATTAAGTCCATCATCATCTTCCTGTCCTTATCCTTAATCAGTTGGGGTCGGTTTTGTTACAACACAAAATCATGTAGCAAAAGGATTCGGGTATGTTTTATGACCGGCCTGAAGTTAACCCTCCTTTTATGCTATTGTAAGTGGTTTCACCGACACCATGCGGTTGATCATAGTACAGATATTGAGCCAAGGTAAAATACTCTACTTCGCCTTTTACGAAACTCCCCAGGCGAACTAGGGGTGGCAGTTATTCTTAGCCGCTACTACACAGCAAAGCCGCTACCATAATTAAGTCCATTAAATAATGAAGCTACTGCCAGTGGCACTTCAAACAACCCTACAACAGTTATTGATTTTCCTTACAATACTTTAGGGTAATTAAATTTCTGAAGGGGTAGTGTCTTAACCGGAACCGTTAGATTGTAGGTACGTATGTAGGTAGAGTATGTTCAACAGTGGACTTTATTGTGGCTGTTATGATGATGATGATGTAGAGTATCTAACTACAACCTGGTTCACAAAAGAAAGCAACACTATTGTTGACATCTTGCTCAAATGTCTCCTTCTTTCCCGGGTCCCTTTTTTCTCCTTCTTTCTTCTTTCTTTTACGGGTCTCTTGTGAACCAGGTAGTAGAGGCGTTACTTTAGATGATGTGTTTGTATGAAAATGCCGTGCCCAGAAGGCTCGTAACTAGACTACTTACAAACGTCACAACACAAAGCCAGGTCGAGTATCACTCGGCTAAGAGCATTGCATAACGATATGGGATGTGTTTAGTGAGGTTCAACCGCGGTTCAACTCGATCCAAGGCTGACAGTAAGTACATCAGTCAGATTTTTGACCACTTTCACACACTTTTGCGTCATTCATTGTTAACATACTATGTGTGTTAGTGGGTTAAAACGTTTATAGCGGCCGACATTTCCGTAACCATAGGTATGCGAATTACCATTAGGCTCTTTTATCACCAACTCATAATTTGTAATTAAATTAGTCATAGTCGCCATGTAAGTAAATAATGGTAGGGTCATTGGCGAGATGTTACATAAAAATACGTAAAGTGCCTCATTTAAACATTACCAACTAAAGTAGGTTATTTTGACGCAAGTGTCTTTGAGAGTTAAGTAAATAAATTATCTCATACAAGTCTCATACCCACCTATTTGTCAGAAAAGTGCAACCCGCTTACAACTAGGTAGGTAAGGCAACAAAAACATGTTTCAAACTTAAGGGCAAGGCCAAGGCCAAGTGCAGGCCACTGCAAAATAAGGGCTTGCGACGGTTCTTCACTCTAAAAATAACTTCTGTAACTCTAACCTACATTCTTCAGCACCAAGTTAAAGCCTACACAAGCAATCTTAATTTCAGGAAGTGTCATTTCCTTGACATTTTAATACATATAACAATCACGTACCTACACTAGGTAGGTAGAAGATGTACATGTTACGCCTTGAGTTTATAAAGTTTAATAAAAAATTAATATTAATATTACACGAGTAGGTAGGTACCTCTAGTTGTATAGTATCCTACTTTGCAATTACTTACCCCTAGCATCATCCGTTTGTAGATAGGTAGGTTATTATGTCTAAACGACAATTATTGTGTCAAAGACCCTTTACCTGTAGGTACACATACTTATATTTAAAAATATACGTTAGAACAAACAAAAATACATACCCGTTACGCAGGATTTCCTCCAGTTTAGGTTCATCGCAGTCGAGATTTGTGAAATATTCCAAGTAATATTTCTTCAAACTCAAGTACTTCAACAAGGTTTGCTGTGCCATCGGGATGCTGAACTTCTTCTGACGGAGAAATCGTAGTAGGAAGATGTCATCTGGAATAATGAGTCGCATAATCAACTGAAGGTAAGTGAAAAGTTACGGTAATGGGAGAACCAAATTTTTTCGTATTTCGAAGAAAATTTTGTTCAGTTTTGTGAGTAGAACACCTTATACGGGGTGTAAGAGACGGTGTAACGAAAACTTTGCAGTCGTGCTCAGACTACGAAATTGAACAACTTTCCCCATAGAACGTATGGTGGTAAATTTAGTATGGGAGGTCGGAATTCTTTTCTCGTTTCCCACCATTGGATCCATAGTAAAATTTGTTCAGTTTCATGGTCTAATCACGCCTGCAAAGTTTTCGGTACACCGTCCCGTACACCCTGTATAATGGTACTAGCATGGATGTAAAAATGTAAATGAATAATACATTATTATACCTATTATCTAAACGTATATTTTTTCTTGGCCAACTTGGACATACCTACCTAAATAGGGCCCATTTTCTGTCGCTAAATGAGTGTTACGCAAACTAAACAACATAATGTAAGGCAATTTGTTATGTTGATTATTATATTAGAACTAATTGTGAAACTACGTTACAGTAAAGACCCCCTATCATTTTAATCACGAATTCACGACACAGTCGTATTGCTACGTTTAATTATGTATGACTTTGAACTTTATTTACCTAATTATTTATACCTTATGTACTTATATATGTACTTTTTTGTTGGGACTGAGAGCAAGTAGGTTGGGAGCAAAACAAATCTATTCATTTTATTTGTCTATACGCGGTGTTAGGGACAGCTCTGCGAATACTGATAGGACGCATACAGATCATGAAACTGAACAGTTTTTCCCTAGGAAGTTATATCAGGAAACGACAAGATTATTTCGACATATCCCATGACAAAATCACGGTCACGAAAACAAAAAAAAAAACACGTTTCCCGAAATATTTTTTTATGGGAAGTTAATATAGGTATTCGGAGAGCAGTTCTTTACACCCTGTAATCTGTATACTTTTCTTGCGACACTCGTACTTCCGCTTCTAGGGGTCACAGCTATTGTAACATCCGGCAAACTGTAGCAGATTATCAAGCCGAGTCTTCTGCGCGACGCGACGCTTGGTCATCGTCTAGGTCAACCACTATTGCATAGAATCTACAATTACTATACCTCACAAACAACAGGGAAAATAGGTACACTTAGTTAAATTGCGTGATATAATGTTTTAAACTATTACGGTGTTATGTTATTACGAAAAAGTTAGACGCGCATTTACACAGTGCTAATTCTTTTTACATTCTTTTAATCCGTGCCTATTTTTTTTGTAATTACTCGATTAATATTGCTAAAATACTTCGGGAAACATAAAACACTTTATAGAATAGGTCGGTCAAGGCAAACACAAACTTCAACTCTAAAACAAAAAAAATATAATTTGGATTTCCCTCGCCGATCAGCTGTTTAATTTATAACTTTAGCATTCCATAGTACTAGCGCTAGCAAATCCATCTACCCATTTAAGGACCCAACTACGAGTGGTTTGTCATATAAATATCAAGAAAAACTAGTATACGTTGATCGCTGGTTAGGTGGATTTGCTGGCGATAGTACAACCAACCTACGATATTTAACGATTGTATCAACAAATCGAAAAGAAATATTGCACAAAAAGTAATTCTTTATTTTATGGACATACCGCAACACCGGCAACGGCAACACATTGCAACTTACCTTACTAACCAACCTAAATTTTTTGATTTATATAAGGTGTAAAAAAATCAACTGCAAATATTTTAAGGGGTGAACCAGCCCGTGAAATTGAACAAATTTCCCCAAGGAACAAAGGTCGAAATATGAAGAAATAATTTGGTCCTCCCATACAAAATGTACCAGCCGGCCGAGTCAATTTGTATGGGAGGACCAAAATATTTTTCATATTTCGACCTATGTTCCTTGGGGAAAGTTATTCAGTTTCATGGGCTGATTCACCCCTTAAAATATTTGCAGTTGATTTTTTTACATCCTGTATGTGTTTCTAAGGCCCCAGGATTATCAAAACCTGACTAAGCGAGAGCTCACCCGGAAGTATATGTGCGAGGGCGAGACTTCGCTTAGGAGTTGTTCTGGGTAGAACAGATCGGACGGTGTACGGCGGTACCTAATTACCAAAAAAGGGTACGAATGGGGGACTCTGCGCCTCCGCTGGCGGGGAGCTAAGGCAGTTACCTGTCCTCACGTTCCTGATGTCTGTGTTCTGCTGCACCCACTCGCGCATGATGCGCAGCGCCTGCTCTCTGGTGGGGGTCTCGCGCTGCTAGCGGCCTGCTATCTCCTCACCTGTCCTCACGTTCCTGATGTCGGTGTTCTGCTGCACCCACTCGCGCATGATGCGCAGCGCCTGCTCCCTGATGGCCGGGGTCTCGCGCAGCTCCCGGCCCGCTATCTCCTCACCTGTCCTCACGTTCCTGATGTCGGTGTTCTGCTGCACCCACTCGCGCATGATGCGCAGCGCCTGCTCCCTGGTGGCCGGGGTCTCGCGCAGCTCGCGGCCCGCTATCTCCGCGATGTTCAGCTTCTGACGGTCCTGCTCCTTCTCCGCACATTTCTCCGGCACCGCGCCCCAGCTCGTCGTCACCGTCAGCAGAAAACTCGCCGACATCGTTCCCTGCCAACACAAAAAATAATCACATTTTCTCATCATATTTTTAGTTAAATATCTCTGCAAGATCCTAAACGTCGAAGTGTCGTCGAAACCAATAACTTTGCAGGCGCGATCAAATCGTGAAACTGAACAACTTTCCCCAAGGAACATATAAATGATTTTGTATCTTTTTTTTTCGGGTGTACCCCCAGCCCCATTAGTACAGTAGTTTCGGTGTTTATCGATTAAATACACACATAACAAAAACTCTATTGTCAGTGTAGATGTAGAGGTGTCCACGAATCAGTTTTCCCAGCTGCAAATAATGGCTACTTTTCCGGGTTTTCCGCGGTACCTTTAAGAAATTACGGTATTTACTAGTCCAGTTCACAAGAATTGAACTCAGTTCTAGTTTAATACACATATCATTAAAGCGTAGAAAATGCAATCAATATTCTTTAGGTTCTCTATACAGGGTTATTTTTTAGTCAGTGCGCAAACTTTGCAGGATGTTTCTACTCGTGATTCTGAACAACTTTTACTATGGGGCCACCTGCGAAATCTAAAAAAAATTTTTGGTTGTTCCATACATTTTTGCCGAGTAGGTATGAATTTTTCTATGGAACATCCAATTTTTTTTTGCGAATTAGCTGGTGGTCCCGTAATAAAAGTTGTTCAGAATCACGAGTAGAAACACCCTGCAAGTTTTGATAATCCTGGGGCCTTAGAAACACATACAGGATGTAAAAAAATCAACTGCAAATATTTTAAGGGGTGAATCAGCCCATGAAACTGAATAACTTTCCCCAAGGAACATAGGTCGAAATATGAAAAATATTTTGGTCCTCCCATACAAATTGACTCGGCCGGCTGTTTATCGATTAAATACACACATAACAAAAACTCTATTGTCAGTGTAGATGTAGAGGTGTCCACGAATCAGTTTTCCCAGCTGCAAATAATGGCTACTTTTCCGGGTTTTCCGCGGTACCTTTAAGAAATTACGGTATTTACTAGTCCAGTTCACAAGAATTGAACTCAGTTCTAGTTTAATACACATATCATTAAAGCGTAGAAAATGCAATCAATATTCTTTAGGTTCTCTATACAGGGTTATTTTTTAGTCAGTGCGCCAACTTTGCAGGATGTTTCTACTCGTGATTCTGAACAACTTTTACTATGGGGCCACCTGCGAAATCTAAAAAAAATTTTTGGTTGTTCCATACATTTTTGCCGAGTAGGTATGAATTTTTCTATGGAACATCCAATTTTTTTTTGCGAATTAGCTGGTGGTCCCGTAATAAAAGTTGTTCAGAATCACGAGTAGAAACACCCTGCAAAGTTTGCGCACTGACTAAAAAATAACCCAGTATACTCTTCTATGCAACTGGTTCACAGCAACGATATTTTTAATTTTTCTGATTTCTCTCTTTTGTTTCTCATATTTTTGGGGGAAGTGGTTCTTTAGGTACTTGTGTTATGTATGACATGAATAGTTGCAACTTTGCTGATAAATTTAATAATATTTTTATGCCTTTGTACTTATAAGTACAATAGCGTAGTCTTCTAGAAAAGAAAAAGAATCAAAATAATGTTTATGAAGTTACCTAAGCATGCACAATAATACTCGTATGCATATGTCGCACGAAGACTTAGGTACATACAACTATTACCTGTTTTTATTTGTTCACATGATTCTTGTTTCATTAGGCGCACGTGTTGGTATTCAAGTTTGTTTTGTTTGAGTCTGATCATCCTTATTTAAGTAGTTGTCTTATTTGTTCACACATAGGGTAAAGTACGGATAGATGCGCCGATGGGAAAGTTGCGCAGGTTTCGGAAACACTATGTTCTAGTGAATTTCAGCACTACTGCTTATTAAAACATAGTAGTCTTCCACCTGAAACCCCAAGTACCACATAAATTATTGGACTACTTGTACAATTTACGTCAGTATAAGCAAAAATCTTCGGTAGCGTGGTCAAACCAGGCGTAAAAATTATTTTGGCACATTTTGCTTTTCGGGTATTTTTTCGTACGCTTGCAGAATCGCTCACATTTTTGTTTCCGCATATGCACTACAGTATAAAGTACGTGACCATTTATTAATTATTGCAAAATATCAAATAATTATTTTTTTAATTAAATGCGCAACTATCCGTACCAAAAAGGATATTTGCGCAGGTTTTTTGGACGGATAGTTGCGCTTTGGGGGATAGTTGCGCAGATTGATATAATTGTTTATTTTAGTATTTTGCAGCTGGACAAAATGCTTCTAAATTACAGTCTAGATATGGACGTTGTTTAACATACATTTTATGTTACCTACGCGTTGACACAATTTTTTTACTGAAATTAATGACTTAGCACTCAATAACTTTAAAAATAATAATAATATTAAGGTTCGGAGGCCGATTCGGTTTTTAAAATAAGTATTTAATCAAATTAATTTAAAACTGGTTTGATTTAAATAAAGCACCTATTTCATAGTAAGTCGCCTAGGTAATCTTCAAAGCGCAAGTATCCCCCCGCGATTTTTTAGAGCTGCGCAACTATCCGTGCGGGTGCGCGACTATCCCTTTTTTAAGAGGTCAAACAAGACTGGATTTACAACAAAACAATAAAAGTTAAATTCATTAATTTGGGCTTCAATGAAAGATTAAAGATCAATCCTCTAATCTGTAAAGATAATTTTGTAAATAAGGTCTTAATTTTAAAGTTATAGAGCATTTCCCAAAAGGTGCGCATCTATCCGTACTTTACCCTATGTGAACAAAGTCTTTTTGCTTAAATATGTCTAGGTAGAAACTTAGTTCCTTAAATTTTTGTAACAAAAAGAATTTTGCAGCTCTAACATTTTTCTTTAAACCAGGTTTATGGGACGGTGTCATGCGGAATATGATACGAGGAAACGGAAATTTCATTTTTATTCAATGACTATCAACCAAACTCGAAGAAGTAATAAAATAACACTAGCAGTGTTACACATAAGTTTATTCGGCAAGGAAAATATAAATGAAAACGTGTGATTCTTATTCTATCTACTTAGATATTTGAGGTGACATGCATCTGCCAATATCTACATAGTTTGTGCTAGAGTGCAAGATTAAAAAATATACTGTAGGTAGAAACATAATAACAACAACGCCAACATCAACAAGGGATAATATCCAAGGATTATACAACATTTTGAACAAACTTACGGATTTCTGTACCTTTTAATATCATAATCAAGTACATCATAACTACACTACATAACTTCCACTTAATTAAGCAGTTGCATTATAGTATTTTCAGGGTATTTTGTACTTATGAAACTGAACAAGTTTTAAATATCAAAATAATATACGAGGATGTAATTTATGTTTTATATTCGAGAAAAAAAAAGAAAGTTGTTCAGGTTTGTAAATAGAAAACTCTTGATAGTTGATCACAAAACGACAGTTGTACCTACTTTGTTCCTAAATGAACATATTTCTCTGATATTTAATACATTTTTTCGCAATGATCCTTACAAAACAAACTTGCAATTGGTTTCGCTATTTTAATGGGAAAATTATTTGTACTGAAATTCAAAACGTATCAATTGCCTAACATCCACACACAAAGAAGTCGAAAATGAATGCCATTGTCACCCACTGCTCGCAATAAGTATAAGTGAGTTAGTAGATTATGATATATGCGCTATTGTTCGCCTTCGCCTTGCTCGTGCCGTCACAAAAATATGTTAGCACATTGTGAAATGGATTGACGAGCGAGTTGACTAAGTGGCAGTTGGCACCCACCCTGAACGAGTTGCCGAAAACAATGTAGCAAACCGATGCTATTGCTACAGATAAAAACTATCTACAGGATGTTACCCAATGATGCGCACTTCACCGAGTCCCACCGTAGTCCACTTAGCGCATGACAATAAGTAACAGAAACTGTTACCTACAAGTTGTTTACAAAACTGTTTTAATAAGTCACAGTTGCTTAACTAAGAGATTGCAGTGGTATTCACTTTTCCTTTCCAGGTGAACAGTCAGTCACGCTATTCGTTATCTAGATTCCAACCAACTGTCTAGACCTTAACCTTGGAAACTACAATAGAAATATGTAGACCATGAATTTATGGAGTAACGCTTTGGTTTCGAATTTTATCGGTTATTTCTTTAGGTAAATATTCAGCTACTACGCCGATTACATCCAGAGTAGCTTCGGTCCACGAAGACGGAAGACCAAATGCAGATTTTTGTATGGCAAGAGTGGCAAACCCTGACAGTACATCTGGATTACAATTCTGCAACTTTCCTATTACTAAAGCTGATTCTCTATACACGGAAGGATGAATTCTTTCTATCTCACTCCTATTAAATGCACATAGGATTTGTCTTAAAGCCATTAGGTCGTAGTAGGTGTAGTCCTCGGGCTCTTTCCCAGCGAAGTCCTCCCTGACGCGATCGGCGATGGCGGCCAGCTGGGCCTCGTTCAGGTTGTAGTTCAAGCCAAAGTTCTGTATAACGTCGATATTGCTGAACGTGATGTTGGAGTACTCGTCGGGCGTCACGGCCGGCGTCACCCAGTGCAGCAGCATCAGCACATCGTCGGGGATATTCGGAATGCCCTCATAATACTCAACGATCGTTTTCCACATGTACTCTGCCTCGCTCTCTGAAAGCTCCTCTTTCCCCAAGTGAGCGAGGCACGCGATTATTTCTTTAGGTTTTATGGTTTGCAGGTCTTGCAACGTTAATTTAGTATCCGCAGGTTGCTCCCTTATTTCGTCGCAAGTGAGGCTGCAGACTGCCGCAATTTTGCAGATTAGTATGACGAGATAATGACGCATGGTAAACGAATTTCGTAATGAATGGTGAGCTCGTGCAAGCTCAGTCGAGCTTGGAAGTGAAATGGGGTTTTTCACGAGCATTGAGTTGCATCATTCATATTTCATTAAGGAATCAATTTCTTATTTAGAGCTCGGCCAAGGTGCCCCGGTGGCCGGCGGCCTGGCTGACAGCTCGAGCTCGTGAATAGAACATTACGTGACCCGCTGCTGATAGATATGTTCCGACATCGATATTTTAATCACAATACAAAATCAGAGTTAGCAAATAGGGAAACAATATGGTAAACTAAGTTTTGTGAGATTAACGAAATGAGTACCAAATAAGTAAGGCACAAATGCCTAGATTTTTCTTTCCTAGTTTATGTAACATAAACTAGTGGCCCGTTGGTGGTTTCACCCACTGCAACTAATTTTCCCTTGGGCAAAGGGCATTTTCCCGAGATGATTGAGATACAAAGGTACCTATTAAGGAAGGCTCTTGAATCACTATATCTTTACAAAAAACCGCATCAAATCCGTTGCGTGGTTTAGGAGGAGTTAGCGAATTCCACGACAGACAGAGAAAAAAGTGACTTCATGTATAAGTAAGTGTGGTATGATACAAAGGTATGATATATTATAATATTCTCGTCGTAGCTGTGGCCTCGGTAGTCAGCTAAGTAGTGTACACTAGATGAAATACCCGGAACACATGATCGCCGTCATCCTTGTTTACTTTCCATTCGAAAATCTCGACTTCAATAAATATCGTTATGTTTGATGATGTGATGATATTTGAACACGTCTGTGTTTGCCCCTAACATATCGAAGCCAAAAGTTGTAAAGCGTGTTACTTAAGTTAATTATCTATATACTAGCCGTAGATAATATGGAGGGACTTTCCGTGTGGTGCCGGCTAAGAATAGCATCACCCCGTGTCAGTCTCGTGGGCGTCGTAAAAATTGACTAAGGAATTTGAGAGTCGACGTGTATTGCTATTTTAGGCGACAGGCTGACAACCTGTCTCTTTGGTGATACAGTCTTCCGAGTGACTCTAAAAGTTTTTTAGATGTGAATGGCCGCTCTGCCTACGGAAGTCATAGGTTTTTACGTTTCCTGAAATATTTTCTAATGGGAAGTTGTTTACCTTCATGGTCTATCAGTAGTCGGAGATCTGTATCGCTTACACCTTGTATAATACGTATAGATATCTACTACACAATAAATAAAACTCAAAATACAAGTAGGTACCTACGTCTATTAAGTTCGTCTATTAAAGGACAAAAATAGATTAAGGTGCTTAACTGATTGAAAATGCATGAGTTGTGCAAGTAAGAGTTACGATGCAGGAAGGTACCTATATTTTTCTGTTTGCTAGAATTACGCCACTGAGGAGATACCTAATATGTCGAAGTAGTCTGTCGCAGTCGCAGGTAGAGATGGGCACGTACCCGGGTAGGTATTTACCCAACTATCCGGTAAAAACCTACCCGGTAAATATCCGTATTAGGCGCCCCGCGCGCCGTATCTCTAATTTGTGCACGTATTCACCCAAATTGGTGGGGAGATGAAATGTATAGGAAACTGAAAAAAAAACTCGTTTGCTAACATAGCCACCCTAGAAAAAGTGATCTAGTTTCATGGTCCGAACATGCCTACAAACCGATACAACTTCTCGTACATCCGTATACCTAAGTTGTAAAATAACTGCAAATATTTTAATGGATGAACCAGCTTATGAAACTGAACAATTTTCCACGAGGAACATAGGTCAAAATTTGGAAAACATAACAAGTTGACTCTTTGTCCCCTATACAAGATGCCTCGGTGCGCTGGTATAAGGTCGTCTATAAATTATAAATCACAGTAGGTATATTTTGTACCTAACCGTTACGGTTAAAATGTCAGTTGCCTAAGTAAAAAGGTAATTTAGTAATCTACACAGGTATTCACCCAGCATATAGGTAGGTACCCAATCTCCCAGGTTATATACCTCTACCGGTGCCTCTACCCAAATGGGTAGATTGGGTACATAGGTATCCACCGCCCATCTCTAGTCGCAGGTATCACGAATTGGCTTTACAAATACAAGTAGGTAAGTATACAGGATGTAAAAAAATCAACTGCAAATATTTTAAGTGGTGAATCAGCTCATGAAACTGAACAACTTTCCCCAAGGAACATAGGTCGAAATATGAAAAAAAAAATTTGGCCTCCCATACAAATTGACTCGGCCGGCTGGTACATTTTGTATGGGAGGTCCAAATTTTTTTTTCATGTTTCGACCTATGTTCCTTGGGGAAAGTTGTTCAGTTTCATGGGCCGGTTCACCCCTTAAAATATTTGCAGTTGATTTTTTTACACCTTATATATGTATCTATGACTGCTTTGTGTTTGCTAGAGATCAATAATGTTGCTCTATGTTAGACTTACCTAAGCTACGTCGCATTTGTCGATTGGCCACTAATTACATACTAATCATCACATAACACACTTGATTCCTTAACAAGATATCTAATCAATCAGTATAGGTATACTTTAAATTTTAAAGCTTCATAGCCTACCTATAGGAACGTATTTTTAAACGAAGCTGCCTATTGGATTGGTCAGACGTAAATTTTTCGCATCATCCCTCTACCGTGGGTGTCGTAAAGGGCGACAAAGACTCTTAGAAGGTTTTCTGATTGGGTACATTACAATTTTAGGCGACAGGCTGGCGACTTGCCGCTATAGATAGTCAATACTTAGGTACATGATTCTAAAATGACCCTCAAATTTTTGTAGGCCGTGGCCCGTGGCGATAGCGACTGTATTTTATATTTTGCAAGGGATCAAGGTGTGATATGTGTGCCTATGTATGTATAATTAACTTCCGTATTTGATATTCAAGGTTTGCCTGCGTTTTTAAATGTCGTAGCGATGACCTTTCACTTGCCAAGACATGGCATGATCTTGAGAAAAGTTAAAATAATAAACTCATAGGTCGATTAGGAATTTCCTTGCGTCATACTTAGATCTAGCTATTTCCTGCAGCCTTCCGGTCATATTGCATTGTTCGTAGGCCGTGACTGTTATCTTGATAAAAAAATGTGATTACTGATTATCAATATCATCAATTCATTAAGGGATGCCTGAGCAAATCCTAGTACTTATTTATGTACTTAAGTTGAACATTGAAATAGGTACCTATATGCCACAGCCATCTATCGAATACAGGATTTCCGCGCAGAAGACAGTTGTTAGTAGCAATTCTGTCACATAGATCGATTCAGTAAAAGACACATACACGAAAGCCCTCTTATTTAAAAGTGTATCGTCGGTATAACTACTTTCATGGCTTGAATGATGGTACGGGAGGTGCAGTTTATCTTATTATTGTGCACATGTTTAGAAAAGGAAAGCTGACAACGGCAAAGGGCATACTATCTTACTTCAATCGAAACTTATAGTCTGAAATTCCTATCTACTTTTTTGCACATTCAATACTCTGCCATATATCTTTCGTCCTTTAGGTATCAAAATTTGCCAAGCGTCCCGATAGTAGAATTTCTCACACACAATTTGAGGCCAAGTCGTACCACGTTTGACGTAGATAGCTCTGCGGCTAATAGAGTCTAATAGGAAATACCTACGTAAGTCAGTAAATATCGGAAACCTGATCTGAGCGGCAACCTTCGATGGCATCGAAGGTTTTGTACCTATAAAATTATGAATAACTAACTAGGGCTTATTGTAACCTAGCATTGGGTACAGTTTTCATGAGTAGGTCGGTACATCTATCTTTGAAAAACATATCCTGCTAGATTACGCGTAAAAATAATTTTACACTTACCAACTGAAAAAAATATAAAAATCTATTTTCATTTCCTTACACTAATAGATAGTATTTTTTATTCGTTGTAAATCGATACCCACTACCAGTTATTTCAATCAGAAGGGGCAATTATTGATGAGGATCTTTACACTCGTGTTAATTTTCCATGATGTCATATTAATGTGGAATCTGCACATAATTGTATTAAATAACTAGTTACTTTACTCGTATTGCATAACGTGACTAGATGATGTGCTTATTGCCAATCAATAAAAACACATCAGTTAGATATGTAATAAAATAAATATTAATTAGTAAAGAGTATAATACTCCTTACTAATACGGTGCTATTGATTTACCTACACTTAATTTTATCACCCATATTCATCACTACTTAAGACATATGTGCAAATAATCTTTCTGTTTAAAAGTTTGTTTTGAATCAAGCAGGCTAGGTACGGCACGCAAGCAGGGTTTGATAATTCTTTGGTACTGCTACTCTATAAAGAAAATTTGTACATATACTATTATTGTCTTAAAATCAATGAGGCAGGAAATTTATTTTCCTTTCATCATTTTTCAGAGCAGGATGGAAAGAGAGGAAGACTACTTCCTGGGCTAGGGATTTTATTTCCCTACTTGTCATCGCTAAACGATCGTAGATACTAAGTAGGCTATTGGAACATAAAATATGCATGATGCACTTTTCAATAGAAATGGCTGTTGGTGCTTTTAGATAAAATACTTCTTTAAGTTCTTAGGACATCTATTGTCGGTTGCTTCAAGATTCTAGAACAAGCACTGCTTATATTATATCATGAATGATTTATGATTTACAACCGGGTTCCTGTTTCCTTCAACATGGCAGTCATGCTCATTCACGTAAGACGGTTGGCCAACGGATTGGCGGGGGCAGTACTATAATTACTCTCTGGAATAGAAATTTTTCTTGTGAACGGCCTCTAGCAGGTCATTCTCCGGACCTTGTAACTAAAGACCTTGTGAATAAAACCATTTAAACCATTTAAACCATTTAAACCATTTAAACCATTTATTTCACCACACAGACAAAACTGTACATATTATAAGTGTAGGTACAAAAAGCATACATACAGGCATAGTGCACAATTACATATGGTAATTAGGTAAATTATACATACATAGTTTCTTAAAAAAAATATTATTTTTTAATAACCTCACTGAAGTGTAAGTGCATACAATGCACAGCCACTCCTGGATGCCCTACGGATATGTAGTTACCTTGGGATCGGTACAGAAGACCACATACAGGAATGGCTATACATTATTCCAACTGCATACATGTGCCCTAATGAACAGGTATAATGCAACATACATATTAGGTGATACTTGGGATCGGTACAGAAGACCACATACAGGAATGGCTATACACACACATAACATTATTCCAACTGCATAAATGTGCCCTATGAACAGGTATAATGCAACATACATATTAGGTGATAGTTTCATAAAGTAAAATATTGTATTTTTTTCTAAACCTAAGGGCTAATTACCAGTAGAAAAAAGTATGCAATAATGGTAGTTTACTTAGCAGTGTATGTAGTGCATACACCAGCGACCAGCGTGCAATGCACAGCCACTCCTGGACGCCCTACGGATAACCTTGGGATCGGTACAGAAGACCACGTACAGGAATGGCTATACATACACTATATTATTATTATTCCAATTGCGTAAATGTGCACAAGTGGCATAATACAATAGTTATACCTATAAATACCTATTAGTAAGACAATGTCCGTGTGGCGAGGGCTCAGGTCTCAGTGTACGCTGGCAACAAGGTTACCAGCACTGGTTTTCAGCCTGTCCCTCTCCATATCAGGATACGATAATTAATTGACAGCGCCACATTGCTATAGTTATAGATTTGTGTAACATAGAGAGAAAAAACAGATTTACAACTTAGAAATATGTAGGCATGAAATTGCAATCTTTATGTTCTAAATCTAGTAGGTTAAAAGCCACTTGTGACGGACAAATAGCTGCTCTCATAACGGCCGACGACATGTCTTATTGTGTCGTATGTACCCACTATCGCCAACACTCCAACCTACCCATTTAAGGGACCAACTTGTACTGGTTTACCTTAGAAATACTAACATAAACCAGCTAAAGTTGAACCCTTAAATGGGTAGATTGATGTGTTGGCGATAGTACCTTGTTAGTACCACAATACCCAGAAGATAATCTAAGGCACTGATCTTCACTTAAAGTTGTGCAGGCACAGTTGTGTGCACACGTTTCTTCTTAGAGAGACCTTGTTTCTTTGTCTAAGTTTATGATTTATTTAACTACTTGTGCCCTTGTTTTCTTTTAAAGTAAGTAGATACTTTAGGAGCTAGCCGTCAGGGGGCTCTCTTTTTAAACGGATGGAATAAAGCACGCGTGAAACCAGCGCAGGTTTCCGGTAGAGTATGACGACTTATCTATAATTTAGAACAATCAATCAAAACTGGAATAATTATTAATTATGGTTTGGAACTAGCCTAGCTATAATTTGAAGTGAGGATCTTGCAGTCCATAGGTGGCAAACACGGGGCGGTCTTTTTAAACGGATGGGAATAGGTAATAATCGCGAGCATTTAGGGTAAAATTCCGGTAATATGACGACCTATCTATAATTTAGAACAATCCATCAGAACTGAAATAATTATACATTATGATTTGGCAATAATAGCATACCTATATCTATTAGGACTGTGATTAGGACCTTACCTGCAGCTAAATACGTGGCGGTCTTTTCCATCGGATGGGATAATACGCAAGTGCTACCAGTGCAGAATTCCGGTAATAAGATTACTTTTCTCTAATTTTGAACAATCAATCAAAACTGGAATGATTATCAATTATAGCTTGGTAATAATAGCTTATATCTATAATTTACTTCAGGACTTTACAGGTAAGTGTAGGGCGGTCCTCTTGCATCGGATGGAATAATGCGCGCGTTGTAGGATTTCGGTAATATGTTGTTTAGAATAATCAATCAAAACTGAAATAATTATGAATTAGGGTTTGAAAATATTAGCTTATCTATAATTTAACTTTAGGATCTTGCAGTCCATAGGCGCCAAAGGCCGCATGCAAACATTGCTGAAATACGGTAATAAGTAAGTGACTTATATATCTGTCGCAGTACGATGGCAGAATCAGGTTTTTGGCCAAAAACCTAGATTTTTGGCCAAAAGCCGGCATATGGCAAAATCGTAGACTTCTTTCGGCCATCGTCCTAAGCTGATCCAGGTTTTTGGCCAAAAAACTAGGATTTTGGCCGAAATCCTAGATTTGTTTAGTATTATGGCTTTTTTTGCATTTCGGGGCAACTTCTTCTTCTTCTTCGAGTGGTACACCAAGTCGCCCAACGACCCGATGAACCCTGGTGTTAGAGTTTTTAAACCGCCTACTGCAAGGAGCAGGCCTCTGACAAGGTTGTGTTACGACCGCCGTCTAAGTGATCATAAAGAGCAATCGGGACCGACGGCTTAACGTGGCCGTGTAGTTCGGGCATACACCTCGAAAGGCAGGAGGTAGCATTGGACGTTTTGGAGAGTAAGAGGTAGCGTCAGACGCTCTGGAGGGCGTGGGTAGCGTCGGACACTCTGGAGGATGTAAAATGACGGGCGTTGGATTTTCTGGGGGTCCGACGCTACCTCCTGGTCTCCAGGGCATCCAACGCTACCACCAATCCTTTAGAGCATTCAGTGGTACGTCCTGCTCTTATGATGTTTGATGCTCCCCCTGCCCTTCATGGAATCCGAGGCAATCCTGCTGTTCAGACTGTCTGATGTTACCCCCGTCCTTCTAAGGTGTCCATTTACGGTGCCCAAGTCTACCCTCAAAACATCAGAGGGAGGTGCTTAAAGTACCTCTCCACTCCTCGTTCCCCCGAACCACACGGGCACGGTAAGCCATCGGTCCCGATTGCTCTCTATGACCACTTAGACGGCGGTCGTTACACAACCATGTTAGAGGCCTGCTACTTGCAGTAGGCGGTTGAAAACTCTGATACCAGGGTCCATCGGCTCGTTGGGCGACTTGGTGTACCACTCGAAGACGAAGAAGTTCCCCCAAAATGCAAAAAAAGCCATAAAACTAAACAAATCTAGAATTTCGGCCAAAATCCTAGTTTTTTGGCCAAAATCCTAGGTTTTTGGCCAAAAACCTGGATCAGCTTAGGACGATGGCCGAAGGAAGTTTACGATTCTGCCATATGCCGGCTTTTGGCCAAAAACCTAGGTTTTTGGCCAAAAACCTAATTCTGCCATCGTACTGCGACATATCTATAATTTAGAATAATCAAATAAAACTTAAATTATTAGTAATTAACACATGGTTTGGAAATAATAACAAATTACAAAATATTATCCTGAATATTGCAGTTCTCTGTCCCACCACCGGTTCTATTGATTTGAACATTGAACATATCAACTATAAGATAGAAGATATGGTACCTACAATTTGTCCCATTCGTTCCAAAGGAACAAAATTGTACAGCAATTAAAAATCAAAGTCAAGATCGGCCACATGCAATTACTTTGGTAATAGTTATGTAATTGAGATGGTATCATGGTAATAGAGTAAAGTGGGTCGCGGGTCGCAGATGGTCGTGGCCTATGCGACCTAACTCCTCGGCATAGTTGACTGGCATTATGCTGTTTTTAGGGTTTCGTAGTCTACGAAACTTCGTACCCTTATCATTTCGTAAAGTCTGTCTGTCTATTTCTGCCTGGATTTTCTAACAGATCTGTGCGAGGTAGTAGAGTGGTTAGCGAAGGAAAATCCACCAATCGGACTCTTCATTTTCCTTCCCTCGGCTACGATCAGTTCTGGTAGAAAAGTGCTCAGCGAAGTGAAGTTTTTGTGTATACTAAACAAGTGAGCAACGTGTGAGGGATGCGTTGCGAGGCACATCAATGTGCATTTTCACAGCTTCACTCCACATCCTCGCACCCCGCTTTGTCTCAGTTGTACCATTAAAAATACAGCTGAGATATTTTTGTCCCAGTTGTACCTCAATGGCACTGTCCAAGGGTAGATACATCTGGTTCTGCGGGCTCGCACCGGACATAAATGCACATTTTGCCTGATGCACATTCTCGAATGACACAATTTCGTCGCACGTGTTTGGTGGAACTCCTCAGGTATTTCCACAGCACAGTATTGTACTCACAAAGGTAGCTCTGGTCGATAAGCAGCCTTAGATGTGAGGAGTTAAGTGGCCCTTACCTTGCCCTGACACCAGATTTGCCATATATTGCTGGACTGCTGGTTATAATACGTTTATTGTAATGACACCAATTGACGACAATTGTACAAGTATTTAGTATAGAGGGTTATCAAAGCTCTGACACCAGGGTTCATCGGGTCGTTGGACGACTCGGTGAACCCACTCGAAAGAAGAAGAAGACCATCAGGTACCTATGTATGCCAAATTGGGTAGTGCTTGCCACTGTTCCGGTTCGCCACACATAAAGAACGTAAAAATATTAGTCCTGGGCACAGATTCTTTTATTTTTTTGACATTCAGCTGTCATTCTATAGCCAAGCCAATGTGGGTGTTTAAAAAAATTGTAATTGTAGCACAATATGACTAAAATCTATGAACAGTAACTACGTATAGTACACGGACCTACCTATTAAATTCAGTGCAAATATTTAAGTGGCAGATCAAATACAATATAAGTAGGTATGTTCTTGATATTAATTTGTAAATTCTGCACGCTAGTTTTCGAGAAAATAGCACTAAAAATCTTACTAAAAAACCAAAACTGAATGAACATTGTTTGTCCTAGAAACACACCACTAAACTCTACTTCAATGATTATGCGCCAAAACCTATATAAGGTCCTATTAAATTCAATGCAAATATTTTAGGGGCAGATCAAATAAAATATGAGCATGTACTAGGCTAATTTAAAAAAAAATCTACACGCTTGTTTTCGAGAAAATTGCATTTAACTAAAAACACAAAACGAAAAAAGTGCACCCTGTTTGTCCTAGAAACACTCCACTAAAGCTACTTCGATGAATTTAATTTACGCGCCAAAAAAATGTGCTGTGATTGGTTGGTTGTTAGTGTGCGTGCCGTGTAAGTGAATCCTGTCTACGTGGCGGAACGTCAGTCGGGTCAGTCAAAGGATGTTCACGTAATTAATTAAAAAGTTTGTTTTGAAAGAAAAAAAATATCTAGCGTGTCGATTTTTTAAATGCTTTAGATGTTTTTCTTATACATATTTACGCATGCCCTTAAAATATTTGCAGTGAATTTAATAGGACCTTATACAGGGTTATTTTCAGTCAGTGCGCAAACTTTGCAGGACGTTTCTACTCGTGATTCTGAACAACTTTTACCATGGAGCCACGAAAGAAATCTAAAAAAAATTTTTGTGTGTTCCATACATTTTTGCCGAGTAGGTATGAATTTTTCTATGGACCATCCAAATTTTTTAATGCGAATTCGCAGGTGGCCCCATAGTAAAAGTCTTTCAGAATCACGAGTAGAAACACCCTGCAAAGTTAGCGCACTGACTAAAAAATAACCCCGTATAAGTGCTGTGATTGGTGGATTGTTGGTAAGTGCAGGCTGAGAATAGCATCACCCCATATATGCCCGTAGGTGTCATAAAAATCGACTAATGGATGAATCCAGGGAATGGGAAGTAGCGTTCTGTTAATACAGCTCCTTGCACTGCGCTCGCCATTCCGTCTGCCAGGCGTAGTTTGTAAGGCAAATACCCCCAAAATAGAGGGAGGCCCGTTTTTAGCGGTTAAATAAGTCCTAAGCCAATAAAATAAATAAGTATCGTAATTGTTCACCAGCTTTTCGACTGAACTGCGGTATCAGCTGCATCAGTCGACGGCCGCCATCTTGGTTAGGTAGGCTATCCTGCGGAATCGACTGAATCAGTCGATGACGTAATTTAAAGTGGTGTCGGATTACATGCGGGTGTTTTGGGCTTATTTCTCGACGTAGAAACTTAGTTTTTTCGAATAAATGTTGGAAATAAGACTAAAATTTATAAAAGAGTCCGAAATAACCCGCCACAAAAGTAAATTCCAACAAAATCTGTATTTTTTTCCACCGCTCGATTTTTTGCGGTCTCGGCGCAAAGTTCGCAGGCCTCATGAAGGAAGCACAATGAATAAATATTTGTTTTGTTCTTTTCTTCTAGTTAAATGTTTCATTCTAATGTAAAATTGCCAATAAAATCATCAAACCACTTTTTTATTTGTTAATACGATGATTTTCAAAAAAGTACTAAAAAAATCTTAAACAAACATTTCTTAGTAAAAGTGTATATAAACACACTACTCGCATGTTTATATTATCTTACAACCAGCTAGCTTGTTTAATCACGAATTCAACACTCAAGTTACAATGTTTATCTTTCGATAACTGCCGAGAACTTTTTGTTTATGTTATCGGATATCTTAAGTATCTCAAGTGGCCGCCATTAATCACAGAACAGCTTATGTCAAGTTCGCCGCCATGTTTTTTTGTACGCAGTGGACGGGTTAATATGGAGACAGACATACACATACATAGGTAGGTAGGTACATACCTACTTCAAATTTACATAGAACATACCAACCCTTTTTAATTTCCCAACAAATCAAATCATTTCAGAATGTTACAAATATACGGCTAGAATACCTATCCTTCGTAGGTAATAGAGATTTTTAATCTTGTAAATATCGGAAGTGATAAAGTGAGATCGGAACTTTATCAAGGTTGACTGATTGACAGCTCTTGTATAAACCGATACAGACTATAAGTCTGATTTTTATTCAGATGGACTCAACTGACAGCTAAGAATGACCTATTTTTTTTAAATGTTGCAATCATTTGTCTAGTGTTGTGGTTTGACTCATTCATTTGATTCTTTGAACTTTAGTGACATGATTCCTCGATGTATTTGTTTTCGTTAATAAATAGCTTAATAAATACTTGCGTATTTATTACGCATCTTTATTTTACGTAAAAGAGTTTACATTACGCGTATATTTTATATTTATACGCATAATTTTTTTCTTATTTTATGAAAATAAAATTATAAAATTAAATTGTTTGTGCAACTACTTGTAAATTTGTTTCAACTATCTTTTTCAAGGTAAAGGTTGCCTGGAAGAGATCGCTGCAACTGCAAGCGATAAGGCTGCCTTTGCTTATTTCTAGCTGTAATTTTTCTGTATTGTTGTTTTAATCATTTGTGGTGTATGTTCTATCTATCTATAAAAACATCTGGTTGATTTGAATTTTTCCCCAGTCAAAGTCTGAGTTACGACCAAAGTTACTACATGGCTGCGTTCTCCTTAGGTGTAAGGAGGTCTGATGTCAACCAGCTAGCTTGTTTAATCACGAATTCAACACTCAAGTTACAATGTTTATCTTTCGATAACTGCCGAGAACTTTTTGTTTATGTTATCGGATATCTTAAGTATCTCAAGTGGCCGCCATTAATCACAGAACAGCTTATGTCAAGTTCGCCGCCATGTTTTTTTGTACGCAGTGGACGGGTTAATATGGAGACAGACATACACATACATAGGTAGGTAGGTACATACCTACTTCAAATTTACATAGAACATACCAACCCTTTTTAATTTCCCAACAAATCAAATCATTTCAGAATGTTACAAATATACGGCTAGAATACCTATCCTTCGTAGGTAATAGAGATTTTTAATCTTGTAAATATCGGAAGTGATAAAGTGAGATCGGAACTTTATCAAGGTTGACTGATTGACAGCTCTTGTATAAACCGATACAGACTATAAGTCTGATTTTTATTCAGATGGACTCAACTGACAGCTAAGAATGACCTATTTTTTTTAAATGTTGCAATCATTTGTCTAGTGTTGTGGTTTGACTCATTCATTTGATTCTTTGAACTTTAGTGACATGATTCCTCGATGTATTTGTTTTCGTTAATAAATAGCTTAATAAATACTTGCGTATTTATTACGCATCTTTATTTTACGTAAAAGAGTTTACATTACGCGTATATTTTATATTTATACGCATAATTTTTTTCTTATTTTATGAAAATAAAATTATAAAATTAAATTGTTTGTGCAACTACTTGTAAATTTGTTTCAACTATCTTTTTCAAGGTAAAGGTTGCCTGGAAGAGATCGCTGCAACTGCAAGCGATAAGGCTGCCTTTGCTTATTTCTAGCTGTAATTTTTCTGTATTGTTGTTTTAATCATTTGTGGTGTATGTTCTATCTATCTATAAAAACATCTGGTTGATTTGAATTTTTCCCCAGTCAAAGTCTGAGTTACGACCAAAGTTACTACATGGCTGCGTTCTCCTTAGGTGTAAGGAGGTCTGATGTCAAGTCATTATCAATTTTTCCGTAAGAAGAAGTTTATAAATTAGATTTTATTTTAAAAACTAGCTTTCCGCCCACGGTTTCACTCGCGGTATTATCTGTTTGGTCTAATAAAAATGATTTAAATACATTGCATTTAAAATCCAAAATTTTGAAACAGATTGCATCAAAGATCACAAACGGTGGAGTTCGACTACTTGACAATAGATGGCGTCACTACTTGAGGGATAGAAAAAGCCCTTATAACTTTAAAAATACGCCCTTTAAGTTAAAACGGGAACTTTCTTGTTTGAGGGGAGATAAAGGGCTATTGCACTATATAAATCCCTTAATCGTACCGGAAATCCTTTTAAAGTTTTATCGGCAAGTACATTTTTATCAACTTAGTTTTATTATATTATAATGATTAGATTAAGTTTATAAATTAGATTTTAAATTATGAAATGTTAGGGGCTGTATCAAGGGTGATGTACAGGACTGTGGCAACTATCGAGGAATAAAGCTCATGTCACATACGTTAAAAGTATGGGATAAGGTGATAGAAAGACGATTGCGAGTGGAATGTGAAATTACTTAAAACCAGTTCTGGTTTATGCCGGGCCGGGAACAACGGATGCCATTTTTGCACTTCGCCAATTGTGCAAAAAATACAGAAGTGCCCAAAAGAACTTGCTGCTTACCAAAAAATGCTGTCGATGAGCTCGCTGCAGCTTACGGTGTCACCATTTTAAGACTGCCCCCTTACCACTGCGAACTGAATCCCATAGAGTTAGTATGGGCACAGGTAAAGGGGCATGTCGCGAGAAATAATAAAAGTTTTAAAATGGCCGACTTGAAACAGTTATTCAATGAAGGGCTGCAATTGGTGACACCAGAACGGTGGTCGAGCTGTATTGATCATGTTATAAAGGAAGAGACCAAAATGATGCAGCTCGACCACCTAATTGATAACGTGACAGAAACTTTTATTATTACTGATTGCGTTTGGTAGTTACTGTTAGCAATTAAGTTGACTGAATAAATGAATTATGAATTATTAATGTCACAGATTCGGATTCCGATACCGATTCTTCAGAAATAAATAGTAATTAAGATAATTTATTGTTTTTTTTTACTTTTTCGTACATTTTCCACCAGATTTTAGTACCGAAGTACGTATCGGCAGTACTGATGCCGAAGGTCGCAGGTTCAAATCCTGCCTGCGGTAAAAATTTTGGAAGTTTTCCAAAAATTGTTTACCTAACACGAGAAGTGTTTTAAAATTTGGTATTCAACTTGTAAAGATTGTTTACCTTATAGGTAAACGTTACAGTCTTCTATCTGACCTACCTACAGATTTTTGAAAATCTGGTGGAAAATGTACGAAAAAGTAAAAAAAAAGCAATAAATTATCTTAATTACTATTTATTTCTGAAGAATCGGTATCGGAATCCGAATCTGTGACATTAATAATTCAGTTTTCCAAAAATCTTTACAAGTTACTATGCTAGTGAACCTGGTGAATAAATAAATTCAAATCCTCTGACAATAACGACAAAAACGTAATGTGGTCGATCGTCAGACAGGAAATAAATATGAAGTTAGTTTGTTTGTTTTTACAAAATAGTAAGTTTGTCTACTACTACTTACTACTAATTAATGAAAATTGAAATTAACTAAATTTATTTTCAAAAAGATTCAATCACAATCTTTGAATCACATAACTTAATCATTTGGGTACAACACTATTTTTTTACCATTTTTAAATACAATAACGTGGCAACCCACCAAATGTCAGTTTAGTCCATCTGAATAAAAATCAGACTTTTTTATAGGTAGGCGTTATTCACAAGATCAGCAAAATTCAGATCAGTTTTCAGTGTGATCTTACCTTTATTTATGCACTACTCTTTTTTCCCTCATCTCTCCTCCGCCCAAAGATTGTCTGGTAGAGATCGCTTTCAAATATTACCCGCCTTTGCGCATTTTGGTACTAAGTTTTGCTGTAACATGTTCTTGTGCTCTAAATACGCAATAAAGTGTTTTTATTTACTAGATACAACAGTTGTATGAAAGTTACTTTCCTTTAATTTTAATAAGTTTATACAGGATTGACCTGCTTGTTCTAGAGGCTTTTATTTTGGTTTATTTTTATTTATGCTACTTTGCCGCGACCTCGTAGAAGTTCATTTTATAATGCAACAATAATTAATGAATCATACTTATTGGCCATCACCAACGGATGTCCAATAGAAACAAATTTGCGACTTTTTGAATGTCAACTACCTATTATCATATCAAGGTAAAGGACGGCATATAGGCTGATAGACCAAGCGGCCTATGACAAAGTTTTTGCCTCATAATAACTAATCCAACACACGTTCCTATGTGCAAGTTAGAGATAATATTTAACAGGATAAAGGATGTTATAGGATAAGGACATTATATGCCGGAAGGAAAAGACCCATAATTATAACACAGCGAAAAAAATTGACAAGAAAAGAGTACCTCCTTTATAATTTACAGCCTCACAGTCCACTATTGGACATGAACCTCCTCAGAAAAAGGTGCGGTACCTGGGAAAATATAAGCCAAAAGGCCGAGAGGATATAGCCCTAATCTCTATACGTGGGACAGTTCAGATTCGAGCGACCACTAACGCCACCTTTAGTGAGACTATCCACAAAGTAGAAGATCAAAGTAGATGGCGTAATCCGCTCCGAGAAAAAGCCTTGGTGGAGATCACGACAATCAGCAGTGGTGAAAACGATACAAGGAGGAGAAGAGGTTCGTTGTATCAACCAACAGTTACAAAGTCATCTCATCACGTATGCCAGGCTGGATGGGGAAATAGGGTTATGCTGTACAAAGCCGGCATCGCCAGGCCCTATATGAGTTTACCAACCTCTAGCGTAATAGTAGGTACCTAAGTAGGTAAGTTATATTGACTATTTGTATCTAAAAAAAGACATACACATGTCTACCTAGATTAAGGACTACAACCTTACCTATTACCATTCGCGAAGAATCATTTATTTACGGATTTCTGTTTGTTGTTTTTTAAGTATTTCTAGTTTATGTAATTTTTTTACACAAATAAAATTATAAAGTTATTAAAGTAGTAGGTGTAAAATCTGAAATACCTATTCATCAATAACGAAACTCTGATGCCGGGGTTCATCAGATTTTTTGACTCTGTAGACTTACCAAAAATATTATGTATCTACTTGCAGAAATTACTCTACATTAAATATCAATATTTTCACTATTATTTACTTATATAGGGGGAAAATAATAAAAAAAAATTACGTTATATGAGACTCATATCATAATTAAATGCAATAAATATTAAATTATGATAAATTTAGAGAGCATTCGCTAGAACCAAAATAAAAGTAAACCGCAAAGCAAAGATAAAACAAAAATGAAAAACTCACGCGTATGTTCCGCTGTGGTTGGTACGTAGGAGTGTCGCGTGCGCCGATCGAGCAACTGTCTTGTCTGACGCGCAGCCGAGTAGTGCCGCACCGGCCGCACCAGCTATTCCTTCCCAGAGGCTGTTATCTTGCGCCTTACGCGCTGTGCAATACGTCTCTCAGTCCCGGCACAGGCACGCAATAACACACCCACGAAAATCTACGCAATGCCAAAAGTTTAAACTCCTTAACTTTTGTAACAATCTACTTACTACTCTACTTTACAACCAGGCATCTGACCCCGCAATCTGCACGCTATCGTAGGATAATCAACTTAAAAATTTCATCATCACACTACCAACAAAAATTAGATAATTTCGTGAAATATTACGGAAATTGTACAATTAGTGTTACTGCACAAGGAAAATTCAGCGTGTAATGTATTATTATTTATTATTTATTACAAATCTATTCAAATCCTATTGCAATTTTAAGCCCAAACTGCGTTATAAGAGGAAACTTACTTTTGAAAATGTTTTAGGAGCAATTATAAGACTTTTGAAAATGTCACATCAAACTTTTATTTGTTGCTGAGTCAGAGGAATTCACAAATCATACAAAATTAAGACTAGTAATGTACTTATAAAAAACAATTATTTACTACATGATCATTTAAATTTTCTTATTTTAGAATCATTGCTTTCGATGTAACCATCAATGATTTCTTTAATCAATGTTTCTTATAAATGCGAAGTCAATGACGACACAACAATTTCAGTCAATAAAAAGTAATCGTTTAAAATATTCGTTATCGTAAATTAATATTTGAAATCTAGGTCTTAGTAACTGTCTAACCAAATAAACTTAGCTTACATCTTCTTGTTCCAGATAGATTGATTTAATTCCTTATAGGTTTATTGCAACATACCTAACTACGAATACATATAACAAAGCTATTATAAATATTGCTTACATTTTATGTACTCACTTATTCGGGATTTTAGTGAATTAGCACAGAATCTTTCGTGAGGTCACAAAGCTATTAAAAGCAGTGCCGTGTAGGTACCAATTTTTTGTACTGTTTCTCATACAAAATTTGGAAATAATCGGGTGTATGTATATGGGAAGGAATCGTTTCCTCAACAATGGTAGAAAAAAATAAATGTTGACCAGTTTCTTACGTTGAAACATCAGTACATGATTAACTTTACTCTGGATTACCCCACAAGAGGTTTTGCGCTATTTCTCCGAATCCCGCTTAATTAATATTACGAGAAATGCCATAATGACAGATATGGTAGATTTGAAATATACATATAATCGGGAGGAGTAGGCAGTGCACAGCGTAAAGAGGTTTTTCATTTTGTATAGGTAAGTAAAATATATTTCTTAAATTGATTCTTTAACGGAAATACAATCACAAATACGAGAAAATATACTTATATAATATTATAGTTAAAAATATCATACAAAATCAGGTAATAGTATAATGAATTTGTGGTACATACATATGATATTAGTTGGTATAGATATGCTCATTCGTACCACTTTTATTAGACTACAGAAATTGAAACACTATTTACTCTACAACTAATTAGATAAAAATATGAATTTGTCTTTTACAACTTAATCTTATCAACAACTAAAATCCACCCAACCGTAAACGCAAAAGTATTGTAACGTAAGTAAATTGTATAAATTATTATGTACTAACCTATTTATTGCGCTTGGTTATACCGTTTCATTTTCCTTTCCATTTTCTTTCTTTTCTTCTCATCTTGTTCGGTGTCCTGGGGAGCTTCCTGGAAGAACCAGGGTCCGAGGATGTTGGTCCAGAGCAGCCAGAACGCCCGCAGCGGCAGCAGCAGCAGCAGCAGCCAGAAGTAGTTGGACACCACGGCGAGAACATGCGTGATTGAGGTCAGGATCACGATGTCCTTTACATGTCTGTAACAGTTCAAAATGCTAGCAATTTTCCACTTGAACAACTCCACATATACTGATATTGTTATTAGTTATTACAAATGAATAATTGCAGAACGGTAACAAAGATAACAAAAGAAAAGATGAACCTATAAGTTACGCATACAATAAATAAACCCATAATTAAGAATTGATACTTAGTAGTCTTAAATTATCTGCGATAATAGTTTATTATGATACATTACATGTTTTTAGGTTACTCAACTAAGTAACTTTTATTGTTTACAATAAATGGTATAATAAATACCTAAGTATTTATACATTATAATCCAATATTCGCTTAGTAGTATCTAACTATCTACCAATATGTAAGTTATGTAGTTCCATGTTGGTTGAACCGATCTTTCGCGCTTGATCTCGACTTTTCGACATCGGCCGGCAAAAATGCAAGGCCGCGAGTCCTTAATAAGATAGAGGGCGCCTTAATTGGTAAAGCCCAGCCTATCACTCGTAGGAAGTATATTTATAAATCATTTTCAAAAATAACGGGGTTTTCGACGATGCGCATCGCCTTGCCTTTTATCGGAATCGATATTTTCGATAAAGGACACTTTGTCAAGGCGCCCAAGTTTCGGTTAAAGCATAGGTTAAAGAACGCATTTTGAGGACGAGACTGGATAAAAAATATGTATTAAAATTTATGTGTAGCAATAATAATAAAGACTTATGACGATAATAAAAATAAGGATGCAAGTTTTGCCACCTACTACATGTATAATTAAGTTGCTACAGTTGCTCAACCTTCTGAATAGGTAAGTTGCATCGGCGCACCAGTTTTTGCTTAGATGCCTACCTACAGGCTTAACAATTCCGACTCCAACAAACTTTTGATCAGCTTTCGTGATAAATTAAGTGTAAAGCTTTATAAGTAGGTACTTCAAAAAACATACATAGGTACATTTTACAATAAAGCTTATTTGAAAAAGAACCATATTTTCTTTAGTTTAGATTACCAATTCCAAATGTGCCTTTATCACTAGGATCAAGAAAACCCCATTTTGAAATCTTCACAACAGGGTTGGTTGTGTTTCAAAAATGATCTTTTTAGTGTGGATGTCTCCCTTTTGTGTGCCTCTATCAATCACAAAAAACCGCATCGAAATCCGTTTCGAGGTTTAGAAGGAGTTAGCAAATTCCAGACAGAGAAACGCAAAAAGCGACTTCATTTTAAACTATCTATTGATTATACATTTAATTTCTAAAATTGGTAAACAGGTGAAAAGGCGCAGCAAATTTGGCGTGATTATGTTTATTGTTTACTTCCCATAAAAATGTCATATAGCCTGTGCATACCTATCTGAAAGTGTGTTCATTCTTATCTTTCGTAGCTTTGTTATCGTCTTTGGTAGCTTTTTTGTAGAACTTATAAACAAGCCAGCTGTCAGTTAAATACTTTCGTCAATCGAAAGGTGTACGTTCAGCTACGTCATAGTATAAAAGTGCGACGAAAGAGCTACGAAAGATGATAGCATGAACCACTATTAGAATAATCCAGCTATAGTCCGACAAGTTCGTGCGCGACCTTCCCTAGGGGTGACAGACGTTGGGGGGAGAGATGTCAGCGGGTAGCGGGAGGTGTAGCAGGGTCATATTTAAATGACGTGCTTCCTCGCCTCTCCACCGTCTGTACCCCGCAGGAAGGTCGCGCACGAACTTGTCGGACTATACTTACTCTCCCATCCCTCCTTCCATGTTGAGGTCAAGGCCGGGGTCAAGCACCTGCATGTTCTCTCCGTACCGAGGTGCACTGATGTACCGCATCATGTGGTAGCATCCCAGGTAAATTGCAACCACCAGAACATTCATGAACTAAAACAATATGAAATATATCATAATTTGGCTATTGCCACAAAATAGAGAGTTTATAAAAGTTTCACTCAAGATTTAATATGAGGACGAAATACAGCTACATCTGATATAAGAGTTAAATGATTTTGAGCCAATTTCAAAGCAAGAAATATGATGTTTGTGGCAACCAACATCAATACTTTGAATTTCTTTCAGATTCTATTTAATTTCAGTAAGCATCAAAATCATCACTAGTACTGAGTGAGCCATCTGTAAAGGCGCCCCATGTGCCATCTGCCTAATTGTGCTATTGCTGCATACTAGAAAAGCCACCATGGATGATTGTCATGCAATAACAATGTTATTATTGCATTTTAGCTTAGCTTTACACATGACTTACAATAACACCTGCAGTCAAGCTATCATAATACAGGGCTCCAGTGATAACTGCATACAGTGCGGCAGCACCCAAAGACATGTTGCGGTAGAAGGTCCGTGTACTCTCATTCTCTAACAGGATTTGCTTGGCTCCCTTTGTAGGGGCCTTACCCTTTTGTGGCTGAAACAATAAAACTAGATATTAAGATTAAGAACCATAAAAAATCATAAAAAGGATAATACAGTACTATTGGCCTATGTGCATGCTTAAAAGTATTGATCTATCAATAAAAAAAAATCATTCCAAATGTCCAGAATTCCATTATTGTAGTATTGTAATTGTGGATGCAGATACTGGGTATTAAGTAACTTTGTGGATAGTTTTCTTGAGTCTAGCTCCTACTAATACCTATCCCTATCACATTAAACATAAGTTCAGAGTTCATTAGGTTGTTGGATGTGTGAAGAAAGAGTTCAGGTTTCTGATGTGATAGTGATTTCAGCTAGTAATTTGATATTGGATAAAGTAAGGTGGAGAAGCGAATGACATCCTCATATAGCAGGCAGTATGTGTGTATAGTTTTTTCACATATACCTACCTACTAACAATAAATGAGTATACATGGAATTACGGAGGAATGGGAGGAAGAAATTAAGAGTCAAGGTATAAAGTGCTTTGGCAAGTTATGTCGACAACGATAGCCCATTCAGATAGTCTACTAAGACCAAAATAACAAACAGGTTATAAACTTACAGGCGGCATTTTAATCAGATGCTGTTCTTCACGAAACGAAAGAAAAGTGGAAAAAGTCCTTCTCCCTTGTCAGACCTGTCAAAAAATGTGAAATGTCACTCCATGTGGCAGTTCGTTCAGAAATTAGGAAATGTGTGGGTCAATCTAGGATCAATCGATTGAACAACGATATGACAACGATCTACGGATTGAACAATGAGGGCTTTAGGCTGGCCGCACACGCCCGAAATGCTATACATGTCGAAGTCAATACGTAAGATTCTGACGCTTACATAATGACCCGTTCGTATACAGACGAAAAGCAGTATACAAATTGTCGGCACGACATCCGGCAATATGACTTTGAAATAAACGTTGCTTAAACGTCAACGTGGTGATCATATTAGGGTGACCATGATTAAGAAAAAAAAACAACGATATTTATTCATTTACATATTATTTACTTGAGTATCTTCGACGGTCACGTTTAGACTGTTTGATAGATATATTTACAATCATAGCTCGTTAAAGTGCTATGATTGTAAATATCTATATAAGTTAAACCTTACTTTTTTACCTCATGATTTAAGTTGTGTTGATGAGTGATCTGATAATTTTGCTAAATAAAAGTTCTTAAGGAAAACAGGGCTGTGTGAGAATAATGCATCACCATCATCATCATCATATCAGCCATAGGACTTATACTGCTGAACATAGGCCTCCCTAAATATTTCCACTTTGTCCGATTAGAAGCGGCCTGCATCCAGCATTTCCCCGCGGACTTGACCAGTTTTTTTTTTTTTATATATATATGTCGCAGGAATGTAGCGAAATCCGGTAATTCGCGAAATCCCTAGGCCCTTCGTGAAGAGCCGGATAATAGCGAAATGCATCGATTTATACGCACATTTCCCGGAAATCTGCGAATTCGTTATTTGCATGGACATAAATCCAGGAAAACTGCGTATAAGGCGACACGCAGCTACGAAGTCGCCTACGCACCTGCTACGAAAGGTTCCATATGCTGATCAGGTGGTTCAGCCTGCAATTGCCTACTCATTCATGACCATGACCATGCCTAGACTATGACCATGACCATTACCATGACCATTACCATGACCATTACCATGACCATTACCATGACCATTACCATGACCATTACCATGACCATTACCATGACCATTACCATGACCATTACCATGACCATTACCATGACCATTACCATGACCATTACCATGACCATTACCATGACCATTACCATGACCATTACCATGACCATTACCATGACCATTACCATGACCATTACCATGACCATTACCATGACCATTACCATGACCATTACCATGACCATTACCATGACCATTACCATGACCATTACCATGACCATTACCATGACCATTACCATGACCATTACCATGACCATTACCATGACCATTACCATGACCATTATCATGACCATTATATATATGGTAATAATTACCATGTAATTACCGTGTAATTACCATGTAATTACAGTGTAATTACCATGTAATAACCATGTAATTACAGTGTAATCACCATGTAATTACCGTGTAATTACCGTGTAATTACCATGTAGTAACCGTGTAATTACCATGTAATAACCGTGTAATTACCGTGTAATTACCATGTAATAGCCGTGTAATTACCATGTAATTGCCGTGTAATTACCATGTAATTGCCGTGTTATTACCATGTAGTAACCGTGTAATTACCATGTAATTACCGTGTAATTACCATGTAATTACAGTGTAATTACGTTGTAATTACCATGTAATTACAGTGTAATTACAGTGTAATTACCGTGTGATTACCGTGTAATTACCGTGTAATTACCATGTAATTACCATGTAATTACCGTGTAATTACCTTGTAATTACCGTGTAATTACCTTGTACTTACCATGACCATTACATGGTAATTACATGGTCATGGTAATGTACATGGTAAGTTATGACCATTACCATGACCATTACCATGACCATTACATGGTAATTACATGGTAATTACATGGTCATGGTAATGTACATGGTAATGGTCATGGTAATGGTCATGGTTATGGTCATGGTAATGGTCATGGTAATGGTCATGGTTATGGTAATGGTAATGGTCATGGTCATGGTGGTCATGGTTATCATAACATGGTCATGGCAATGGTCATGGCAATGGTCATGGCAATGGTCATGGCAATGGTCATGGTAATTAATGGTCATAGTAATGGTCATGGTCATGGTCTAGTCATGGTCATAGTCTAGGCATGGTCATGGTCATGAATGAGTAGGCAATTGCAGGCTGAACCACCTGATCAGCATATGGAACCTTTCGTAGCAGGTGCGTAGGCGACTTCGTAGCTGTGTGTCGCCGTATACGCAGTTTTCCTGGATTTATGTCCATGCAAATAACGAATTCGCAGATTTCCGGGAAATGTGCGTATAAATCGATGCATTTCGCTATTATCCGGCTCTTCGCGAAGGGCCTAGGGATTTCGCGAATTACCGGATTTCGCTACATTCCTGCGACATATATAATGGGTAAGCATTTGTCCGCAATCTCACCTGATGTTAAGTGACGATGCAGACGATGATGGAACATGCTCGCCCAGATAATGTCTATTCACTCTCGCCTTGAAAAGGCCCAGGTTATAACGTTCCGGAAACAGATCCGCAGGCAGGGAGTTCCACTCCTTAGCAGTTCGCATTAAAAATGTAGAAGCGAAGCGCTTTGTGCGAATTTGCGGGATGTCTACGATATAAGGGTGGAATCCCAACCGGCGTCTCGTGCACCGGAGATGGAATGGTGTCGGAGGTATCAGGTCATGGAGAGACTGTGCACACTCGTCTGTCCATCTCGCGGTGGGCCATCCTACGCTGCGCGTCCCGATACGTGATCTCCACTCGAGAATTACCCTGCTCCACCGATTATCAGGCCTTCGAGCAATGTGGCCCTGCTCTTTGCCGCTTCAGCTTATTAACTCGAATAATTAACCGTTGATTCAAATCTGATGGTATGATTGGTTTAGTGACGACGCACTTCTTAGCGATTTTCATTTTTAATTCGCATAAAAGACAAAGCGACACAAACAAGTCTATCGCTTTTCTTATAATCATAAATCGATCCTTCAATTGATACAAAAAGAATCCTGTCCACCGTGCCCGCAACTTTCGTCAATTTCATTTAGTATATCGAAGTAGTCCTCCAAAGTGCGTACTGTCGGACTACAATAATTGTACTTTTTTGTAATTAAGTAATCCTGCACAGCAATGTTCATTACAACGTAACGAGAGCACCAGTAACTAATACTCGTCCCTAGTCCGCCGAATATCCGTGGCCATGGACGTCCTACCACTTTTTAAGTGTTAAGTGACCTCGAAAAATTTCTGGTTCGTCCACGGGGTTCAAACCAATCCCTTACGAGTTCCATAATACTTTTTAAAAGTTCTGAACTAAACTTCTCCTTAATCTCTTATTGTCACTGGTAACATAGTAATTTTATTTACAAGATTTCCATTTACACCTCCTGCACTGTTACTACTTTACTGTACGCCATATTTATTGTTTTGCGATTACAGCGCCACCGTGGCGGAATTCAGTACTAGTTCGTACATATTGCCGGGCATTATGCCATACCGCAAAAGGTCGTTTTTTTGGCGGTACACATAATGTCGACGGTATACATACGTCAGATGGAAATATGCAAAAGGCTTTTCGTTTGTAAACACACGAGCTATTATGTAGAAGGCAGATTTTGACATATTGACTTCGACATATATATTTTCATACAAAATGGAAACCGAAACCGGTCTCCCGGAACGGAAGCAAACCGGACGCACGCTCGAACCGGCCGAAAAAAAAACCGGGTGACGTCACTCCGGATGCATCCCTGCCTTAAGCTGGGCGCACACGTCCGGAATGCTAGCCCGGATTCCGGACCCGGTTTCCCCGTCCGGAATTACGAAAGCCTGGCGCTTAGGACCGTATTTTTTCTCTTAGGAATTTTAACCGGCACGCGGATGTCAAAGCAAGTTATCATGTAGTTCATGGATTATGATGAATTACTTGTAATTGCATTCGACTGATTCTTTCAGTTCGTTCAAATCGGACAGATTTCGAAGAATATTTTTTTTGTTCCCTTTTTGACATAGTTTATGAATAAGAGTAATCGTATACGTCTTATAAAAATTTTACCGGGAAAGGCGTTCATGGAAAAGCCTTAATTTTCATGGAAAGCGATGGAATGTTATGAGCGCTTGGAAGGTAGGAGTGAAGGTAGGACTTGAGAGATATATGGAGAGAGTGTAATGATTAATATTTGGAAGGTAATGAAAAATTGAGATAGTGTAGTGTAATGATTGTATTTGGAAAGAAATATACTGAGAGTTGATATGGGTTTGTTATTAATTTATAATATCTGTTAGGGTTTCATGTGAGAGTTTTTGTTATTTATGTAGTTTTTTGTCATTTAACAGTGCTCATGCTCATGCGTAACCAACCAATAAAAAACCAGTAATAAAATGACAAACTTTTAATTACATAAGAATAACAATCAACTAATATATTATGGTAATGGTTATAAGGGCTGTTTTCCGCAACTAGACGTCTACATGCGCCTATTTTGCGTGAAGGTTGAGGGCCCACTACTCGAGCCATCATAGTTCCCCGTGGAAGCACAGTAACCGTACCAAATCACCGAGTGCCTCGGGGATTGACTCCGGATGCCCGAGGTACTTTTCCGGGTCTGTTGCCACCTCTTTGCAGTGTAGCACCACTTGGGTAGCTGTATCTTCTTCTTCCATGCATCCTCTGCACAGAGACCGTCAGTAACACCTTTGACTGAAAGGTGCTTGATAAAGTGATCGTGACGATGATGCTGGTTGTCATGCGAAGTTGGGGTTTCTTCAGTCGGAGCAACTTCTTGGATAAGCGACTGGAGAGTGTTGGCATGGGATCTTTGGCCTCCCTGCAGTTTTCGTACCCGGTCCAGTATACAGTGCTTGCTTTAGTACGTTCTCTCAGTAGGGAGCGGAATTTACCTGCTGGAATGAGTAAAATCGGTTCCGACCCATAGGCTATAGGGGATACCGATGTATCCGATCCCCTTCCGGCTAGTTTATCCGCTGCATCGTTACCTCAAAAGCCGCTGTGTGCCTTGATCCATTGTATGTAGAGTTACGTGGTTGTGTTTACATACCTCCATCAGGCGTTGGTGGCTTTCGTAGATTAGCCCTGCTGTCATTATGTGACTGTACAGTGCTTGCAGTACTGACGTGCTGTCTGAGATTATACAAATGAAGTGGCCCTTTACTTCCCTGGCAGCAATGGCTGTAGTAGCTAGCAGTGGCGAAGGGTCCATACATGCCGATTCCCATCGGCTTACCTTTCAGATATTCACAAATCCACACTTTCACGTTGATCTACTTTCATTTGGTACATTTTTACGTAACACCTTCCAAATATCAAATAGCAGTAATTTAGTCTCATAATTTTTAAACAAACGCAAAATAAACAACATTTTATTTCTTTAATCTTCAACTTTATTCCATTGCAATAGTCACTATAGGCTGAACTCCACCGGTTTCCCCTTTTTCAGTAGTCGGCCAATACGCGATACTTGCGTATTGACAACAAACATTGTATGTCTTTTACGCACTTATTGGTGCCATATAACGCCTTTTCAGTCCCTCGCGCATGCGTATTAGCGACGGAAAGCTATTGCAAGGCGGACTGAGGCAAATCCTTTCTCTGTCTAACCTAAACGCGTGAGCGAGACACAAGATGTCCGCGCGCCCGTAAAGCAGCAATGGAACTTCAAGTTGACAGTCTATGCAAACTGTTACGAGAATGGTTTAGTATGTGAAAGGTCCGCGACGCGACGCTGTCGTCGCATGGAAGGAATCAGACGATTTAAGACTTTATTGTAATAGATTTTCGGCACAATTACCATTTTTGTACCGCAGAATTTCTTATTGGTTTGTTTATAAGTGTTTGCAAGTGTGTGCTTGAAATTTTATAAAGTTTTCAGTGATAATTTCATCATTTATTGATTGTTTGGTGTGTTTGTGTTATTTAACCGATAATTTAGTGTGTGTTGCTCAGATTCGCGGTAAGTTTCATTGGCCATAATGGCGTTAACCCACGTAGAGTGCTGTTCGACAGACTACTTGTTGCAGGAAGAAACTTCGTTTTCCAAACTTTCATTTGAAAACAAAAAGCACATTATTCAGTCAGGCCGTGCTCTCCCAAACATGAATATCGATTGCAAGCGTAGGGATGGCTTTTTCAAACATTTTCATACGTCTTTTTATGAAAAATATACTTGGATGACAGGCAGTTGCATACGGAACAAAATGTTTTGTTTTCCGTGTTCAAAGCCACTTTTATCATACTTGAATACTACTGTTAATCAAGTCATCAGTACTTTCATGTATGGTGAAAGTGGGGCCTTATTATTCTGAAGACAATAAGAATTCCTAGCATTGCAGCTCAGGGTAGGTAAGTGTTTTTTGCTCCGGCTTACCTTCGTAAAAATGTCACCCTTCGCCACTGGTAGCTAGTAAGATGGCCAAACACTCTGTTTGAAAATCTGAGTTATGGTAATTAAGCTGTTTCGGAATTCTGTCACCTGCAGCTGCGAGTAATGGCAGATCTGTTTGTGGTTCGTTTGAAAGGGCATACCTGGTGCAGCAGCGTTCCACAATGCGTAGCGTGTCGTAGACTTACCGGATATAAGTATGACTAGGTCGTCAGCGTATCCTATAGTGTAGATATTTTTGCGTTGAGTTCCGTGATAAGGCTGATTAGTACCATGTTCCACAATAGTGGTGAGATAGCTCCTCCCTATGGGCAGCCTCTTGCCATTATAGCTGTGTGATTGTTACCTGCAAATCTGACACTGCGTTTGCGTTTGTTCGTGATCCATTCCGTCAGAAAGTTGTTCACCCCGTGGTTGCAGGGGGCTACGCCGATGCTTGTGAAGTTCATTTTGTCGAAGGCCCCATCACCTCTTCCAAAGCACCTCTCAGTCATAGGTGTTACTGACAGTCCTCTGTGCAGAGCCTGCATGGATAAAGAAGAAACAGCTGCCCACGTGCTGCTACACTGCAAAGAGGTGGCAACGTACCGCGCAAAGCACCTCGGAAATCCGAGGTCAATTCCTGAGGCACTCAGTGATTTGGTAGGGTTGCTGAGCTTCCTCGGGGAACTAGGATGGCTCGAGTAGTAAACCCCCACCCTTTACGCAAAATAGGCGCATGTAGACGTCGAGTTGCGAAACCGGGCTGTTTTCTGACTATTTATTTTAACCATTACCATTACCAATGCATAAAATGGAATGAAACTATATGTCAAAAGACCAAAGTAACTCACATATTCTGAAAGTGCAGCAAATTAAGTGGCAGTGGGCTGAACACATCGAAGAACCGAAGTGTGCCCAGCGTGTCCTGACACCTGCACGTTGGCGGACTTGTGGAACGCTTCCAACGAAGCTATCCACGTCGCCACATACTGGTCCAAGCATAAAAAATTGCCCACAAATATCTGCTGTCGACTCGCCAGAAGAAGAAATGGGTTCTCGAGTGGAAGCCACACCTTGGAATACGTAGCATTGGACGCCCTCCGGCCAGATGGATGTACCAATAACATAAAAATAAGCTGCTGGTTGCAACTGGATGGTGAAAACGGCCCACGTCAACACTTGTTCCAAAAAATATCATTACCTTCCAAACAGCATCATTCATATCCGCGTAAAATTTTAGGAAACGGAAGGTAATGAAACGGAGAGGAATGAAGTTTGAGCAGTTTTTCTAAGATATTTTTGTTTCTAGTTTAAAAAAGAAGACAACGAACACAGCCTAGTATAACATCCCTGTATACTACAAATCAAAGTCAAAACCTTAATTTTATCTCAAACACTTACTTGTCAAATAATTGGAATATAATGAACACTCATCTGTGACAAACGTTATCTCCGCGCGAAAGAACGTAAATTTTTTGCACTTCTAAATTGTAAATGTCCGCACTCGGCTCGGCAGTGGGGGCGCCTAAAGTGCGCGTAAGTAGTGATCGATTTGTTAGGTTACTAATAGGAATATTAAACCAATTATTTTTAATTTCCAACTTCGCGGAAATGAATGACGTTTTCCGTTTGACAAAACTTTTAAGTCGATTCTTTCTAGGTTGCACGTTATTTAAAAATACTATATTAAATACTGCTAATCTACATTCATTTTGTAAGTCATTCCACTGGTGCTGAACAAGAAAAAGAGTGCTGCGCCGGCACGATTCCAGCCGGAAAATTCCGGGCGTGTGCGGCGATTCGAACAAAATCGATGGGAGCGATGTGTTTACTATGATGTCATCCGGTTTTGAAACCGGCCGGTTTGACAGTGTCGCCGGTTTGATTCAGCTCCGTCCGGGCTACCGTTTTTCATTCCGACAGTGCGGCAGTTAAAACATTTTGTATAAAAATATTGAATTCCGGCACCCGAATGAGGACACTGGGCCCGGAATCTGGGTTTGCATTCCAGACGTTTGCGAATAGCCATAGATTTGTTCGAGTTGCCGCACACCGGAAGTTTTCGACCGGAATCCTGCCATCGCAGCACTTTTTTCTTGATCAGCGCCATTATCAATGCAATTGCTAGTAAAAACTATGGCATCCGCGTCACTCAGAGCACTGGTGGTAAATATTCCGGTTGGAAATGAGCAGGCATCTGCGGCAGGCTCCCGAATTCCGTATGGGGAAACCAGGTCCGGAAACCGGCCTAGCATTACGGGCGTGTGCAGCCAGCCATATAAAATATGTACCTAGTAGTAATTAGAAATCATTGATAGATGTCGCTAAACAAAGGCACAACTACAGGCTTTTTGAGAACTATTATTTAGTTCATGCATGACAATCAAATCATAATCAGTTCCACAAGGCAAATATAAGGTCCTATTTAATTCACTGCAAATATTTTAGGGGTAGATCAAATAAAATATAAACATGTAATAGGCAAATTTTTTTAAAAATCTACACGCTAGTTTTCGAGAAAATTGCATTTAACTAAAAAAACACAAAACGAAAAAAGTGCACCCTGTTTGTCCCAGAAACACACCACTAACGCTACTTCGATGAATTTAATTTACGCGCCAAAAAAAGGTGTTGTGATTGGTTGGTTGTCAGTGTGCGTGCCGTGTAAGTAAATCCTGTCTAACGTGGTGGAACGTCAGTCGGGTCAGTCAAAGGGTGTTCAAGTAATTAATTAAAAGTTTGTTTGAAAATGAAAAAGAAAATCTAGCGTGTCGATTTTTTTTAAATGCCTAAGATGTTTGTCTTATACATATTTACGCATGCCCTTAAAATATTTGCAGTAAATTTAATAGGACCTTATTATACAAGGAAATTCCATATTCACAGCGCAGCATCGTAGAGTAGAACAAGTTAAATAAATCACAAAGCGATAAAATGGTTTGTGCGCGAAAATAGAAGAAATAAAATAGAAACATAAAAAAAAATTTGGCAGTTGTCAAAGCAAAAAACATAGACCGCATTACACTACCCAACTACTACCAAAACGCTAACTATCTTGTTAACGACCTCACGCGCGTTCTTCTGACGCCCTAACGCCATCTATTGTTGAACAAAAGCGTAACTTTTTGATATGTAAAAAATGTCCCATTCATGTCGGGAAGAAATGAAGAATGATCAATCGATTGATAATGCAAAGTGCAATTAGGTCTGTCTGGCAACTCTAATTCTGACATTTTATTTAGCGAAAGAAAGTGTACTGTTTTATTGATTTTGATACTGGTCTAGAATGAAAAGCCGCGTAATATTGTGATCTATTCTACAGAAAGAAGCAAAATATTACAAATATATAGTTGACAAAATATGGTGGTTCTTCAATACCTTGTTTTGGTTAGACCCTGACCCTCAAATTGGGTTGCTAGCAAATTCTTGAGATTCATGGTCGAGCGGTGATTAGATGAAGAAAAAGCAATTAGAGGAACTTTATCCTTGATCTAGATACAATAATTCATCAGTTGAAAGGTAAGCTTGTTTCAAATTCATGGTATAATGTTTTACAGTCTTCCTTTGCCTACACATAACATAACCTTAGTGTGTGGTATCACCAAAAATGTCATGATTATTAAGGACCAGCACAACGATTGCATGCCGAGCTCAGACCCTTATTATTTCTGTATAATTTGCTCAGTGAATGTTGTTCTTACCTCAACATATCAATAAGTTTTAGCTTTCTACTACACACAGTTTGTACACTGTTTCAGTAGGTCAAAATACTATGTCAACTCAACCAATTAAGTGTTAGTGAAATCAAGATCTAAAATGCTGTTTAGCCAAGTACACATGCATACACAGGATACCATAATCCTAACAGTTTACATTTGGTATTTGAGAGATTAAACACTACTTTAATATGCCAGTAGCAGTTGAATCTTGTTTGTCTCCTATCTTTTGCTTACATGAAGAATGTAACAGTATAAAACTTGTAAGAGAGTGTCCTGTACCTACTATGTCCTGTATGTATGTATCAAACTCATTGGCAATGTTTCCCATACAATGATAAAAGAATCACAGCACTCTATCCTATATCAAAGTCCAAGGTATAACCTGATTCAATAGAGAAAGAAATTATAAATGGGATCTGAAGACCATATTTCTTACTAGTGCTAAGGCTCACTTGCGCTAAGCTACCAGGTGCTCATGGTTCCCCCTCCCACTCAAGGAACTGCCTCCTTTTATAATCCCTTTCTGCAATGAATCCGGTTATGTTTAGTACTTTTCCCTGCAATTAAAACTTTTAACATTGCACATGCGAATATGTCTGCCAAGTGACGCACCTATGGATTCACCCCCTCTGATAATGGTGTAAGGTCCATGGCACTTGCTTAAATAAACATAAATTGAAAACTTCCTAAATGTTTTATTATAAGTATTGTTGGGAAAAGAAATAACAGCTGGAATCTTAATTCTGTGTCCCCTATTCTTTGTGTTATATTTATATGAAAAGTTGTGTTTAATGGAAGAAATTAAAAGTTGTAATGTAATGTTTATGCTTCCTATGTAGGTATTTCAACTTCAGTATTTATGGCCTTTCATGCTTTGTGAATGTATTTATTTAAATCTGTTTGTTGCTGCATCTTGTCAATCTTATATTTTTTCAATTTCATAGCATGTGAAGCTCTTATGATGTGTGTAGATGAAGTGTGGCTTCTTAATCTCTATATTAAAATTATACAATGCCAGGGAAGACTGAGTATGATCATGAAAAGTTTAAATGAAAAGAAAAGTTGGAGGTAAAAACTAATTTACATTATTAGTAAAATTGGTAGATTTTAGGTATTTAAAAAGAGTTAAATATTTGACTCATTAACAACTTAAAAATGAAATATGTGTTGATTGATTGTGTCTAGTTATTGTTTGTTGCTCATTGTATTTTAAAGCTAATGTGATGGATGATATTATTACATTTACATGCCCGTGATATACCAGTGAAAATGCTGTGCCTATTGTTCATAATAGTATAATGCTGTGCTTGTGCTTAGATTATTTCACTGAATGACTTATATTATAAATCTTATCATTTTCACCAATAATGAAGAAGAAATATTTATTTGTTTTAATGTTATTTATTATGTGTATTTACTATTTAATCGATAAACCCCAAATCTACTGGACTAATTTCAAACATTCTTTCACTATCAGTAATGTACAACATATCTAAGGAATATAGGCTGATTTTTATCACTGTAAAATGGGCAGCAGCAGGTGAAGCAGCATTGATGAAATGAATTTTAAATTATTTAGGAACAACTTTTTACATTAGCAAAAGTGTAAATAATTAAAAAGATTTGTAGTTGACATTTGGAATGGGCTTCCAATAATGTAACTCTATTTTTATTTGGGAATTTCTTAAAAAGTGAATAAGAGATAAAGCCAGGGGATGCTGAAAGAGGCTCAAGTCCAGCAGAGGCTGTTTTGGCTCTTGATGCTGACACCAGGTTCCATCAATGACTTGGTATCCCAAACATCAGAAGATGTTGATAATGTTGTGATTGAAGGATTAATTTTCATATGATTTCGATCATAACCTATACCTATCATAAACTAGGATCAATCAAAGAAGCTATTACTTGAAAAAATTTAAGGGTGCTGTTGATTGCCCTTATAAATTTTTGCATTGATTTATCGCGGCTTTAGAAACCATTAGGGGTTGTGATTTAAGATATTCTAATTAATTATTCTAACTGTATTTGTTGTTATACATCAGTACCACCTTTAGTTAGTAACGCGACCATTAAAACGCCTTACGACTAGAAGTAATTATTGCTTATTTTTAGATCCGTAGGGGCTATGATACGCGAATTCTATGACAGTTCAGATGAAGATGACATGGACAGCCAGTATCCGATAGATCCGGAATGCGCGGTGCTGACGCGACCCGACCGGGACATGCACAACCGCTGTTGCGGGGGCAAGGCGTGGTGCATCAAGGTACGTATGTTATCTATGATACGCGAAGAAAGTTCAGATGAAGATGACATGGACAGCCAGTATCCGATAGATCCGGAATGCGCGGTGCTGACGCGACCCGACCGGGACATGCACAACCGCTGTTGCGGGGGCAAGGCGTGGTGCATCAAGGTACGTATGTTATCTATGATACGCGGAGACAGTTCAGATGAAGATGACATGGACAGCCAGTACCCGACCGGGACATGCACAACCGCTGCTGCGGCGGCAAGGCGTGGTGCTTCAAGGTACGTATGTTATTTTATTTCTTGAGAAAAATAGTTAGTAAAACACAGCCTACTCTCTAGTAGACTTTCAAACGCGTCGGCTGCTGCGCTGGTGGCTAGCGTCGCTGTGACCAGCCCTAGATATCTAATTAGTTACTAAATCAATAGGTTACGAGCTTGCAGGCGATATCTGATTGATCCAAACAATTATTCAACCAAAAAGTAAATTAGTCTCCATTAATTCCAGGATATTTGCGGCATAATATGCGCAGTGCTGACATGGCTGCTGATCTTGTACGCGGAGTTCGTGGTGATGATGGTGATGCTGCTACCCGGCATCTCGACCTACCCCGTCTACAGCTACGTGAACATCATCATATACCAGACGTTCGCGTTCTTCGCGTTCGCATCACATCTTCGCACGATGTTCACTGATCCTGTGAGTTACTATGACTTCTACATATTTTATCCCAAAAAGAAATGTGATTAGGATCACACGTGAGACAGCGCGACGCTCGAAACAGTTTCCATGTTTTATGATATGAAACAGAAGAGTCGCCAATCACTTGTTTAACCTCTTACTTGTGTAGATAGCGCCTTACGTACACGCCTTATATACACATCACCCCGTTATAACTTACGGGGGAGGTAGAGCGTCTGACAAATGTTTAATTCAATTTTATTGTCAGCGTGTTGCCCAAACTTGCAAGACTCATGAAACCCTCGAATCCTTTAGTTGCCACTTCGGGTATACACGGGAAAGAAATGGGGTGATGCTATTCTAAGCCGGTGTCACGCTGCAACGACATTTGTTATTAAGAATTTACTGTCCGGTATTTATGGACTCAAATCTCGCAGTGCATTATTTCATGCGTCGTCGATTCTTGATCACCATTTTTATGCACGAGAACATGCCATGATGTTTCCCTTGTTTGATTGCGCGCGTTTCAACTGCAAAATACGTTTGACAATTTTCTTCGTGTTGTATCTGTCTGCTCTGCATCTTTGGTCTGCATAATATGTTGCTGGTTGACTAACGTTATCGCAGTACAGAAATTCGCACTGTCACACCGTTACTTTGATAAGCTAGTTGATTATGATTAGATCAAGCGATATAAAAAAAATTAAGTATTATTGATTACTTACTGTTTTATACGATTTTATGTAACATTATCTCAAAGAATAATGGGTTTTGTTTCCTAACAGTAGCGATATAGAAAAATAATATAATAATCGCGACAAAAAGTAGCGTTATTGTGTTATTATCCGGTAAAAGTGAAGCCTGACAACCATAATGAAGAAGGCTGCAAAATTAAGGACTAGTGTTTTTTTTATGATGATTATTGATGATAATACTTTCCGAAATATAATAGTTACCAAAGAATTGAAAAGTAACGAAATATACAAGAAAACAAAAATAGTAACTGAGAAAAATGACTCTCCAGGGTAAGAAACCGATCAATTAAATAGTTTATTAAATTCAACTTACAATAACATCTTCCTTCATCAATACATTCGTTTAAAATGAAGTCAGATTTGGCGTTTCTGTGTCTCTGTCATAGACACCGCTAACGCTTTCTCAATTACGTAGCGGATTTAGATTAGGGCTAAAAAAAGGTTATCTCATAGGAATATTGTGATCAGTGGGTGTAAAGGGTAGTTAGTTATAAAATATTTTTAATCAACTAATTCCTGCAGAGACACATTTACCTACTATCATTTCGTAAAATTTTAGGGCGCCGTGCCGAAAGGGAACGCCACCAAAGAGATGATAAAGCAGATGAGTTTCCGCGAGGGCCAGGTGATCTTCAAATGCACGAAGTGCTGCAGCATCAAGCCGGAGCGCGCGCACCACTGCTCGGTGTGCCAGCGGTGCATACGCAAGATGGACCACCACTGCCCGTGGGTCAACAACTGCGTGGGCGAAAACAACCAGAAGTATTTCGTGTTGTTCACAGTGAGTGCCGATTTGATTTGTAATGTTATTTATTCAATAGTATTAAACAAGCACTTTCTTGACACAGTCAAAGAAAATGACTAACGTAAATAGGTACATACATTTCAACGGCAATAGTGCCCTGTAGAAATGATAATAGCGAAAACTTTAGACAAATCACGTTCTAATCCTACTTACAGTGAGAGCATTTTATGATAGTACTGAAAGACCGATTTTGCCACTGGTTGCTAAATTTATACTTTTAGTTTGTTCATGTAAAAAAAGGCTTCTCTTCGGGAAGTTTGTGCCATTTACGATAGTACTGAAACACAGATTTTGCCACAGGTCGCTTTTATACTTTTAGTTTGTTCATGTTTTAAGGCTTCTCTTCGGGAAGTTGGGTTGTACTGTACGGTACCACGTTGTATAAGTCCTTACTCATAACTTTGAAGACTTAAGAATATCTCAAGATAAATTTAAATAGAAAAGGAATACTTAAGTAACTGTGTTTCGGTGAGCTGGATTGATAAAAACGGGCCGAGAGGGACACTGAGTCGTCCAATGACCCGATGAACTCTGGTGTCAGAGTTTTTCAACCGGCAGAGTTTTTTAATCATAGACGGCAGCCGGGACCGGCGGCTTAACGTGCCCTCCTAAGCATGGAAACATCTTGCTTTCAGACAATCGGGTGGTCATGACATGTAACCTTAACAGCCACAAGAGTCCACTGCTGTACATGGGCCTCCCCCTATCGCCCTATCGGGGAGTATTGTCTGCCATAATCATCAATCATCACGCTTGGCAGGCGGATTGGTGCAAGATGTTAGATAAATCACAGGGAATCCCTTAGTCGCTTCTTACGGCACCCACGGGTAGACTTGGTGTGATGCACGATTTGCCTGTGTTATGTTCCAGTTCTACATCGCTGCGCTGTCGATCCACTCGCTGACGCTGGCGGTGTACCAGTTCGTGACCTGCATCAGGCACGAGTGGCGCGAGTGTAGCACGTACTCCCCGCCGGCCACCGTGGTGCTGCTGCTGTTTCTTATAGCTGAAGGGCTTCTGTTTGCAATCTTCACCGCCGTCATGCTCGGCACGCAGCTGCACGCCATCTGGAACGACGAGACAGTAAGTGTGACAGCTGTCATTCAGGTGTCCGCCATCTTCAGGTGTCCGCCATCTTCACCGCCGTCATGCTCGGCACGCAGCTGCACGCCATCTGGAACGACGAGACAGTAAGTGTGACAGCTGTCATTCAGGTGTCCGCCATCTTCAGGTGTCCGCCATCTTCACCGCCGTCATGCTCGGCACGCAGCTGCACGCCATCTGGAACGACGAGACAGTAAGTGTGACGCATTGGTGTGACGTGTGTCATTCAGCGAGTGCAGCACGTACTCGCCACAATTATCAGTAGTCATTCAAACTGCAGTGCGGAATGATAAAAAGAAAAAGAAGTTTCAAAAGTACCTTGTAGTCCAGGTGTTATAAAAATGGACCTTCCATACTGCGTGACGAACTTTTCCAGCAAGTTTGTAGAGGAGGTCCTATTTATTTAAATATTTGCACATAAATAAATTTAATTCTATACATGTCGCAATTGTCGCAGTACAACCTACAATGGCAGGCTTAGGGGAATTTGGCCAAAAGCCGCCATATTGCAAAATCGTAGACTTCATTCGGCCATCGTCCTAAGCTGATCCAGGATTTTGCAAACTCCTTAGTCTGCCATCGTACTGCAACATAAATACTCTAAGGTCGTGGCAAATTCCATACAGTATGATGACGACTCGCTTCTCTGATCCGCAGGGCATCGAGCAGCTGAAGAAGGAGCAGGCGCGGTGGGTGCGCAAGTCCCGGTGGAAGAGCATCCAGTCGGTGTTCGGCCGGTTCTCCCTGTTCTGGTTCTCGCCCTTCACGCAGCCCGCGCCCAAGACCAAGCTCGAGAGCTACCTCTACAGCGTGTAAGATATAACCAGGATTGAAGCGTCTGCGCGTGACACTGGTAGTGTAAAATAGAGAGGTTACGGAAGAATCACTCGACCCTATTTAGGATTTTCGCTATTGGAATTTGTTACATAACCGGGGTTGTTAGATTCGAGGAAGGAATCGGCTTAGTCTGATACAAGAATGATTTTGAGCCAATTGCAATGCAAGAAATATGACGTTCGTGGCAACCAAGCTACCTTGGGTTCCTCTGAGATTCCGGTTCATTCCAGTAAAAATTAGTACCTAAGCGTGAAAATCGTCGCTTGTACTGAGTGAGCCATCTGTAAAGTTGCACTACCACACCACGTTGTCTACACGCGCAGGATTACGACTGAGTCAGGGAACTAGCGCTACACAAAAGGTAAACTATAGGCCATATCATAACATGATAGACGCGCAGTGAAAGAGTGTTAGTAAAATATCTTTATATGAAAGAAATGCTAGGCGTAGTCGTCGTGTACAGGCGCGTAATTTTTTTTGTGTAAGGCTCTAACTGCTATTCTTAAGAACAAAAAGTCTAAGTTAGTAAGTAAATGTTTACATAAGTGTCTGAAAAAAAAACATTTTAATTTCAAACAATAGTAGTTTTTATAACAAGGGAATAAAGTGATATATTTAGGGCGAGGGCGCTATTTTGAATCATGAGCGGAACGAGGGATTCTAGAGTAGAATCGTGAGTGAAGCGAGGGATTCAATGTAAGTCGCCCGAGAATAAATAACTTTTGAGTGATACATAAAATACTTACTTAATCGACGAAGTTCTATATTGCTTGCTATTATCCATTATTTTACAATACATCCCATATATTGCCTTATAAACATCCAATATTTACAAAACCATTATCATCACACATTTCATTTCATTTTATTGCAATATAATTGTGAGGTTATATTGTTGTTGCCCATTGCCGGCCAGTTATCGCGCCAAAGAAAAATAAAATTTGACATTACTTTTTAATTTCAAATTTTGCTAGGAATTAGGTGTTTTATGAGCTAAATACTAGGTGTAAAATACTCGATAAAATAGCAGATAACAAGTAGTGTTGCAGAGAAAAAACCCATCTGTAGTAAATTTTCGATTGATTGGTTGCAAATATTTGTGTTCCAAATTCAAATGAATTTTAATCCCTTGGGATTAAATGACCTACTTTAATCCCACTTATGTGCGACTAAAGCGTAGTTTTTTGAATAGAGGGGATGAAAAGTATTTTCTTTTGTGGCGCTAGTAATCTAACGTGGAATTAAAATATTGCTGTACGCTAAGATATTTACTCTAGAACCAGAATAACCTGAGATATTTCTATCATTCGGAACGATGTTTACGCGTTTATAATTACGAAGTACCAAACAAGTATAGTCCTTTCAAAATCATAGTGGTCATGGACCAGCCTAAGCGGGAGGACAAATGTCGCCGGTAGCGTAGTATCTTAGTATAATTGCGACCAGCGTAACTTGACCTCCCGCTTAGGCTGGTCATGTCATTTCATGACACTATCACTGCGAATAGACTATACTTTCAAAAACAAATCGCCTAATACCAGAATTTAGTGTCAGACCTCATTGGCAAACCTTTGGTTGCAAACCTTTAGTGTCGCGTTTGTAGTATATTTAAAAGACAAACATTATTTTAAGCAATAAATTATTAGAGCCTTTAACCGGTGTGCGACATTAGGTGCCGATCGGCACCCGAGCGTCAACATTCCGTCAAGGACCGTAGGTGCCGATCGGCACCCGCGATTCTGGCCGTTATTGCGTAAAAACTACGGGTTATTTTGCTTTGGAATGTTTTGACAGATGATTCCTTACAATATTAGCTGTCAAATGAGCCATAGACAATAAAGATTGGATGAGTGAATGGTTTAGAATGAACCGTCAAAGTAAGGCCCTGCACCCCTGCACGCTCAAAACGCACGATTTTACGCACGATTTTCGGAATTTTATCGGTTTTCGAGCAAATTTTTGTTTCTCATCACTAGAAGCAGTATCAAACTCAAAATAAAAAACCGCTTGTCAATCTGTGCAGGAACAGCTGAGTTTGACGAAAGCTGAAGGTCGATTGCGCGGGGTGGTCGGGGTTGTATGGGGTTTGTTTTAAGGCTTCTATGGGGTGTCAGGGGTGCAACAAAAAGGGGGAAAATCTAGAAACGCAGACCGGTTAATGAAATATCATTTTAAATGTATTGATTGCTAGAAGAAATTTTAGAGCTTTATAATGATCGAAATTCTTTTCTCTTACGAGTGAAGAGACATGACCTGAGTAAAATAATGTTAATGTTTATGACAAAGGTTCTTATCCTTACATTACACTGACTAGATCTTCCTGAGGCATTTTGGCTAATACTAATTTTGGTCTGCGATACTAGTACAGTTTTTAAACTCTAGGGGCAACATCCACAGATAAGACGCGCGACGCGACGCGCAAGATGACATCTGTCAGACAAGTGTTTGTCAGCCGTTATCGATAGGACGCGTGTGTCACGTTTGTAGCTTTGTTTCTTCTGTTTCTGGAAACGGTTTCAAACGTCGCGATGTCGTACGTCTCACGACTCCGACGATCACTAGTTTGACAGATGCCATCTTATGTATCACGTCTCACATCTACGCTGTGGAGCTTGCGCCTTAGTCCAATAAAGTCATCCAGTCATCATGCATGACTGACAAAGTAAATAACTACTCATAGTGCCTGCATTTTGCTGACTGTCAAAAAGGGTGCGTATCCATTGGGAACATTTGTCGGGGAACTATGTTGCAGGACATATTATCCCGAAATATTTCCAATGTGCCTTTCGGGCTTGCGCTGCGTGACGCGTATTGTCCGCGCGGACCCGCTATACGAGGACTCGTGCGATATTCATTCACTTCATCTAAACAGTTTGGACTAAAGTGAACATTGCTAACGGATCAGTACGCGCGTACAACCGCGCGACGTAGCGCTCGGCGGCCTCAGTCATTAATCCCTTTCGTTTTTCTTTCACGATGGTATGCCTTTCAAAGGAATGAAAGGAAATTATTAGGTAGCTCAATTACTGATTAATTTCTACAAACCATTTTGCCTTACAGTACAGTACAGCTGCTCGAATAGACCATATTTGACAGCTAAATAAAGTCTATTTGAACGGCCGTGCTTTAGTGATGTAGTCAGTGTGTTATTCACAATGAAAGAGAACTAAAATAAATGCATTTATTATTGTTACAATTTGCGAATCACAAATTATTATTTCTAATATTTATATTTTATTATCATCGTGTACCTATGTGTAATGTAAATTATATCTACTTATATTTAGTTTAGGATGTGATTGATTATGAATGAATGAATGTGCAATGCGAAGTGATTTTTAATTTAGTGGTAATTATTACCTGGATCAATAAAGAATGGAATTATAAATGGCTCTGGCTCCGTAAGTGGGAGGAGAAAAGCATAAACGCCTGGTATATGTAAGAGCGCCTTACTGCGAGGCGAGTAAGAAAGCCTGACCCTTGTCCGACATTTATAATCCCATTTTTTATTAAACCAGGTAGTACTACAAAATACTTGTAAAAAGCTTTTGAAATAATTATTACAATTATTCAATTTGTATTATGTAATGTATATTGGGGATGCTTACAAGTTAGGTAAACATGGACATAAATCACATACAATATATAATAGATAGGTAAATACGTTGGCCTCTATTTAGTCGAACAATTTCGTAGCTGATTAACTCTGTTTCACTTTCCAATTATTATTTTAGTATTGTATTGTATTATTTTAGACAGTTTTTGCTTCAAAGTCCACTGTAAAATCGGAAATGGTGTTTCTTTTTTCATAAAGCATAGTTGATGTACTAAACTAATTTGCGTAGCTTCAAGTGACCTCCAATTGATGATTGAGTCGCGTGTTATGGTCACATGTATAATTATTTATGATAATTTAATAATTTATTCAGAAGCAGATATATGAGAGTGGTTCACGCACCCGGAATTCTATTTAAATACATATATTACGCCTATATCCTTTGCGGGGTAGGCAGAGCGTAAACGGTTGTAAAAACGGCCATTTACACCACGTCTGACAAAAGTTGGAGAGTCATTCAGAATACGGTGTATAACTGTAGAGACAGGTTGTCAGCCTGTCGCATAAAAGTCATAACAAATAGGTTATGATTACGAATTGATGCAAGAAAATGAACATCCTTTATTATTGAACGCACTTCTATAAGTTAAGCAAAGGTATAAGGGACTGCTGGCGAAGTTCAAATCATAAAATAATATTATATTCATACGATAAGACGTGAAGTTAATTGTTGTTTTATGTTCTAAGTTTGACAAAATTAGCCTCCTGCACCACATTCTACCGAACGAGTATAATATAATGTCTGTATGTCGTGGCTTTCTTTTTGTAGACTATAAGAATAATTTAATATTAATATTGTGTAAGGATCTCTATTTTTGTGATGGTTAGCTAGATATCTGTAAATAAATGTTGTTCGCTTTTTGTGATGCATATTAAACAACACTCTGAATTTGATAGAAATTGCCTAATTTAAACCACAAAGCTATTTAAGATCCTCTTCAGAGTTGACTTTGGATGACTGAACTGTCTTATTTTAAATTGTAGTTTAAATCATTGGTGGGCAGTATTTTTTATATTGGGACCTTACATGCACACAGGAGTTCAAATATTAAACCTGTAGTATGTACACATTAGTGTTGATGAGGATTCCTCTTTTGCATCGTTATAACGCGGGAGTGCCGCAATGTTCCTCATCCGCTACCGATTCCACATCAAAGAAAGTACTAAATTCCTCTTCCGCTTCCTCATAGATTCTGTGAAAGAGGTATTCAATCAAATATGTGCAATTGAATGCGAGTATAAAAACTCTGACATAATCATTTACTATCTTTTTCGTTTTCTTTGACCACATCTTACTCTTCCTCAATCGCATTCTCTTCCTCATAAATAAATCCTTATTCCCCATCGTTATCCTCCAACTTTCAGATTGTTCCTTCCTCTTCCGCTTCTATTTCCTCATAACAGCTTCCTCATTAACACTTGTTCGAATTATCGGAGCTGTAGTTTAAAAAAATGTGTAAGAGTAGGATAACGTTTACAATAATTTACAAATAATACTTTTAGTTGATTATACAACTCATTAAAAGGCGAGTGTCTTATCTTATAGTTTTGTTATGAATGCCGCTTTGATATAGAAAATAAATAGGCGTCAAAATCGTTTAATTTCTTCATTAATCGGAAAACAAAAATCATAACGCAAAATCATATCATTTCATTTAATATCTGAAAATAATAGTTTATTGTGACTCAGAGAAATAATTTTTAGAGGCAGATTGCATAAAGCAGGTCTTTGCAGCTGTTTTCGAATTTGTAATCCGAAAATTATGAATCGACAGTAGATTAAATGTGTTATTGTATAATGGACCTAATATAGTATTATATCAAATCCGTTAAAAATAATCAGTTTTCCGACGATAGCGGCGTTGCTTGCTTAAGATGAGTTTCGTAGCTGTATTTAAGTAGCATTAGTTAATTAATAACAGTTATTGATTAATGTTGTTAAGTTTAATTTATTGCGTGTCCAACATTTATTTGATAAAGTTCGTAATTCCATAGTGTATATGACATAGCTCCAACAGTTGCGTTATTATTATACTCATCACAACATATCAAATGAAATCCAGAATCATTTTGTGATTGCGTAGCTGGAAACTTTTTCGGATACTGGTCGTATTATCACAAAATATAGCTATAGATAATATTAGTAGTGACAGTTTACATATTATTTCTCGAAAATAGTTATCTAGGAGAATACGCTAGTGAGTGATGCCTATTTTTCCAAATAATGCATGGACGTTCACACTATACCTAGGCATGCTCCTTAATTATTAAAAAATATATAAAACGAAAAGAAGCATTTTTAATTTTTTATATGGGAAAAGAAAATTGCTCATATTTTCTTCTAGTACTTAATGATTTTTGTAAGAAAAAAGTGTACTATAGCTCCACATGCATTATTCGGAAAGAAAACAGGGCATTTCGTTGTGTGGAAACTTGGTTCTAGGGATTCCTCTAACTCTAGGGCTCTTGGCAGATTGGTTGTGGGCTTACGGATTATCTTGTTGTAATGTCAAGTTCAGTTTATAGCTTGGTATATCATTGTATGACTAATAACAACAAAATGTACAATAATATTCATATCTGTTAATCTTTCTTGTTTAATCGATGAGGTTTCGAAAACTGGGCAATAATACCTAGGTATAGATTTCGATGTGCCTAGCTCAATTCGCTATTTCCAAGTAGATACACACCCGGATTCTCCTGTATAAGTGGAAGTTATTTTCTTGTACCAAATCCTCAAGTGCGTGGTCTCAATCTTAGTAAACTAGGTATATCAGTTATTATAATTTTAGAAATACTCTGAAGACAATTGAGGCCTACTTACAAGAGAAAATACCAATTTATGAACAAAAAACGTACATTTTCGCTATTTATAAGCTACTATTATTATTTTCAATAATATAGCCCGACAGCGTAGCAGAATTTAGTACATAGAGATAGTGTGTTCGATACCCACACAACACAAATAATTATTTTACCTATCTATTTCAAATTATTGATGTTAAGAGATACTGGGTGTAATTCTTTCCCGAGGAATATTATGTAACTAGTTACACAAAGAATTTAAGTATTAATTAGTCATTCATTATAGTTCTTTAAACTTGTTTATCTTGACATAGTACAAACGTTGCTTATTTTAATCTAGATAAATGGCGCTTGGTATATCGTCCAAGTATGTTATTTATTTACATGATCGATACTCATAATAAAATATTTAAAAATGCTCTATTCTAAACACATACGAAACTATTTACAGTTAGTTGGAAAACAGCTGATTAGCTCCTGATTTATTAGATCCAAAGATTATGGGACATACATAACATAACAGACAGGACTGACAGAATGCATGTGAAATATAATATAAATACTTTGCACCTATCAGGTATTTTCTTATTTCTTGTGGGTTGTGGAGGTTGGGGGTAATATTTTCTAATTATTGTAATTAAGCTTGATTATTCTTGGATTGATAAAAAACTAATGAACAAAACGTTTGAAAGAATGTGTACCAAGGTACTATTTTCCATCTGAAAGTGCTAGCAGCGTCTGAATGTGTATTTTAAGTATGAAAACACTCAAAGAATATAGTTAAAATTGTATAAATAAATCTAATTATTATTCCCCCATTGATTGTATATTTATTCAGTAGATATATCGTAATTACATGTATATATTTGTATATCGTCACAGATAATATAATATACTACCGTATTATATTGTTTAATGCTTTAATTAAGTTTCCAAAGACTAGACTCCACATGACCGTCTAAAATTGCTAAAAGATGCACTGTATAAAATTGCTACTGTAGTAAATTGAATAGATTTAACAAACGCACAAACCTGTATCGGAGAATCATTTTATAACAATTACTTTAGTGACAGGTTGGCAGCATTTTGTCTTAATTTGTAATTTTACAATAAATAGTAATAAAATACCTCGGGCCTCTTGGTCGCCTTAGTTAGGTCCATATGAATTTAAAAAAGACAGCACTTTTTTTTAGATAACCTCTTTAGGCAGTAACGTGGAGTCTGGTGCAAATTCCTATATTTAAATACCTTTAAAATATTGTTTTAGTTGAAAGATGGAATTGATATTTTTATTAATTATACCTGCTTGAAATTATAGCTCAATCAAACCCTCTCACAATATGTCTTTGTGTACCTATAATGTAACTCTGTGCTACTGTGTGTAGCTTTGATATTATGTATCTTGTTTCTTGCGTAGGGCTTTTAATTTCTAGGAGATCCTGGGGATTTTAGTCTAGTAAAATTATAGATTAAAGTCTAAATGGGCCTTTCTAAAAATCGCCAGTTTGTTCACAAAGCATAGTAAACCTAATTTGAAGAAAGTTAGAGGCCTTTGTTATTCTATACCTATACCTATTTAGATGTAGTATATATTTTTATAGTTAAAATCTATTCTAGCACATCATAGTACATGGTTTGTTTCGACTGGGTGACTGTTCATTTTAGACATTACCTACTTATAGTAGAATCAGTCATTATCATTATGTAATCGCTATACTTATTTATAAGTTATATATGTAATTTAATATGCAGATGTTGCACCCACTTAGCAGATGTGATGTGCGTGAAATTCCAGTGTAAATTATCCATATGTGTCCTCTTGTCTATCAAGTAATGTAAGAAGTTTTTGAGGGGATTTATTTTCATTAAAAATGAAATACGAAATTATGGGCAGTTTTCATTTTCCTGTATAGCTCTACCGGGTGTGGCTGGCGTAGGTAATCAGTGATGAACAAAACCGAACAACTAATTTCTGATCGGTCATTCGAAGTTTGGCCGAAATTCGAATTCGGTGGCTTTGCATACCGAATGTTCGGCCGAAGTTCGAATTCGGTCAAATCCACATTCGGCCCATCACTAGTCCTTATTAATGAGCATTATATATACTGTAGGTTTTTTATTATTTAAATACTGCATCCCAGAGATGACAACATTCCCCAGGGAACATGTGCCTTTATGTAGCAATTTGTACCTACCTACAACATGTATTATGTCGTTGTTCCCTAGGAAAAGTTGATCATATTGGAGGGTTGCTTTACTCCTTGTTAGTAAACAGATCTTCTCACAACACCCTGTATTTGTTCAGCAACGGGAGCATATTTGAATTTAACTATAGTTGTAATGAATGGCCTCTACAGTAACAAATGTTTGGCAAAGAACAAGGTCTAGTTAGTAGAGTGAGTACGAACAAAACATGCGAAGAGAAAGTGGGCATTGCGTTGCGTTAGCGACTTGCGGAACTGGTGCGGCCAGCGGCAGCGGGAGGCGGCGGCGGCGGCGGCGGCGCGGCGTGTGCGGTGCGGTGCGGTGTGCCTGCGACTCCAAGGTGAGCGATTGCGCGCCGCCCGCCACCCGCCGCGCCGCGCCGCCGTCTGCGACAACCGCCACAACCAGTTACGCTGATTGCGCGACAACCTGTCACATTCCACGACGTAATCTACCGATCAACATCTACATCGATCCATCGTTCGCGTCCTCAACCAACACAGTAAGTTAACTCCAAAACTCACTCGTAATCTGGTAACATTATACTTTGTGCCTGTTTCGTAAAGTTTATTGTGTTTTAGATGCAGACCTTGTTCCGCGCCGTGTGCCTGTTAGTGATAGTGGCGCCATCTCTGTGCCGGCCGTACGATCCTGAGGACGGTGATTTGAAAGGCGTGCTGCCATCTAGCGGGAAGTTCGAGGCGTTCTACCCGCGCGAGGCGCACGGGATCCCTAATGGTTCGTCGAGGCCTGCGCACGGGCACGGCAGTTTCTACAAGCACCGCAACCCGGCGCTGGTGGACGTCAAGAACGCTGCTGCCTACGGCTTCCGGTTCGACGGCATGAGGAGATTCAATTTCGACGACGATGATGAATGAGTAGCTTATCTAGATCAAATTCAAATAAATAATTAATTACATGTAAGTAGAATTTTAATTTACCTACCTGAGCTGTCTTAATTTTTAGACTGCTAGTTGCTACCCATGTAACTGTATAAGACGCGCAGATAAAGAATGAACCCGAATTGGCAACATTATTGTTGACATCCTGCTAATATGACACATTATAATATAGGGTGAAATTTTACTAGTGACCGATAACGAAAACTCAGAACCGGCTGGTGATAAGGACCAACTTTCTCCAAGGACCATAGGTCGAATTACGAAAAAAAATTTTGGACCTCCCATACAAAATCGCCGATCAGCTGATTTGAGTTACTATGAAACGTCAATTTTTTTTTTCGTTTTTCGACCTATGTTCCTTGAGGAAAGTTGTTCCTTATCACCAGCCGGTTCTGAGATTTCGCTATCGGTCACTAGTAAAATTTCACCGTATATAAATAGCTGTTATAGAGAGACAAACAACAGTGTTGCTAATTCTGGAGACGTTAAAACGGTCCATTCTTTATCTGCGACAAAAAATAAGTCAAAATTCGAAAGAAATTTGGACCTCTCATAATCAGCGATTTTGTGTCAGAGATCTAATTTTTTTTTTTCATATTTCTAACTTTGTTTTATGGGGAACGCTGTTCAGTTTTATGAGTACCTTGACTTCATTACAGCTTGTTATACTCTTTTAGTATATTAGGTATAGGTAATTTTTAAGACTTTCGAGTTTTGTGCACATTTTTATATTTATTTATATTTATATCGTGTCTCTGTGCGGAACAATAACTAGGTAAACAAACATGAAAACAAAGAAGAAAGGTAAATGTCCCTTACGCCCTGTATTATTTTTATGGGAAGTTGCTCAGGTTCAATGACCAGATCAATGTTCGGAAAGCTGACCCTTACACCCCGTATTTTCGTTAAAAAAATTGTAATTTGAGTACCTAATACCTATAGGTAAGGTAGGTACTGTTTTCCGTTGTTTCCGAATGTTTTGGGTTGCGTAAGTTACGTACAAACCATACCTACTTTTTGGGTTGCAAAGAAAGCGAAGTTTCAGAGCGAAAATATATTTTTTCCAAACGTAGGCATTCCAGAATGTCACCTACGCGTCGCAGCCTACGCGCACCCTCAGATAATAGAACAAATGGAGCTCTCTTAACAGTATTTTTAGAGTAATGGGTCCGGAATGAGCCATTGGTCAACGGACCTGTTAGTAAACCGTAAAACTCTCGTGATACTTTCTAGGCTCGTTAGTCTGGAGGCACGTCGAGCACCCTCATCCATTACTTGGAGTGCTATTGACAGTGACGGGACCGCTCTAGAGGACAGCGCCGTAAAAATGTCCCGATAACCAATCTTGTCGGAAGAGAGCTCCACGATTTATAATCAATAAAGCATTATCTGACCTAACGGGCCTGTACTGTACCTTGTTCCCCATTAGTTTGGGAGTAGAAGACACAGGGCCTTACCACATAAAAGTTAGACGCGCGTTGAGCTCGTATCTAGCATTTTTCTTAGGTATGGATATATGTTTGTGCATCTCAGTATTAATTAGGATAGGTAGTTTGATTCAAAATAATTAACGGACTCTGACCCTGAAAGAGAAACAAATATTCAATTCCTACTTCAAATACCTAGTTACAAATTCTCCCAGATACTGCATAGAAATGATAATAAGTATAAATCTTCATAAAAATATATGAAGCATTCTCTCTAAATATCATTTTATTTTTAATCAATGAATCGGTACATTTTTAACTGCCTTACTATAACAAACTAACCTACTTAGATATGTTTGCCGAGACGTTGTTCTAGAAACTAGAGCGATGGAAACAAAAAGAAATGGCTGGCGGCGTATTGTTGCAGTTCCGTCTTATATAAAACTACGGAACTCTATTAACCTAAAGAATGTACGGAAATGTTTTAGGAATTTCTTATTTCAAGTTGTTGTTAATTTGTAGGTTAAATCGTCTAGGTATGTTTAAAACTAAAGGGGAGAGAAAAGACAATAATGTAGGAAAAGGGTGTAGAGTTTAAGGCGTTCCGTTTTCCATACAAAAATTCAATGGAGTTATGTATGTAAAGGAGACAAGAGTCGGTTTAAAAAACTTGATGGGGAGTCCCGTGGGTATATAAGATTGTCGCAAAACACTAAAAAGAATTTTTAAATCATCAGATTTCCCCGTAAAAAGCGAGTCGCCACTTTACGAAAATAGATGGAGCTACTGCTGCAATAAATACGTTTAATTTTATTGTGCAGAAAATACTGATTATCTTTTAACTATAAGTAGTTTTGCGACAAATTTACGTGTGCCTTCATCATTCAGAATAAAGTTTCTTTAAAAAGAAACTCTACAGCTCATGTGTAACCCGACTGAAGTGCTGTTTTTCGTTTGTATGACGTAACGAACCACCTTAAGTAAGTAATTAATTACCTACGTCGTCTTTGTTACATCATCGTAAAAATATTTCACGTAGATACAAGTACCTACCTACTTATAAAATGTTAAATGCAAAAGGTAAATTTTCTTTTAAACGTGAAATCCATGACAATGTTTGTATCCCAGCTTTCGTTCGGATGATCAATTAATTATAAATATACAGGGTGGGTCTTGGGTGTACGCTGGCCTACTTATAAAAAACGTCCGTTGGAAACCCACTGATAGGGTATAGACATTGTTTGTATTTTACGCTTTATGGCTGGTGGGTTCCATTTAAGATTTCACGGTTTGAGGAAGTTGAATTGTCGGGGTGACGAGCCAGGCCAGGCCGGCGATAGAGACGTACCGGCGATTCGACACGAGTGTCAGCCATATCCTGGAAGGGGGCGACTATATAGCTGGAGACACAGTGTGATACCAGAATACCCTAGTCTGAGCAGATTTCCATATCCTGCAAGGGGGCGACTATAGCTATGGAGAAATGGTACTTACTCTTCTATCTAATAAACCCCAGACTGAGCAGATTTGCACAGAATGGAGAATAATATTGGTGCCGGTTTTGTTAGTTTATTCTAAACTTTTCTGACATTTTAGAATCAGTCCCCTTAGCATGCGACCATACGCATATAGATTTTCTCTACACCAGTAGGTATATCAAAATTCTTCATTTCCATAAATTTCATACGATTTGACACGGCTAACTAATGGCTTCTCGCGCGCGAGACAAGTCTTCCTGTCGGTGCGCATGCAGCATTTATCTACAGGAAATCATTCATTTTCACATTTGTCAAATTTATTAAAAAGTAAGCGCTGCAATTATTTCTTTGGTGGAAAATTTGAAATTTTCTGTTCTTGCACAGCCTTGCCCTGTCCGATAAAAAGGCTGATAACTGCAACTGGAATCCTTATTTTTTTGCCTTTTGCAGATTACATAATCAAGAAAAGCTACGTAACAGAAAAGACACTGTGTAGGAGAAAATGTATCGGTTCGGTAAGTACTTTAATAGGTACATATTACTTACTATGTAGGTACCTAGTTTTATAACCTATTGTTTAGAAGTAAAAAAAACTCAAGTAGCTATTGAAATTGTAGATTTCTCATTTATATTATGTTCCTCAGTTCCTTTCCTGATTTCCTGGTTTGACAGTAAATACATACATGATAAGTAGATACCTATCATATACCTATTTTTACACACACGATGACGCTACTGGTAAATGATGATGATGATGTTATACCGTAACTTTTACGTAGGTATTTATTTTATCCTTGTAATTTAAGTGACGGATGTAGGCAGAGTCGAGGGCCCGGTCGGCGTAGCGGCGCGGGCGCAGCAGACCGTGCCGTGAGCCAGCAAACCCGCCAAGCCTCGTCTACAAAACCCATGTCAAAACACTTACCCGCCTCTAGAAAAAAGTGTGAAATTATCTTAAGTGGCCAGTGTCCATGAAACCCCCTTTTTAAAATCGGGCTAATATAACGGTACGTTCTAAGTAAAGATAGAAGTGTAGATAAGTTAATAAGATTATTATTATACCTCATGAGGGGTCGGGGACCGGCTTTTAGGTAAGGAATGTATCTGAACCCCGTGTATAAAAACCAGTGGTCCTGCGGGATCGGTCATTCGGCGGTCGGAGTGGGTGCGCGCGTGGTACTGTCCAGTGAGGTCTTTTTTGTGTGATCTCAGAGTATTCCTGGACACCCGACCAGTCTGCAGTCCAGCCCCACGGCTCGGCAGGAGTGAACGTTCCCGGTTATCACAAATTAGTGCAATGTATCCGGATAACAGTGGAGTGGTAAGTTTTATTGTCTATTCAACTTTTTTGAGACTTTTGCAAATCCATTTGATACCATTTGAGTAGATTTTATTTGATATAATATAAAACATCACGCAAAATTAATAGTCAAAATTAGTAAATTAGAGTGTAAAATTCAATTGGTACAAGCTTAATCTCACTCTGTTATCTAATAAAATAAAATAAGTTGTAAGTAAGTGAGGATCTATGAAGTGTATTGATGCAAGTCATCCCGAACAAAGGGCTATCAACTGATTCATTGCTGATGTTATGACAGCCTATCAAACCATCTGGTTTCCTTAATAGAGCTATCATATCACAATAGCTGAATGTTAATGTTACTTATTTCTTGGATAAACACCTTTTGTAATTAATCAAAATGTTTCTTTAATTTTAGTATTTTTTCAGATCCAATTTATTTTCTTTTTCGTCTATTAATCTTTTATCCACTTAACTAAATGAAAACATCATAATTCGTAATAATAATAATATTAAATTATAATTCCGTATATTATAATACCTCTTTGGGTTTACTTTCGATCTTAGTCAGAATTTCATTTTAATAACATTTGATGGATACTAACTAACATACTAACACTTAGAGCACCATCGGACTTGGTTGATTGTAGTGAATCATTATGTTTAGATTTACCTTTGTTCAACCCGTTTAAAATTATTACAATTTCTTTCAAAATGCTGTTCATAATCTTCATGGGGCGTAGTTGTGATGGAATTGGATGAGGTAATAATATTTATGAGATGAGCTTTTACGGCGCACGACCATCAGGAGTCTACCATTTGTCGATTATCCACGCACAGGGGAAACGGGCTGCGTCTCTTTCGACCAAATCACTTTATAATGTTCTCTGCCAACGATGGTCTCAGTGAGTTAAATCAGGTACATCGCACCACCCCATGTACTCATTGTTGTTTCAAACCAGCGGTTCAAACCAACAAAAGCAAATGAAATCAACCATCAAATCGTCTTTTGTTTGGTTCCATAAAATTAAGAAGGAATAGTCAATAAAACAACATTTAAATTTTATTTAAATCCTTTTATGTTGGTGCTTTTTTCGCATTTTTATCGTAACAGGCAACAAGATCTAGGACTGCTGACTAATTTTACCATAATTTAAAATTCAAACACAATAATGCGCGAATTAATAACTTTAACTGTAACTTTTGCAGCAAATTTATGATTGTAACAAGAATAACTCTAAAAATGCTCTGTAAGAATGCTGAGCAACAAAAATCTTCTCGTGCTACTTACCTACTATTAAAATTATTTAGTTAACTTACCTACATCGAGTCACATTCCTGCGCCGAGTGCATTTAGAAGGGGTCTCGATCTCGACCGAGGATTCTCAAAACTCATACATAATTACTAAGTTTCCAACGAGGGCGTGATTGACATCTGTATTTATGTCTATAATTACAAAAAGCATCATTATGTGCTTAAGAGTTTACCAAAATAGACGTCGAGTCATTAATCTTGGTAACATGCCTGTTCGTCGACTATACAAACATTAGTCATTTATTTATTCTTTAGTTTACCATCTATAAAACGATTATATCCATCTTATGAATAAGAACTATCAATTTCGGACTCGTAATCGATTTTCTTATGGATTATCAACGTGATTGTAGATAAATGAGTCGGATAGTCGAAGTGCAAACCTGTCAGATTTCTGGATTTAGTTATCCAAGTATTTTCAATGTGTAATCTAAGACAGTAACAAATATTTTAATAGTGCCTTCAACCTTCTTTTGCCTACACCTTTAGTTGTGTTAGTTAGTTAAGGAACAATTAACTTTTCAACTTCCTGCGAAATATACCTAAGTATTTTAAATCAAAGCTTTACCTGCTATGCGAATTATAAATCCAACTGTATTTACATTATGCTTGCATTTGCGCGGAGTGAATAGGAAAAATTTTCCGTGTGGTGCCGGCTTAGAATAGCACCACCCCATATCTTACCCGTGGGTGTCGTAAGAAGCGACTAAGGGATTTTAAAGTTAATGTGTATTGCAATTTTAGGTGACAGGCTGACAACCTGTCTCTATGGTGATACAAAACTTTGATACGTGATACGAATGACTCAAAACTTTTATCAGACGTGGTGTTGTTTACAGCCGTTTACGCTCTGACTGCCCCGCAAGGGATAAAGGCATGATATATGTATGAATGTATGAAAACGGAAAAAGAAACTATGAATACAATATTATACTATAGTTTACTTAAATAAATGACACCCATAATTTAACTTTGAACGTTGGTTAAAAATTTCACAAAAGGTATATTTTAAATTTAATTGTTCTTTTAAATTAAGTAGGTAAATAAGTACGTATATAGTGACAGTAAAAACTGAACAACACAATTTCGCCCTATAAAAATTAAAATAGCATGTTCCATTGAAATGATATAGCTTTACTTAGGTAACATTAGGAAACAATTCCGTTTGTATCACGTAACGCAAATTGTAGGCTGTTAATACTGTAATTCACGTAACTGAGAGAACAAAAAAAAAAACACTCGAAATTGGTACTCCATTGAGCTATTAATCGGCATTTTGCAAGTAGGAATCTGTCATGATTCACGATACATAAAAGTGTTTCGAGTCTATTGTATTTAGGTACTCAGATAATTTTACTTAACTACTGCAGGCTCTACCCAATACGAGATGTTCTAGTATGCCTTTAAAAGGAGCGTGTTCATGAATGCTTGTATTCAATCGTTCGCATCTTTCATAATCAACTTTAATAATTTGCATCCATTAATAACGTTATGTTCCTTTGTCTTTAATAAACTATGTAACTATATTGATTACGTTGGCAATTCTATTGGAACTGCAGTACTTTCATTTTCTCGGCCTCTCAAGCCTCCGTCTACGCTGACACAATACTTTCTGTTTACTTTTTGCACTTTTTATTTCAGTCCTATTTACGTTGCGCTACAATTGATGTAACATTTTTCACTTTTTATTGTTACTCTTGTTGATTTTGCTGTAGTTTTAAAATAATAGTGGCATTAGTGATACCGGATGTTTGTGGTGTGGCGTTATTATAACTTTAGATAAATGATACAATTTAGGTTTGTTCATTTTTGCAGATGCGGTTTCTGTTGAGTTTGGCGTTGGTTGCTTCTTCCGAAGCCTTCTTCCTGAAATGGGGATCAGATACTTCGTAAGTATATATTACACTCCTATTAGTTACGTAAGGGTTTCCTACACTTCTTTCAAACCTTATCCATCGAGTGTTCTCTTGTCAATGAGATACATACAGTAACTAACTATTGAATTATATTGGTTGTTTTGTAGTCCGAGCAATAATTTTAGCAGTGACAACATCTTATTATATTTATTACGTGTAGGTACGACAGCTTTTCAAGCGAATTTCTTAACACTTTGCCTTGATATCGGACAACCGAAAATAAAAGTTTGTAGTTACTGTAAAACTCAAATAACAGATGAATGTACCTTAACTTAATAGCCGAAACAGTCCACCACGTGGCCTTTTAAACCAACCTTTTAATTTAAAGACTTTATTAGTTTTATAGATATAAATCTTATGTAAGTATGTTAAATACCCTGTTTGTAGTGTACACACATCAAAAGAATAAGCTGCACAGGGCTTACTCCAAAAGAATTGAAATATTAGAAAACCTAATAAAATATAAAATCTCTCGGCAGGGGAAGTTATTTTGTGCAAAACTTAATTTTAAGAATATTAATGTTATGTATGACTTAAAATAAAATTATTCATAGGCAGACTATACCTATATCAAAATTTATGATTCATTGATGAACGAACATGAGTGCTATTGTATTGCGAATTACTGTAAGTTAACTAATGCGTAATAGAAGCTATGCTTATTCAGTTTAAATCATCTACTATAACATAACGTAAACATAATGGAGGTGTTGAACTGTTGATGTAATATAATAGTAGTACTTAATATGATTTATTGTCTAGTGTGTTACGACCAGTGCGATGCCGATCGTGATGGTTTCTATTCATATAGCGTAATCAACGCAATCAATGAAAGTATTTTCCAAAAAAGAACAATAGAAAATTGAGACGTGTTCGTTTTTTTGTAGCAGGCCAGCGGTAGCGCCGAAGACGTGGGTTCAGCAGATGTCGCCGAGCATGTCGCCGTACCGCTACCAGTACTCGTACTCGCCGTACGAGCCGCGCAAGGTGTTCCAGTACCAGCAGCAGCAGTACGCGCAGCCCGAGATGATGCCGCAGAGCATGGCGCCCATCCCCATCAGCGTCCCCGCCGGGGCCAGCCTCACACCAGTCTCCCTTCAGCACGTGCAGCTGGTGCCGTGCATGTGCCCCGTGGCCCCTGAAGAAGCCGACAAGCTGCAGGAGCAGGTGGGCCCGGGGCCCTACCTCGCGCAGACCTTCACGCAGCAGTCCTACCCAATCCCCCAGCAGGTCCAGCTCAACTCGCAAGACAACAAAAATAGCCCCAAACAACAGTAGCATCTAAGGCGTAAGCTGAACGCACCAATGAATTTTTCTTTTCTATGTATATTTTCATTTTTAAACTTATAATTTACTTTTTATTATTTATATTTTATTGTGAAGACTGATAGTTTAAGTGGAAACGTAAAAACTAGTATCTGTTCAGAATAAAATAACTTTTAATAGGTTCCGGTATTTTTATTTTGGTTTATTTGGTAAACAAATAGGTAGTCTCCTACTCTTTAATCTCATACTGCAGTAGGCATCAATGGCATGCCTAGGGCTATCGACCAATAAGTACTAATTTCATTGGGTAGCCAGATGAGGAAAGCGAGTTCATTTTTTGGCCTCTAAAATGGCTGACCATGGAAACTACCGGTGTCGGAGCTGGCAACCTAAGTGGGTTCTCATCGCCAATGGTGTCTCTTTAGATGTGTATACGTTTCGAACGGTAAAGTTGTGTGATGTAAATTTTGGAAAAAAATAATTACAAGTCGAATAAATAAAAAAACTGCCAGGATTTCGGATGGCCACCCATACAATGATATGACCTCCTAAACATGGTCTATCGTTAGGTATAGCATACTTTCAATCGGTAGACTTATGAGGTAAGACTTTGTCAATGGGAGCTTAGTCTACTGCGCCTGAAGTCATGCGTGGCTCATTTAATACCTGCTCATTACCTGCTCCAAAGACTTGCCTGCTCATGATGGTGCACCACCATAGAGAAAAGATGTCCGTTACGTCAGGGGGCGGGTATGATGACGTCACTGGTCTGTGTGCACCACCGTGCACCGTGTGTGCCGATACACGCCCCGTGCGCGTAATTTGTGCCGATATGGTGCCGATGTATCTATTTACCTACATCTTTGCGCCTTATACAGCTAGTAACAAAAAGGGTACTTACAACAAGCCGAAAGGGGGTAGCCGAGGTAGGTACTCATGAAACTGAACAGTTATCCTCCAATATGGAAAAAAACTAGACCTCCACTACAAAATCCCCGATCAGCTGATTGATTTACTATGGTAGATTCTTGGGAGATCCCATCGACCCATGTGTGTGCCATGGGAAAGTTGTTCGCTTACATCAAGCTTACATGACATGAGTACATTGACCTCCTTTACCTGTATAGATTAACCAAAGAGCAAAGACTTTCGACCTACTTTCGTTCAAGTCTATCAAATTCTGTCAATCTTGTCATGGCTTGAGGAATTTGATGTCTCAGCTAATATATAAAAGGTACTCTTTGATTTGATGAATTGATGAATCCAGCGAAGATGAATTTTATCTTGATTTTATCCTATTTATTTACTTCAAGTCTAAAGTATTCCTTTTTTAACTACTTGAAAATGATTTATTATTTTAGGTAACGTGTAAATAAATTATGATAAATTCGTTAATACTGATAAGTGTAACAGAGATATTATCAACACACAATGCCTAAAAGAAAATTAATTTTAACCAGCTTGAATAACCTTCAAGAAATAATAGATGATTTACCCGAACATTATTTGCCAATAAATCTAAATTCTGCATTCCATCGGAATAAGTTGAATGCATTACAAAAGTTATCGTTTATTCTAAGTCATACTTCGCGAAGAAGCGTGCAGGAATCGGACTTTACTCACCTCTTGGTTTGTTCTCTCACTTTAATTTACTACTTTGGCATGAGGCTGAAGTCTGCAGCCTCATCCAAGCTACAAGACTACTGTGATAAACGAAACTTTGCGAAGGCTGAAGCCTGTTACCAAAAAACCATGAACTATCTTCAGCCGGAGCGCAATGAGACGAGTATTGAAATAACTCTTCACTTTTTTGATCATTTGTCGCTGTGGCCCTTTCAGAATCTGTGTACTCAAATCTTAGATGTATCACTGTACTTCAGTGGAGGAAAGAGCGCTCTATTTAATATCATGCTCACAAACGTACACGCTATGCTTTTCTTAGATGTGATAGCCGCCAGGTATCGCATGAAAGTCATGTATGAACTACTGAAAAGTAACAACAACGACTGGATTACCGACACAAATAAATTACTACCATTTATAACTCGCTTATTAGATTTGTTCGCGAGGAGCGAATATGTTTCTGTGTATACTTATTTACGGAAGGGGTTTGTAGTGTGTCTGAAACGCATTTTTGAGAAGGCTGACAACCGGAATAGGTTGATTATAATAACGACGATGCTGGACTGGTTTGGGTTGGTGCGGATGTGCGATGACGACGTGTTGGAGTTTTGTTCCATGCTGGACCGCGCCGCCGAGCTGTACAAAGCCGACTCCTACATCGACAGCTTCAACGACAGCCTCGTCAACCACGTGCTCATCGACCTGCTCAGCTCACAAAACGAATGCTACAGCCTCATGGGCAGTAGGCTGATGCTGCGGTTCTTAGATCGGCAAGGGAACTCGATTTACTTAGAGTCACCTATCATATTTTATGATTTTACTCAAGTGAGTAGAAAATGTAGATTTATATTTTAATACTTAGGGACAGTTCTCAAAAAATTGGCCGCATGATTTCATTTTTGCGTGTTTTTAAAAAGTTCGTGTTTACGCGAAAAAAAATATCTTGCTAGCTAGATTAATGGTTCTTTATTACATATTTAGTGGAGGGAAGCAATTTTTTTCATTACTTTAGGAAATATGGGCAATCTAAATTACGAGGGGGGCAGGTGATCGACAATGTCGCCAGGTTAAGGACAATAGGTGCAGGTTAACGACATTTTAGTACAAATTTTCTAAGTAACGTCAGCAGGTTAACGACTACGGCTACGGGCTGTAATTTCTCAGCAATAAAAACACAAAATACCTAATCATTTAGTAACTTAAATTCGTACAGCACACATATGAACATTTTTGCATTTCAACTAAATCAAACTTTTAATAAGTATAATAAAGTATCTCTATGAACAATTCAATGTTTTTTAGAAAAACCCTGCTAAAGATATTGTCTTTATAAATTTAGGACTACTTTTATCAAATTTGTAAAATATTAAGCAATAAATTAGATCTTTTATTTTATATTATTAATTACACATTTGTATGAAAGTTGTCGCTAACCTGCTATTTGGTCATTCACCTGCATTTTTGAGACAGGTGAACGACCGGCAGGTTAACGACTAAATAGCAGTTATTTCGTCATCACAGGAAAACCATTTTGTACAACGATTGCTCACTTAGACACATTAAAGCAAACACTAGTTTACACATTATAACTTGAAATGAGTGCAGCGGGTAGCATAGTTTTTTACATAAAAGAGGCATAAAAACGACTACTTAACCGTTACAAACTCCTGATTCCGATATATAGCTCGCCTTTTCTCCGGAAACTGAACAACTGACAAGGCCTTCTCTCAGCAGATGTTTGATAGTGAATGGCTGGTTCGGATGTTGCAGAGTGAGGCGGGAGAGGTGAAGTGGTACCCGCGGTACGATCGTGTTTTCACGTTTGCAGATTAACGACAAAAATGTTCGTACAAAACTTTAAATTGTATTTTATGTTATGAATAATGAATATTACGTTATTATATTGTGTGATTCTTCTCCTATGGATATACGTAAATAGAAACGTTTGGTAGAATATTTTATTTTTGCGCATTAATATATTTTTTTAATGCTAAAACTTAAGCACATCGTGAAAAGACACGCAGGTTAGCGACCAAACATACGTAAAAATCAGTTTAAAAGTATATAATATACCTCGAGTGATATTATATACACATGGCCTTTGTGCAAGAACTGTGTTTAAAAACGAATATGGCAAAAGTTATCAGCTGGGTGCATAAATATAAAAAATATCTGACGTAAACTGATGCACAGGTTGTGCGGCCAATTTTTTGAGAAACAGCCTTAGATTATTTCCTTTTGTATCTACTGCGCAAATGTAGTACCTAATACCTATTGCTTATGATCTCAGTAGGACATAGTATTTCTTTAAAGATAGAAAATATTGTTAAAGGAGAAAAAGTTACTTTTAATTTGAACAATATGAGAGATTCTACTAAATACTTAGTTAAATACCTACTTAGTTACATTTTCGAAAATACGATGGATCAGATTGAAGTACTTACTTATAAAAAGTATAAAAGAGCAAGAGACATTTTTTTATCTTTAAGCTACCTACTTTAATCTGACCCAACGGGTTTTCGATAAATTACGTCGTCTGTGGGAACGTGTTGTTTATGATTTGAATAAGCAATCTTTGTTTTAGATGAAACTAGTAGTCGGTAAATACGACAGTCGAGACAAGGATTTCATACGGCACCACCGAGAAACGATCCACGTATGCCTTCTTGAAGCCATGCAGACGCACTGTCATAGCAGTGTTAACATCAACACCTTGTTTCTGATCATCTGCTGTATTGTCCTGGAGGTGCCGTGCGGACTGACGGCCGCCGCGGCCGCTTGCATTGTCATGTCTGTGCAGGACGTCGCGCTCAACGGCGAAAACATATCAGCCACGGCCCGATACTGGATGCACGCTATTGTAATATCTGTTATGTCTCTGATCTGCTGGGTGCACAAATCCCCCGTGTTGTACTCGTACGTGAACAAGATCATATCCCGGCGGGCGAGGGAGGCGCCGCAGCTCAACCCACCGCTCATGCATGTGTATAACATCTCCCATCATCACGTCACGTGGAACAAACCGACGCTGTTCTTTGAAGATTGGGAACTTAGATACGGAATGTGGAAACACTTTGCAGGGCAAGTAAGTTTGCAAAGCTTATTCTTATTTAGTTTACTTACCAAGTAGAACGCCGATTCGATCGACCTACAAAACTCGGTGCCAGAACTTTTCAACAATTTATTTACTTCAGTACTTTGACATAGGTAAGTAGTTCTGTTGCAATTATGAAATCATGGACATCAATCTAGATATATGCGAATTAACGTACCCTTCCCATTAGAAGTTGCCATATCAGAAGGAAAGTTATCACCACAAAAAGGCTGCCTAACTTATATTAACAGAAGATGTAACTCTTAAACAAATACAAAACTCTTATTTTGCAGAAGGACAAGCGGAACGATTCTCTCCCAAAAACAAAAGGACACAAGAATTGAATTTGTCTTGAAGTGGCTGATCGTTTGATAACACGTAAGTTAACTCTCGCCTAAAACCTCTAATAAGTTACAAAAGTATTATTATACTTTACTTTAACGCAAAGTTATTTGCATTTCTTAAGGGTACATAAAATAAAATACCTAGTTTATTTGTACGCATTTAGAGACGGTCTAACTCAAATAGGAGATTGCGTTGATGTCTTTTACATGAAACTCAAGCAAATCAAGACATACCTAGTATAAAATTAAGTCGCTTTTTGCATTTCTTTCTGTCTGTCTGTCGTTAAATTCTCTAACTCTTCCTAAGCCACGCAACGGATTTCGATGTTTTTTTTGTAATAGATAGAGTAATTTAAGAGGAAGGTTTGTATGTACAACACATGCCAAAAATGCTTTTTTCTCGCGTAAAAACGAGTTGTAGAATACTAAACTCGGACTGCAGCGCGTTGATGTCTTTTATATGAAAAATTTATATTGTTTGGATTTGTAACTAAACATCCTTAGGTAGCATCGGATGGCTTCTGTTCAGATTGACATGGCTGGTAGCGGCTTTTAGTCCTGGGTAGGGAGGGAGGTCCAAAGCTTACGTCCAGCTATGGACTGATGGACTGGTGTTGGTTGAAGGTCATGAATGTGAAAATAAAAAAATCTTATCCTTGGTTAGAATTTATCAGACGTTAAGTTAAGTAACAATATAATAGTTAGGTATCAGTTTCAACACGTCAACTTTGACCTAAAAAAGATACCAATTTCACGATTGTGGATTAGTGATGCCATGCAACGGTGCAGGTTGCCGCATCTGATCGGTTATGCTGATTTTCAGCATCAGTTTCATTTAGCTATGGGTTTGCAATCATCTGTTAGTAATGTTTAATAAAATAAATATTTTTATAATTTATACCTATACTACTTATCTGGATGCCTTCTTTGATATGAATCTTTGTAGATATGTTTAAATTGTAGGAAATACTATATACCTGTTAGATATGGTTGTAAATCAGCCCAAATGAATGTTCTCACTTGTTATCAACGCTACACGTATATAGCCTTCCGGTAGGAACAAAACTTTATCTAGTAAGATCTAGAATAATCGCACCCCCTCAATCAATAATCAAGATGAATCAGAAAGAGATGCAGCAATGCACTGGTCGCATTCTGGAGCGGGACGGCTGTATACAATAGTGGGTCTGGATGTTCGCAAAGTGCATTCATGTATGGCATATATAAGAATTACATGCGCGTCGACTTTCATTGCTAGTGTGTTGTTAGTCCCGAGCGCATCATTTTCGCGTTACAACCTTGGGAAGTGCATCGTTTTTCCGCGACCGCGCTGCACCGTGCACCGAGCGCCGCGCCGCGCACGCGCCGAGCGACTTTTTCCCGGCTTAACCCGTTCGCACGCTTCTCTAATCAGCTTTTTGCCACGCTTACACGTGTTAAACTGAGCTTTTCACTGCATTGTTTAGTCAACAATAGCGAGACGATTATGGATTGTCGAGCTCTGGTAAGTTTTTGCCGCTATGTAGATGAGAATCTATTAGTTAGTTAATTTGTAAGTGACGACTTACTTCATCATTCAGTAATTACACTTGCGATCTCAGTGTTATCCATTCTTGTGTAACATGTCTGATAAAGCATCTGATAACTTTGCTATGCAACACATAGAAAAGAGGAGAAGGACAATTCGTAATGAGGCCAAATTACTCATGAAACTGAAAGTTTTCCCCAAGAGACGTAGTTTGAAATACAAAAAAATTATCGATGTCATAAGATCCTACTAGCTATCGAGTCGATTTGTATGGAAGGTCTGTTAATAATATTGTCCTTCAGTTTCATGAGAATGCACAAGATAGGTACCTTGACCTCTTTTCAGGTTTATACAAGTAGGTACCGTTATCTGTAAGGGAATAGAATAACGCCACCCCATTCCTAACTGTGGGTGTCGTAAAAATCGCCTAAGGGATGAATCCACCTAAGGTTGAAACAGTGAAATGTGAGTATCTGATTTCGCACACGTCCATTTAGCATACCTAAGTCTGCAACGACTGATCTAACCACTTGTATCACACAGAATTGATATAATAATGTGTGAGATGTGAATTGAATTTATGTACGTGTGGATTGATTTAGGTATGTTTGAATGGATTTGTAAAGTAGAACGTGTGATACACAATTAGTGGCAGACTTTCGATTCGGAAAGTTCAAAAAAGTATTTTCAGGGAACGTTGAGCTTTTCCTGTGAATGCATAATTTTGCACTGCGTTTGCAATGTGTAAGTAGGTATGTCAAATACCTCCAAATGGGAAGGCTGTGTCCAGCCGTGGAATGTCGTGGAATCGTAGCTGTTTATCGTATTTTTTTATACAATTTTATTTTCACGATGAGCTAAGATTTAATATTTATTCCACTGCCATCGTACCTAACGTTTTATTACAAATTATGTGATTGTTTCCAGCTGCTAATCAGCGTGGCGATTTTACTCATCGTAGTCATCAGTGAAGGGTGAGTAATTGTCCTATTCATATTATACTTAAATAATTATTAAAATGTAATAACTATCATTATTCTGCCTATTTTTGGCTTAAGCGAGCTCATAAGCATTACTTAAAGTGCCTTCAATCAAGACTGTAAGCACATCTTCTTTGACATACTTAGTCTTCTTCTTTTCGTATGGAACACCGAGTCTTCCAAAGATCTGATGAACTATGACATTGTAAAAAATTAGATTCTTTGAGTAGCTTATGTTGACAATGATTTCGTTTGATGACCATCTAAAATATATTTTTCTAAAACATATAGGAACATAAGTTAGATTGGTTTTCCTTGTAAAGAATTATCAAGAACCTAATTTTTTGTTTTGATAACACTACTGTATTATCTAGGTACATATTCAATGTTAAAATCGAGAATTTTCCGCTGCGTTGTACTCGTACTTTCGTGTTAAACGGATCATAAGCTATGCATAAAAATTCGCAACGCATAACTTCATAAGTGTCTTATCTAACAATCGCAATTGTATAACCATCGCTAATACGATACGCATCAATAATAAGCAAACAAGTGCTTATTATTTACCTACTTATTGCATACACTCACAATAAAATTACAGCGTGTGAGCCACCGCGGTTGGTTGACCCTTGGGAGACATGGCCAATTTAACTTAGCTTTGTTTTGTTATTGACTCTATGATGCCAGTTTAGAATATCATCCATCAGATTTATTTGTAATGAGATTTCGGCTATAAAATATATGTACCTACGTAAGTAGGATGTTAAAAGTTTAAGACACATAGATTCGATGGTACATTGTTTAATTTTTTTGTTCGATTAGAAATATGGTAGAGTCTTGACTATACATCATCATCACACTTTTGATGATACTCGTTTCAATTGTCTCATGGACATAATAGTCTGTTGGCTTGCTGTCGGCATAATTCAAGTCATCGCTTCACTTGTCACCGTCCAAATAGCTTTGTTGAGCACCCCTGCAAGGAAATCGGGTGCGGGTGTCTTGTTTGTTTGGTCATGTTGGTAATAAGTCCTCGCTTCCGCCGGCCGGCCGCGCTTGACTGAATCGCGGGGCTTCCTCGTGTCAACTGCTTACCGCTTGCACGCTTCCTCGTGAAAAACGCCGGTGCGACAAATATTGATCAAAAAGTAAAGTGAACAACGAGGATGTAAACATTGTTGCAATATGTAACATGCAATCAGCGAACGTCATTCATTCAAAAGTAATAAACAAAGAAACTTACTTACAAGGTTACATGCAGTTGATTAAAGAAACCTTAACTTTAACTGGATTAAAGTGATCGCTTCAATCGTACCATGTGATGGGCTTTTCACACGCTCTATAATGTGCCGACCTCTGCCGCGTTACTTTAATTATTAATCTATCAGATAGTCTGTACAAGTTTCAGGAAAAGTTTAGGAGTTTGTCATTTCGAGATAGCAGTCCTACACCGGTATCTTACATGGCAGAGCAGGGGGATGATAGATACTCCATATGCTAGGTTTAAGTCGTGGCCAAAGTCGTATTTTTTTTTATTAGTATGGCAGCCGATATGGCGCAGTGGTTAGTACGACTGTCTGCGACGCAGGAGGTTCCGGGTTCAATACCCGATGGGGTTACTCATAAAGTTGATATTTAATTTATCACTTTGTGATCCGTTTCCAGTCTGGTCAAGACATCGCAGGCTGAATCACCTGATTGTCTAAAAAGCAAGATGTACGTTAAGAAGGTACGATAAGCCGTCGGTCCCGGATTCTGTTTATGGACACTTAGCCGGCGGTCGTTTCACAACCATGTCATAGGCTGCTACTTGCAGTAAACGGTTAAAAAAACTGACACCAAGGTTCATCGGGTCGTTGGACGCTCAAAGAAGAAGATTAAGATTAGGTACCTACTTATTATTTTATTTATTTTGTCGCAATAAGATTATGTAAACGCCCTCTCAACAGGCACGGCAAGAAAGTAGTGATCCACGTGCCGTACAAGGTGAAGAAGATCAAGCACACGCACACGGTGTACAAGACGGTGCACCACCACCACATCGACCACGCGCCGCTGGAGGAGCACGAGCACTTCCACCACATGCACAACGAGCCCCCGCATGGTGCCCACAGCGCGCCCGTGCCCGGCTTCGGCATCCCCGAGTTCCTTCCCGACGTGCCGGACCTGCCGCTCGAACTGCCGGACCTGCCGCCGCCGGACATGCCGCTGCCGATGTCGCTGCACAACTCGCGCCCGCACTCCAACCGACACACCATACCGCTCTATAGGAGGAAAATTGACCAGGTATGCTTCATTTTGGCATCCCCGAGTTCCTGCCGGACGTGCCTGACTTGCCGCTCGAACGGCCGGACCTGCCGCCGCCGGACATGCCACTGCCGATGTCGCTGCACAACCGCCCGCACCCCAACCGGCACACCATACCGCTATATAGAAGGAAAATTGACCAGGTATGCTTCATTTTGGCATCCCCGAGTTCCTTCCCGACGTGCCGGACCTGCCGCTCGAACTGCCAGATCTGCCGCCACCAGACATGCCGCTGCCGATGTCGCTGCACAACCGCCCGCACCCCAACCGGCACACCATACCGCTCTATAGAAGGAAAATTGACCAGGTATGTATCTATGCTTCATTTTGCCCTTGTCCCGGAATCGGCATCCCCAAGTTCCTGCCGGACGTGCCCGACCTGCCGCTCGAGCTGCCGGACCTCCTCCCGCCGGATATGCCGATGCCGATGATCATGCACAACCCGCGCCCGCACCCCAACCGGCACACCATACCGCTCTATAGGAGGAAAATTGACCAGGTATGCTTCATTTTGGCATCCCCAAGTTCCTTCCCGACGTGCCGGATCTGCCGCTCGAGCTGCCTGACCTCCCCCCGCCGGATATGCCGCTACCGATGTCACTGCATAACCGCCCGCACCCCAACCGACACACCATACCGCTCTATAGAAGGAAAATTGACCAGGTATGCTTCATTTTGGCATCCCCAAGTTCCTTCCCGACGTGCCGGATCTGCCGCTCGAGCTGCCTGACCTCCCCCCGCCGGATATGCCGCTACCGATGTCACTGCATAACCGCCCGCACCCCAACCGACACACCATACCGCTCTATAGAAGGAAAATTGACCAGGTATGCTTCATTTTGGCGTCCCCGAGTTCCTGCCGGACGTGCCGGACCTGCCGCTTGAGCTGCCCGACCTCCCCCCGCCGGATATGCCGCTGCCGATGCCGCTCCACAACCCGCGCCCGCACCCCAACCGACACACCATACCGCTCTATAGAAGGAAAATTGACCAGGTATGCTTCATTTTGCACTTTTCCCGTCACCGGCATCCCCGAGTTCCTGCGACCCGCGCCCGCACCCCACCATACCGCTCTATAGAAGGAAAATTTACAAGGTATGCTTCATTTTTCATTTTAAACATCATCGGCATCCCCGAGTTCCTGCCGGAAGTGCCGGACCTGCCGCTCGAACTGCCGGACCTGCCGCCACCGGACATGCCGCTGCCAATGTCACTACACAACCGCCCGCACCCCAACCGGCACACCATACCGCTCTATACTATAGGAGGAAAATTGACAAGGTATGTAACGTTGCCAACCTCCTTGGCACCATACTTCCCCACCAAACTGTCCATCCATTACCATGCCACCCATCCTTATACTTTAGATAAAAACAACCTCTCGCACCCATGGCCCCCCGGCTTTTAATTGTCTGGCACAACCCGAGTCTTCCTCCTGTCTTCTTGTCTGCGAGGGCCTCCAGCAGCCCCCCGCGACAGGTATGCTTCATCTTGCACTTTTTCCGTCATCGGCATCCTCGAGTTCCTGCCGGACGTGCCCGACCTGCCGCTGGAACTGCCGGATCTGCCGCCGCCTGACATGCCGCTGCCGATGTCTCTACACAACCCGCGCCCGCACTCCAACCGGCACACCATACCGCTCTATAGAAGGAAAATTGACGAGGTATGTAAAATTGCCTACCTCCTTGGCACCATACTTCCCCACCAAACTGTCCATCCATTACCATGCCACCCATCCTTATACTTTAGTTTAGATAATAAACAACCTCTCGCACCCATCGACCCCCCGGCTTTTAATTGTCTGGCACAAACCGAGTCTTCCTCCTGTCGTCCTGTCTGCGAGGACCTCTAGCAGCCCCCCGCGGCAGGTATGCTTCATTTTGCATTTTTTCGTCACCGGCATCCCCAAGTTCCTGCCGGACGTGCCGGACCTGCCGCTGGAACTGCCGGACCTGCCGCCGCCTGACATGCCACTGCCGATGTCGCTGCACAACCGCCCGCACCCCAACCGACACACCATACCGCTCTATAGGAGGAAAATTGACCAGGTATGCTTCATTTTGGCATCCCCGAGTTCCTGCCCGACGTGCCGGACCTGCCGCTCGAACTGGCTGACCTCCCCCCGCCTGACATGCCACTGCCGATTTCTCTACACAACCCTCGCCCGCACTCCAACCGGCACACCATACCGCTCTATAGGAGGAAAATTTACAAGGTATGCCTCACCTTGCACTTTTCCCGGCTTCGGCATTCCTGTGTTCCTGCCGGACGTGCCGGACCTGCCGCTTTAGCTGCCGGACCTTCCACCGCCGGATATGCCGCTGCCGATGCCGCTGCACAACCGCCCGCACCCCAACCGACACACCATACCACTCTATAGAACGAAAATTTACCAGGTATGCTTCATTTTTAACTTTTCCCGGCATCCCAGAGTTCCTGCCGGACGTTCCCGACCTGCTGCTCGAGCTGCCTGACCTGCCGCCGCCGATGCCGGCGCACCATACTGCTCTATAGGAGAAAAATTGACAATTGCTTTTCTATAAAACTGGAAATAATAAAATTGAAAATTTCATCAGCGGCCGCCAGGACTTTCGGGATCGTGAGGAACCGTCCCACTTCTCTGCCAACTGACCTATGGGCACCTGGCTGACCCTGATGAATTTTTCAACCTCTTGATGCTGGTCTCTAAGCCACAATTTAAGCCACATAGCAGCTTTTACAACTAAATAAGTTATGCTTAATTTTTCGCTTTTCTCGTCAGCGGAATTGGCAACACCATTGTTTGCCTCCCTATCCTATTACGATGATTAGTCATATTAATAACTAGCTGCCCGTCAGCGGTTTCACCCGCTACAACCCATCCTGTAGGTGTTAAAAATTGAAAATCCCTGAAACATGTACCTACTCAATTTTTTTTAGCTGTTTGATCTAATTGCAAGTTTTGAAACAGATCGCATTTAAAAATCATGATTTTCCATACAAACTTTTAACCCCTTTTTTTACCCCTTTAGAGGTAGAAAACCGAAATCCCCGGAAACACGTATTTAATTTTTTTAGCTTTTTCATCTAATCACAAATTTTGCAACAGATCGCATTTAAAAATAATGATTTTCCACGCAAACTGTTAACAACCCCTTTTTTACCCCTTTACGGGCTAAAAATCGAAAATCCCTGAAACACATGCTCAATTTTTTCAGCTCTTTGATCTAATCGCAAATTTTGAAACAGATCACATTTAAATAATGATTTCCCATACAAACTTTTAAACCCTTTTTACCCCTCTAGGGGTTAAAAATCGAAAATCCCTGAAACACGTATTTCTTTTTTGGTAATTTGAGGTAAAGAATATATATATACCTGCCCCTTAACTTACTCTATATACAAAAAAACCGCACCGAAATTCGTTGAGGGGTTTTAAAGATATAAGGGAACATACATACAGACACGGGAAGGGACTTTACTTTATACTATGTATTGATGACATATGAGCAGGATGTCAAGAACAATGTTGTCAATTCGTGTTCATTCTTTATCCTCGGAAGTTATAAGATGCAATGATATATCATGTTGCGATATAGAATCGAAAAGTACATTGCGATAGAAAAGCTAGCTTTCAATTCAAGCCGAATCCATTTCAAAGCTATTTTCAACGCGATTAACTCCTCAATTTAAGACTCGAGATTTCAGCACGCTACCTATCAGGTAATCTTATACCTTTAAACAAGCAAAAATTGTATAAATTAATATACTTAAATATAATGGGGACATCGGAAACGGCTTCAACGATTTTCTCGAACTTTCGTATCTAGGGGTTCTCTGGGGCGATAAATCGATTATATACATTTCTTTTTCCAAAAATCGTTGCTTCATCCCTTTTCAGGGGATTTTATATCTGTTGTAGAACCGAGGAACCTCGATTGACCAGGTTCTTTAAAATATATTCGTAGATATTAAGTAAAAAATGTTTGTTTCAGAATGACCGGTGAAAAGGCTAAATGTACCTGCTTGCACCTCCCCAGAGAGTCAGTGAACGCCATATGTAGAAGGTATAAACTTATTTAAACAGTTGTAAACATAGTTTAAGTTGTTTATTTATTACAAATACACTACATTGTGAATGTGGTTGAAGCTGCAGCTTGATGTTGTACAAATATAAAAGTAGTTTTTACGACTATTTTTACATGTAAGTTTTTGAGTCTTTTCTCGCCAATGACTTTCAAGACATATTATACTCAATAGTTTAAGTAGGTACTTAAGTTATTTAATGAATTAGTTTAATTTGTCGTCGAGTTAAAGATACATATTGTGCTAAATAATTTAATTGCCAATTAGTTTAACTATCATGTGAAATAAGAGAACGTGATATGCCTCACGAGTATAGGTTAAATAATTTGGTTTATTATGATATCAAAAAGTCTCTCCTGTTATTAAGTTATATAATGATGATCAATAAACATGATAATTGAACTTTGTGTTGTTTCGTGTCCTATCGTTCACTAGAACTTAGGTATATAAATTTCCTTTGAAATTCATAACTTCTGACTAATAAATACGTAAACCGTCACTGATGGATATAAAAACAGCAATTTAGTGTGGCTGTCAAGTGATCAAGTCTATGAAACATTTTTACTATCATTGTTGAAATATAAAAGGGATTACTGGAAGGCGTGACGTGAATGCTATCCATAAATAACACGGCAAACACTCACATTGATAACCCTTACTAACGAAAATCAATAAATCGAAATGGAACGAATAATTAAATTTTAATGGTACACGTTTACACATTGGGATATTTATGACTAGAATTTGACGCCTACGTATGTACCTTATCCTTATTTATGGAGCCAAGCAGCTGTAGTGCCTATTACGTTTATCCTTCTAATGATACCAATAATTATAAGTACGGGAAGAATTTAAGTGTGTAGCACGAAAAACCTTATTTGAATTTCAAAATGAAACTAAGAACCCATGCACAGAGGTACTTGTGCGAAGCCCATGCAATCAATGAGACAGTTACGGCATTCCGAAGTTTTATGCGTTGCTTTGGAATGATAGTGAAATAGTTATTTCACACAGTGTCCGCAAAAAACGAATGTAACACTCACAACTTCCGAGAGCGGGCGACTCTGCGGCGGTGGTCGCAAGGGCGGGTATCGCGCAGCCGACCTGCGGTTGCCCGCCTTTGCATGCTTCGCTGACAAAAGCTGTCGTTGTCTTTTTGTTGATATTACGGGTTTATTTAAGTGAAATTGGATAAATGGTCATCTCGCGTTATTTTGCTATTCAATCTGGAGTGGTGGTGACGGCGTGCGGCAGCGTGTGGCGGTGGCTACCATGTACGCTGGGCTGTTAGCTCAATAAAACTATATGGACTTTACTTTAGTGGTGTAAACAAAATGTAAACTTTGTTCAGTCAGTTGTTCAGTGTCAGTTCAAGAGCGTCAGTTGTTGTTTATATTGGATTGATTTAATAGTGTTTTGGACATTAGAAGTTGTATTGAGAATTAGTATGGAGCTTTTGAAGTGTCTAGCAGTGTTGGCGGTGCTGTGTGTAGACGCAGGCGAGGGCGGCGGTGGTCACGGAGAACATCATCAGTAAGGAACCCTTCCTTATACACATTATTTTCAGAATTTGTATATTTTATAAGCTGAAGCGACCACACTGCTTTGCGAGTACTGCGTAAGATCACTCTCTAATGCTAGTGCTAACATAATTTATGCCATTTCGCTATATTTGAGCCCTTTAACGTTTCATGCTGCTTGCGAATATAAAATATTGATGATAACTGTTTTGCATCGATTGAATGTCTAAGTAATACTTATATTCCTATTTTCATCTAATTTCATTATTGCTAATTTATAGCACACATGCAATAAATGCTCTGTCTGATACACCCACAGCTTAAATTCTGGTTGTACCTATCTCTCTACATTTCAATATTCTACTTTTACACGCTGAGTGTGATATCTCACGGATAATTTTTCTTTTGCAGTGATCATCTGAGGATTCACATACCGGAGTTTATCCACCATGATCATCACAAGAAAATGATAACAATCCATCACCACCATGCAAAACCAAAGGAGCATCATCACCACCACCATCATCATCACAAACAAGTGGTTCACGTGCCGCAACATCATCATCATGTGAAGAAAATTCATCATACCACGACGTCAAACCACCACCACGGGCACCACGGGCACCATGGTCATCACCACGGCCACCACAAGCATCATCATCATGGACACCACCATGGACATCATCACGATGATTTCCCAGCCGTTAGTTATGACGGACCATCTGGATTTGTAGAAGAAGAATACACTCCTTACAGCCCACCCGCAGACTCATACGCCGGAGGCGTACCACAGGTGCGTGGAATTCAGCATACTGTGAAGCAGGTAAAAGTTTATGACTCTTTACCTGGGGTGATACCGCAAGGCAATAGCCACGGAGGTGGCGGCTATCAGGTGACCGAAGAAGCCGAGGATGACGACTCATTTTCACCCGTTAACGGCATCCAGCAGGCGTTCCCCTCCACATACGGATATCTTAGAGGTGCTGCACCCCAACAGTCACACGATCCGTTCGCAGAGTTGACACCTCAGTCACAAGGAAACCCTTACGCTGGCAGCGTCGCTCAGCCGAGTGTCACATTCGGAGGGGGTGACTCGTATGCTGGTGGTCAAAATGATCCTTTTGCATCGTCTGGTCCTTCGCAGGGCGACGGGTTCGACGACCCCGCGAACTCGTTCGTGGGCGACGTGGGCGGCTCCGCGCTGGCGGCCGACGAGGGAGGCAAGGGCGACGGCACCGTCTCCTACCATCACCAGCGCGCGGCTGGAGTCCAGCAGGTCGTGCAGACTGGAGGAAGTGAAGTTATTACTTATTGAAAATAATACCTTCTAGCAAGGCCCGCTGTTATATTTTTCTTTGTGACAGCTGTTAAATTATACGATTTCATTTTGCTATTATTATTACCCTAAAAATTCTGTACCAGAGTGCTGATCCAACTAGAGTTTACTAATAGTTGATATTACCATTATTTCGTATTAATTTTTCAGCTGTCCAACTGTAAGTACAAGACATGTTACGTTATGTGATATTTAACTTTATTTAAATTTGTTATTGTTTGTAAGTACTTGTTATATTGTTATAGATTTAATTTAAGTTATAATAATTAGTGTTACCGTATGATTGATTGTTTACTGAAGTTTTCATGTTCACTGTGATGATAAAGGATGTGTTTGTTAATGTTTCTTTCATACTTATAACAAATAAAACTTTATATCTTAGATGTTTTTTTTTCTTTAGAGCTATTTGACAAACATATGGCGTGCCAAACATACTATTGCCAACAGATCAACCTACACATACAAACCAAGTTATACTGGTTTTCAGGATTAATCGGGTCGTTGGATCTCGACTCAGTGTCCTCGAAAAGAAAGATACAAATACTGGCAAAAACTAATTTGATCCCTTAAACTAGGTTGATGTGCTGGCTGGCATTATACGAGGTAATAAAAGAAATAGTCCGGCAGTCGTTTGTTGCAATAATAAATTAAAACTTATGTCACCAACGTCGTTTAAACGGAACGGGCGCGACAGTATTGACGTCTACCAAAAAGTACACAAGTGTCGGTGCTTAATTTAATACGCTCTACTTCCGTTCCGAGGTTGCGTAATTATGCAACGTAACCGCTTCTATCTACTGAAAAACCTAATCAGTTCCGTTACGGGATTGGGTGCTAAAAGAAAAAGAGAACTAGAGTAGCAAGCATTGTGCAATACCGCAGCTTTCAGCATCACAAGCATATTAATTAAACATCTTAGTAAGACTATTAAACAATTTTGACGCATATATTAACGAACTTTACCTAAGGATTTTAATATTCTGACTGATGTCTGATAGGTACGAAATCCGTTAAAATTGTACCAGCTCGTGTACCGAGATTGCTCGGTTTTTCAATAGATATGGTGTAGTTAATTTAAAAACGTGTGATCTCAATAAAAGTGTGATGCAGCGTTTTTGGAAAATGATACCTACCTATTTTATTAGGTATAACAAGCCGAAAGGAGGTCATGGTACTCATGAAACTGAACCTTTCCCTATGGAACATGGGTCGAAATATGAAAAAAAATTGGGCCTCCCATATAAATTGCCGATCAGCTGATTGATTTACTATGGGAAGACAATTTTTTTTTTTCATCTTTTGACCCATGTTCCATAGTTAAAGTTGTTCAGTTTCATGAGTACCTTGACCTCCTTTCGGCTTCTTATACCCTTTCCGTTACTTCCGGTATAGATTTATCGCCCTCGAAAATCCCATTTGTGTACAATTTTTGATTGTTAACAGGTATTTGATTATTGTGATGGATGAGTAATTTAGTTGACAAACAAAATATTATATTTAGTTACTCTAGAATGTTTTGCCTCCACATTGATACATAAGTACCTAGTTGGTACCCGTGTATAGAACTCGAAGTAGATTTTTTCCACCCACATGCATGAACATTGAATCTTTTATTACTTATTATGATTTTAATGTCGTAAATCTCAATGCACAATTAAGTAATAAATAAGATCACTCATCATCAGTTAAGTTCGCAAAAACGTTGGCAACATGATGAATGTTGTTGTGTGTTAATGTTGTTAGTACCTATGGCGGGAAGCATACGTAATTTCAATTGCTGCGTTAGCTTTTGGAAAATGCAAATATGTAGTTTATTTTCGCATAGTAACGGTTTAAGCGGTTTGATAAACGCTTGCGCTAGTGCTGCGCATCGCACAACGCTGCGCTGACATAAACCGTATTTGATTGGGAATTAGGTGGAAATTTGTATTGTTCTATCGCATGTGCTACGCAGCGCTAAAGTAGCGCATCAACGGACGTTCTGTGTGATCCCCCACCTATGGAGGAATAGGTACATGGTGTTTTTAATCGCAGCACAATAACCAATAAATCGTGGAAACAAAACTGAACGTTTATAGCGTTACAATTTCTTGCGTTTGAATTGAAGAGACGATTGGCGGTATTTACAGCATTCTACTTATTGTCGTTGTATTTTTTACCCCATTTGGCATTGTGTCGTGACGTACAGTTCTTGCGTGTTTACAAATATAAAGCGATTCTCACGGCCGCTAAAGGAAAACGGAAAACTGTCGATAGAGAAATTAAAGACAAAAAGTGAAATGGCTATTTTCTAAGTAGGTATTGGTTGATGATGGTTATTGTATTGTATTGTGTTCATGAGGTGATTAATAAAAAGCTATACATACTTATTTTATAAAATGATGTTGTCACACGGTTAATAAAGCCGAAGAATATACTATCGTTTCCCAAGACTACAATAGACATAATAATAATCATATAAACATTTATCTCCTCATTTCCAACGATAGTTTATTAGAAATATATACTTATCTAATTAATGCTATACCTGAAGATAAAATCAAACAAAATACGTCGAGTCGTGTCGTTGTTTCGAGGTAATATTTTATTAGATCCTATATTCAATAAATTGCCTTAAGTTTGGTGTGTGTTTAACCGGAGCTACAAATCGTTTCTCGGAAGGTTCCTGTTGCCCGCCGCCGCAGCCGCCAACCTACATCAATCACACTCGAATCATGGGAATAAAGCAATAAATACTTACTACGATATTAACCACAGCAGTAAACGGAGAATAGTTTCATACTACCGCGCTGTGGTAGAGTAGTGCGCTCTACTGCATGCGTGCGGGGTCCTGTCGCATAAAACCGCACTGGAAGGAGCCGGCCGTTGCGGGAAAATTAATTATAACACTTAAGTATGATAAATAATAACAGCCCATTAGGATTTTAATAAACTCACAGTACTATAGGTATTATTTTCTTAAATTGAAATTGCTATTTGGTAAGCATCAACCGGTGCATCAAGAGCTCCGTTGTATAGCAGTGAAATGGCACCCCCGGTCGATGCATGAAATTTTTTCAACGTCTTTTTTCACTTAAAAGAATAATAACAGTATTGAATGGTGAATATTCCATGTTATGTTAGATGCTGTTTGCAACGTCTGCAGTGCAGGATTTCTTTCGTGGCGCGAACTCTACGTAATGCGCACGCGCTGCGTGGTGTTCTCCTCTCCTTCATTACACAATGGTACTTACAGTACGCGAATGAGTTCTTGGCCATCGGGGAATGAGGAGGCGCGCGGGGGCGGCGCGCCCCGCGGTTACCCAACTACCCGCATTCGCCCGCAGTCGAGTGATGGGAAAAAAGTGTGTCACAAAGTTGTCGATATTTTGTCGTTGTGTTGTGTTTTGTGTAGAAACCATAAATACTTCTTTAATATTATTCACAAACAGTGAAGTTACAGTTCGAAGAAACTATGGCTAAAAAGGCCCCTTTAATAAGCAAATGTCTCGAGACATATACATTTTAGTTACTTTGTTTTAAAGAAACCTGCCCTTAGTTTATAAAGACCTATTCAACGATACCCTACCTACTCAATATTGTAGGAAAAACAACCCATTAACTAATAACTATGAGTAGTCTGAACTGAACTGTTCGGCAACAATTCTCGATATCGACATCAACATGAATTAGTCACAGCACTACCGCATTTCTCAACATGGTCATGAACTCATTCGCGTACCTGGGACGTTCCAGACCTTCCTCATCCAAACCGATAACTATAATTATAGATTGTCGAGCTAAGTCTTATAAACGTCTGATGATCAAGTTGTCTGGTGCTTTATTAGTTGTTTGTCTGTTTCTTGCTGTAGTAGGTATAGAGTAGGAAGGTGCCTATAGGTATACAATTAGGATGATAGTATAAAAACTGATGTGATTTATCCATGTCAAAACTGAATTAAAATAACAGACATCTTTACTATTTTGTGAACGTTTCATACAAAAGACATCAACGCGATCTGTCCATGTTGTTTCATGATTTTGTACATACCTGTATTTACTTGACTAACTGTTTCTCTTCCTGACATGCTTTTTAATCTGATCCATAAATTGTAGACTTATTAGTAGATACACTCATGCTTCTCTTATCTTTGTTGAGTTTATAGGTATTTAGATTGTGAATGAAATGTTTACGATAAAGTAGCATAGAGGCAATCTGAGTAATGGTACGTACGAATTCGCAAAAATACGCAGCAACGGACGTCGAGTGTAATTCGCGCCTGCGGTGAAAAACTACGTTTAGATGCTGAATGTAAATATGAATTGCCAGCGCTAAAATAACCTCAAGAATAACAAAACTTAGTAAAAGTATGAGAAAGTGTTTTGCGGTTTACTTTCGGTCTCGACAATATGATTAAAAAATTCAGGAAATAATTTTAGTACCTATTTTATAATGCATTAATGGTTTCCTTGAGGTTTGGGATAGGTATAGAAACTTTTACCACTGAGAAAGCACCATTTTTGCCTTTTGCGTCCTTTCAAGCAGGCGCTGCAGCTACTTCTGCAGTAAACACTCATACCTAGGCACTTGAATTTGTTTGTACACTATTTGCCATGGAGTCAACGGGCTCCATACCAGCGCCCAAAACCTTATGAAAATTTTAGCTTGGCTGTCCAGAGAGGCAAGGCTGCCAGCCTTTTGGGAATCCTGCCCTGCTGCGATGTGCTGGATGATATACTGAAATCAGTTAGGAATTGTAGGTACTTAATTGTTTTGTTAAATAAAGAAAACAATACAGGGTGTAAGGGACAGCTCTCCGAATACTGACAGGGTGCATTCAGACCTCGAAACTCGACAACTTCCCATAGAAAATATTTCAGGCGACGTAAAAATAATTTTGACTTCTCATAGTAAATGCAGTCAGCTGATCGTGATTTTGTATAGGAGGTAATTTTTTTATCGTCTGAAATATTTTATTACGGTAAGTTCTAAATGCGGTATCAGTATTCGGAGAGCTGTCTCTTACCTCTACACCCCGTATGGTAGGTAAGTAAGTATACACTTGGATTGAGTGAGACAGTTTCAAAGAAATTAATTAATCCGTTGCAAGTCGACTAAGTAAGTTATTATTTTTATTATATCAGCCTAAACTGTCCCACTGCTGGGCAAAGGCCTTTCTCCTTCCAGACTGAGCGATCTGTGGCTGTTTGAGACCAGTTCGGGTCAAAGTCGGCTAGGTCATCCCGCCACCTTTTCCTCGGTCTCCCTCTGCGTCGGCGATCGTTAGGGACAAAATCTGTAGCTAATTTGGCCCACCTCTCCGGGTGCATTCGGCATACGTGGCCAAACCAGTCCCACTTGAGCCTTGCAGCTTTTTTTGCTCACGTCATGACGCGAGTTTTGGAGCGAAGGGTAGTGTTTCTAACACGATTTGTCCGTTTTACACCTAGAATGCTCCGCTCCATTGCTCTCTGACACACCCCAAGTTTGAACTTCTGTGAACCGGTCAGGGACCATGTTTGTGCTCCGTAGGTCAGAATGGGCAGGATACACATGTCGCTTTAAACATAGTGGAAGGTCTCCCCTCATCAGATCCTTTATAGACCAGAAGCCCCTCCAGGAATTTTCTACTCGGCGATCCAATTCTTTGTCTTGCCGGTTCTGGAAGGAGACTATCTGGCTGGCCCAGGTATATGTACTCGTCTACGTATTGTATCTCCTGCCCTTCGACTTCTACTTGGCACTGTTGGTCATAACTTTCGTTTTGGACCGGTTCATGTGAAGTCCAAGACTAAGTAAGTATAGCTTGTTGTTTTAACGGGGGACCACTGACCTTTAATATATTTTTTGTAGGTTATGTTAGTTGAAGGTTAATTAAATGTTTAGGAATCACCTGAAACCTACTTCTTTTATTCGATCAACATAAACTGGTAAATCTCGGAAATTGTATTAAAACCTAAATAAATTGCCAACTGTTTAAAGGGATCAGTTTATACTGGTAACTCTTAGTAAATGTTTGAATAACCAGTGCATCTACAATTGTACACTGATTCACCAATTTAAGACTTACAGACAATTTCATTCCTTAGCTAACAAACATTGGACACACATTTTGTGAATACCAGTTTTTGTTTGCAACTGTACCTAACAAAAAACAAAACACAATGTTGTCATTTTGCGACCTAGGCAGTTTACTACTAAGACTAGTTACTATTTAGTCAATGAACGATCTTGACTGATAGCTATTCAGTCCAATGGCTACTTAGGTGTTTTAAGTCAGTGGTCATTCTGAGAATAAGACTGTATAGGACCAACCCGGCTTCCCTTTGGCATATGTCTCAGCTCATAATGTTTCTTTTCGCAAAATGTCCTTTTCTCAAAATGTCATTTTCGCAAAATTTAGAAGGGATTAATCAGCCCATGAAACTGAACAACTTTTCCCAAGGAAAATAGATCGAAATGTGAAAAAAAATTTGGGTCTGCCATACAAACTGACTCGCTCGCCTGGTTAGGTGGGAGCCATAGGAGGTCCAATTCTTTTTTATATTTCGACCTATGTTCCTTGGGGCAAGTTGTCAGTTTGAGCCGAGACGATTTCGCGTTTGACTGCCGGAAAAGCTACATCATTTGAAATATATATGGAGTATGGGCTCTGAGTAGTGGTAGCTTTTCCATAAGCGCTACGCCGCCTTTTACGAAACACCCTGAGTGAACTAGGGGTGGCAGTATTCGTACCTACTACATATTACAAAGCTGCACTAAACTATACAAACATGAATAAAAAAGTACCCGGTTGAAGTTTATTAGTATTATTATGGAGATATTGTAGAGGGAAATTTCTTTTGGTCGAGGAAAATAAAACACAGTAAATAAAAAAAGTACTAAAAGCTATTAAACTTAACAATTGTATATCATTTATTTATAACAACTCCCGCTTTGAACGGGAAATAATTCACAACAGCAGTCTCTTAAACTATTATACAACAACAGGTAGTTACGGTTTGTCGAATACCTACTAGGTAGTTATCTAGGTATATCTAACAATTTATAATCATTGAACATTACATTACTCAGCAGTTCGATTTGTACATTTTTTTATCCGAAAACACACTTTAAATACAGTTTTTGTATCTAATTTACATTTTACCTACAATACGAATAACTCAAAGATAAAGCAATCTTATAAAAATATATGTATTTTGTACTTTCAAAAAAGTCAAAAAGTTACCATTGACTGATAGCCAAACATGATCCATAAATCCTCTGGGAAGATAATTGATAGTCATAAATAATTGAATTCTGGATACGGGAAGATAGTCGATACCTTTCCAAACCGTGATTTAGTATCCGATACGTCTGTGGGAGTTTATGTCGGTGTGTTTAAACGGAGAGAACCCCTTTGAATAATTACGGTAATTAAATTAAATTGCCTAATTAAAATAGGTTACTAATTTGAATTCACTTATTTGTACAATAAAGGAGTTTTAAAAAGTATATATTTTTGACTCTGGCGTCCAATTCATGCTTCTCTGAGTTGCGTTTTAACTTATTATGTACCTAGATTAGTTATTATCATCATAATGTAGATAATAACTTGCACCGTGTTAGCTCACGGGAAGAACAAATCTGCGGAGTTGCAGAATTTGCCCCGATTCAACACGAAAATTAAACTTTCCGTACGAATGTGCTATTTAAAATTGTTAGTGCCTACAAAACAACATTGACGACGATCTGACCGGAAGCTGTCGGTTTTCCGCAGATACGTTCTACCACTAATACTAGCGAAGTTAAAATTAAAACGCAACCCTACAATTTCTTATAGGAAATTATAGTTTGGAGTACATCCCATTGTATGGTCGGCGCGTACGATGATGAGCCTTTCAATTTAACAGAAATTTACATAAACTTATATAATGTTAGCTAGAACGTCGGCATGGCTATCTTAATCTAATACTGAATATGGAACGGTGCATAACGCTTATTGTAACAACTCGTAAAACTGTGCTTTAATTAGGCTCAATTTTATTGTAGATTAGAATCTAAGTATTTGAATCGAGATTGAGCTGTAATAACACAGTTCTAACTCAGTACTTTTACGTGGTTGTAACAATAAAGTAAAGTAGGGAAGTTTCCTTTCCACTATTGTATAATACGGTTGGAGCAACAGTTATTTACCAGCAACCATTTAAAGTTTTGATGACCAATGTACGTTTTTTCTAAAGTGTATAAAAATTGTTCAGCGCCAGTATTTTTGCAGATAATCCTGCACGAAGAGGAATTTTGCCGTTCTGAGGATACGCGTGTGGCACTGCACGAATACCTAGTGAGTCTTACTGGCTGTAGGTGTGGCGGTTCTCACATTTGACGTCCGTCGCTGCGCATTTTTAGCGCATCTTAAACGCCTGCTTCTGTCAGACTCATTGAAATTTTGAATTCCCATGTTAAAAACTGACGTTGACGCAGGAGAAATACAAAAGCTTGCGTTGGCATCTGTCTCTATTAGACTTATTATGGTAGATACCTATTTCTTTTTCGCCAACGGACGTCTAGTGTAGGATTTGCCTAAGTAGCGTTGTTTCTGGTTGAGTGGTGTGTTCAGTAGCCGGAGTGTTCGTCCTGGTATTCCCCGCCGGCGCCGGAGAGGCCGTAGCCGGTGCCGGAGTCCCCCTCGAAGCTCACGGGGGACTCGTCCCCAGCGTGGCCTTCGTCAGCCGCGTGCCAGCCGCCGCCGTGACCTGGAATTGGGACACAACACACGTCATTCACAAATTCCTAATAACTATCCATAAAAATAGGCTTAGGCCGCAAATTAGATATACGGCAGGCGGGGGTGTTTATACTGTTTACAGTGTGAAACTTAAAGCTTCTGGATTTCACTATTGTGTAAAATATTCCGAACAGATTTCCCGCACGAGTTATCGTCAAAAATAAATAATTCTTCCATATCGATGCATGCATCTCTTCAAATTAACTATGCGGTGCGACTTCAAACGTCAAATTTATTTTATAAGCTTCAAAGAAAACATTTAATACTTTTGAATATCAGCGCAACATATCTGCGTCAATTTACCTATTATGGCTCGGCTACCATAAAAGGTGTTGGAAGGCTCATCATAACTAATTAAAACAGAGTTCATTGTTATTTCGTGACGTTAGTGAGTCCTTTCGGTTCGTCGTATATGTGCCTTAGGACCTCGTAGTGGTCGTCACCGCCGCCGCCGCCCTTCTTGTACGGTGGTCTTCACAGAGGTCATTGCACGAGAATTCTACTACTACTTCCAATTACTAATAGGGAAGATTTTGATTGAGAACTCATGCACTTACCGTGTGGAAAGGCTTTCGATTCGCCGTAAATGTACCCCAGGACCTCGTAGTTGTCGTCGCCAACGCAGCATTCTTGAGAATCCTATCACTAGTTCCAATTAGAGAGCTCATGCATTTACCGTGTGGTGCAGCTTTCAGTTCGCCATAAGTGTACCCGAGGACCTCGTAGTGGTCGTCGGCGCCACAAGAATCCTACCACTAGTTCCAATTACCAATAGGAAAGATCTTTATTGAGAACTCATACACTTAACAGCACTTACCGTGTGGTGCTGCTTTCGGTTCGCCGTAAGTGTACCCCAACACCTCGTAGTGGTCGTCGCCGCCGCCGCCGCCCTTCTTGTGGTGGTGTATGTGCTTGACGATGGTGTGCTTGTGGTGGTGGTGCTAGGGAAGATCACTAATAGGGAAGATCATGGATGACAACTCATTCACTTACCGTGTGGTGCAGCTTTCGGTTCGCCGTAAGTGTACCCCAAGACCTCGTAGTGGTCATCACCACCGCCGCCGCCCTTCTTGTGGTGGTGGATGTATTTGACGATGGTGTGCTTGTGGTGGTGGTGCTAGGGAAGATCATGATTGAGAACACATGCACTTACCGTGTGGTGCAGCTTTCGGTTCGCCGTAAGTGTACCCCAACACTTCGTAGTGGTCATCGCCACCGCCGCCGCCCTTCTTGTGGTGGTGGATGTGTTTGACGATGGTGTGCTTGTGGTGGTGGTGCTAGGGAAGATCATGAATGAGAACACATGCACTTACCGTGTGGTGCAGCTTTCGGTTCGCCGTAAGTGTACCCCAACACTTCGTAGTGGTCATCGCCACCGCCGCCGCCCTTCTTGTGGTGGTGGATGTGTTTGACGATGGTGTGCTTGTGGTGGTGGTGCTAGGAAGATCATGAATGAGAACACATGCACTTACCGTGTGGTGCAGCTTTCGGTTCGCCGTAAGTGTACCCCAACACTTCGTAGTGGTCATCGCCACCGCCGCCGCCCTTCTTGTGGTGGTGGATGTGTTTGACGATGGTGTGCTTGTGGTGGTGGTGCTAGGGAAGATCACTAACAGGGAAGATCATGGATGAGAACTGATGCACTTACCGTGTGGTGCAGCTTTCGGTTCGCCGTAAGTGTACCCCAACACCTCGTAGTGGTCGTCGCCGCCGCCGCCGCCCTTCTTGTGGTGGTGGATGTGTTTGACGATGGTGTGCTTGTGGTGGTGGTGTTTCACGTAGATGGGCACGTGGACGACCACCTTCTTGTGTCCGCCACCGCCGTGCCCGCCGGCCTCGATCAGCGCAGCCAGCGCACACACGCACGCCAAACACAACTGGAATTAGAAAAACAAGAATTTCTTTAAAGGATTTCGTTTTATTTTGGTCGGAAATGAGGTCGAAGAAAGATATCCTCTCCTAGCCATCGGGATCTCACTGCTGGCCAAAAGGCCTCCCATTCTTCCAATTTTCGCGACCCGGTGCGTCTGCATGGCAACTTAAAAAAATTGGCCTAATTTTTTTACTAGTTAGAAAAAAGGAGAAGATTCTCATCTCGTCTCCTCCTTGATTAATTACCTACTCAGCGAGAATGTTTTTTTTTATTAATTGTTTTATCTTTCTTTGACTTTGAAGTTTCGTAGGCAGAAGTCCATATTTTTCATCTAGGTACGACGAGGCCACTGAGTAGGTACCTAGTGTAGGTATCAGGACTGTCCTTGTGGACCTAAGTAAGATTCAATAACGTACCTTTCATCATATAAAAACAACAGAAAAAAACTGCATGAAGTATTTGAAAGTCCATCGCAAACGCTCATAACATGCATGATATAAAGAAAAGCAGTGATTGATATTGCAAAAACAATCTATTCGCATTGCATATTTACATAATTCAAAAACAGTGCAAATTGGAAGTAATATAATAATAAAATAGACACATTGCATTACACATAAATAGGTATATAGGTATATAGGTAGGTATCTCATTAGGTGTGTGACCAAGCTGCAACAAAAGGTCCTATTACCGCGCTTAAACTTTCAAGAGCCGCTTTCTAAAACCTAAATAACAATGGGAAACGTACCTAACCTTGAGTAATACATAATACATCTAATTTCGCGTGTCCGAATCGGAGTCAGTGGTGTAACAAAGTAATAGCGGTAACAGCCAAAACGATATACTTTCGAGCAAAGCCAAAGCCATTCACTCTGTCATTTTTGTTTTTTTCTGCAAATAGAGCAAGTAGGTGAGGTCCGGTCGTTAGAGGTACGCGGAAACGTAACAGATTCACTGTCGGGAATTATGAAACAGCGGCGGAGGCTAACGTCCGCGCGGAACACACAGCACCGGAACGATGATGATAGAATAATTCTATTGTCTCTAGTGTTACTTTTATTATGTCGCACATTCTAGATTCTTCACATAGTACCTACCATCGTTACATTAACTTCAGGATATTTACGGTAGACAATTTGTAGACACATAACTGACAACACATACTTACAAAAATGATGTGGCCCGTTTTTGGTTCGTTAAACAAACTGATGAACGCGAGACCCAGAGCTTTTGAACAACCTTCTAGTGCAAAGTAGGATAGTAACAAGTAAATGGAGTTAGTATATCCCAAAAATAAGAAGCGGCTTTTTGTTATTTCTGGATGGGTAGCTTATGGTCCCGTGATGTCGAAACATGCCTAGCTATGTCGTGGGGAGCAAAAGCTTTACTCGGGCGTAGCTTTTATCCTTGGGGCAAGGCTGAGTTTACAAGAAAAACGTCTCGGACTGAAACTAAGATGTTCTTGCAGTTACCGTCTCTGGCTGTCGATGACCATATTGTTATTTTTGTCTTGTGGTTAGTTACTTGTATCACGCTAATCTAATTCACACAATAACTATTATAAGTAAACACAACAAAGCTTTTACTAAGTATTACTCTTTTTCAAGTTGTTCTTATTATTCTGTGACATCATACGTTTTGTTATTAACTATTGCAACACATAATTTCTATTAAATACATAATGATATGCAGCACTCAATTACATGTGTTCACGATAAATTATAAACTGTTTTTATTGTCTATTAATGAATTTTCTCAACAATGGTTTGTCAAGTAGCTGTTAGTTTTTAATGGAAGTTTAATAGATGTTTTGCAATGTATAATTCAAGGCTTTCGATGCGAAAATCGGCTGGCGGAGTGGAAACCGACACCGTAATGCAATAGCAACGGTGGCCCTTCGGTCATCGAGCCGCTCACCGCTGTTTATATAACTAGATATAACTAAGTACCTACTGAATAGAAATCATAATGATAACAGTGAAGTAATAAAAAAAACTGTAAAGGACATTTTTCTATTTGCTACTGTTTATGTAAATACCTTTGTACATTTCAAAGGTATAGAAGAAAGCTTTTTTGGAAAGATTTCCGAGATTATTTTGTGATGACTAAAATTGACAACAGGGTAGATATTTTTTGAACGTCATAGTTACTATTTAAAAACTACGACCGAACTATCTGCAAGTGATTTTCTATTAGGTTATTAAAAAGGTAGGTAGGTATAATAGGTACCTACTTCAGTTGGAAGACTATTAACTTATAATATTTTATTTTATAGGACTCACTTCACATTTTTTAATCGCAATTAAAATTGTTTTTGACTTGCTCTTAATACTATGTAATTTATAAAACCATTTGAATTGTCAACCATGTAACGAACAAATATTTCAAAACTGTAAAAGGAATGCGATTGAAAGTAATCATGAAATAAAATTTAATTTTATATTTTAATTGCTATTACTTTTAAGTTATGCTTATTAATTATCATGCATAAATTATTGTAAATGACATGTGAACTTACCAGAATGTTAGCAGACATGGCGAAGGAAGAGACAGAGCGGGTCCGTGTCCGAACGCAGGAACGCACAGCGGGTATGTGATAAAGAAATTTAAACAAAACTTCCTTTTATATCGCAACGTGGTAGCAATTCGCGACAGCGCCCGCAGCGGCTTCAGCGACAACTGCATCACGCCGTTATACACCCTACCACGAAGACAACAAAGCACAGAGTCCTATATCAATGTGGCGCCCGATAAATCCGACACAATAAAAACCATTTTATTGAAAAGCAAACTTAAAACTGACCGCTGCAGAGCTCAGAATACGAAAGTTGATAAATTTGCTAAGGTAAGTTTAAAAGTAAGTTATTATAGTGAAAATACGGCCTTCATTGCGGGCGTGGAGAGGAAACTGAGTGCCGACCGGGGTAATGGAGATGAAAATGGCATTCCACTGCGGCGGATGATGCTAGGGTGTGAGGACCACCGCACAGAACAATGGCTCTTTAAGTTCTAGAATTATCTAGAAAGCAGACAATCTTAAATAGTTTTTGTTCTTTTTAATACATATCTACTAGATGTTCATAAAAATATCCATCGCGAAAATGTATTAGTACCTACCTACCTACTTCATCTTATTAACTCATCCGCTCGTCACACATTCAAATTATGAATTCTGTCCAGAATAGTTTATGGGAGAGTACAGTTCGAATGAAAACAAAACTGAAAAAGCAGGAGTAAAAAGGAATTATGTCTATTGACGACGTCCCTTGCCTGGATTCGGGTGGGACAAATTTCTAGTGAATTCTAAATACCAAATAGACTAGTAAATCAATTTAGCTGAAAGAACTCCTCGATTCATGAAGTGAGGATACCATAAATAACCTTTTAAAGCTCGTAGAAATTATTTGAAACTTAAATTAAAATATATTGCAATGTATACTTAATTATTGTATCTAAAGACATGAAACATTTAAAAACACCCGTTTTTGACTAGGGTTAAGCTTAAAACTAGCAATTTGCTGTGCGTACACCCATTTCTGCTCATGTGACTTATTTGGACTGAATTTATGACTTATGTTTGTAATGTGTGATGCGGAATAAATATATTTGTATTTGTATTTCGAGTAGATCCTTACCTTAGTTTGGGGTTGGCCTGTGAAAGCTTAGGGGGTAGATGGCGCCACAATATTGGTCCTATTATAGGCTGTATATTCCTAATACCTTTGCCCATCCGCCCTATGGACATTCACGACAAAAAAAAGAGGGTCTATATGTTAACAAAGTGCGGTTTATTTATAAACATTAAAACGTTTGCGAAAACTTGTGAGGTGGGAAAATGAAAAGTGAAAAATGTACTGTACTTGGATAGTGAGCGACCTGAAAGCAGAATTAAAAAGACGAGGTGTTTCGCTACGCAGAAGAAAGGCGGATTTGGTTGAAAGGTAAGAACTAATTTTAGGTTTAGGTAAGGTTGTTATTTTTGATGTTTTTCATGTGAACCCGGGTTATAGCATCGCTCGCATCTGAATTCTGATATTGCCTAAAAATATTTACTAACATTTTCGTAGTCACTTTTCCTATAATGTGTACGACATATATAACTTAGCTTCATTTTTAGGCTCGAAACCAGAGCGCCTAATGGCTTTGAGCCAAAGTTTTCTTAATTTCACATCTTTTGGGAACCGACGGCTTCCCATTCCCGAACAACTTGGTACACACTGCATCGCGTTATTTTAATAAAAATTGCGAAAAACTGATTTCCGCCATACAAAAAATGCTTTGTTTTGGAACCATCTACACTAGTGTCATTTTGACAGTTGCACTACGGCACGATCCTTTGCCACCGATTGCTTCATCAAATACGATTATACGATATGACATGAGCATGACATCATTTGATTAGGTGATAATTTCTTGGCACTGTACGTACAGGACATGCACATCGCTTGAAATAATTAAATAGTGGAGCTAGTAGGTATGTATTATCATGCGTTACGCCTTAGGAAAGAAACACTCTTAACGTCAAATTGTGCGTTATTTTTGTGCAGCGTTGGGAACATGTGAAAAATGAATATAATTTTAGATATCATTATGTCAAACAGTTTGACATAAACCAATTTGTATTAGATTATGGTATTTAGGAAAACTTGCAAAATTTTCACCACAAGCTGGATTTGAATCAGCGACCTTCGCCATCAGTACTGGCAACGCCTTTATCCCAGTAGATGGAGCCCTACCACGCGGTAGTGGTCAAATTCACTTGCTTAATTCGCGGGCTTGGAGTGCGCTGGTTCAAATCCAGCCTGCGGTGAAAATTTTGCAAGTTTTCTTAAATTTTATACCTACCACTGGAAGTGTATTGAAATTTGGATATTCAGATTATAGTATTGTCTTAACGCATTCGTTACGCAGCGCAAAAATAACGCACAAACGGACAATACGCGTGTTTCTCTCCATACGGAGTAAACTTGCATCACGCTCGATTTTATTACGTATTTTTGAAAGAATACATAGTTTGCTCTTCTGTTGAATGTGAAATGAGTAAGTGGGTATGCATGTGTCTACTTTTTGTTCTTATGTGTTAGTACTTAGATACTAGTACAAGTTACTACCTCGTTACACTCACTCGGTTTAAACAAGAACTAGTTTTTGAGCGCATCTCATTATATCGATCAGTACCTAGGTACTGATACAAATCTAATAATAATACAAATGAAACACAAATTGATAGAAACACCAAACTGAATGAGTGGGCTAAAAAATCGTTGCATGGAAGATTCTACCGCGACCTGAACGAACCTACCATACGTCGACAAGGCAGCGTCGAACGAATGGCTCAGGCGCGGCGAATTATTCCCGGAAACCGAGGGATTTATGCTCGCCATTCAGGACCAGATTGTAGAGACCCGAAACTATCGAAAGCATATACTAAAGATATAACATAATTAAATAAATAAATAACATAGACTTATGCCGCCGTTGTAATGGTGCTTCCGAGACTATCCAGCATATAACAGGCTCCTGCAAAAGCATCGTACAAACTGATTATAAGCACAGGCACGATCAAGTCGCCAAAATTATCCATCAAAACCTAGCCCTGAAATATAAACTAATAACTGCACAACCTGTCCCTTATTATAAATATATCCCAGACACTATTCTAGAGAACACAAACTATAAATTATACTTCGCCCGAGCAATTTTAACAGATAAAACTACACACTATAATAGACCGGACATAACGCTAATAGATAAAGTAAATAAAACAGCAAAACATATAGATATAGCAGTACCTAATACACATAATATCGCACGTTGAAAGCAATAGTGTAACTATCCAAAATTTCCATGATTTTGACTAAAAGCGCCATCGCATTACGTTTATTTCAAAGAATATAATGCAAAAACACCTATTTTTCTAGCTATCTTACAAATGTCTCGGTAAAGTAGTGACGGTATGTATTTTTTACCATTTTGGCGTTTCGTTAAGTGTAAATATTTTGTATAGTGACGCGTATGCCAAACAACCTCGAGTATATGCTGAGAGGTAAAACGTCACATTTTGTATAATTACACTATTACATTTATTTTATCTTGACGACGCGATAGAGATTCTCTACAATAACGTCATTATCCATAAAGTGACAGTTTTACGTTTAAATTTTGTTCAGAAATGAAGTTGAGAGTTAAAGATAGAGCGTCATTTTGATTATAGTGTCTATGTTACTTCACAAATTTATACTAAACATTGGAACAAAGTGTCATTTTAGACTTAGTGCCACTTTTCCTTTTATTATTTTATTAGAATTGGAACATGCATTACAAACTAAATAGAACTTTTACGTTTAGTGTCTTTTTGAAATAATCCAGAATTATGTTTAGCTTTCAAATTTATGTTATTTTGCGTTTAGTGACACTTTGTTTTATAATTATTCAAAGTTTTGTAGAATATGTCTTAATGTAAGCCTGACATTTTATCGAGCATTTTATGCATTAGGTTAGTGTTAAATGAGTAAATTGATCACAATGACTAGTTTTTTTAAATCAATAGTGTATTTGTATCCATACAGTCCTACTTTCTTTAACACTTTTGAAGTAATGTATTCAACCAAATAAAACAAAATGGACATTTTGGTGATAATAACTTTACATCCCATAAATTTTAGTTTGTTTTACTAATAATTTAGTTCATAAAGTCTGATTTAGTTTAAAGCCAGTATTCCTTTAATACAAAGTAGATTTATTAATCTATTTAGAAATCAGTAAGTAATTTATTGTGTTTTTGAGGTGGATTGATGTGATATAGAAACCCCTAATGAATGGTTAACACTGACTTAAGAACTGTCTCCTCAGACGATGGGTTATACGCTGAAGAAATATACTTAGCATCCAATCACAATATAGCCCAATTCGTTCGGTTAACTCTACAAATTATTCAACGTAGTAACGTTGTTTGCACAAATGTAATAAGAGTGCAAAGAAAATCCGCAAGATTTTCTTTTAACTCTTTCAGCAGCTAAATTAGTAAAGAAGCTAAGATCATTAACTCCTGCCTGTACATACAAAGGCAGGAGGCATTTGTAATATTATGTACCGCGTAATTTCAAAGTCAACGTTAAAATTATACAATTTTTTCTTAATTTGAAGAAGTATTCCGTTTGTTGTCAATTTAGACATGACAGGTGCTATGACATGACTCCACATCTTTATAATCTTATAAATAGAAATAAGAAATTGAAAAAATCATTAATCGACCGGGGCTCCAACCCGGGCCGCGTGACCCTACCTTACCTTGTTTTAATTGTTCGACGGCTTCACAACGTTCTTTTTGCCTGCCAATATAGGTTGCTGTCTGCCAACACTAGTGGCATAGTCCCCGTTTTCAATTAGTTAATTTAAGTAAATACAAGGTGGGCCAAAAGTAATCACCCTATGTGAAACACCTCCCATTTTTTTATTAGACATTAAAATCGAAAACTGTTTTCGGAAATCAGTCTTTCGATGATGTAGAATTTATGTGATTATGTTTTTAAAAAGAAATTAGTCGAATTGCCATCTCTACCGTACGTTTTAACTTTAAACATGCTAATTTCCATACATTCATGCCCATGTCTTTTTTTCGTTTGTGGTAGCTTCAGGGACTTGAAAGTTTCATGAATTGTAATTTGTAATCGTGAGCTATCAAAAATACCATTGGATGAATTCTGGCGTTGTCAGATCTGGAGATCTGACCAACTGGTTGAAAAACCAAATCCTGTGGATTGGTTTTCACCAACTTGCATCCAGTCTGGAGTTAACATCTAACTGCTTTCTTTATTTTTTATTTAATAGCATTGACTTCACATCTTCGAAGGATTATTCAGTGATAACAAAATTTATTTTAACATCATTTTTGAAAAATGGGGGTCGTTTTAACACGAGAATGGAGCTTTTCAGAGACCATTTTTGATTTGACTCAGGAGGTGGCAATTTGACCAATGTCTTTTTTAAAAACATAATCACATAAATTTTAAATCTTCAAAAGATTGATTTCCGAAAACAGAATTAAATTTTAATGACTAATAAAAAAATGGGAGGCATATCACATCGGATGACTTCTTTTGGCCCACCCTGTAGTAGGTACAGTAATGCCCATTCTTCTATTTTATTTATAAGGTATTATTATTAATTTTCGTACACATGCTAGATTCCTTATTATCTCTTATCTTACAGAATTAAACTAAATCATAAAGCTTACGTTGTTTTAAATATCAAAAAGTATGGTTTTACCACTACAAGCAGGTACTTGGTGCAGTTATATTGGTAACACAAAAATATGAATAGAATTAATGAGTTTTTGTCATTGAAAGTTCTTTTCTGTTTGCATCATTCAGATGAGATTGTGTACAGGAAAGATTTTAAGTCAGTAGACGGAAAATATATTCTGTATTGCTTGAAAACAATTGTTTCAAGAAACTCTGATAGGGTTCATCAGCTGGTTCGTTTCTCAGCCAGAGTCTCACTCGAAAAGAAGAAGTTTTACGAGTTAGCTGTATTAGTAAGAATCGTTAATCTTATCTGTGTTCCGTTAATAGAACTGTTAAGTAATATTGATAGGTTAGGGTATTTTAGTCCGTAAGTGGAGCAATTCTTAAATTTTTAATTTTACACTTAACTTATAATGATACATCTAAAACCCAACAAGATACATTGATATACAAAGATGAACTGTAATACTTTTAATGAATACAAAATTATACTTCTATTAAATTATAAAATAATAACATATTGGTTTTAAAACGTAAGGACCATGAATTATATGCCGTATGATACCGGCCTAGAATAGCATCGCCCCAATTCTCCAGATAATGGGCAGCAGCGTTCCCTGTAAATGCAACACCTTTTACTGCGCTGGCCAATCCACCTGCCAAGCGCGGTGAGTATGGCAATACCCCCCGCTAGGTGGAGGCCAATGTCCAGCAATGGACTGTTCTGGCTGTTATGGTTATGGTTAAACGTAAGCACATTGTGTAACGAGCACTAGTGTCCAATATAATCAAGCTATCAAAAAACGTAACCTCTGGACCAGATACACCCTTTTTTCGCCTCTGACAGCACCTAATATGATGGGAAATGGGGTGATGCTATTAAAAGCTGGCATCACGTGACATATTATTTGTTTTTTTTTTATAATTAAGCTAGGTTTACCTTTCTGCATGAATGAATCTTGTTTCACTATACTTATGTCACTAAACGAAAATTATACTTAGTTTGAGTGCAATACTGTCACTATACAAAAAAATACAAGAAAAATATAAATAATACTTTAATTATTAAGATATCAGTTCGATATTTATACAGCTTAAAAAGAATAAAAAATCTTATTTTTATCAGTAACACCAAAGTCTGTAAGTTTTTATGTCATGTAATAATGACAGTTGAAATTTTTCAAAATTTGATTTGTCCATTTCTCAAAACAAGGTTTTTTGGATAGTGACGGTAATGGTTTCAACGTGCGATATACAGACTACAATCTCTGAAAAACTAAATAAATATACAGACTTAAAGGATGAAATAACTCGTATGTGGAACCTGCAGAAAGTGACCATAATTCCCATAGTTCTCTCAACCACAGGCGTTATTCCTCGACAGCTACACCAATCTATCTCTTCATTAGAGTTGCCAAAATTCACATACATAAACCTACAAAAGGCCGTAATTCTGAATACCTGTCGGATAGTGCGGAAATTTCTTCAGACTGCTACAGAATTACCAATGGTTGAACTTCAATCATCCAGTCAAAACAACGTCAATTTGGCTTAGGCAAGTGACGCTGTAAAACCGGCTAAACAAAGCCGAGATAGTAAAAACCAAAAGAGTAAATAATAATATAATTCTTTATTGCACATATGAAAAACACAAAACAGGATAATATTTTCAGCGAAACAAATAAAAGTACAACAAGGCGGCCTTATTGCTATAGTAGCAATCTCTATCAGGCAACCTTTGGGTGATGAAACAGTGCGTTATAGTAAGCGGGATAGTGCATTTAAATCTATCAAGTGACTGTTTTCTGCATACAAAGACTGTATCCAAAACAAGTGCTCGATGAAATCAAAAATTTTTTTTTACCCGACTGGCTCAGGAGGGTTATATGTTTTTGGAGAGTATGTATGTATGAATGTACGACTATGTACCTATGCATGTGAGTATGTAGACAAGAAAGTCGTTTTCATGGCCTACAGTTTAAAGGCTGGGTGGATCTTGACAATGAGGTGTTGACATGTTAGATTCAGCCTTAGCAGCTCAAGTGACACTGGGTAGGTATATTAAAAAAATAATAAATTCAAGATGACGGGTTTTTATCGCAAAATACAACTCTGACAAAAATTACCGCAGTCGAGCTATTTCTTTTTTAATACTTGTTTAGAGTGTTGTATGTTTTGTAGCTTGCTGAGAGTTTAGAAGGAAGTATAGTTTTTTTTTTGTAGTGTAGTGGTATGTCTATTTTCGTAGCATCCTCGCTTGTTTTACATATCGTTGTTTTTTACTTATTTGTTGATGTTTATGATCGCGAGCATATCAATCTTAAATTGGTATTTCATAGTGTTTGTGTAACTCTCAAATATGAAAAAGAACTATGAATATCCAGTATAAGTTGGTCCCTTAAATAGGTAAGTAGGTAGATGATCTGGTCAAAGTAAATTCTATCAACATACACTCCAAAAAGGATTCAAAGTAGTATATACATGGGCACAAAATAGGGAAATTACAGAAGGACAGTTCGCCCCTTTTCCCTATCATATAGGTCCCTACAAGCTAGGGTTGCAATATTTACGCTTGCGTACGTTTCCTTGTAGCCCGTCAATTCTATGGGTATGTCTCTGTGACACAAGATTTTCTAAAACGGTCCTCAAATAGGTATTTGTCGAACGTTGCGATAACGACCATCTTGCAATCAACGTGCATGACTTGCAAATCAATACGGGCGTAGAGATAACGTTGTATCCCATGGGATTGTATGAGAGGCTGCACACCGAATACGCATGCGTACGCGTAACCACGGCGTAGCCTCTCATACAGTCCCATCCCATCTCTACGCGCGTAATGACGCCGTGACTACTTGCACGTCACGCATACGGGGCCGGTGTGTAGAGCCCTTAAGGCAGTATATGTGTCTGTATGTCGCAGTTCGATGACAGAATTAGGATTTTGGCTAAAAGACGTTGTTCGGCCTTCGTCTATAATTTCGGCCAAAATACTAGGATTTAACATTTTACTGCTTACATACGATATAAAACAACAATACATAAACTTAGAAAGAGTTGGATTGGAAGCAAGCTAAGTCGGCCTTAAGGATCAACGTCAGAGCAGATTTCCATACAAATTTTAATCTGCAAAGACAGAAAAACTACCCTGTTTCATACATGGAATATAGTGTTATAACGTAAATTAGACCATTTTAATTTCTTGAATCTGATAAAAATGTGATATTTAAGTTATTTCTGAGGTTTTTTTAGCTTTAGAAAATATGTAAATATTTGATCAATTTCCGTATGTGTGAGTGCGATCCATAGAAATCCTAGAGCACATTGAATAAAAATCTCCTCAGAATACGTTTTAAAACTCTTTTATCTCAGTATGAAACTCCCGAGATGAAACTCACTGAACGGTCCTGATTTTGACGTAAGCTTTCAATGACTGACACAATTATAAATCAAAAGTTTCAACAATGAAAATATCAAAAACTTGATTTTGATAGTATTTTTTAATTATTTCGCAGAGAGAATATAAATAAAACTAGCGTTTTATTATTTCGTACATATAGTTAAATTTAAAACCAATTTCAAACAAAAGTCCTCCTTTAGTACCTATAAATTTCCATATTCAGCTGTAACTGAGCCGTATAAGCCGTAGAATCCTGGACTCTCAAGGCTGTTTATAAAAAGAGAATTGACGTCTTCGTGATGTGGTGTTGGCGTCGAATGCTCCGGATTCCCTGGGCGGCTTTATGGACCAACCAACGTAACCATATTAGAGGAGTTGAGACTGGAAAAAACACACGGCTGTCCATACCACGAAATGCACGCTCCGGAAACTGCAGAACTTTGGATATAAATGTCAAAAGAGAATCAGACAATCTGGAAAAACTGCTGTTGACGAGGAAAATTGATGGAAAGAGGGCCACAGGACGGTACGGTAGCTAGATCAAGTCTCCGAACAAATGGAGATGTCCACCAACACGGCTCTACATGAAGCAAAAGATCGAGCTAAATGGGAACAAATTACCAAAGAAAGATAGTGTCCGGAGTCATGATCCACAGCAGTGAGGCAACCGACGGGAAGAGATGGATGATATGCACCTACAACATTATCTAAATAAACGCTAAAACGGTGGGTAATACCTTTACCTAGAACACCTGGACTAAGAACCGAAATGGAAGTGGTAGTAATAAAATATAAATATACGTATGTACATCACTTATACCTAACTATATACGTGCCTACAAAATATAAAAGGGTAAATAAAATTTGCAGAAAAAATGTATTTTTATTTCTACGAGTGTTACAAATATGGAACCTAGACTAATATTCTCCTCACCTAGAAGTCCTGGACTAAACATGGTTTAGGTTTCATAAAACGATTGAAATATCCTTGTTTGTCAAAGCGCACGACAGTGCGCCAGCCAAGTTCTAAACACAAGCCGCGAGCACAGTGTTACATACACACTGCACTCTTTTGACCCGCCTGTATCAGGGATGTGAAAAAATAAAGATTATTTAAAAAATAGATAAATATTTGAAAAAGAAATATCGATTATATAAAATAAGAATTAATCGATTACATTTTCAAAATTTTCGAAGTCCGCGCAAAAGAAATAATGAATATTAGATTTTTGTTAATAATCGATGCTTTTTTTAATTACTCAAGTGATATCCGCACCCTGTACCTACATAGGTCTCTATTTATCTACTGTACAGAATGAAACTTTACACAGTTTACACACATAATGACACCATGTAAAACTTACTTTTGAAAATCGATTTCAAACCAAAATTATAAAAGTAGTTTGTAGTTACTTTATCACATTCCGAACAAAAAGAGGGGAAATCCCACCAAAAACATATAAATGTGAAATGGAGGACAAATTCTTACGCCTAAAACAGAGTTACGTGTATAATCTAAATTAAAGCCAAATTTTATCATAATTAAAACCATAACATTATTCATTTGAATTGGCGGGTTTTAAAATTTTGTGATAGAAACTGATAAAAGCACTAAATTAGCTCCGTTAGATCTGCTCTTCTTATCAGAAGTAACTCATTAGCTGTGCTTCGAGTAAGACCGCCAAGATCGAGTGAATATATATTATGGTTGTAATTATGATAAAACTTGCCTTTAGATTTCCACTCTTTTTAGGCGTTCGAACTTGACCTCCATTTTAAATTTATGTTTTTGGTGGGTAATTTTTTTACCTAACCTATCTGGAGGCACAGCTGTGCCCTGCCAAGACGAGCCAAGTGAAGAGCGACGACATTACCTACCTTTTTTCAAACTCTAGTTTTCGGTATACTTTAGAAGAGTGTGATCTTTATAGGATAGTGTTTTCTATAAAAATCTAAAAATAATACTCTCTGTAGGTCGAACTCAGAGTAGGTACCGAGAAATTTCTACTACGCCGCGTAGTCAATTTTAAAAATCACGGCTATACCGTGGCATTCGCGTTTTGCCGAGAAAAAACGCTTATGTAACGCTGGATATCACAAATACGCCGACGCCAAAACGAGGGTGTGTAGATTCAAAAGCCTGGTTCTACTTGAGACCTGATAACTTTTTGCAGGGTTAGACATAATGCGCTCATCTTGGCGACATTTTTCGTGAAAACTGTTGGTGGCAGTTATATGTAAAAGTAGTTTTCAGTAATCAAAAATGCATCTACACAATTTCATACGATATAAAAATAAAAATCATAAATAAAAATAAAAATACGTCAATAAATAAAAATATTTTGCTAGGACCATCCAGGAGTACTATTTTTGAATTATCGCATGCGGAAATCTGCTTCTAAATGTGCTCGTATCACACGTTCTACTACTGACACATCCATATTCTTCCATTTTACACATCCTAATCAATTCCAACACGTCCAAGGTATTAACAAGTTCGAGTAGTAGAAAATATGATACGATTGTTACGCATTTCCGTAAACGATTTCACAAATCACACTTTCTGAAATTGAGCTCTGAGTCTCAGGATCGAAACCTACTTCAGATATAATTGCAAATCTTAGTTAGCATTATCAAGCCACAGCGGCTGTCAAAGCTAAGGTCAAACTCAAAGCATAGTGTCAAATTGGTCTTTCCTTTTTCAAACTGGCCTTGTCTGTGTGTGAGTGAGTCTCGTCTATATACAGAAACGCAAAATGTAACTTTGTATCGGCAAATGTAACAGAATTACTTAAAAAATATACTAATTGTATTTAAATTATTGTTCCTAGCAGTGAACTATTTTCGAAGGTTGCTGCTTACTCGAAAATTCATTGTTATATTGTGAAAAATAGTAATACCACGTTACCTACGTAAAATAACGTAACTAACGCCATCTATTGACATACTTTGGGCGGCTTGCTCTGACGTTGAACCTGGCCTAATAGTCCGATAGCGGAAGGTTCATTTCCAACATTGGACTGTTGTGGCTGTTGATATTGTAACGCAAAATTTATTTTATGCCCTGCCATTTGTCGTATGTTTTATGTATGTAAAATGATGCATTTGGTATGATTTTAAAGAATATGCAAGAAATGGAAAGCAAGCAACCTACGTAAAAAAAGTTTTTCTCACGAGCTTTTTTGTTGTAATAAGAAAAAGTTGTTCAGTTTCATGATGCGATTATACCTGCAAACATTTCGGTAGGTACACCGTCTCTTTGATTATATCCCGGCATACCGAGTAAACACTAGTAGGTAGAAGTATTGAATGGAAGATGCTATTACTTTTACTATCGTTACCATCACGACGAGAGCGAACTTGACGATTTTATAACGACCGTGTAACAACGTGTAACAGTAACAAACAATACAGGGTTACCTATACAGGTAATGAAAACTTAAAAACACTAGGGAGTAACAAAAAAGGTATAGCCGAAAGGAGGTCAAGGTACTCATGAAATTGAATAACTTTTTCTATAGAATACTATAGGAGGTCCAAATTATTATTTTTTCATATTTCGACCCATGTTCTACGGGGAAAGTTGTTCAGTTTCATGAGTACCTTGACCTGCTTTAGGCTTGTTATATCCTCTTTGTTACTCCCGGTATTTATATTCATTTGGGACCATGATATATTTTTTTAATTTAATAATATATTGTTTCACGGAGCTCATACACTTTTATTTAGAGTATTGACGGTTTAATTCTATAATTTTGACGTAATTTCAATAGTAAAGTTGATTTCTGACCCAATTTTTCTATGTCTTTTGTGCAATAAAGAACTGCTGCCATGTGATGTAGGTATGCAAGATGTATTTGGTTTACAATAGAATTGAATAGGATTGGCAAATGTCTATACGTACGTGGGTGTCGGTTTCTTAATAAAAGAAAGGGCATGGCCAGCAGCAATTCCTGTGAAATACAACGCCTTGCATTGCGCTCGCCAATTCGCCAGCCAAGAGTGGTGGGCATTGAGGATGGGGTCCATGGCGTTTAGCAGTGGCAAGTTGTGGCGGTCAATGTTATTGTTCATAGTTGTTCACTTATAGAAAATGGTTGTAGCTTGTAAGGTTTTTACGTATTAGTGCTTGAAAACACCAAGGTGATACGAAAGCTGATATCGGCTGCAAAGCGTGACCGACTTGGAACAGTTTCCCCCCGTTAGAGGTCACCACAGGAGATATTAACGTTACTGATATTGTGCAAGTCAACAAAAACAAAGGTGCACAAAAACTAGTCGGTAGAAAATACTGTGTGTATAAAAAGCTGTAGAAAAATTTCAGGAATTAGAATATGTACCTACAACCAAATTTTCATGTGCATAAGTGTATTTCCCATGGGAAAACGTTAGTTAGAGCTAAATTAATATTTTTTTAATCTGGTACTTAGCCTTATCATACTGTGATCACGCTGTCCCGGACGCGCGGCAGATTCGCAACGTTTGGTTCAAATACCGCTGCGCATTCTATTCGCCGGGCGTCTGCTCCGCTCCGCCCAGCAGCGTCCGGTCCAAACTTACAGACTTCTGAAAACGTAGTATGAAATTAACTTTAAATAAAAATTTCTTTATTTGCCATCCTCGACTGAACTTCCCTCAGATCCACATGCGTGATAACAAAGAATTAGGACTGCATTCAACAACGGAGTGGTAGCAATATTTACATATTAGAAAAGTATAGGTTGAAAAATAAACTTTTATCAGTTTGCAATGTAAACGATGCAGCTACGTCTGATGAGTGGTAGTTTAGTTAATGATTAGGTACTTAACTTACTTACTTACTCAACATGCGCCCAACAGAACGACCAAAGTTTGTTAGTCATTCGAGTCTATTGTTACGATTTGACTTCAGTAACTACAGTCGACCCATTAATTGTTTGAAAATAAGTTTTTAAAATTAATTTATTTTATTCTATTTAGAATTCCCAAAGTGAATCTCATCAAAGAATAATAATTTAAAATAATAATAAGTAGGTAAAGAGAATAATACAAAAAAATTCACGTTTTTATAAAGTGCCACACTGGTCCAGTCCGGCGGATGCCGTCGGATTAATCTGTTTCAATTAGGTAAAATCAATATCCTACCAGATTGAGAATCATTCCGGGTTGCAATCTCTACCTACCTACATAGGACTTGCGTACTTAGTTTAAATTAACGATATGATCTTACTTAAGTAGGTACATAGTTTTGTACATCTGTAATAGAATATTAAACATTATAATTCTTTACTTCCTCTGAACGTTCCGCTGCTTTCATAACCAACAAAATAAAAAGAATTGAAATAAAAGTTATTGTTAAACAAGCACATACATTTGGTATGATTGCGGTAATTTCAAAGTTATATTTTCCGTTTAAAATCCGCCATGTTGAATTTGTGACATTTTAATATAGCCAGTGTCTCCCTCCCTGCTGCGACAAATCTAACGACAGCTCATAATGTAGGTCAAGACAAAGAATTTACTTGTCCACATACCTACTTAAATACATACACACTTACCTACTCTTGAAAATAACTCTCCTAAAGTAGATATGTGTATAAAAATAGATAATATAAAGTGAATATAATTATAATTTGTTAGAGGGTGCTCAACTAACTGTTAGACTAGATTGTTTTTTTTTTTGTATTACGTTATATAAATTAATTCATTAGGTAACACATATAGGTAGTCAGATCGTAATACTTTACAATGTCTGTTATGCAAAATATATCGCTAAATCTTTGCTCGTGTGTTTCTAGGCCGCCTCACCGCGTCTTGGACTGCGACTACTTATCTTCAATAATCAATACATAGCATAATAAATAAAGTCGAGTTCTGAGTTTCTTTGTCTGTCGAAGAATTTGCTTATACCTCCTAAACCACGCAACGGATTTTGATGCTGTTATTTAAATAAATAGAGCGATTCAACACGTAGGTTTAGATACACATGCCCATGCCTCTTTTCCCGCATGCATGTGAAGGGATAGCAAGCAATTTATCTCGTCTGCTATATTGAAAGAGGCACCTATCGTTGATTAGGTCTTCTAAAAATGAGGAAAGGTTTCAGTGAAACATAGTCATAATTATCAAAGTTTCTGTTACGACATAAGTATTTGATTTTAAAGGATCCTCCCCTTTTCAGGAACATAACTCATGAACGATCAAAGATACCTACAATATACTTGTTTTGGTAAAACATCTAGTTATTTGTATAAGCTTTTAAGTCGCCTTAGATATTTTTTCTCTTATATCTATTTTTTTAAGTTAATTAACAGAGAAAACTCAAAATATTTAACTTGACTACCAAAAATTAGTATTTATAAAAGGAAGTTAGTTCATTAGTACCTACTATATAACTACCCTAGTAGTAGTCCTAACATATCAATATGACGTGAGTCAAGAGAAAAGTTGGCTATATAACTTACCTGTCGCAAAAAGAGAGATAATTTGACAACTCGTGTAGGAAAATGAAAAAACTTGGCTATAAATGTTCGTTCATACACAAAAACACAGGGTCGCCTGCAAAGAAATGTATAAATGTGTTCAGTATAGTAGGTATTCTTATCATAATATTAAAGTCGTTCATCGGGTCGTTGAACGACTCGGTGTCCCACACGAAAAAGAAAAGAAAGAATGAAAGTAGGTTCTACACCATGTACCTAGTAAGTATCTATAGAAATATTAGGTTTACCTTTACTAGCGGTTATCGTAATTATACTAGCGGCTCACCCAGTGGTTGCATGCAACAGAGTGTACAAAGCTGTAGCCTGTCAAATAAGTACACAAAACATAATCGTGTATCTGGTAAAATCGAGTATCGTGTATGACACATAGGACAAAGATGTTTGATTCAAAGATAAAAGATAAGTATTATAATATAAATAACATTGTCTTGGATTTATAGCTTCTTCAAGTATCTATTTAATTTATGTACTTCAAAAACTACGATAAAGTAATGTTTAAGATTTAGTTTAGCGGTTAAGTGATTTTTGTTGGGTACGTACGTACTGACCTTTTAATCCAGACCACCTGATCCAATAACTAGGAAACAGCGAAAATCAAAATCCCGGTGACGAAATTTTGTGGATTTGTGTAGTGGTAGGTCCTCTCCACTTCACAACGTGCAACAAAGTCATCTCGATAATATGAGTGAGGTGCTGGGAGTAGGGGAGTTAATTATGTGTCCCTTTTTAGGGTTTCGTAGTCTACTAGAAACCCTTATAGTTTCGTCAAGTCTGTCTGTCTGTCTGTCTGTCTGTATGCCGCGCCCTCATAACTCCGTCAGTTTTAGAGCTATCGACATCAAATTTGGTGTAAAGATAGATCGTCTTGACCCAAATTTAGAAATGTTGAGAAAAAATTATTTTAAATATTATAAAAAAAAATCTCCTGTAATATTGAGTAGGATATCGTTGAATAGGTCTTTTAAAACTACGGTGAGGTTTCTTTGAAACAAAGTCACTAAAATGTTTCTGTCTCGAGATATTTGCTTTTAAAAGGGGCGTTTTTGAGCCATAATTTGTTCCAGCTGTAACTCCTAAAGTATAAACGCTAAAAATTTGAAAAAAAATATGGATTATATTTCATAATCTGAAGTTACTATGAAAACTATAACGGATACTGTACCACTAAAGGTTTCAGAATAAAAAAAGTTTTTCTATTTGCAGTTGGTAATCAAACAGCTGCAAACAAACCAGCAACTAAATTAACTTTGTAATGCTGATATTTAAACGTTGACTACGAAACCCTATTTGTGGGCGTGTCTGACACGCTCTTGGCCGCTTTTTTTCCGTTTCTCGACTGTAACTCGTAAACGGTCTATCGTAGCTTCAAAATGTCTAAAAAACTATTAAAGTTCATTAAATTTCCTATAACATTGTCAGTGACATGAAAACCATAACATGAATGGTTTTAAAGTTATGGCCATTTCAAAGTCGGTAGTTTTTTCACTTTTTTTATTACGACACTAAAAAGTGTTTGGACGTTTGCTGACATGACATTGCAGGCGATTTCGGGTTCTTTTTTGCCCAAGTCCTTTCAACTTTTACATTCTTGTAAAACCAATAATTAAATAAAGCTGTCCCGAATAGTATTGGGTCTTGCAATCCCAGACCAAGATCGCTTTAAGCATTCAACTAAGTAATATCGTTGTGTGTGGCGGGTCGGCCCCCTCCGGGTCCCAACGACAGTTTATTTAGATTAACGACATCTCATCTACATCGAAATATTAAAATTAATTAAGCCGTATATCTACCGAGCCGCCGGTGTTGTATCGGTAGTAATTGAATATCAGTGAACTATTAGCTTTTTTAATATTCTTTTTATACATAACGACTTTGTGCTTACTTGGTGGGTGGCTTTTTCCTAGCTTCCATTTCTAGCAGCATATTGGGTACTGTGGTTACTGATAATCTGAATGAACCACTTTTCACCACAAGCTAGTAATCTGCCTATACGGATCAGATTAATCCAGAACCATTGGTCTATGTTACAAAGATCTTATACAAAATCTAGACTTGAACAGCGCCATCTAAGTGTTCTATACTGAAGTAGGCTAAGTAATGTTAGCTAAGTCGGCACCGGCACCGAGGTAAATGTGAAAGTGCACGTTTGCTAACAATAAAATTCTGTTCAATTCGCGAAGTAAAACAGCGTTCTTTTTGCCGTATTGAAGCGTAAATGTTTAAAAAGATGGCGCTTTCAAAGCTCTTGAAATATAACTACCTATACCTACGCGACACAACACAAATTATGGAAACAATACTTACGTGGCACAAATTATGGAAACAATGAGCGGGGCGCCTTTACAGGTGGCTCACTCAGTACTTGCGTTAATTTTGACGCTAACTAGCCTTAATTGGAAATAACTTGAATATCAAAGGAACTCAAGGGAACTAAGAAGATGGTTGCCACGAACGTCATATTTCTTGGATTAAAATTGGCTCAGAATCATAATATGACGTTCGTGTATCGATTTTGCTGTTTTGATATTCTTATATTTTGAGATGTTAGGTAATCTTTTGCATCGATTTTTGTTCGATGACGATACGAACCCGGTCCTTCGTAGAATACGGTACTTATCTACAAAAATAGTTACGATTTGCGAGCATTGGTAACTAAACACTTTCAACTCTACTGGAATGTAAATGAGGCAACCTAATCTCATGTCATGACTAACTTTTTTGCCTTATCTTGATCGTCGGTAATAGGTCCGATAAAATTTGGTGGTGATTAAAAGTTAGTGATCACGATCACATGGTGATGTATCGTGATTAGAGACGAGAACAAGACGCTGGTGGGAGGCGGGCCCCCCTCATCCCCCCCGGTCGATGATTCCCGGACCCCACATGCCAATAAGACTCAGTGGGTCCATTTAGTGACACAACATTCACTATTTTTAGTTTGTTACCATAACTTTTGTTGGTGGTCAAGTGCACTTGCATAATTAGAGGCGTCGTCAGTACTAAAGGTGAAATTCGCATCGGTCACATTATACCAATAGACAAAATCGGGTGAACTTTGCAACAAAATACAGTTCGTATTACAACTACCTAATTAAAACAACTTTCCGCGTGGAAAGTAGGTCGAACTAGGTATGAAAAAAAATTGGAGCCCTCATACCTAGTAACTCAAATCAGCTGATCAGCACATATTTCGACCTATCTTCGTTGGGGAAAGTTGTTCCTTATCACCAGCCGCTTTGCGTTGTCACTATCGGTCACTAGTAAAACTTCACCCATTAGATATTTAAGGAAATAATAAAAACACACAAACTAAAAAAGATAAGTATTTCTATAACTAACGTTAACTGTAAGTAAATGTTAACTGTATCAAACTTCATCTGATTTTATCAGTGTGTAATAGTTATCAACTGAACTTAGTAGGTAAAATGCAGGGTCAAGTTAGTTATACACTCATAAGGCCATATCCATAATTTTGCAAGTAATAAATATTGGCTGTCAGGTCCAAGCATTCTCACACCAATTTCACGAATATTTGAGAAGATATCCAAAGCATTTTTCTCTAAACGCCCGATGTACACAAAACAGTATAAATCATTCTTAGTCTCTAATGTTTAGAGTTAAAATTTTGATTTGATTCAAATCAAATATAGTACAAAAAAATGCACACGGGTCTGTTAGCTAATCGTTTGAAATATTTCCTTGGGTCTTAGGAGGATAATTGAGACCACCAACGAGACCGACTGGGTCTTTTCGACAGTAGGTCTAATAAAGTGGACGTCTCGGACCATGCAGGGAAATTCCGGACAATTTACCGTAACACAAAAAATGTACAGATAAACCGACTTTCTAATAAACCCTGCTTGGAGCCACAACCTTCCCTCTGCATAATAAATCTTAAACAATCCTCTTCTCACGACCAGCGGCTCTCAAACTGTTCTGTTTGCAGTGTAGTAGCTTTTGTTTATTTAATGCTTATTTAGTTTTTGTTCTATTTTACTAAGCCTTGAGCTCTATTTTAAAATATTCGCATGCGAAAATCTGCTACTAATTTTGCTCGTGATACATTTATGTTCTACTACTCTACCAACTCAACTCGATGATAGCTCCGGATAGCGAAATCAATTCGCACGCATCCTAAAAATTGACAGATTTGAGTGATATGTGTGTAATACCTGTCGTTGCGGACTACCAATGTCAAAAAACCAACTTTCCGAAACTAAGTTCCATAACGCATTACAAATTTATAAATTCACATAACAATGTAGAGCCACTGTTTGTAATGTAGTCTAATAAACAAAAAGAAACAAAAACTGTACATGTGGGTCGCACCGCGCGACCACCGGTGGGCTTTAGCGTGGCCCAGATTGATGCTCCGAGGAACTGTTACCGGCCAATGCACCCTTATCAAGCCTTATTTATTTCTGGGTTCCGTACCCAAAGCGTCAAACGGGACTCGACTTGCTTACTGAGACTTCGTGTCTGCCTGTGCGTCCATGCATCTGTCTAACATCCCTAATTTGTGTCGTCTCGTCCCTAATTTGTGCAGATAGGCTTAAAAACCATAATAATTGTTAGACAACCTTTGGAAGATTATGCATTTCTAATGCTATAACATCAAATACTAGAACTACTTATAATTGGAATAAAATTCTGATAAAAATATACCCACAATAAAATATGTATTTAAGGGTGCTCCCATACAACAAACGTAATATTTTTATTATTTTACCTATACGGGGTGTAAGGGACAGCTCTCCGAATACTGAAAGGGTGCATTCAGACCATGAAACTAAACAACTTCCTCCTAGAAATATATTTCAGGAAACGAAAAAAATTTTTCGACCTCCCATACAAAATCACGATCAACTGATTGAATTTGCTATGGGAAGTCAAAAAATTTTTTACGTTTCCTGAAATTTATTTCTATGGGAAGTTGTTCAGTTAAATGGTCTGAATGCACCCTTTCAGTATTCGGAGGGCTGTCCCTTACACCCTGTATATAACGGTACGGAACCCTCCGTGTGCGCGTACGACTCGATTTCGGTCATTGTTTTTTATTCTGCTATGAATAAATAAAGTGATATGATTCAATTTGAGGGTTAAATCTTTGACGTCTGTAGCTTTACATTTTTCGAGCAGTATTTTATCTGTAAGTTCCTATCCGTTTGCTGTGTGGTGCCAGCTTAGATTAGCATCAACCCAATTCTTTATGTGGCTGTCGTAAAAACTGAAACAATATGCATGCAGAAAATGGGCAGCAGCGTTACCTATGAATAAATTTTTTTGCACTGAGCTCGCCAATCCACCTGCCAAGCAGCATGGTGAGTGAGTCCGACAGGTGGAGGCCTATGTTCAGCAGTGGACTAGTAGGTAGTAAGTATTTCATCGATGTATCAATCAAGAAATCGTTTTGTAAATAAATAGTTTTATATGTAGGTAGGTCCTCTTCTTCTCGTGTCGATCGCTTTGCAAAATCTAAATAATTTTGAACAAGTACTCGTTATTACTAGCATTGTACGTACAAGTCTTCGTGCGTACATGTTGATGAGCAGGCAGGGCATGACATTAGATCTGCCGCCATAGTTTGTGAGGCACCACATTCACAATTTTATTGGAGCTGTAACCCCAACGGCATAAGTTGTCTTCACTTCGGCCAACTTGGGACCGAAGTTGATTGGACGACTCCCATGCTGGCCATGGGAGTTTGTGCCCAGCGGGCAGGCTCTGTTTTGGTGGGGTAGGTGAAGGGTACCTATCCAGCTAGATCTTGCATCGAGCTTTTTTAGCGTTGCCGTTGCATGCTTTATAAAGCTGTGTCGGCTTGATGAGCTGCTTACGGTACCCTACCAAATAACAAACTCACAGGCACTTGAACATGACCTCATAGTAGTTCTTGTATGCTGGAGGTGTAGAGAAAATCAATGTCGCGTCGCAGGCGGGTCGCATGTTAGCTATACAAGTTGTACTCTATCTGTGGCCCAACTGTTAGACCACAAATTTGAAAAACGGCGCGCGGGTGGCTAGACTGTGTATATTATACTCATAAAAATATATTTTTGAATTCTGTAAAACTTTTTCATTTACATTACAGTATGTCTCTTTAAAGTAGCATGTACTTTTAAATTGTGTCATCACTTCACTGCATAACATATTGTCCTGAGATCTTTGTGCATTAACCGTGAATAGCATACACGCGTATCTAGGTAATTATGGAGGAACGTTGTAGAAATTCAGTAGCTCGTAGTTCCCGTAGCTTCCGGGCGCGAACGTAACGTTTTACGTAACGTCGATAACCAATGCATTCAGTGTTTGTTACTTGTTTATAATACGTTTACTTGGGCATTCCACAAATTGCCGGCCGCTACTGATTGATAGATGGCAATTAACACCTATTTATGTGTTTTGTACGTTTTGTATTACGCACGTATATGAGCTATGTCATTAGTAGATAGTGACAGCTACAACGACATGTCACAATGAAAACATTCTTACCAAGAAAACAGATTGAATATGTGTGATATTGAAGACTTCGGCGCAAATTGACACATCTCTTGTAATCTTGCGACTGTTGTAGGTCAACATCAATCTGATATAGACAAATATAAAATGTAAATCTATGACACAAGGCATAAATGCAAACATTATTCTTGCACATTTTACATCTACAAGTTATTAGGCAAATTAATCTTAAATAAAATAATATTAAAAGTAGGTAGGTAAGTACATAGTTGACGGGGGCATTAATACTGTCCACACTAGGTAATTTTATGGCCGTGCCGTGAGAAAAGTGAATGTTTTTGAATGAATGGAGCTTCATTGGTAGATACCATAATTATACACTTTTTATGTTAAGTGATTTTTCATTATAATAGTACGAAAACACGATTAATTATAAAGTTACACGCGTTCGACTCTGGTCTAACTTTTTTGTGGTAAGGCCCTTAAAATCCAAAGTTAGGACTATTTTTGCCCTTTCTCGCCTGGCGTTTAGCAATCTCAATAATATTCCACATTATTTTGTGCGAACACGATACGTCTTACCTTCAGATTCTGGTTAAACAGTTTTTTGTTTATTTACTGAGTAATTTGCCAAAATAATGCAAAATCGTCTAAACATAACAATTCCGCTCTGTTATGATATGAGAAAAGGTAGGCCCCTTATATTAAATTATGAATAGATAAGTTAATGAATTTATACTAAGTATTTCAATTCCAGAAGTACGCGGACGGCGTACCTGTACATTTATACCAGCAAATTGAATTAAATGTATCAAGAGAAATAAAGTCAATGTCGGTGTGGTCGTGGATCTAGTAGGGCGTTTGCACAATGCAAACCTTGAAATACATTTTATTTCCAATTCGTTGTTTGAACAACCGCACACACACATTTCCGGTTGAGCCTTCTGCTCCCCAACAAACAGCTAGGTGTAGATTTAATAGCCCGGGGGCTGAAATCGTATAGGGTCAGTTAGGAAAAATAAAACTGCTAAAATGGAGGCGCGCCTAGTGGAGCTAGATGTATGACGGCCCTAAGAGGTGCGTAAAATGGATGCCAGGGGCAGAAAGTTGCGTGCGCGCTGAATACTTCCTAGTGCCCCGCGCCGCAAGCCGGTGAAACGCTTCATGAAACTGCTGCCACTAATAGAGAATTTACAGAAGGACAGCTTTTCCCGATCATTTATGCCTATACTCTAGTGTTGCTACTTTTTTTTCTGAGTTTTTAATATGCCGTACCTAGGTAAAACATACTTAGGTACGTTACTTACATTATATCAGACGAACCTACACTGTACTTTGCACTTGCGACTCCTAATTTTGCCGTCCGCCCGCACCGAACGCTGCTGACACTCGCTACTAGCCGGTTCGAAACGGCTTGTAAATGTGTGTGTAAGTGTAGTAACGTTTCCTTGCACCCTCCTCTCTGTATAGGGCACCCGCTAATACTTATTTGTGCTGCTGCGCCTGCGCACCGCCGCCGCACAAACAATAACGACTCCACTAACATCGCGAAACGACGGCGAAAGTGATTTATTAAATCAACCTAAAATACACACATTTACCTGTATTGATATATCGGTGTCAATTTATAATGAGGAAAAGCGGATAATGTTACTTATGAGCCGGTTATTGCGAGCTTATGATTATGAGCAACATTGTCCGGCATTGCAAATTTAAAGTCCTACTTGCCGATGCAGCGACTGAAATGGTACACTAAATACTGGGCCTACTATAGGTAGGTATTTGTATACCTACTTAGTTCGTAGTGTGCTGATTGCTTAGAATTCATCGCCGCGTTCTTATCAGAAGGAATGAATGAAATTTTATAGAAAACAGGCAGAAGCGTTCTTTTCGCACAGCGTTTGATTTCGCACTGAATAGCGTGACAAATATTGTGCCATGTTTGAGCATACCCAATAGATCTCCTTATTCAGGGACATTAGGCCCTATAGTGGAATGAGCAATTTTAAGACCCCAAGTCTATTTTTATCACGTGTGTTTCCACCGAGTCAACACCCCCCAAGATATACTATAAATAATAATATAAAATATACAAATATTTAGCTTACAAGTTCTACATTCTCTTCTGTCTACATTCGATGCTGAATTACAAGAGCAAACTCTCCCTTGGAAATAAGGTGAGAATCTACACCACCTGCGTCAGACCAATCATGACCTATGCTAGCATAGCATTTGCTCACACCTTTTAATATATATAAGACGCACCTGAATATGCTGTAGGTCACCCAAAACAAAACCGTTTCATGCGCAGATTAAGGCGAGGAACACACGCAACGTCGGTTTGTGCGTCGTTTGTTCGATTTTCCACCTTATTTTTATACGAATACGGTTTATGTCAAACGATTTGACAGACAACGCAGCGTTGTGTGATGCCGTTTGACACAAACAGTATTCATATGCAGGTAGGGTGGAGAATCGAATGAACGACGCACAACCCGACGTTGCGTGTGTTCCTCGCCTTCCGGGAGCTATCCTGTACATGCGCAACGCCAGCCTCCATAGGTCTTCTTCCCTACCATTAAAGACTCAAAGAGACATTTCGACCCACGTTCTATGGGGAAAATTGTTCAGTTTCATGAGTACCTTGACCTCCGTTCGGCTCGTTATACCCTTTTTGTTACTCTCTGTAGATATAGATACCCAGAGTTAATGTGCACGCGAGCGGTACTACGATTTTTTGTTTATGTTAATAGCCCTCTCGATACGATACTTTAACTTATGCCGACGCCGGCCCTTTTTAGGGTTCAGTTGGTTGTAATATTCATAGAAATTTTTGTAAGCATAGAGTAATTCTTCTTCATTAATACATAGTATAAAATGAAGTCGCCTTTTGCGTTTCTCTGTCTCGCGACTATCTGTCGTGGAATTCGATAACCTCCTAAACGATTTGGATGCGGTTTACTGTAATTGAATAATTCTAGATGTTTATATGATTAACAACACCGCTTACCTAGAAAATAATATAAGTAATTAAATTTTTTCAAAACTACGGTAGTTTGAACTTTTTCCATTCCTTAATAAAGTATTTAAGTAAAGATGACTTGAAAAAACAATAGAATAATAATATAATAATAATATAATCAAATGATCAATCATTCACGTAAGTAACGATGTGTAATAAATTCTTTAGGCTTTTTGATAACATATTCAAATTATTACAGCCACAATAGTCCATTGCTGTCCATGGGCCTCACCTTATTTATCGGATTGACCACATTTGGCAGGTGGATTGACGAGCGCAGTGCAAGATGTTTAATTTCTAAGGAACGCTGCTGCCCATTGCCTAGATCCCTTAGTCACTTTTTACGTCACCCATGAGTAGAATTGGGGTGATGCTATTCTATGCTGGCATTATATTTAAAAAAACTTTATAATATATAGTCTATCTACACAGCGAATTTTATTGCGATATTTGTATTTTGTGGAAACTTGTGTGTTACAAAAAGCGACAAATAAATCGCGCGTCGTTAAATCGCTCTGCGGATAGAGCCAAAAAAATCATATTATCACATAATAAATAATAAAATATTATAAATCATTATACCACAGAACATTAATAGTAATAAACTCCCACTTGTCAAGTTTTTATGGTAAGTGGCATCAGATGAGTGCCGTCACTGAAGCGTGGCAACTTCTAACAGGGCAAGATAACAGTTTGATAGTTGCAGGTAATAAAAACGTTCGGAAATTGGTGACTATTACCCTGGTTACCGGTCGTAACATTTTAATAGCGAAACCCATTTACTGTGGGAATCTAGGGTGCCTTCCTGCCGCCCTCGTCAATGCTTCTACTGATAAAAATCGAGAGCTTTAGTGAAATTAGTGAAATTCTTCTCTTTATTAGTATTAGAACAAACTCGTTAAGTACTGACAGCCCTTACAGGTAGCTACTTAGTTTCAATGTCTAACTAGCAGGAAGCAATTGTAAGGTCTGCGGAAGATCAGTCACGAAATTTCAAAACGTATTATTTTGATTGATATTTATTATTATTATGTTAAATACCTACTTAAAACTAAGTTAAAAAAATTATGCAGCTCGTTCCGCTAGGCAAACTAGAATCCTATTAGTTTTGTCATTTTCCCGGAATAAATGCTATTCTTAAATTACTATTTTTGAATGTCACAAGGATTTGGGACCAATGAATAGGTAAAGTAGATTCCATTTGGCACACATAAGTTTTACTATCTAAAAAGTACCGCAGGATTTTTTTATGAGGGCATCTGCAGAGTATTAAAGTATTTAAATGCGTCATAAGTAAAGTAGGTATTCAAATTAGAAATATGGCATTTTTTTGTTGATTGTCATGATATTGACACCAAATAAAACTTTCCGCGTTACTTTAAGTAGGTACTTATTCACAAATTAAGTGTTACGCAACGATTAAACTGTATACAGATCCACGTGTATTGTGAAAATAATAACATGTAAGAACATCATCTATTTAGTATCCTTCAGGTTATCGCATTGTTGCGGTAAATATAACCAAATTTCCTTTAAAGAAAGCTATACTACTGGTATATTTTTTACTTGCCTAATACCTTGATGTGTGGTCTGCTGACTGGTGGAAGGTTTAGAACATTGTGTAGAAAGCGGGAACTTATGCAACCTACTTCAGCTACTCAAGTGCAATATACTTTGCTGGTTGAAATCACCAATACATACTTACATAGTAACATAACAATGATTTACTGTATCGAAATAAACTGTGTGTAACCTACCAGCGCTGTGGACCATTCCAGGAAACGAATACCATGGCACACGTAGCCGCATTAATTTGCGGCTGTCACAGACTGTCATTTTATGGTGACTGTCTTTCTACGGTGGGTAACTGTCTTTGTATGGTGACTATTTCAGTAAAGATCTCCAGTCATCCGGACCGACGACGGAAGCGTATCTATCTAGGTACTCGCGTATTGGAACGAATCAAGCGAATTTAGTATAAGTTTCTTTACAGTAATTCAACTACTTAGAATCGCAACTGACACGCGAGCCCAAATTCTATAATCTACTAAAATAAAACTATTTATTTAATAAGACATAAAGACGGAATTTTACTCTTTGTTTGTTTATCGATTTAAAATAAAACATCCCATTATTACCTACTGTTGTATATTTAATCTGATTTCTATACAGGGATTAACAAAAAGGTTATAACCGAGGTATAAAGGAGGTCTAGGTACTCATGAAACTGAACAACATTCCCCATGGAACATGAGTCGCGAAAAGAAAAAAATATCCCTCCCATACAAAATCGCTGATAGCTGATTTACTATGAGAGCTCCATTTTTTTTCCTATTTCGACCCATTTTTCATGAGGAAAGTTGTTCAGTTTTCCTTGATCTCCTTTTGGCTTGTTATACCTACCCTATTTGTTACTCCCGCTATTTTCTTTTATTTCTATTATGATCTTTTATCTTTCAATCACACATCTTTTTCTTATTTGTCATTTTTATAAATACATGTTTATGTACTTATTTGATACTCTACAACTTCATACAAGAAACCTCGCCGTCGGTCACTAGTAAACAATACCAAATATTTTCTATACTAAGGCGTAGGAGCCTGTTCTCACTCTCTTCGTGTGAAACACTGAGTCGTCCAATGACCTGATGTACCCAATCGTATGAGCCTATTTATTTGTGAAATATATATTAATTAATTGAACCCATTTAAACCAGGAGTAACAAAAAGGGTACATAACAAGCCGAAAGGAGGTCTAGGTTCTCGTGAAACTGAACAACTTTCTCTATGGAACATGGATCGAAATATGAAAGAATAATTTGGACCTCACATACAAAATGGCCGATCGAATTGTTTTACTAGGAGAGGTCCATTTTTCCTATTTCGACCCATTTTTCATGAGGAAAGTTGTTAAGTTTCATGAGTACCTTGACCTCCTTTCGGCTTGTTATACCCTGTTTGTTATTCCCGCTATTTTGTTTGATTTTTATTTGATGAATAAGCATTACCTACCTACCTACACACTTTACGTGCTTACAAATTACCTATTAATTTATCACAAGTGCTGACATATAGCTTTCCGTTCTTATACGAGTACGCTTAATATATGGCAATACGGTCATTTGTTCCGCTAGGGTTCCGCGTATACATTATTTAATCTTTACGGCGCAATGATACATGTACAACGGCAATTGTAGTTTAATTGGTACATCATAAAATGTAAGATATCATGTTTTATTTAATAGTAGGTAGGCATTTCCTAGTACCCAATATTGGCGCGTGTCCAGCATTGGACTGTTTTTGTAATTGTTGTTTTATTTTATTTTATTTATTACAGGAAATATTACAGCCATTAAAATTGATTTAACATTTACATCGTTCACGGCTCGTGTTATAGTTTTTATAGCTTTATTTAATTTACTTTTCATTTGATATGTAAAGCAGTATATACGCAGGTACCACGGGTGTAAGATCAATTGCAACCTCATTTCGGGCGTCTAAAAACCTCGATTTCAATTGATGCCTTACATCCCTATGTACGTAATATACTATTCATTGTTGAAAATTAATAATAAATTTATGTAACAGGTGAATTCGCTAAGGAAGTAAATTTTTAAAGACTGAATGATTTTAAGGCCGTTCATCATTTACCTATACACGCGACTTACTCGACCGTATTGATTTGGTCCAAAATAGGTAAGTAGTTCAATTTTATAAGTAGAATACACCTTGATTTTGAAATAATTTCGATTTTGAAATATCAATTACAAACCATGCTAGGTATACGCTAGAAATCAATTCATGACATTTTTATTAATCTGACGGACAGTGCGAACCTACTTATTTGATTCGCATACAAAAGACATCAACGCGGGTCTTACAATTGCGAGATTTTAATTATTTATCTTTGTATCGGTAATTATTCCACAGTGTATATCTACTTATTTTCGACATTTTATTCAATAGATATAAACGGACTCTGGAGTCAGGGCAACGCCAAGTTTTGCCACAGACGAGCGAATAGGCGGTGTGGTACCCTGTTACAGTCATGTGGTGCCCAAAAGCACGACCATTATTTTGTGATAATGCAACGCCATGAAAAGCAATAAATTTTGTTTTGTATCTTCAACCCTTGTATTATAGCTGTTCACATAACCGTGGATTATCCGTAGCCTGGGTGATTAGCTCCGCTCAGGCAGACTGGTATTTATTTTATTATACAAGAATTATGAAGAACTCACTCACGGCACGCTAGCACTCGATTTTAAAAGTAGAGTAGATATTTGAGAGCTTCCGCGCACTAAGGGTTCATTTGTCGGCATTTTGTTTCCGAGTTATTTTCAATTTTGTGATTTACATCTGTCGGTGTGAATAGAAAGAAAGTCACTATCGTAAAGCTAAGGAAGTGTTATCTGAAGAGCTGAACAGAAAGCGAAACATTTGCCTACATAAATTCCTTACTTTTCGTCTTTCGTTCTCTTTTTCTAGATCAGCGTAAAAACTGAACCGAACTAAAGTTTAACGATTGTCCCGCTTCGGTACAAGAAGCTGATCGTAGGAGCAAACTCATATCGATACCTCGCAGACTGCACCAGCGTGCATTCTATTATTCTATGTTACAAAATACGTCATATGTCAGTATCCCTGTAAAATTACCAACAACGCTGGATTATAACCTATCTCGCTAAATTATAATCTGTCAAAATGTTATAATGCATTGGCACGTCAATTCAATGTATTATTTTTCAGTAGATTAAATATAAGAAACTAAAACCGTGTGATGCCGGCTAGAATGTTATCACCCTATATCTTTCCCGTGGGTGTCGTAAGAGGCGACAAACACAAATGAATAATAACACATCATAATATAATTCAGTGTTGAAAATTTCTCATATACCTACCGGGAGTAACAGAAAGGGTATAACAAGCCGAAAGGAGGTCAAAGTAGGTACTAATGAAACTGAACAACTTTCCCTATGGAACATAATGGGTTGAAATATGAAAAAAAAATTTGGACCTCCCATACTAAATTGCCGATCAGCTGATTGATTTACTATGGGAGGTCCAAATTTTTTTCGTATTACGTCCTATGTTCCATAGGGAATGTTGTTCAGTTTCATGAGTACCTTGACCTCCTTTCGGCTTGTTATACCCTTTCTGTTACTCCCTGTATAGTTACGAGGAAAGAAAATAATCTCTAAGCACTGTTTGCTTACGTTCAATCAACGAAATTATTATCAGCTGTCAAATAAACATGGTTGCGCGATATACATGACATGACATTCGACCAATCAGAAGGCGAGTTGACAATTTTACCGTTTTAATTCATAAAATTGTAATCTTCTGAAAATTGATACGTTAAATTGTTTTCTGTGTGTGTGTATGTGTTTCAATATTTCGGCAGTTTGTAATTTAGCTGGAAATATTATAATCTAGCATTGTTTGTAATTTCGCGGTGAACTAAATATCTCTCCACTGGACCTTCGAGATATGACCATCAGAAGTGAGACATATGCGGGACGCCTATTATAATGTATGGTTATCATAGCACTGATTTGACAACTGTCATGAAGTTGTATTTTCCACATATGAAGTTTTGTTTTTCAGAGAGTAAATCTGTTGTATACGTGTCTGTATATTACGAAATATATGTTGATCTTTGCACTTTTTTAAATATCGATAATCGTCTTAAATGAACAACAAAATCAGCAAAATCTGATACAAGAACGTCATATGATTCTAAGCAAATTTTAATCCAAGAAATATGACGTCACTTCTACATCCTTTTTGCGCGGACGCCCGTATTTCAACTCGTATGTGTACTTTTTGTGAAAATCTCTATAGCTGCCCTTATATATTTTCAAAGAAAAGAAGCCCATACCTATAATTTTCCCGGCTAGACTGCTTGAAGCGTCGTTTTTCGAAAGATATGGGGATATTTGAATATTTTTAACAATTTATATTATAACAAATAAAAATTAAAATAATTTTCCGCAGTTATATTAGTATACATATTTATTTTAAAGTCAGACTATAGTTGGATTTTCATACAGAAGCCGTTTTAATACTGCATTATTTTTCAAAAATTCCGATATATAAACGTGATTTATTCTTACTATATCTTTGAATGAAATTGCAAAATATGCATGCTAAACTTTGTTCTCTAATATTATATTCTCTATTTATGGGTACCTACAATTGATATTGTGTACCAAAACTGTAAAACTCATACTTGATTTGATATCTTTTAGTGTAAAGAGTGATTGTTGACTCAGATGAATGGATAATTATGGTTGCCATGAGGTATCTACCGAGGTAATCCTTCATTCTCATACTCGCTAGCTATACCGGGATAACTTCAACTAATATCAAGCTATCTTCTACCTATAGTCCAAGAAAGATAGCAATATCAAGCAATAAGCTCATTAAATGTTCTGGAACTATGTCAATAACATAAAAACCATAACATGAATGCTTTTTAAGTTATGGCCATTTCAAAGTCGGTAGCTTTCCAAATATTTTCTTTTTATATATAAAAATTTTTGGACGTTTCTATGAATCTTCGTTATATTTAATTCAAACTATTTCAAAGTGAGTAAACTAGAAAAAATAAAATGATTAAATACGTGTTCCCGCATTTTGTACATTTTATCCCTTATGAGGGTAATAGGTAAAGAGGTTAAGAGTTTGTATGAAAAATCGTCATTTTTTATGTGATCTGTTTCAAAATTTTCAAATAAGCGAATAAGCAATAATAATTAAACACGTGTTTCAGCATTTTGAAAATTTTGACCCCAAAAGGGGTTAAAAGGGGGTCAAAACTTGTGATGACTAATGAAACTTCATCACATTCATACCTACACTTCGTCAAACTATTTCAAAATTTGTGAATAAACTAGAAAAAATAAAATGATTAAATACGTGTTCCCGCGCATTTTGTACATTTTAACCCTTATGAAGGTAATAAAGAGGTTATGAGTTTGTATTTTGAAAAACCGTAATTTTTAGAGTTTCGTAGTCTACTAGAAACCCTTATCATTTCGTCAAGTCTGTCTGTCTGTCTGTTTGTCTATCTATCTGTCTGTCTGTCTATCTGTCTGTATGTCTGTCTGTCTGTCTGTCTGTCTGTCTGTCTGTCTGTCTGTCTGTCTGTCTGTCTGTCTGTCTGTCTGTCTGTCTGTCTGTTTGTCTGTATGTATGCCGCGCCCTCATAACTTCGTCAATTTTGGAGCAATCGACATCAAATTTGGTAAGAAGATAGATCGTGTTGACCCAAATTTAGAAATGTTAAGAAAAAATATTTTATATGGTTTTTAGACCCCCTCCGATACAAGTGAAAGGGGAGAAAAAAAAAATTTTTTGCTTTTGTTATATTGAGTAGGGTATTGTTGAATAAGGTCTTTTAAAACTAAGGGGAGGTTTCTTTCAAACAAAGTCTCTAAAATCTTTCTGTCTCGAGATATTTGCTTTTAAAAGGGGCGTTTTTGAGCTATAATTTGTTCCAGCTGTAACTTCTAAAGTATGCATGCTAAAATTTTGAAAAATATAGCATATAGTTCTTAGTATGAAGTTACCATGAAAACTATAACGAATACTGTACCACTTAAGATTAAGGAAATATAAAAGGTTTTCAATTTGCGGTTGGTAATCAATCATACAGCTGCAAACAAACCAGCAACAAAATTAACTTTGTAACACTGAAAGACCTGATATTTTAACGGTGACTACGAAACCCTATTTGTGAGCGTGTCTGACACGCTCTTGGCCGCTTTTTATGTGATCTGTTTCAAAATTTGGAAATAAGCGAATAAGCAAAAATAATTAAACACGTGTTTCAGCATATTGAAAATTTTAACACCAAGAGGGGTTTAAACTTGTGATGACTAATGAAACTTCGTCACATTTAATGCAATCTGTTTCAAAGTGCGTGAGTAGCTTGTGAAAACAAATAGTGATACCTTTCCAGTTATAGTTGCTAAATAACATTTTGTATTTTATTTTTTGTTTGACAGCGGCAACCCTGTACTTGCAGTTGGTTTAAAATGCGGATGCGGTTTGCAGGTGCAGTGCGCAGGCGCCGGCTGCGCTGCGGCGGCGGCGGCGCGGCGCGCACGCGAATTATCCGACCGTGTTGATTTGCTCCAAAATAGGTAAGATGTTCAGTTTTATAAGTAGAACAGACCCTGTTTGCAGTTAATTCAATGTAACGCAAAAAAATCCGTATCATACATAACATAATATGTTAATCAATACATAGTAAAATAAAGTCCCTTCTCGTGTCTGTATGTACATAGGGTTACATTTAATTAGGTACAAATCTCTTGAAGGTGTGATCTACTCGCAAAACTGAACAACTTTTGTTTGAAACTTTTCTTCGAAATATGAAAAAAAACTTGGACCTCCCATACAAAAATGCTGAAAAAGTGTGTCACTTAGTATGGGAGGTCCAAATTTTTTTTTCGTATTTCGAAGATAAGTTTCTAACAAAAGTTGTTAAATTTTGTGAGTAGATTACACCCTCAAGAGACTTGTACTTAATTAAATGTAACCGTGTATTTAAAACCCCTTAACGCATTTTGATGCGTTTTTTTAAGTACTATATAAAGTAAGTCATGAGGCAGATTTTAAATATTCTTTGCCTCAAATTTTGACCCCTGACGGGGTAAAGAAGTGGTTAAAAGTTTATATGGAAAATCATAATTTTTAAATGCGATCTGTTTTATAATTTCAAATTAGATCAAAGAGCTAAACAAATTAAAATATATCTGTTTCAGGGATTTTAGATTTTTAACCCATAAAGGGGTCTCTCTCTCTTCGTGTGGGACACCGAGTCGTTCAACGACCCGATGAACCCTGGTGTCAGAGTTTTTCAACCGCCTACTACAAGTAGCAGGCCTCTGACATGGTTGTGTAACGACCGCCGTCATAGACAGCAACCGGGACCGACGGCTTAACGTGCCCATCCGAAGCACGGAACCATCTTACTTTCCGGACAATCAGGTGGTTCAGCCTGCAATGTCCTTACCAGACTAAGAATATATTCACAAAGTGATAAATATCAACTTTGTGAGTGACCCCACCGGGAATTGAACCCGGAGCCTTCTGCGTGGCATGCAGTCATACTAACCACTGCGCCACATCGGCTGTCATAAAGGGGTAAAAAAGGGGTTAAAGTTTGTATAGAAAATCATGACTTTTAAATGTTTCAAAATTTGCAATTAGATCAAAAGAGCTAAAAAAACAAATACATGTTTCAGGGATTTTTGATTCTCAACCCTGAAAGGGGTAAAAAGGGGTTAGAATTTTTTAAATGCGATCTGTTTTTTGCGATAAGATCAAAGAGCTAAATAAATTAAATACTTGTTTCAGGGGTTTTGGATCTTTAACCCTTAAGGGGTAAAAAAGGGGTTAACCATTTGTATAGAACTTCAGTTCATCTTCGAAGAGAACTGTTTAAAAATTAAAGAATTCTCTTAAAGCAAAAATAATTAACGTGTTTCAGTACTGTCTGAATTTTGAAAAAAGGGGACGATAGCCGATCGAAGTCTACGATTTTGCCATATGCCGGCTTTTAGCCAAAATCCTAGTTTTGATCGAAATACTAGAACGATGGATGGATAACGTCTACAATATTGCCATATGCCGGTTTATGGACGAATTCCTAGGATTTTGGCCAAAATCCTAATTCTGCCATCGTACTGCGACATATACATGCGTAACGTAAGTATTCTTAAATAAGTATAAAAATTGATGCTACTAATGGCGACGGTGAATGATGGTTCTTTAAACTCCAGTTAGGTGCCCATTTCAGGGACCAACTGCTCTGGTACTGTTCTTCTTCTTCCGTATGGGATCCCGAGTTCATTGCTTGTTGATGCCTTCATGAGTCCTACGTCGAGGTGCTGCTGATGCCTTCTCGACGTTGCCTACTTATTAATTCAGAGTTCATGACAATGCTTTACATTAGCAAGCACAAAATAAACAAACATTACGTAAGCGTTTGCTCTGCACGCTGCGCTGCATACGTGCAGGTGTGTGCGGTGCACCTGCAACGTGCACTATGAGTGCAGTGTACACAACCAGTGTGCATCGCTTCAGCACCACCACACCGATGCGACTCCTTCAGCCGTGAAAATGAATGTTATAAATAATCAGCCGCGCCACGGTTAATTATCATACGAGCTTCAAGTCTAGTGCAGTTTCGACCGGTGCATTTTTTTAAATGATAATCACAAAAAAGTGAAAAAGGTCTCGTCCCGTAACGACACAACAGCAGAAGGCGACAATGGATTGGCTGAAATTGGTCGGTATCTCATCAGCATCAATAGTGTTGTGCAAGTGATAGTGAACCGAAAGGATGTGTTAAAGTTTCAGTGATATAGTGGTTCCGGTTACAAACCATGTAACTGGTGTAATGTGGTGCAAAAGTTACAAAGTGATTGGAAATCATATTGGAAATGAACGAAAGAAACTCCCAGTCAATTATTGGATGGATTCTGCATGTTTTGATAAAAATATGAATCTTTCATCAATTAATTTATTAAAGTGTATCCAACCATTTTTTAAATGATCTGTGAACAGGGTTTTTTAATTTTCATATTCGATTCAGAAAAAGCAATAAAATCTTAATTTTATGTAAAATAAATTCGGTATGAATTTCAAACTCTATACAAAACCTAGTCAGTTTAAAAACATAGGTAAAGTCCATTATACCTAACCTTTACAGTAAAATTATAATTATTTTATTCATCTTTGTTATTTACCTATTTGCTTCTTCCTTACAATATTATTATCTTTGACAAAGGTAAAATTATTGTGTTGTGTGTATGACAAGGATGGATAAAATAAGGAATGAGTATATTAGAGGGAGTTTCAAAGTAGCGCCAGTGACAGAAGAGATGAGAGGGAATCGTTTATCTTGGAATAAGCATGTAATGCGGAGGGATGAAGAGCATGTAACAAAGAAAGTACTAATTAACTTAAATGTGGATAGACGAAGAAGGAGAGGAAGGCCTAAAAAGGTTTGGATGGATTGTATAAAAGAGGATATGCAAAATAAAGGCGTAAATGAGGATTTAACTGCTGATAGAGATTAATGAAAGAAAATGATTTGTTGCACCGACCAAAAAAAAATGGGGATAAACGCAGATGATTTTATAAAATTATTAGAATAACTTTATAAGTTTGAGAGACAGAAAAAGTATGTAATTATTAGACTTGTAGTGAGTTTTATTTATATTTGTTTTTCTTTTGTTTCAGTTCGCTCTTCTGGTTGCTGTTGCTTCAGTTCAGATCACGGCAGATGGACCTAAGTAAGTTTTACTTCATCTTAAATCTATTTAACTAAAATGCTACTCAAGTTTGACGGCGATGTTAAGTAAATATGGTGTAGGCACTACATGCGTTTTTAATAGGTAGTCGCGTTAATATCGATTTGTATAAAGTAAAGGCACGTGGAAAACCATTGATGTCAAAGCATAGTGTGACATATAAAAATGTCACAATGAATTTGGACACAGGTGGTCGCATTAAGTCGCTGTCAATTTTGAGCTTTTCCAATTAAAATTACAGCTAAGTAATTTACAATTTGCACTTTTAATATAAAATCTAATAAAGATTAACAAGTGTGATAGTATTTTTTTCCTAACCCAGCAAGGGGTCAAGGTCACTTTTAATTAAGTACAAATATTTTAAGGGCGTGTTCTACTCACAAAACTGAACTAAATGTAACCTTATAATGACTGCTACTTAATTTGGCGTTCTAACAAATCATATTGCACCGGCTCCATCCAACTGATTTGGAATAAGGGCAGGGAAGATAATGATGATGATGATGTCATTGTACTTTACTCGGCTGTAATTTACATACTATATACTAATTTTTGAACAGTTGCGAATTTTGCTGGCGTGAAATATTACTATTTAGAGGTACTACCTACAAATTGCAAACTCGTATGTGTTGAGCTTTAATTTACAAGGTGCACCAAATGTGGGTACCTATGGTTTTCCTGTTTAGTAACTTTTTCAGATAGTATATTATTTGTAAATCATTATGTATCATTTTCGTAATACCTTATACCATTTTTATGACAGTACAAAGTCAAAGCTGTGTCCGTTAAATTAACGTAATAAAAGACTTTTATGCATATTTTTCTATTAATGGGAGCATGGTTCATTAATTTATTGCAAACGCATTAAAGTAAAAAACATAGTCTAGGTACTTCCGAAAGTTAACACATTTCCTGTACTATACGCACGCAAGGTAAAGGCTCATGCAATTGCTCACCAGTGATCTTTGCCTTTAATTGTACCTATACACTTGACTGGGACCAGCTCAGCCGAAACATACAAGATGTTTGATTAATTTGTATTGGCACAGGGAATGTGTTATCTAAGAAAATATGTAGACACATAGGTAATTTCTTTTCATAGTTCTGCGAAAGTCACCTACTTAATTGCTAAGCGCAAGCCAAGCGATAGAAATTGTAAGCATTGCCAATGTCACTGTGCCCCGCTGTCATTGCTTGTTGTCCCTACCAACTCGTAATTGAAGACGAATGTAACCGGCATTACCCCAGGCACTTAATAACTGGCGTGCAGGTACCCGACGCGCCTCGTGTCGTGTAGAAAGTGCGAGTCTTTCCCAGGAACAGTCATAATTTATGCGCTATCGTTATAACAAAACGGCACAATATGTCGGAATTGCATCGCATATCATGTATGACGGATAGCGGGCGCCCGCCACCGCCGCGCGCGCGCCGCCGAGAGGGAAAGCCGCGCACCAGCACCGCGCACGCGCACGCCAGCCATTGACATATCGCGGAACTACACTATACTAGCCGCAAAAACTTCACAGTGCAATTGAGCGTGCAGGCGATCATTGACCATGAATGAATTCCGACAGTCCAATTTTATTTTGTTGCAGGAAGAAAATCCGGATACATCTACCGCAAGCAGTGAAGCATATACATCATCATAAGAAGATTTATATAACAAATCACCCGGCACCCTCGCAATATGCCCCAGCTTATCTACCAGGAGTAAAGGGAGGGGTGGCGCTACCATCGAACGTCGCGAGACCCGCCGTGGCAAGCATCGTACCCTACAACTCGGTCGAGTTGTATGACGAGGCGCGGTCTCGCCTGCCAGGGGTTTCACCGTCTGCATCTAAATTGCTACCCTTGTACCGCGCGCGAGGCCGTTACGGACCTGACCACTCGGAGTGGGACGAGCAAGAGTACGACCTGTTACCTCCCCCAGAATCTTCCGACTTCTACGAATCTTCCGGATACAAGACGGGGCCTACCGCCCCAGCACCTGCACCGGCACCACCTAAGAAAGTTAAAATTATCAAAATTAACGATTCTCCTCGAAAAAAAGTCATTCGAAAAATAAAACCCAAACGAATCATAGTGCGCGGCAAGCCGCAGCCACCGGTAGTACCGGTACAGCCTCCGCCGGATGAGGAACTTCCTGTGACTTCCTTCCATGAGCAGTTCTATGCCGACTTAGAAGAAGCAGGCACCATCAGAAAAATTAAGAAACCTCCACGGATTGAGAAAATTATTGATGGAGATACTGAGCATATACATACATATACTGAGGAACACATTCATAAAGTGGTATTTGATGACGATTCCAAAGTGACAGGTGTTGTGGGGGTTGATCCCATTGGCAGCATGAGCGCTTTGAGCGCAGCGCACCCTCTAGTACCACTGAAAAATGCCCAATCTCTATATCGGTTGCCTAATTTAGCTGTGATGGGTTCAATGGGAACACCTTCTCAACTAGAATACGCTGCTTACAATCCTCGTGACGTCACCCACGACCATATTTTCCATGACCATGGTGAAATACCTCCAGGTGTGGACATAAATAAAGAAGGATTGAGGATACCTCCTAAAGTATCCTATAACAGTCACGGTTTAAGAATACAAGGCGATCCGTCCAAGCGTTACTATAATAAACGTTATCGAAGTAAACCAACAAAACCAACACAAGATTATTCGTACTATGAAAGTATGTATTCTCCACAAGCGTACCGACCAAGGAAGTTGCCAAAACCGACCGTCTCAACTTCACATTTCCATGACCACTCACACGAGCCCGTTATTAATGATTTCAGGCCCATCCCATCTTTTAGATTTAAAGACAAAAGGAAGGTAAAGTCATACCATAACTCTGATCATTCGTTGCCACTCCCGCAGGCGAGTGTTCCTGCTCCGTTCTCTGTGTCCACCACTGTCGTACACGACTACCCCAAGTCTAACGCAGGTTCAAACACAGGCTCGGGAGGCTATTCCAAGTACAGGGACCATTTGGTAGACTTTAAAGATACCAGCTATTCGAATGATTTTGATTACGACAACTATGCGTCGTCCTCGAACACTTTCACATCGGAGGACAACGCTGACTCTTCACAGGGTAAAAAGTCTGTGTCCAGCCAGAATGTTAGTTTTGGTGGACAAGACCGTCAAACTTATGTTGACCACTTGGCTGCATCTGGCTCTAATATAGTACCTATGTCTGTGGAACCTACATCATCTTTAGATGAAATAAACGAATTCATTGAAACGACTGCTTCTGATGGTGCGTCGCCAACACCTTACACCATAAAAGAAACCTCACCAGCGCACGAATATTTTTCATCAATGGCGCTTAAGGCTCTACGAGAAGCGCAGGACGCTTCAAACGATAATATGGAGTACTCCGAGCCTCCCTCCCCGTCCTCGGAAGCCACAGAGACGCCCCTCGCCACCACTACTAGTCAAACTATTCATTTTTATAAAATTCAGAGTACTGACGCCATACCTGAACCGGAGTACGTTTCTGATACCAGGCTCACCAAAAAGCGAAGAGAAAAGCATAAAAATGACAGTAGACAAAGATACAACGCAGTATTCAAAGAGCTTGTTGCCGGATACAAGGAGTCGGAGGAGCAGAGCCGCGCGCACGCGCAGGCGCACTCGTCGCGACACCCCGACAACAAGTACTTCCACTCCACCGATTCTTCCAGTGTCAGAGGGAACCCTAAGTATGGTGACAAAATATAACTACCATGAACTTGAAAGTAGGTAGTGCTATTTAAAGAAATTTTGTAGATAGATATTCGTGATCTTAGTTCTACGTGTTTACATCTTGTAATACCTAAAGTGAGATGGTGCTGAAATTCTTTTACTATGTGTATATTTAATTTAACTACTGTGTATAGCTGTAATAATCTAGTTGGATTATCACCAGCTATACATAGAGCGCGCGGGAGATGATGGTAGCGTAATCATGCATTTTACGAAGCCTAGACGAAGAAGTGTAAGAAAAAACTGAATAAATTATTGAAATCGATCTTTTTATTAACCTTTGAACGCCTCATGTTATTATCAAGCATAATATTACATATGAGAACGTGTTGGAATTCATGTTTTATCCATTTCCAATATTAGTCCCTTTATTAACTTTTTCAGCTAGTACCTACCTATCTGTCTTCCGATGGCGAACTTCCTATATGCAAATCAACTGTATCTATAGTTATCCCGCTTCGATGCTGACTAGGTACATCATGTGGGTCTTTCTGCAGCACCAGAGAAATCACTGTCTTGTTCCAAAATTTGCACATCTTGCTATTATAGAGGAACAGTATTTTTTATATGGTTAGTACGGCTATTACTGCGATTGGAGAAGCAATAAAAAGTTATAGGGATATTACGCTTTTTTTATAAAAAATATTTATGCCCCCAAATTGACGCTCTCTGGCGTGTCCGAAAGCTGACTTGCTACATTCATGGGTTTATATTTCGATAACTATTTGTGATACGAATTTGTGACGATGTTCACAGACCTTTTATATGTTCTAGTTTAACTACAATTAATATTTAACCATACTTATAACAGTTTAGCGAGTTACAGAATAAAATGTCTCTGTCCGCGTAAAATACTGGGATTCTCTGGCGCGTAAAAAACATCACACACATCACTAGTCTTTGTAGGTACGCTGTCGGCATCCCGGCCGCTCAAAAGAGTCAGTAACGCCGCAGCAGCGGAGGTGTGTGCACTCGTGACTCGCTGTTACATTTTGTATTCATCGAGGTAATCAAGTGTTTTTCTGACTTTGGTACACCTATACATTTGATTTCTCTGGTAAAGTTAATAATGAATTGATCAGTCATAATGTTGTGATTTTGTTAAAGAAACGTAGCTTTTTGGGTGGTGAGCTGGTTGTGTCATTACGATTATATTCGCTTTTACGGTTTAAGGTTTATTCTAAATAATCACTACTTTTTGCTTTCTCTGGCATTGATTTCTCTGGCGAAAATGCCAGAGAAGTCAAAAAAAATGCCCAAAAAATCAATCAGGTCTGTGACGAGCCTGCGAGCAGACAACAGCCACGCTATCCTGCCCAGTGGCTAGGTCAATTCAATTCAATTCAATTTATTCAACAAAATTACCACATGTGGTGTAGTTGTACAATTGGGATCTGTGTCGAGCCTGCAACCATACAACAGCCACGCTAGCCTGCCCCGTGGCTAGGCCTGTGGCCGCTTCTGCTCACAGCGCTGCGAGCAGACCACAGCCACGCTAGCCTGCTAGGTTGCTAGATCTGTGGCCTCTTCTACACGCAGCGCTACGAGCAGACAGCAGCCACGCTAGCCTGCACGGTGGCTAGGTCTGTTGCCGCTTCTGCTCACAGTGCTGCGAGCGGACAACAGCCACGCTGGCCTGCTCGGTGGCTAGGTCTGTTGCCGCTTCTGCTCACAGCGCTGCTATCAGACAACAGCAATGCTAGCCTGCCCGGTGGCTAGGTCTGTGGCGAGCCTGCGAACAGACAACAGCCCCGCTAGCTTGCCCGGTGGCTAGGTCTGTGGCCGCTTCTGCTCACAGCGCTGCTAGCAGACAACAGCAACGCTAGCCTGCCCGGTGGCTAGGTCTGTGGCCGCTTCTGCTCACAGCGCTGCGAGCAGACAACAGCCACGCTAGCCTGCTATGTGGCTAGGTCTGTAGCCGCTTCTTATCGCAGCGCTGCAAGCAGACAACAGCCACGCTAGCCTGCCCGGTGGCTAGGTCTGTTGCTGCTTCTGCTCACAGCGCTGCGAGCAGACAACAGCCACGCTAGCCTGCTATGTGGCTAGGTCTGTAGCCGCTTCTAATCGCAGCGCTGCAAGCAGACAACAGCCACGCTAGCCTGCCCGGTGGCTAGGTCTGTTGCTGCTTCTGCTCACAGCGCTGCGAGCAGACAACAGCCACGCTAGCCTGCCCGGTGGCTAGGTCTGTTGCCGCTTCTGCTCACAGTGCTGCGAGCGGACAACAGCCACGCTGGCCTGCTCGGTGGCTAGGTCTGTTGCCGCTTCTGCTCACAGCGCTGCTATCAGACAACAGCAACGCTAGCCTGCCCGGTGGCTAGGTCTGTGGCGAGCCTGCGAACAGACAACAGCCCCGCTAGCTTGCCCGGTGGCTAGGTCTGTGGCCGCTTCTGCTCACAGCGCTGCGAGCAGACAACAGCCACGCTAGCCTGCTATGTGGCTAGGTCTGTAGCCGCTTCTAATCGCAGCGCTGCAAGCAGACAACAGCCACGCTAGCCTGCCCGGTGGCTGGGTCTGTTGCTGCTTCTGCTCACAGCGCTGCGAGCAGACAACAGCCACGCTAGCCTGCTATGTGGCTAGGTCTGTAGCCGCTTCTAATCGCAGCGCTGCAAGCAGACAACAGCCACGCTAGCCTGCCCGGTGGCTAGGTCTGTTGCTGCTTCTGCTCACAGCGCTGCGAGCAGACAACAGCCACGCTAGCCTGCCCGGTGGCTAGGTCTGTGGCCGCTTCTGCTCACAGCGCTGCGAGCAGACAATAGCCACGCTAGCCTGCTATGTGGCTAGGTCTGTAGCCGCTTCTAATCGCAGCGCTGCAAGCAGACAACAGCTACGCTAGCTTGCTCGGTGGCTAGGTCTGTGGCCGCTTCTGCTCACAGCACTGCTAGAAGACAACAGCAACGCTAGCCTGCCCGGTGGATAGGTCTGTGGCGAGCCTGCAAACAGACAACAGCCACGCTAGCTTGCCCGTTGGCTATGTCTGTGGCCGCTTCTGCTCATAGCGCTGCGAGCAGACAACAGCCACGCTATCCTGCCCAGTGGTTAGGTCTGTGTCAAGCCTACGAGCAGACAACAGCCACGCTAGCCTGCTCGGTGGCTAGGTCTGTTGCCGCTTCTGCTCACATTGCTGCGAGCAGGCAACAGCCACGCTAGCCTGCTAGGTGGCTAGGTCTCTGGCCGCTTCTACTCGCAGCGCTGCGAGCAGACAACAGCCACGCTAGCCTGCCCGGTGGCTAGGTCTGTGGCCGCTTCTGCTCACAGCGCTGCGAGCAGGCAACAGCCACGCTAGCCTGCCCAGTGGCTAGGTCTGTGGCGAGCCTGCGAGCAGACAACAGCCACGCTAGCCTGCCCGGTGGCTAGGTCTGTGGCAAGCCTGCGAGCAGACAACAGCCACGATAAATAATGACTGACATTATTAAATGATACAAATAACGAAATTAAAGTTACGAGTTTGATTTCTCTGTCCTATTTGATTGATTTCTCTGGCGAGATTTTTTTAAACTTGTTTTTCTCTGGAACTGTAAGTGAGAAACGAGGGCCAAAGGTATCATTTTTTATCTTTTGAGATATGTTTTCAATATCCATTGGTATTATTTCAATTAATTCAAAATTCAAATTCGCCAGAGAAATCACGTGAATTTGCTCGGTCCGGAGAAATACTCGTAAGTATAATGCTGGCAATATTATGTAGGTAAGTGTGTACTTCAGGGGTAGACGACGTTTTCACTTTAGGAAGAGGAAGATGGAACGTATTAAGAACGACCACCGGAACGGTCGCTTCGACAAAATATGGTAGGTCTGAATTATCAATTAAACATACTTTACCATGTACTTAGGCAAGGACCATACTTAGGTAAAAAGTTGTCCCACGGTTTGCCCTACAAAAATGACAGAGGGAATCCTTAGAAGTTGGCTTGATCCGACCGCCTATCATCATGAAACATCGGTATAATATTTTGTTGTTATCCGTCGCAACATGTTGCCTATAAACTCAACGCAGGCGCAATGCTATATTAAAAACGATAGAGCTCCTGACATTTATAAAAATTAACAAATGTTTAATGCACAACATCCAAGATAGCTTTTTATCAGGGGCTATCCTTGTTAGAGATATGACATCATGACTACATTTCATATGCATTTAAATATACGGCGAAATTTTACTAGTGATCGCGAGATATAGCGAAAACTCGGGAAACTCAGAAGCAGATGGTGATAAGGAACAACTTTCCTAAGGAATGTAGATCAGAGTATGAAAAATAATTGGATCTCCTATATTAATTCAAATCAGCTGATCGGGAATTTTGTATAAGTATAAGTAGGAGGCCCAAACATTTTTTTTTCCTATTTCGGCCTAAGTTCCCTGGGGAAAGTTGTATCCTGACCTAGTCACCAGCTCGTTCTGAGTTTCCGCTATGCCCAACGGTGCGTTGACGGATGCGTCTGCCAAATAACGTCGAAACGGACGGTATGTGTGTAAAGCGCCTAAAAAGGAAGCCGCATGTAGATTGCAATACTTAGGACAGTGAAGGTACTGAGAGCCAGTTCCCGAGTGAAGGGCGCACAGGCTTGCGCCGGCGCATTACGTCACCGACAACAAACAACATCCTCATTGCTCACTTCTTGGACCTTTCTGCTAAACATTATAATGGACTGCACTAGTATTACTGGTATAACTACTATTTGCAGGTCTCTACGGCACTTTCAAGGGATCAACGTGTTAATAAGTAGGTATAAACAATATACCTAGTAGTATGTGCTAGTAGTAAAATACAATAATTAGTGGACAAGATATACTTGCTTAATTCGCAGGCTCGATTAGAACCGCGGTAGCCCGGTTGGTAGTGGCGTCGGCAGTAGAGATGCCGAAGTGCCTGCGGTGGAAAATTTTGTAAGTTTTCCAAAAATTATATACCTACCTAATACGAGAAGTGTTTTAAAATTTGGTATTCAATATACCTACCTAAGTTGAACCTTTAAATGAGTAAATTAAGCTTCAGCAGCTGTACCTGCATAACTAAATTAAAAGTCGCAAAGTCATTTGAATATGACATCGAAGTGACATAAGTTCCTATTTTATATAGATAGGTAAGCAAATGGAAAATATACACTCGTATTAACTGTATCAATAATCTATCTATGATGCAATGTAGAAATCAAAACCATTTAAAATCTCAACAATTTGACTGAAGAGACATGTCCGAGTCAAATTAATGGCAGTAGTAAAACAACTATAGAAAGATTTTTAATTTACGCAATTTATGTACCTATGTACAGACAGTCTTTTTTTCTGTTATAAAATATTGGGTGAAATTTTACTAGTGACCGATAGCAAAAACTCAGAATCCGCTAGTGACAAGGAACAACTTTTCCCAAGGAACATAGGTCGAAATACGAAAAAAAATTTTGGCCCTCCCATAGTAACTGAAATCAGCTAATCGGCAAGTTTGTATGGGAGGGCCAAAATTTTTTTTCGTATTTCGACCTATGTTCCTTGGGGAAAGTTGTTCCTTATCACTAGCCGGTTCTGAGTTTTCGCTATCGGTCACTAGTAAAAATTCACCCTATATAGTGACCTCAGAGATTATAGAAGGTTTAGTTGAATGCCCCTCAAATCAAACTGAGCGCAATAAGCAGATTAAAAAAAAAATTGACATAACCAAAACAAACCGCAAGATGATTAATATTGCCGACTGACTACTTGACCGGAGGTAAAGAGTAACTGGTGCTTATAATAGAAATGTATGAACTCGAAATGTTACATAAATTAAATGACCTACACGACCTAACCCTCTCAGACATTTATGATGTAACTGTTATTTTGCTCTTATGCAAACTGTTATTATCACTGCACTAATCTCGTGTATGCGTAACAATGAGCTACTATGCCATTTTGAAACACCTTGGGATGATCTTCGTAATGTTTTTTATACTTTCCTTTCAAGTGTAGGTAGGTATAGCGTATATGAAGTACAATAAAATACCTACTTCGGAATGTTGTTTTTATCCAACGCCCAAACCGACTTGAACTAAAATCTAATTCAATAATGTGAATTTGAGGTGATGAAAATGAATAAAAAATATTAAGGAAGATTACTTCATAGATAAGTAGGTACTCTGACCAAACGTGAAAACCTGCAGAACTGCTTAAGGTAGATTGTCGTGTAGAGACGTCGCGTTGCTACATGGGTGAACCCTACCTCCTACCTAGGAAGAAGGTTTGACCTGTGCGGTCAGAGTGCAAAAGAGACGTCCTGCGGCGCACGCGCATACAATGTAACAGCATGTAACAGCATAACTTTAGGTATAAGTCTACTGAATGTATCCAAGCACCTAATTAGGTTGAACGACTCGGTGTCCCACACGAAGAGAGAGAGAGATTAGGTTGGTGGTACAAAGGTATGATTCCATCTTAAAATCTCGTCTAGGTCAGCCAGATTCCTGTATATTATTTATTATCGTATATGCGTACCTAATTGTAATTGTTTAACCGTGTATGAATACGACGTCAAAGATAGCTTTTATAAATATGACATCAAAGAATTTTCCGCTAAAGTTGTCTGTCACATTCCATACTAAGGAATCTGCGCCTGGCATATTTCCTACCACATCGTATTTAGCTGACTTGTTTTGTTACCGAGCTTTTTTGTTACTGTTGGTATACATAGGTACATACGTAGGTAGGTATTATACCGGCTTACTTTTACTAGCTAAACTATAAAGTGCTGTTTGTGTCAGTGTGGGCACAATAATCTTCGGCTATTAGGGAAATTGCGACCATTAGAGTAATGCAATACACTTGTATTGTAGAGTACCCATCGTTGTGGGTTACAAGTTAGATGGTGATGTAAGAGAAGATTCGGCCTGAGTTTCGACCAATTTTGTTGAGAGGTTTTTAGAAATCATTCCATTCATAAACTTTTTTAAATATGGCCAACCGAATTTGAAATAATCTCGTTTTTAGGAGTGAAAGCAGTCATATGAACCTTTAGAAAAATAAACATTTCATTTAAATATTTTTTACTTAACAAAATAATCAACAATAACTTAATCTACATTACTATTTACAACATTATTTTGTACAACAACTGCAAAATTATATCAAACAGTTGCTTTAAAACAAGGAAGACTATGACTTAGTTGGCTTCTTCACTCTCGCTACTAGGGGGATAGTAGTTACTTTTTATGGTAGGGTCCACCTCCATGGCCTGCCGATATGGCATTCGTGTAGCTGTCACCACCAAAACTGCTATGCCCGTGCCCACCTCCTCCTCCGATATCTGATAAGCTGAATCCTCCGTGTCCACCGTCTCCGCCCCCGTGACCGCCACCAAAGCCTCCGCCGTGTCCACCGCCGAATCCTCCTCCGTGACCACCGCCGAAACCTCCGCCATGACCTCCTCCGAAACCACCTCCGTGACCTCCTCCGAAACCACCTCCAAAGTCACCGCCGCCGTGACCGTGACCACCTCCGCCGCCGCTGTAGCTGTCGCCGCCATGCCCTCCGAGAGGCGCATCGTAGCTGCTTATTCCGGAAGAGTAGCTGTCGTGACCACCACCTCCTCCCCCGCCGCCGTGGCTGATGATGCTGTAGCTATCGCCTCCCCCGTGACCACCTCCACCGCCTCCGTGACCACCGATACTGTAGCTGTCGCCACCTCCGAAGCTACTGAGCCCGCTTCCTCCGTGGCCGCCGCCTGAACTGTAGCTGTCATGGCCTGAGAAGCCGCCGCCTCCGCCTCCGCTGTAGCTGTCGTGGCCTCCAGATGAAAATCCTCCTCCGTGTCCGCCACCAAAACCGCCGCCGTGTCCGCCCAGGTCTCCGCCGCCGTGTCCTCCGGAGAACCCACCCCCGAAGCCTCCGCCGCCGCCGCCGTGGTGGTCGTGCTCGTCGTGACCGCCGCCGCCTCCGTAGCCACCTCCGAAACCTCCTCCGATGTCGCCGCCGCCGTGATCGTGCCCGCCGCCGAATCCTCCTCCGTGTCCACCACCGAAGCCGCCGCCGATGTCTCCTCCATGGCCGCCTCCGTGTCCGTGGTCATCTCCGCCGCCTCCATAGCCTCCACCTCCGAAGTCAGATCCTCCAAAGCCACCACCATGGCCCCCGCCGAAGTCATGGCCTCCACCTCCGTGGCCACCTAAATCGTAGCCTCCTCCGCCGCCTCCACCTCCATGGCCGCCGAAGTCATGGCCTCCACCACCGCCTCCGCCTCCATGGCCGCCTAAATCGTAGCCTCCCCCACCGCTTCCGCCTCCGTGGCCGCCGAAGTCATGGCCTCCACCACCTCCGCCTCCATTGCCTCCTAAGTCATAGCCTCCACCGCCGCCGCCGCCGTGGCCGTGATCGTCGTGGCCGCCACCGAATCCACCGCCACCGAAACCACCTCCTCCGCCGTGGCCACCGTGACCCTTCAAGTGATCGGCGAATCCTCCATGCAAGTGTTCTGCAAATCCACCGCCCCCGTGACCGCCGCCCCCGTGTCCGCCGCCCCCGTGACCGCCGCCGCCCCCGTAGCCCCCGCCGCCGCCCCCGTATCCGCCGCCACCACCATGTCCGTGCTCTTCGTGAACTATCACTTCTTTCGAGTGGTGGTGTTCCGGTTCAGGTAAATGGATACGAATGTGAACACTGGAACAATAACGTGACTAATTAAAACTATTATCTTTGCAATGTTAATCTTCGCTTTGCTAAGTGACAATAATAAAATAGAAAAATCGCAAAGCAGTCTGCAAAGAGACGTGAGTGAAAACTAACAATAAAAGGGTGAAATATAATTCAAACACAATAGGTAGATTTTCACCATTTACCGCGTTGAAGAGGCGTGAGAATCGCGTATAGAAATCCAAATTGCTCCATCCACAGTTTTTGCGGTTGCGGTGGCAGGGCGTAACTAATCTTTGTTTAATCGCACAAACACGCGTTGGTAAAATGTGAGAAAATGCACAAAAACTGTAGAAAGATTGTATAGGAACATGAAAATACTAACTGTTCATGTCCGAAAGTCGCGAGGCAGACGCCAATGCTAGCCAGTAGAAAGCAGCTCAGCTGAAATGACAACAAGTCGTTATTTTGATTTGCAAATATGCTTTTATATCACAATCACAATAAACATTTGGACGTTTCCTATTTCCGCCTGCATATACGTACACCCTACACCTACCTACCATATCATTACAAACTTAATAATCAAGAATACCTAAAGCGCCTGAACTGAGCGGGGGTGGAATCCATCTATGACTAAGGTCGATGATCAAAGTACGGAAGCTAGGTTCTATGTACAGGAACTAGTTTTCCCAGTATCCCAGGGCATTGACTCAACTTTCTTCCATTACTTATCAGTGCAATAGCACATTATCGATCGAGGCATTGAAGTTTATGGAAAATGAAAGTGGTCCGGGGAGCCTAGATAGGTAGGATGTTACGATCACGATCGCTCCCAATGAGGTAACTGAACGCCCTCGATTCCTGAGAGGCTTCACTTGCATTTATCACATCATAAATTAGTGGGATGGACTTGACGCACATATAAAACTGTTCTTTTTATTATTAAGTCGGATTTGACAACATTGGGACAATCTCAATTAATTCAGCGATCAGATCATATCTAATGGAATGAGAAGCTAGTGATTGATAAAGTATGGTATGGCGTATATCGAGATCATATTTCTTGGATGTTTATGTTATTTTATTTGTGACAAACATTATGATACCTCCTTTTCTGTTAATTTTGAACGAACGACCTACCTTTTAGTATTTCCGTAAGTACGTAGTACTAGTACCTACTACAAAAAACGTTTTTTAATGTCTATTGAAAAAATGTTATTAACAATAAAATTCATTAGCATTTAATGTTAATTAGGTGGCATAATTAAAGATATGAATTAAAATAATAATAAAAAATAATCAAGATCCTCTTGAGGAAACGTCCAAAATATGATTTTTAGTTAGGTACCTACACAAATTAATAATATAAAAGATATTGTTAACATTTTTGTTAAAATTCCACATCGTTTTGCCAATCGTTGGTCACGTAAACAAATCGTATTTTGGCTCGGAGTCCAGCTGCGTAGGTTTAAGTCGCGGAATCACGAAATGTTCGGATATGACATCAAATATTTTCCATCCAAGTCATCACAATTATATTCAAAGTGCAAATTCCGCGTTCAAGTTATATGCAGATGGACTCCGATCCTTAAATCCCACTGAGTGCAATCACAATCCAATCCAGCTGTTTCCGTGACACCATTCGCTTTCGCGCGTAATGTGGTGATGTGGTGGTGATGGTGATGGTGGAAGTACTCACGGCGATCCAGGACGCCATGGTGAGAAGATGCAGGTCGCGACCTCCGATCGCCGACTCTCTGACGCCAACACCAACTCAACTACTCTTGCATCTTTGCCTCCGCACAGCTTTATATATGACAGTGAATGTGCACCACCCCTTCTCTCAACACACAGATTGATAATGTAAATTTGAGTAATTAAACAATATTGTCTGATTCAAAAAATGGCATGTAGGTACGTTTTTCGCGAATCACACATTTCCTACGTTACCCAACCGGTCCCATTGTTTCGTAATGTTCGTCATTCAGATCGGGATGCGGTTCTTACAGAGCTCTTAATCTGTATTACACATTTAATTGTGATTATGGCAATAAAACAATTATTCACACCGTAACACCATGGAAACTTTTGCATTATTACAGGCGTTAAAAGTGCTCTTGACTCTACTTACCTGGTTAAAATTTAAAAGGAAGGAAATTAGAAAATGTAAATAGGTATTCAGTGTATTCACGTGATAATGGCGTAATATTATGATGAGTAGATAGAGTTAAACCTACATCAAAGCTTTGATGAGGTTTTGCACCTCGTGAGCAAGCTCTACCGAAACCAAAACAACAAAAAAGATTCAAGTTGAGATATTGAACACTTAAGACATGTTTTCGTGATAAAAAGACTTGACTTATTTAGTAAGGGGTACGTAAAATTGTGTCTTTTAAAAAGGGTATTTTACATTTCAAGCATAGCTTTTTGCTTGTGTACACTGTGTCGCGTGATTCCGAACTAACTTGATAATTAGTTGTCAACATCAGCTAATTTAATAATATTATAACACATTTCCGCAAGATATGTAATGTTTGTTAAAAATATGTAATGTGTCCATCGATTCCGGGCATCATTTGCCGAATAGATTAAAACATTGATTAATATAAGTATTATTTTTACAATTCGTGCATATTTGGAAACGCATTAAGTCAAAGGGGTTTAAATTAATAACAGGTACCCATGTTTTCTTGACCTACTTTGATGAAAGAGCAGCAATAATAATTATTCTGCATTACAAAATAAAAAAAATCTCTATCGCTCTCTTCGTGTGAGACACCTAGTCGTGGAAAGACCCTTCGACGGAGGAGGTCATACTTAACGTCTATTCCTGCTCTATTTCAGCGTTGCGTAACGCATGCGTTAGGATAATACGTATTTTCTACCTTATTCCCATACAAATACTGTTTACGTCAAATGGTTTGACAGACGCATCCGCTAACGCCTTGCTTGCTGCGTTTCGCACAATTCGGCGTCGACGACGAATACGTCTGTTATGTACGCAGCGCTAAAATAACGTTACATGTGATTTTCGCATTACCTTAATTATTGTCTGAGAAGTAGGAGAACCATGGTAACACGCCTTCTGCATCGGCTCCCGGAAAAGGGTATGAACTTGGCTGGTTTATGTTTATGAAAATTGTTGCTTATCTATGCGCCTTCACCAATTTATATCTAAAGATAAATAACACCGGTTAACAGACTGCAAACTGTCTAGATATGCAAAATCAAGTGTAATATGTAAACATTATTGAAAGGGAATATTATCGGATAAAAACATATTAGGACAGCGCTGCAACACAAGTTAACACAACAACAGCTGATCATCTGGACATGGGCCACCCCTGTCCGGTGTTGTCACCTAGTATTGGTGTTGCAGGCGGACGAAGTGCAAGACGTTGCATTCTTAGGGGCTAGCTAGCTCTTTAGGTAAGACGTAAGACATGAGACGGAGACGTGAGACTAAGACGTGCGACATCGCGACGCTTAAAACCGTTTCCATATAAAATGTATGAAACAGAAGAGACAAAGCTACACACGTAAGACGCGCGTCGCATCGATGACGGCTGACGATCACTTGTCTGACAGATGTCATCTTACGTCTCACGTCTTCTCTGTGGAGTTTGGGCCATAGGGAACGCTGTTGCCCTCTCCCTGCATAATATCATCTTTTACTTGCTTTTACAACACCCACGGTTGGAATTGGGCTGATGCTTTTCTAAGCCGGCGTAAAATGGCTCCGGTGAATTGGGAAATCGTGAATAACCCGTAGTAGCTAAGAAGTTCTTCTATTATGCAGCGCCAACGCACTCGATATTTCCTGCGTTATATCACAGGTCGTTATTGATACATTATGTCAGCGATCTGCGGACATTGCACATTCTACAGATGCTTCCTAACATTTAAACCTACTTATTTCTTAGGTTCCTACAATGCAGGCTGAACTACCTGATAGTTATACCATTGAACGATGATTTCGGAGGGCACGCTTAGCGGACGTAAGATGTGCGTTGCTCGAAGAGCTGTTCCAATGTTTGTGATAATTGATAACGTAGATAACGATGGTCGTAAGTATCAAAATGTTAGAAGCATAGATACTCCTTGCTTAGAGTATCTGTGGTTAGAGGCGTACTGTTTGTAGGTAAAAGGTTTTTAAAGGGTTCATCGGGTCGTTCATTGACTCGATCTCCAACACGGGAATCTAAAAGGTTCTTGTATGTTAAAACAAGGTACCTAAAAAGAAATAACACCTGCATGCTGCGTGCGTAATGTAGAGTCGGGGAATTTCGGATCGATTTCAAATTGCAGTTCAATATCCAGGTATATAAAGACTTTCCTCCTAGCGCGAGCTAGAACTAAGTACTTATCTATCTAAACACATTCGTAGATAGTAGCTGAGGAAAGATCAGTCACTATTTTTTTTTTAGTAGGTACTTTGAATTTATGACCCGTGCCTACACTAAATAAATAATGAGAGGTCATCTGTTTTCTTATATGAAACTTGGCAGCAGTTTCATGAGTTATTTGAGTCGGTGAATGTTGCCATGAAAATCTGGTGGTTGACGATTAACACTTAGAAATAGCTTTAACTTAGAAGTTAGAACTCATCTAAGTATACTTGCGGAATTTCGGTCGAAATATAGGACCTACCTATAACAACTTACGCGGTAAATCTGATAAGCAGCGCTTACTCACCCAACTCCTCTCGCGATCTTGCCAACCCACTTAGCATGCGACCGGGCGACTCCGATTTTCTTTACACCTGGATATGTCAAAATTATTCACTTATTTTCATAAACGCCATACTTTTTGACACATCTAACTAAAGTCATCTTGCACGCGAGATTAACCTGCTACTTGTAGAGTGGGCAGTGAGTGGTTATTATGACTTCTAGTTGGAAAATCCTGGACCATCAATTTTACGACGGAACTTTCTTGGGCTCTTAGGGAGACAAACATACTAAAATACCTCACCTCTCCCAGGCTGGGGGCCGTGGAAGAAGCACAAAGAAATGGTAATCTACTTATATTTTGAAGAATATATAGGTCCAGGATTTTCCAACTACCTAGAATCATTTATTAACCACTCTAATGCTGGCCCGGCTAGAATACTGCAAGTTTTCTGTTAATTAAGTAAAATCCTAATTAATGGCTAGGTATTAAATGTAGACCGGATATAAATTATCACGAGAAGCGACTTTAAAACAGGTATATTATGTCGGTAGGCAAGGTATGTTAAAAATCCTTTCATTTTTATCTTTGCATCGGTCATATGACATAATCTGAATGAAAGCATTACGCTTACGAGTAATTTTACAGTATTTTATGAGTAAGTAAATACGTACATTAAAATTCTGTAGGTGCGAGAATTTTCCTTCTCTAGCATCCAACTTCATTACTTCCTGGAGAAAAATAAATTATGATATTAAAAATAGGTATCTACTTAAACATAAAAACGGCCAAGAGCGTATCACACACGCCCACAAATACGGTTTCGTAGTCAAGTCAAATATTATCAGGTTTTTCAGTGCCACAAAGTTAATTTTGTTGCTGGTTTATTTGCAGCTGCAACCGCAAAGTGAATAACTTTTATATATCTTAAAACTTGAGTGGTACAGTATCCGTTAATGTAGTTTTCACAGTAACTTCGAGTTGAGAACCAAATACTACATGTATTCAAATTATTAGTTTTAATAGGTACTTTAGAAGTTACAGTTGGAACAAAACCTATTACTCAATAATGCCCAACGCAGCGTTGTGCGATATTTTTGCGCTAACGGATGCGACTGTCAAACCGTTTCACAAAAACCGTATTTGTATGAAAATAAGGTGGAAAATCGTATTGTTCAAACACAACGGACTGAAAATAACGCACTAACGGGCGTTTGTGTGTAAAGCGCCTAAGCCTGATATTCTAAAGAAAGAAGAAAGAATGCTGCAAGCGTGATGGCTGGGCACCGTGCCTCTTAGATCCGCCTGGAGGACGATTTCTACCGTTGTAATCTTTTTTAGGGTTGCGTAGTCTACTAGAAACTCTTATCATTTCGTCAAGTCTGTCTGTCTGTATGCCGCGCCCTCATATCTTCGTCAGTTTTAGAGCTATCGACATGAAATTTGGTGAGAAGATAGATAGTTATGGTGAGAGATAGGTATTTGCTTTTAAAAGATATACTTATAAAAGTTTTTGACCCATAATATGTTCCAGCTGTAACTTCTAAAGTATAAACGCTAAAACTTTAATAAAGATAAGGAATATAGTTTACAAAACGTTACCGGGAAAAATAAATACAGATTAAATTGTAAAAATATGAATATATAATATTACATTAGCACAGAGAAAAGAAGTTATTCTTATTTTTGCGGGCATGATGACGCCACTGGTCTGTAACAGCTTTAAGTGCCGAAATAATTTTAAAAACTCATGATTATTATCGTTTGGTTACTTAATTATGTAAAGCTCTTGACTTCCTAAGCAGTGTAAGAGCAGACACTGCGCCGCCGGCTGTCAAAGTTGTAGCGAACGAGTCTTCCGGGTCTCGCAACATACGACAGCCAGCTACATAGCCGCCTCTGGACACCGCGCCCGTAACACGACATTTTACTTTTCGACCTCATTTACTTGTTCTTACTTTACACGTTATTTATCTGGGTGCCTCAATGGATTGCACATGTACCTACCTACCTAGTGTTAGTTATTAATTTTAACACTGTTGGATTTATGTTCTATAATTGCAAACGTCTCGGTTTATTTCGTGAATAACGTAAACAATGATGACAGGCGACACAAGTGTTGCTATAATAAAATAATAATGTTCGGTAGGAGTGGTACTGTATTTCCTCGTATGATGGGCCAACGCATTCTATTTCATTTCATTGCTTTGTTAACTGACAAAGATACCACTATCGAGTTGTCCAGGCAACGTTGGTCCGAGTATGGTTCGAAATACAGTACCAGACTAATATGCGGCGGTGTAGTGAATTTAATAATTGTCAAAAGTTTAAAAATGTAACGGTACCGTCTGACATTCTGTATTAGGATTTCGGTGAATAAAGTCGTGCCATATAGTGTAAATTACTCTTGGCCTTTTATTATTAACATTTCAGAAGTGTTTTCGATTTTCCACGTGCAATTTTTAGCTCAAGCCACTTTAAATGAAGTGAAGTCAGCGTGAGTTTTGCGGCAGTGAAGCGGAATGAGGAAAGAGGCGCCTTTTTCTTTCGTGTGGAACAACAAGTCGTCCAACGACCTTATAACGCGCCTGCACCAACCAGAAGGAATGGTGGAGTCGTGATGATAAATGATGGATGGGCGATCGGATTGATTGAACGGCAACATCGTGGAACATCGTGGACTGTTCGCGGTGAAGAGGTGCTATGTGCAATTATTACAATAGCTCCCATATCATGGTGTGTAGACCGTGATTCAGTAAGGTACGTTTGAAAGTTTTAATTACTAGTTATGTACCTACCCTCCTTGTGCTTACATATTTGGTAAAAGATTAATTCAGTTTGGTATATATGTAGGGTATGTATTTGAAAATTAGCAGTTACGTTTATTTTTAAAAGAAAATCACGCCTATGTCGTTTACATATCACGCCTACATCCTTTGCGGGGTTGACAGAGCGTTCCTATGACAGATGTTGAGGGTAGTTTCAAAATTTGTATATCCCTATTGTGTTCATTGCCTAAAATGAAATACAAAATGAATCCTTTAATCGTTTCTTACGGCACTCGCCTTAAAAAACATATATTTTGTGATGCTATTCTAAACCGACATCACACTATGGTGGTAGGTACTGTCACAATACTAATACTTTCTTTTTGTTGTTTTCTCGGAACCCGTGACAAAATATATGGATACAATGAGGTGCTGATGGGCTGCTTTCGACTGGAGAAAATAATGGCAGTCGCAGATTCCTGTATAGACAGCATTAGAGCTTTGCAACTGAAACATTTTATCATAAAAAAACATCTCCCGGAACTATTTATATAACAGGTACGTAAACCAGTACTGATATGATAAGAAAATTTGGTACATTTATTAGTTAAATACTAATTATTTTTATATCAAGAACTTTCTGCACCGTCATCTCAAGTGCACGAAACCGCATAAGGTATATATGATTATTTACGTATCAATCAATCAGTTAATGTCAATTTTGTTCTTATTCTGGCTAAGGTTCTTTAAACCACATCTGTAACAGGTAACACAAAATAAAATACGTGTGTTCTTCATATCAATTATTTACTAATGTTATTCTTTTTCACATGTTGCGACATTGGTTGGAGGCATTGGGAAGCTATATGGCAAAGAGAAGTGATGGAATCTCGCACGAGCAACGTTCAGCCATGAAAAGTAAATAGAAGAAAGAAACTCATCGAAGAAAATATCGTTGATATTGCTATTGGTGGAGACTAGCTGGTGGCCTGATCTATTTCTTTATGGTCGTGTGGGCTACAGTGGATCGCTTTGTTTTCCAATTATCATTTCTTAGCAATGGATGAACGTAGAAAGTTTAAAGTATGTGGATCTTGTACTAAATATTTTTTTTCATACTTGATATTTCGATTATTTTTTGTGTTTATTTCAAAAGTCAGAAGTGAGCCGTTGTGTACTAGGGTACAATGGCTCGGTCTGATTTATACAGTACCTAGATCATTGCGGATAAATATAGAGAGTAATAAATTAAATTAACACAATTAATAGTTAGCCAAATAAGTAAAAAAAAAATTACATTCCAATATCAATTGTATCAAGATTAAAGCAATCATAACAAGTAGTAATGAAAATTACAACACCATTTTTATTTACTTGAATAATGTACTTTTGAACATTTTAACTTGATCCATTGTGTGCGTTTGGGGTATGCGCCACTGTAGCAACCGATGCCAATTTGTAATTATAATAATGATTTATTGATTTTACGTAAATCACTTTTGGTAGGACATATGGTGTTAATTTAAAAATATCACCAAATCGAAAATGTTCATATTGATGAAGTAAGAACATAAGAAATTACACAAAGCTTAATTTTAACACATAAATTCCACAAGATTTATTTAGTTATGCGCTAGAGGCGCAAATTTTACAGTTTCATTTATATTTTGTGTGCCAAGCTTTTCTAATGACCGATGAAAACATATAGTATGCTCGTTCCTTAAACACAAAATCTTACTAAGCCTGTGTTCCCCAGTATTAAAGTAAAGTATAAAGTAAACAGTCAAAAGAAAAAGAAGAATAATGATAATATATTAGTAATGATTTACAAGATGACTGTGTTTTAGGAAGTTACATTCTAATCAATTTAATTAATATTATAATAACAATAAAATAAGATAACAAAAAAAAAAACCTTAAAAGAAATAGTATTATTTTTTGACTGAAACAAGTAAACAAGTAAACAAGTAAACAAGTAAACAAGTATACAAGTAAACAAGTAAACAAGTAAACAAGTAAACAAGTAAACAAGTAAACAAGTAAACAAGTAAACAAGTAAACAAGTAAACAAGTAATCAAGTAAACAAGTAAACAAGTAAACAAGTAAACAAGTAAACAAGTAAACAAGTAAACAAGTAAACAAGTAAACAAGTAAACAAGTAATCATGTAATCAAGTAATCAAGTAATCAAGTAAACAAGTAAACAAGTAAACAAGTAAACAAGTAAACAAGTAAACAAGTAAACAAGTAAACAAGTAAACAAGTAAACAAGTATACAAGTAAACAAGTATACAAGTAAACAAGTATACAAGTAAACAAGTATACAAGTAAACAAGTAAACAAGTAATCAAGTAAACAAGTAAACAAGTATACAAGTAAACAAGTAAACAAGTAAACAAGTAAACAAGTATACAAGTAAACAAGTATACAAGTAAACAAGTAAACAAGTAAACAAGTATACAAGTAAACAAGTATACAAGTAAACAAGTCTACAAGTAAACAAGTAAACAAGTAATCAAGTAAACAAGTGAACAAGTGAACAAGTATACAAGTAAACAAGTAAACAAGTTAATTGTAATATTGTGCGCGTTCTATCCGCTTATCTTCAATCAACTTACACTTCCCTAGGTCTGCTGGAAGACATTTCATTAGAAATAAGCAGTACCTGTTGTACCATTTTTCAAATGAAATTATGTATAAATTTTATTGTATTATTATATAAATAAACAAGTTGACAAGTTAACAAGTTAACAATTAAACAAGTAAACTGGTAAACAAGTAAGTAAAGGAATTAAGCAAGCAAGCAATGAGCGAGTAAGCAAGCAAGTAAAAAAGTAAAAAAAAAAAATTAACAAGTAAACAAGTAGAAAAGTTGAGAATTAGACAAGCAGACAAGTAGACATGTAGACAAGAACACAAGCAGACAGAATAGTAGACACGTAGACAAGCAAACTAGTAGGCCAGTAAACCAGTTAAACACTTAACCAGTAAACCAGTAGACCAGTATACCATTTAACCAGATGAAAAGGCTGGTCCACAATTGTGTCTTGTTAGCCGTAATATGTTGAAACTCTTAGTATTTTAAGACATCGTTTTGTTGGAATTATCTGTAAGAGGTTAGTTAATCAGAGATGAGATGAGACTACTGATTGAGCGTAAATAAACGCTTATTTTGTGTATGTAACATCTGTTCCGGTCTAATGTTATATGTCTTAGATACTTAGTTTTATCATTGAAGCCGATGTTAATTTTTGCTAAACAATAAAAATATTCTTTAGTTGTTTGACGTCGAAACTATTGAAGATTACAATAGATTCAAATTGATTATTAAAGTAAACGATTTAAAAGGAAATAAGAATTAAGGTAAAGTAAACCATGAATGTGCAAAGATAAAAAATGGTTTTAATAACGAGCTTTGTTTTTAAAAAAAAAGCTGCGTTGCGGTTACTGAGATTAATCAGATATTAAAAGCTTATGTACCGAGCGAGCTTCTCGGGAGTTTCTAAAAGCTTATGTGTCGAGCGAGCTTCTCGGGAGTTTTTTAAAAGCTTATGTACCGAGCAAGCTTCTCGGGAGTTTCTAAAAGCTTATGTGTCGAGCGAGTTTCTCGGGAGTTTCTAAAAGCTTATGTACCGAGCAAGCTTCTCGAAAGTTTCTAAAAGCTTATTTGTCGAGCGAGCTTCTCGGAAGTTTCTAAAAGCTTATGTACCGAGCGAGTTTCTCGGGAGTTTCTAACAGCTTTTGTACCGAGCGAGCTTCTCGGGAGTTTCTAAAATATTATGTACCGAGCGAGATTCTCGGAAGTTTCTAAAAGATTATATGTACCGAGCTAGTTTCTCGGAAGTTACGAGAGAGATTCATTGAAGTTTATGAGCCAGATTTTCGGATATGTCTAATAGAAAAGTGTTGTAAAAAAAAACTAAGCGAGCTTCATTATACTTACAGTGTTTTTTTTTGTGGTGGGTCAAGATTTATAAATTTCTAAGAGGTTTCTATATTATTATTTTCAAAATCGAATTTTCATTGTATATTTTTGAAAGCCAGTTCCTTCAAAGTAACAAGACATGTACCTAATTTTTAATATTTTGAAATTTTGGTAATCATACGTTGATTTTTTTTTTCTTTAAACAATATTTAACATTGTGTTGAAATATAAGATAAATTGAAAGTTAAATCAACTAAACAAAAACAAAAATGAATCAAAATAATCTCGAGTAAATTAAAATGAATAATATCAATAAATTAGATAATAAAATCATACGTTTTTTTTCTTTAAACAATATTTAACATTGTGTTGAAATATAAGATAAATTGAAAGTTAAATCAACTAAACAAAACAAAAATGAATCAAAATAATCTCGAGTAAATTAAAATGAATAATATCAATAAATTAGATAATAAAATCTATGGACGTCAAATATTTAAATAATTGATCATTAATGAATAGAACTAAACCAACATATTTTTTTTTTCGTGTAACAACAAAGTATGTATCTAGTACTGTTTATTAAATTTGAGATCTTGGTTAATAATACGAAGCCTAAAGACAAGATTGCTAATAAAATACGGTGAAACTACGAGTCAAATCAAGTAAAAAAAAAAGGTTCTTATTATTACGAGGACGCAATGTGTAGTCAGGAATAGCCGAGTATGTGAGTAATTTAGCTGAAAATTACTGAAAAATTAATATTATTTTTAGAAAAAAAAACAAGTCCTTTTTGAATATTGATATTTTAAGATTAAAAATAAGTATTTTTGTGTGTAAGTTTGTTTAAAATACTTTAGACATTGAGATTGTTTAAAATGTTACGATTTGTAGAAAATATTTTTGAGAATAATATTATTGTAAATATTTTAAATAATGGATCGTTTGTGTGTTAGTTTATTTGAAATACTTTAGACATTGAGATTGTTCAAAATGTTACGATTTGTAGAAAAAATATTTGAGAAAAATATTATTGTAAATATTTTAAATAATGGGTCGTTTGTGTGTTAGTTTATTTGAAATACTTTAGACATTGAGATTGTTCAAAATGTTACGATTTGTAGAAAATATATTTGAGAAAATATTATTGTAAATATTTTAAATCATGGGTCGTTTGTGTGTTTGGTTATTTGAAATACTTTCGACCTGGAGATTGTTTAAAATGTTACGATGGGTAGAAAATATGATTGAGAATAATATGATTGTAAATATTTTTATATGGGTCGTCAAAACAGTTGTTAAAACTTATTGTAAGACAAATAATGTTTGTGATATTCTTTCATTACGAGGGCGTAATTAAGATTCAGGATTGGCCGAGTGTTAGTTATTAATTTTAACACTGTTGGATTTATGTTCTATAATTGCAAACGTCTCGGTTTATTTCGTGAATAACGTAAACAATGATGACAGGCGACACAAGTGTTGCTATAATAAAATAATAATGTTCGGTAGGAGTGGTACTGTATTTCCTCGTATGATGGGCCAACGCATTCTATTTCATTTCATTGCTTTGTTAACTGACAAAGATACCACTATCGAGTTGTCCAGGCAACGTTGGTCCGAGTATGGTTCGAAATACAGTACCAGACTAATATGCGGCGGTGTAGTGAATTTAATAATTGTCAAAAGTTTAAAAATGTAACGGTACCGTCTGACATTCTGTATTAGGATTTCGGTGAATAAAGTCGTGCCATATAGTGTAAATTACTCTTGGCCTTTTTATTATTAACACTACCTACTTAGTCGTAATTTATTATCATTACGTAGTCATAACATAACAATCAAAACTTATTCATTCTGGCAACAAATGTTTCTGATTAAGATTACTCTTGATTATCGTTGCTGACCATTTCTAGCGTGTGATACTTTATTTGTGGTGATAGGTACTCAAAAAACCAAAACTACGCGGGTAAAATCTATTGTCACTCTAGCCACAAAATAGAGAATTGCGCCGGCTTATACTTTTTTTGTACCAGTTAGGTACCTAGGTACTAACAACTACATACATCCGACGGGTAACTTTAGTGACAGAAGTTTTGAGTGCTATTGATATGACAAAGGGCGAAAATCTTTGACATCAAACTACATCATCAAAATCCAGCGAGAACTAGCTGCTGCAATCGACGGTAACTTTAGTAACGTTTATTTTAGCACAAATTAGGGAAACGGCGCGCGGGGCGTCTTTACAGATGGCTCACTCAGTACTAGCGACGATTTTGACGTTTACTGACTTTAACCGGAAATGACTGGAATCTTAGGGGAACTGAAGGTAACTAAAAAGATGATTGCCACGAACGTCATAGGCATTTCGTGTATTAAAATGAGCTCAGAATCACATGACGGTCTTATGTACGATTTTGCTGTTTTGATATTCTTATACTTTGAGTTTTTTGACACTATGTAACTATACTATGCAACAAGGTAACAAGTGACAATGTTAGGTAAAGTAAAATCCTAAATAGGGTCGAGTGAACCTTCTGTAAACTCTCTATTTTGTGGTTTTAGCGTGCCCCATCTCCCTAGTTTATGGTTTTACAAGGGTTTATTCTATGGGGTCTGGGAAAAGCACTACTTTTATCGTTTCATCGTGGAATATTGCATGTACCTAGTAATTTAAGAAGTCATGACGGTTATTAATTTGGGTAAGTAACTTAAGCATGTTAAAATCTGTGTAACTTGATGCGTGTCGAATAGTTTTACATAATTGAGGTTGAATTACCTCTAAAATTGTATTTGTTAATGTTTACTGACTATGAAATACAAGTTGGTAGTAGGAACATGTATACATGCATAGGTATATAGTTTGTACCTACTTAGGTACATGTACATGCATATATAGTTTGTACCTACTACCACAGAGTATCTATACTGCAGGCGACCAATGAATAGAGGCTACTGTTCTCATTTTCAGTTTCGTGGTTTTCTACGAGTTGACTGTGTCATTTATTTCATCTCCTTTCCTACATATATTATAATTACCTATATTTAAATAAAATATGTAAGTATTTAAGTAATCTGTCTGTCATTATGTTGATCATATCTTATTGAATGATAGTTAACATAGTACTAGTTTGACCAGAGGTGTCTCGCATGTAATAACATATTAGGTACTAGTTATGTGTCTCGCATGTAACTCTGCATTCAAATAAAGTGGGTCTATTACGTTAGTTTTAAAAAATGTTTATTCTGTTTTCAAAACCAGTAAATAATTAGCTTGGTAGCACGTAAAAAATTGGTACCCTACCTATTCTAAATCATAAAATGTGTTCCTCCACGCAAAAAGGGTCAATAATTAAGTTAAGATCAGTTTCGGAATCTACAGGAGTATCATACTGACTATAAAAAACAGATTTCCTGAGACTTTTAGTTTTACAGACCTCCAAACTTTTAATCCCAAACAACTCAACTTCTTTAAAATGCAAATATCACGGAGATCCAGTACCTAAGCCGTTTAAGAAACAATTTCGGAATCTAGTATGGTAATGAATACCAAAAATTCTAATTTTACAAACACCTTTTTTTGTAACAGGCATCATTTCAACTTTCTGAAAATCCCAATTTCACAAAAACGCAAATATCTCGGAAACTAAATGCCCACACTTGGACCCTTTACGCGCGGGAGCCCACAAATTATTTCGTAATCAGCGCACATTGCAAATAACCAACCATAGCTAAGGTAGATGAACCTTATGAGAGCACAAAGTGGGCGGATGTAAGCAGAGAGATCATTTTAAAACATGTTTCAGTAGTAAAAGCCCAGACACAAAAAAGTCCTGTCATTAAATTAAATTAAAACGCCCACTGTTTCATATTGACAAAACTTCTTTTGCTACTTGTCTAAAAGAGACTAGACAAAAAGATATGGTTCATTGAAATGATATGAATGACATAACATAAACATTACATCAGTGCAGTGCAGGTCATGTCCAAAGGCGTTTGATACAAGAGTTCACACAAGATTGCGGAGATGGTGCGCCCGCGCAACTTAGGAAATTACAGCTAAGGAAGAGGTACAACTTATACACGGTAACACCGTCAGATTGTTTAATTAAGTTACTCATGATATGATTTTATGGTATGTTTGTATAAATTATTATGACAACTTTTGCGGAAATCTAACGTCATAATACAACAAAAATCTTGCGAAAAGTTGACGAGTTATTCATACCATAATTCATACCTACATATACCTAGTAGTACCTACTTATATGTAGTTATAAGTGTAAACGAGATGTCATATTTCTCACAAACAAATATGAAATGATTCCTATGCCAAAAGAAATATACAACACAAAGTTATAGGTTAAAATATTTTTGATTAAGTACGTATTCCTATCATTTACCTAAAACCTTAGGTATAAAATGTACGAAATTTATTTCACCTAAGTACCTACATCAAAAATGCTCATTCTGTTTTAATTTTGAGAAATGATGTTTTCTTTTAACACTCTGTATATTCTGCGCAGTGGAGCAGATTCAATGATATCATGAGGTCAATTATGTAGGTAGGTACCGTCGAAGGCGGTCAAGCGGTCAACGCAACCGCAACCTCTATTCTATTCTAAGCAAATTCTGAAACTCCTAAAACGGTTGCATTACGTACACATTTCATCTCTTTGCTAAATGTATAGAAATATGTGGATGCGCAAGGCAGTAAATTAGGCACAGCGTTAAAAGTTACCCTGCCTTTATATTTTTGAATGGATCTTCAGTTTCAAAAAAGCTACTCCGCCGTAACCATATGCTGGAATCTATAATAATATTATGATCCTTTAGTAGGTATATTATTACAGAATGCCTTTAGAAATAGACTAGAAATTCAGACCAACCTACCATGTCAACAAGCATAGTCTTGAACAACCGCAAACTGTAATGTTCTATTGATAGATCTACTTATACCTACTAAGATAATGTAAAAACATGAAAAGTAGATGAAAGTGCATGTTTTAAAACATACCTTCATAAAAAATTCAGTTAGAGAAATGTAGGTATTGTGTATTATTCAATTAAGTAATGGTTAACTGGTTACCCCAGGTTTGACTTCGTTAGTAGGTACAGAGTTCAACATTCACAGACAGCCACTATAGTTCATTGTCATTGAACTGACATCAAGTGGCAAAAACAGTACAATTGAGACGCGCATACGCATGACCCCTTCGCCGTGACTTCATGTAAACGATTTTCACTCTTAATAACTTCTGGTTTTGGACCAACTGCGCAGATTCCCCTCGGAGAGTCATCAGAGTTCATTTCTGTGTGTCTTTTTGTAATACGAATAATTGTGCTTGTGATTACGTGAGAAGACGTGAGTGCAGTACGTTCACTTTTTTATTTTTTTAGAGAGGAAGTTTATCGAGGCTCCAAGTTATGTAACGCAACGCACATGGCCCGGCTACCCGTGCGGGTACGAATAGACAAATGACCTCTATTCATTATACCTACTTACTGCAGCGATACACTTATTATTTAATTGATTCGAATCTTGTCAATCGAGTTTGTGTAGGCGATGAAGGGACATACCTACTTTATCAGTGTCTGATGTAAGAGTATTACATTACATTACCTGCACGAAGTTATATGTAGGTAATTCAATTAGTTAGCAGCTGCTAGCAGATAAACGCATTTAAAATCTTATAGGTATTTAGCCTCTAAACACACTTACTTGCACGTGGGATAAGATAAGACAAAAAATAAGGTACGTACCTACGGTAAACCACATTTAAAACTGTTTTATTAAACTATCCATTTTACTGATTTAGACAGCCGATGTGGCGCAGTGGTTAGTATGCCTGCCTGCCACGCAAAGGTTCCGGGTTCAATTCCCGGTGGGGTCACTCACAAAGTTGATATTTATCACTTTGTGAATTTGTTCCCAGTCTGGTTAGGACATTGCAGGCTGAACCACCTGATTGTCCGCAAGTAAGATGGTTCCGTGCTTCGGATGGGCACGTTAAGCCGTCGGTCCCGGTTGCTGTCTATGATGGCGATCGTTACACAACCATGTCAGAGGCCTGCTACTTGCAGTAGGCGGTTGAAAAACTCTGACACCAGGGTTCGTCGGGTCGTTGAACGACTCGGTATCCCACACGAAAAGAAGACTGATTTAGATACCGCTGTTACAGCTACAGTACAGTTACAGTATCCGTTCGGTTTAATCTAGTCGGATACAGTATCCGTTCGGTTTAATCTACAAGACTCACGTTTCTCTTCCTTTAGTAATGTACCTAATGATTTATAAAATTGAAAAACCATTAAAAGTTTTAAGCTCTACAGTTATTGAATGTTGTAAATAAGTGTGTAGGAATGAGTTCAAAAAGAGTTGAAGACATAGGGTGTTACTAGTTACCGATATGTAAGACTGGTAATAATAATTACTGTTAAGGAACCACGTTCTCCTTATACCATAAAATAAGGTACAAAAAATCGGCTTCCTATAATATATAACTCAAATCAGGTGATCAAAAATTTGGTATGAGTGTTCCAAATTTTGTTTCATGTTACGACCTATGTTCCTCCTCATCATTGTTTCTTTGGTGGAGTTGCATCTTCGCTATTATTACTATTTACCTACACATCAAGTTGTAAACTATCCAGCACATGAAACTCAATCTTTTTCATAGCAAAAATGCCTACCCAAAATTTAGAGCCTGCCAAACTAAAGTAGGTAATGCTACATTGATGAATTTGGTCTTGGTAGATACGAGTAAGGTAGGTATGTCATAGGGTAAATATGCCGAATTCCGGCCCCCCGCCTAATCCCGGCCTTTTTCACAATTTTGGCTTGCATTCCCAAAATACTGGATAAACTTTTAACTTGTTCACTCTATTTACAACCTGATTATATCTGCTTCCCTAAAAAACCATTGGTAATCCTTTACCCATCTCACACTTCGAGCAATAGACGTTAGTTGTGTTGTGACCGACGCGCTGGATCGGACAGTTTGTTCCAGAAGAAGTAAGATTGAAGCTCTTCACGTCCATTTTGGGCATTGCATTTATGAAGGGAAGGAAAAGGTTTTGACAATTTTATTGCATCATATCTATTAGAAGATTGTCAAAACTATATTTTAACTGCATTTTAAATTTATTTTATTGCTTAATTACGAATAAATTAGGGAGGCCGGTATTGGGATTGAGAATTCCGTAAATTTTCAAATTTCGGCCGGTGGCCGAGTATAAGCTATTTGATTCCATTTTTATAATTTCATTTATTATAAGGCTATCGTTGTAAAGATGAAATTGTTCATGTCGTATTGTAGATTTACTGTTTATGCATCTCCTATTCAAAAACCGGCCGGGGCTACATGGTCTAGTTCATAGCAATTGAGATCTTAAAATGCGGCCGACATTAGATATCCCGAACAACGTAAAGCCGGCCGTCTCCAATTGCTTGCAGGGCGATGTACAGGATGTTCGAAACTGACATCGAAAGAGTTTCTATTTGTTTTCTTTGTGTTTTATTCATTTTTACTTTATTTTCATGTAAGTCATATTATGTACTTACGAAACTAACAAAATAAATTATTTTCGAGTCCATTATTCAGTAAAACATGGATTCAATCCATTCATTCTGGAGCACCCTTTACACGGCCGGGATTTGACAAAATCGTGGCCGGAAATAGACTGAAAACGGCCGACATTAGAGCTTTTTGCCCTTCCCAAGTTTAAACGCTTCCTTGGGAGATCGTTTTTGACCGCGCTTGGGTTCGGACGTGCCCACAGCTGTGAAGAAGGCGGCCCGCTCTTTCTTAAAATTTCTATAGTTTTAGGGCCACCTATTGTTCTCGCCGCCCGCCACCGCGCGCCGGGTCGAGGCTAGAATAGCAAAAGTGTATAGTGCGCGAACTATAAAAAATACATGTACAAAGTTAAAACCGCGAATCCAGCCCAATTTTGTGCAAGCGTGCACACATACTTTGCGTTTGATATCAGTGTATAGTGCGCGATCAATATTAGTTCATACGTAAATTTAAACCGCGAATCCACCCCAAACGTGTGCAAGCGTGTTCCTATCTACCGCGTGTGATATCAGTGTACCTATAGTGCGCGATCAACATTAGTTCATACGTAAAATAAAACCGCGAATCCACCCCAAACGTGTGCAAGCGTGTCCCCATGTACCGCGTTTGATATCAGTGTATAGTGCGCGATCAACATTAGTTCATACGTAAATTCAAACCGCGAATCCACCCCAAACGTGTGCAAGCGTGTCCCCATGTACCGCGTTTGATATCAGTGTATAGTGCGCGATCAACATTAGTTCATACGTAAAATCAAACCGCGAATCCACCCCAAACGTGTGCAAGCGTGTCCCCATGTACCGCGTTTGATATCAGTGTACAGTGCGCGATCAATATTAGTTCATACGTACCTAAATTTAAACCGCGTATCCACCCCAAACGTATGCAAGCGTGCCCCTATCTGCCGCGTTTGATATCAGTGTATAGTGTGCGACCAATAATAATTCATACGTAATCTCAAACGAAACAGCACATAGCAGGGAGTGCGTAGCCTCATTAGAAAGAAGCCTAACGCCTACCGCCAGAACCTGACAACATCCTCGCTCCCTCTCAAGCTACGACTTCAACTCAACGACGACAACAAAACCCGGTGAGCCCGTTCCAGTTAAATGATATATCTTTTTCCCTCTCATAAAAACAGGTTACACATCACCAGGACAGCCAAAGCATATGGAGCCAGCCGCCGGAGCCATCTATTCACGGGTTCTTTAATCAAGATACCACAATCCGGACGCCTCAGTATCCTCAGGACACAGGGCTCCTTCTATTAGTCTAGAGCCCAGCAAACATAGTTTCTCCTAATCTAATCTAAAAGGGCAACAGTAAGCACATCGAGCGCCATTCGGACACCCACATACCAAATAACATCTTTCAAACTATGAACCTCCACCAACAATATAAAACAATCCTAGCTTATAGAGACTGGAACTAGAAAAATAGACACGCGGGTAAAACCTAAATCAAGACATATAATTATACCGTATACCTACTAGGTAACATCGCAGTAAAACGAAGACACAAAAGTTATCTTTCAATCTGACATCCAACAAACAAAATAATTCTTTCCTAAAACAATAATATATACCAATAAATCGAGTTGAGTTTCCATACCAACTTCGACCTACCAAACCATCGTCTCGGCAAATATAGTCACACATTTTACAAATAAATACAAAAGACAACAGATTTACGACCTCAACACTGTGGGAACTTGGATTTCGGAGCCATAGAAAACTAAAACCCTTCCATAAAAATCCCGTTTACCCCGGTCACTAATTTCTCCTTACTCCATTACGCAAGAATTGCCCAACAATTACCCGGACGGAAACATCCCTCCGACTGATAAACAGATTTCTTTACATCTGGCAAACACAAATAAATTATAAACAATAGCAAATATAACAAAAGTCACAAACAAACGAAACGAACGACCATACTCATAAAAATGAATTCTGAACAATTGACCAAAATCTTTGTTACCACACGAAGCAAGACACTCCAGCTGCAACAAATAAAAACACTACCCATTGGAAATTGCCTATACCATTCAATTGCACAACAGATAAATGACTTACTCGGCCTAACATTCAACCACCAAATAAGGTGGTAAAAATGTTATACGTTATACGTGAAAGTTCTACAGTTATCTATGGACGCCATCGTCTGCACCCAGCGACATGAAGGCTCTACAGTTAAGTACGGACGCCATGGTCTGCAGTCTGCACCCAGCGACGTGAATGTTCTACAGTTACCTACGGACGCCATCGTCTGCACCCAGCGACGTGAATGTTCTACAGTAACAGCGACGTGAATGTTCTACAGTTACCTACGGACGCCATCGTCTGCACCCAGCGACGTGAATGTTCTACAGTTACCTACGGACGCCATCGTCTGCACCCAGCGACGTGAATGTTCTACAGTTACCTACGGACGCCATCGTCTGCACCCAGCGACGTGAATGTTCTACAGTTACCTACGGACGCCATCGTCTGCACCCCGCGACGTGAATGTTCTACAGTTACCTACGGACGCCATCGTCTGCACCCAGCGACGTGAAGGCTCTACAGTTACCTACGGACGCCATCGTCTGCACCCAGCGACGTGAATGTTCTACAGTTACCTACGGACGCCATCGTCTGCACCCAGCGACGTGAATGTTCTACAGTTACAGCGACGTGAATGTTCTACAGTTACCTACGGACGCCATCGTCTGCACCCAGCGACGTGAATGTTCTACAGTTACCTACGGACGCCATCGTCTGCACCCAGCGACGTGAATGTTCTACAGTTACCTACGGACGCCATCGTCTGCACCCAGCGACGTGAATGTTCTACAGTTACCTACGGACGCCATCGTCTGCACCCAGCGACTTGAATGTTCTACAGTTACCTACGGACGCCATCGTCTGCACCCAGCGACGTGAATGTTCTACAGTTACCTACGGACGCCATCGTCTGCACCCAGCGACTTGAATGTTCTACAGTTACCTACGGACGCCATCGTCTGCACCCAGCGACGTGAATGTTCTACAGTTACCTACGGACGCCATCGTCTGCAACCAGCGACGTGAATGTTCTACAGTTACCTACGGACGCCATCGTCTGCACCCAGCGACGTGAATGTTCTACAGTTACCTACGGACGCCATCGTCTGCACCCAGCGACGTGAATGTTCTACAGTTACCTACGGACGCCATCGTCTGCACCCAGCGACGTGAATGTTCTACAGTTACCTACGGACGCCATCGTCTGCACCCAGCGACGTGAATGTTCTATAGTTACCTACGGATGCCATCGTCTGCACCCAGCGACGTGAAGGCTCTACAGTTACCTACGGACGCCATCGTCTGCACCCAGCGACGTGAATGTTCTGCAGTAATCTATGGACGCCGTCGAAAGCACGCGACACCAAGCTTCCTGAATTATCTACGGGATGCCCAAACTACTCCGACCCCAGCCGGCAAGGACGTCTCGAAGATCATCAACGCTCATTCCCTCGTCGAATATCCCGTCTTTCCCTATTCCTACTCTGGCTACGCCGGACGGCGGGTTGGATCTGGTCGTTGGGTTGCGGTCCTTCGATCTCCTCTCCCTCATCCTCGAGCGTGTCTCTCCAAAAAATATTGCGCTCCCTGGTTTATCCGGCTTGTCCGGGTCAGGCTTGCTCCTGGCTGGGTGGGTGCTCATCATCATCATCATCATCATCATCATCATCATTCCCGAGTTTAAACGCTTCCTTCTTTTTAACGCTCATATTTTACAAAAGTTTAAGCATTACTTTTGAAAAAAGGTTAAATAAGCTACCTAAAAATGTATCAAACATATTTATGGGACATTATTTGAAGAAGCTGAAGAGAGTCAAAGTTGAAAATTGCATCCGGGGTGCCGGGATTTGGCATATTTACCCTATTTACCTACGCTAATTATTGGTTCTAACATGAATATGTCGGTCTCATGACTTTACTCAAATGATATGTAGGATGGGTATCACTAAGGTGGTTGTTGAAATCTAGCTAAAATTGTAACACATTGTATATTGTACCTACGTACTGTACCTATAAATGGAAATGAATAATTATTAGAAACATGAACCCGGATTTACAACTTATCGTGCCCTCCGAACTACGGAATCAACGTCAGCAGGCGATAGATAATTTAGTTCGGTGATAAAGGTGCAAATTAAACTTCGGGCACTGTAGGTTCGCGTCGTAATGCACCGTCAATGTGACAGCATCTTACTACTATGCACGGCGGCGGCGTGCGGCGTGGACTTTCTGATATCTAATACAAACCCATACAAACCAGTAATTTTGACAGCGGCATGACGCGCTGCGCGCCCGCAGTTTAAATTCAATCTAGCCCCAATCAATACTTTTTTTTGAGTAGGTAGGATTTTTGATGGTGGCGTTCATTGATAGCTACGGCATGATTGCATATCTACAGTGCATCCATGATCAAACTTTGGATTATCTCATCATCGAACATCGACTAGTCGAGCAACATCGGAGATGATTTTCATTATTGCTGTTGATTTTACCACTTATCTGAAAAAGTGTGACGAATAATAAGAAGGAAACTCTAGAGAAGATATTATGTCTTCATGACTGTCACGAAAGAAATAAATAAAATCCCTCGTTTAAGAAAATATTTTCGGCTTCGCGGGTTTTCTAAGCCAATCCTCTCTATTCCTCCGAAAAGGTCCTTGAATTGGAGACATAGACTAAGATAAGAACACGTGTCTGGCAGGCCAATGCACTAGAAAGCGCTGCGCAGGCGCCGGGACCCGCTCCAGTCAGGACAGGAAGTAAACAAGCTCACACCACGCCGCCGCAGCCACACGGCTACAGTTCAACCGATTGTACAACCTAGATTTGACAGCTGACCAAGTCATGATACCTTATCAGACAAACCAGTTCACTGCTGGACATGAACTTCCCCTATTGGGGGGTGGTCTTGCATTACCATACTGACGAACGCAGTTCTAGATGTTGCATTTACAAGAAATCGCTAAATGCCGATAGCTCAATTGGCAGAGTAGAACGTACGGTACCTCACGGTCCCGGGTTCAAGTCCCGGCTGACCCTTAAGATTTTTATTTCTTATTTTTACATGATAACAATAATTATAGCACGCGGTGCATTAAAAATCATAATAAATTGTCTTGAATCCGCTTGCCAAGCGTGATGATGACAAGACAAACAATGCCCAAAGTAGATAGATCACCCATGTCCAGCAGTGAAGTGCCAGTTTTTACCTTTACTTATTTTATTTTGTTTGTGTAGCTAAACGCTGTCAAATCGGCATTTTCTGAAAGTCTAACTGTACCTAGACTGTAAACATCAAGCGCATATCATCAAATTATGCCCGCGGGAGGCGATACTTTCCATAAGTAGGGTTTTTGTCACGAAACTTTTTTTGTAACTTTACACAATATAAAATTATTTATAGAAGTTAGTCGCTGGGAATTAGTTGTAAAACTATGCCGGTAGATGGAGCCCATCCACGCGATAGTGGACAATATATACTTGCTTAATTCGCAGGCTCGATTAGAACCGCGGTAGCCCAGTTGGTAGTGGAGTCGGCAGTACAGATGCCGAAGGTCGCAGGTTCAAATCCTGCCTGCGTTTTCCAAAAAATGACTACCTAACACGAGGAGTGTTTTAAAAATTTGGTATTCAATTTATTGTATTTCTTAGGCCTCTATTCGACTGTAAGAAGTTATCTAGGACTGGTGAACATGCAATGTCACCAAAAAATCCTGAAACCTGCTTAATTTCACCATCAATCTCCATTTTCATTATCTAGGTCGGATGAACCAACATTTATGGCAAAAGTACTTGTACTCGTAAATGTACTAAGTAGGTACCTCTTCAAATTATAGTAAAATCTGATGCTTCATAGAGAAGCTTAATGAATGTGCGAACTTCCTTATGCCTACCTATAATTAGCTAATCATCTTTGATCATTCAGCTTTACAATAGCGGGAAGTTTTATGAAGATAAAGTTGTTTTTTGTGTGTGAACACTACGAAGTCAATGTCTCTATCTCCATCAAATAATTTAAAGAATTTGGTATTTGTGTAGTTGCGTGTGTAGGATAGTTAGATGTAGCTATATCTTACGGCTATTTCTGATAATTCCTGCCTTTGATTCAGTAAAAGCTGTACCTAACTATTCATCTAGTATGCTCGTGTACGATTGCAATTTACTTGGCTATAATTTATTTCCTATCGTGTTACTCAATAGCGCATTTCAATACTCATTTTATTGCGTACCTATGAGCTTTACTATCATGTTAAAACGGATTTTAATTAGTCTTTTCTCGCAATAAAACTTGCAGTCATGATCAGAGTCATAATATTATTATAGGTATTAACTCTGTGATCAGAGTGCATCATCAGAACCTCGATCAGAACATTATAGAGCCCAAGTCTGCTTTGAAAGTGACATAAAAAGTATTTACTGTCTTTGTAATAATAAGAAGACACAAGATTTTAAAAAAATATTGACAGATCTCATCCAAAATCAGTCATAGAGACATAGAGACGTCAAAGACAACTATACTGGAAATTGGTCTGAACTCTGATCACATTATCATCAATATTGTTCTTTTGGATTCCAAGAATTAAGAAAATTAACTATCACCAAGAAGAAGAAGAGTCCTAGATGAAGCCTCAGCGTATTAAATTGCATAAACCAATGGTAAATGACTCAGGCGAAGCCAAGCTGAAAAACTGAGTTCAAATGTACCCCAGCTCCAACGTTACCGGCCCTCAGTTGGGCCCATAATATGGCCGAGGATAAGACGCATTCAACGGACTATAATCGCGCATGACCACCTCTACGAGCTGATGTTCAGGGCTGCAATTCTAGTGACAGTCTGTATCCTGCAACTATGCGTCAAGCCGCACAAACGCCACATAGAACAGGATGACCTGCTACGGTATTACAGCCGCCCAAGACATCCATCCATCGTGCCGCCCTGGGCGACGGTCTTCATTGTCATCTGTATACCGTTGATAAGCTTCGCCCTCCCCGAATATCTACAGGGGAACCAAATCGACATCACGCACCCTTTCTTATCTTGGACCCTCGCGTTATCGATAAACGCCTTTATCACTGAAGTAATGAAGCTGTTCACTGGTCGGCCTCGTCCAGATTTCTTATACCGGTGTTTCCCAGATGGAAAGATGAACGAGGAATTGATTTGCACGGGCAGGCCAAGAGATGTCTGGGAGGGCAGAAAATCTTTTCCCAGCGGGCATAGCAGTTTTACATTTTGTTCGATGGGGTTCGTAAGCGCATGGCTGTGCGGTCGGCTGGGCGTGGTGTCAGGAACGCGCGGGCGCGCGAGCCTGCTGCTGGCGTGCCTGCCGCCGCTGGTGCTGGCGACAGGCGTCGCCATGAGCCGCTACTGGGACAACCACCACCACGTGGAAGACATCATCGTCGGCTCTATTCTCGGCCTCGTAGTGTCTTTCTTGTCCTATGCTCAATACTGGTATTCTTTTCACTCGGAAAATGCTGAGACTGTCCTTCCACAAACATATCCTAAAAATATAGAAATTGAAAGTACCACGGATTCTGAAGGTTGCACTAAACAACTGTTGGAGTTGGAGTAGATAATAGGAATAAATGAAAATTACAGCAAGTATTATACTAATACTTTGTTTCATTTTTAGCTGATTAGGGAGAGGCTGTATTAGGCTTGGTATTAGATTGGGTTTTATGTACCTACTACCTCGTAACTAGTCACCTTACTAGCCACTTTGGCTTACGGACGAACTGTACCTACCCATCAAACAATAAAATAAATTTCTTAGCTTTCTCTCTTCATTATCGTGTAAGACACAGAGTCGTCCAACGACCTAGTGAACCCTTATCCTAATCGTGCATCAAAATCAGTCAGGCATGTTCAGATGCTTCAGTCAGTCCATTATACGAATAATTATGGTGAATCTAATCGAGCAATTTTTCGTAAAATGTTTACACGTCCATTTCAAAAGTCTCTTTATCACAATGTCGCTTTCTTTTGTCTTTTGACGATTTAAAGAAGATTAACATTGTGCAAAAGGAGACATTTTGCGAAAGTGACATTATGCTGAAGAGACATTCTGCAAACAGTATACATTTTGCGAAACGTACATTTTAGGCTGAAGGTAGAATAGGTATTTGGTTTTCTGGGAAACGAGCAGCGGTAACGAATAAAACAAAGCAACATTTATAAAAATAATAATTGTTTTATTTGTCAACGGTTAGATCTAAAATAGTTATTTAATAATATAATAAATGCAATTCAAATACACTGATGGGTTAGACAATGCTACAAGTATTTATATACATTATCTACGTTATGTAGAGGCGTTTCTCTTCAATTTATTATCTGGAAGATTATAATTTAATATGAGTACATAATTGTATAAACTATAAATCGTACAAACGTCACTATGAACATAAAACTAAACTTACTCGTGGGAAATATGCGTTTACTTACTGGAAATACATTAGTAGATGTTATACTATATTATAATTTAATAGGCATTACAATGTACATATATTTAGATACTTGTATGGAAGCCCTTGTCAAGTACATTATTTTTACGATTGGCTAGTGGATCGTGTGAATTCTGTTCTACCAACTACTACACAACTTTTATGCAACAAATAAAACTAATAGTACAGCCTAAAGAGTGAATACAATCTCACAATACATATTCTATCAAATGTGCCAGTTTAGCTTAGATCTGTTGAACCGCTGAACTACGTTTCTACCGGGAGTAACGGAAAGGGTATTACAAACCGAAATTAGGTCAAGGTACTCATGAAACTGAACCGAAATATGAAAAAAAAAATTGGAATTCCCATAGTAAATCAATTAGATGAACGGCGATTTTGTATGGGAGGTCCAAATTTTTTTTTCATATTTCGGCCCATGTGTTATGGGGAAAGATGTTCACCTCCTTTCGGCTTGTTATACCCTTTCCGTTACTCCCTATATTTGCAACAAATACCAAGCACTTCAATTGATTGAAATATGAATTGGCCAAATAGGTAATTTTAATCTAACACAAAATCTTGTTTATTATGTAGAACTTACTCCACACTTCACCTTCAGAGCTAGTAAATGCGATGTACAACCTCTTGTATGTAACAAGTTACTTCTGTAAGATCAAAGATACCCAGACTCGTGTATAAATTATAAAATAAGACAGGGGATCTTAAATATAAGATAGTAGTGAACCGACAAAATATTGAAGTAGATACCTCCACAACTGGTAAATATTATTCTAAATATATGTATACATTTTTAGAAAAAGATTTATTATTTTTCCGAAGTTAGTCTAAAGTAAAAGCAGATCGATTTTCATTAGATTCAAGTACAACTACTGTGTATTTCTATAAAAAATATTTCATAATAATAAAAATAAATATTAGGTAACAATAATTAGATAACCCTAATTTATTCGAATGTATAATTTTAATCTTGCTTACTTAACTCATTACCCTATACATAAAATAATCTCATAAGATAAATTTATTATAAGTACAATTTATTTATACATAGAAGTATTATTTAATAATGAGTTCCAACGTCTAGTTACACTTGATTTTTCGGCGCATAATGTAAGTACCATTCGCAAAATGTACCCAATGCGCAAAACATACCATTCGCAAAACGTACTCTTCACAAAATGTACTTTTCGCAAAGTACCTACTACCGCTACTACCCATCGCAAAATGCACCTCTTTAAGGTTCCGTATTTATCATTTAATTTATATTAAATACGTTAATATGTTAAATAGTTATCGTGTAGCTAACTATAAAATCTGACATCAGGCCGTATTGAATAAAATTTTGCAATGAGTACAACAGATTTTATAATATTAATCTAATAAATGACTCGCTAAATAAAAAATATGTAAAATTATCTCTGTTAGAAGGACAATCAAAATCAGCAAGTGCTACCGCCTGATACTACGAATAACCTGATATTAGATCTCATGTACTGAACAAAATGCATACTGATATTAGAGTACTACATGTAGAGTTGCCGGTGGATACTGCGCTATCAATAGTCTATCGATAGTCCACGCTATTGATAAACTATATGATTGTTCAAAATGCAGCAATACTATCGATAGTGCAGTGTGATGCCGGCTTAGAATAGCATCACCCCAATTCTACCCGAGGGTGTCGTAAAAAGCAACTAACCGATAATCATCCAGGGAAAGGGCAGCAGCGGTCCTTGTAAATGCAACATCTTGCCAGCCAACCTGCCAACCGCCTGCCATGCGTGGTGAGTATGGCAATACCAGCAGTGGGCTGTTGTGGCTGTTACGATTATGAATAGTATCGTACGTTTCTCAAGATTTAAAAACAATCGATAGTATCGATACTGTCGATAGTATTGCGACAGTATTGATAGTTTGATACGATCGATTGTTTTGTAGTGAATCTATACAATCGATCGTTCAATTTTAAGAAACTATACTGCCGACTACACTATTGATCGTATCGATGGTATTGCTGCATTTTGAACTACCGATAGTATAACACGGCGATAGTATTGCAGGGAACTGTCAGGGCTACGTTCTTTGAATCGTGTATAGATGGCGCGTTATAATGTGACCACAGATTAATATATATGTCCCTATAGAGACTCGGTAGAAGGTGATGTAGGTATTACAAACTTTTAAGATAAGAACTTTTTGAATTATTAACACTATGATATGAGCTGGTCAAAGAGTTTACATTGAAATAACACCAAAGAATTTGTAAATCAAATAGGTAGGTACCTAAACGATGAAATATGTAGAGGGCATACAATTCCAACTTATTGGACATTTACAAACAGTAGTCGAACAGGACAGGACATCGCTTACCTTTCAATCGATATCAAAACAAACTTAACTTATCCGCTGCTTGGCGCCGCGTGTATTGTATCCAGTACAGAGTTTTTTATTCACAAGTATCGCTGCTGCCGTTTCGCAGGGTAATAGGCTGATGGTATTCTAAGTCGGTGACCCCTTAGAGGCGACCGAGGGATAAATCCGACCCAAGTGAATCAGGGTCCTGGAGAAGGAAAACTCCACAACACACACAAATCCGGAACGGGGTCTCCGTTAGGGGCGAGTGACTGGTAATATATCGTGCGGCAGACTACTGCAGCCGACCTGGCTCCACACGTATCGACTCTTCGTTTCTGTGGAGTCAGCCAGGAAGGCCGAGAGGATGGCGTAGGTCTTGGGCAGCTCTGCGCTTTCTATAATTGCGTCCCAAGCAACGCAGTGTCTGTGGAGAGGAAACTTTACCCACGTCACGCGGATAACAATATCCCCGCTTATCAATGCGATTTGCGACATGGAATGTCCGTACTATGAGGACAGGCCTCCCTGACACCTGTGGAGGTTCTTCTACTGACGCACAAGATCTGCGTAAAACTGCCGTAATCGACGCTGAACTACACAGACTGAACTTTGCTGTTTGTGCTTTACAAGAGACCAGACTCCCTGACGAGGGTTCCTTGCGTGAGACACATTGTACATTCTACTGGACACGAACGTCGACTCAACAGATTTCATATGCCCTGCGTAAGAAACATCTTGCATAATTAATAATTATAACCTGGCAAGACAGGGTAACAAATGAGCAAGTTCTAAAGACTGAACAGCTGCCTAGCTTCACCGCTTTGCTTAAGCAGAGACGATTGCGGTGGCTAGGGCATGCATGTGCACCGCATGGAACCTTCCCGACTACCGCGGTGTGTTCTGCTTGGCGCCATAGCTAACGCTAAAAGAGGAGTTGGAAGACCGATGCTACGTTTCAAAGATTGCGCCAAACGAGACATGGCTACATTTGACATCGACCTTCAAAGCTGGGAGAAGCTTGCTGAGAATAGGGATGAATGGAGAAAGCGTGAGTTTGATGGACGTAGAACTCACGATGATGCCTGGTGCGCTGGTCTCGCAAACAAAAGGCAAAAACGACATCTATACATGCATGTGCTAGTCTCCGATTCCACCTTCACTTGTAGAACGTGCGGAAAGTCATGCCGCTCCCGTATTGGCTTATACAGTTATGAAAAATCTTGCCTCAGACACTGAATAAATAAATCATCTGTCACAGACGTATGAGGTCAATTATGATGATGATGATTCTAAGTCAGTACCACGCGTGCCGCTTGCAGATATAAAGTAGGTTAATACAAAGCTTGGTTTTATATCTACAATCAGTTTCCAATATAGCAAAAAATTTCTAAGAGTTTATATTTTATTGAGACCTCTTTGGTGAATATTAATAAGGATGTTTTTCAAACAACGTGTTTGTTATTCAACAAAGACCTTGTTGTAGTTGTAATCAAACTGTGATTGATATAAATAATAAAAGTCCGATTTTCCTGTGCGCCTAGCTACAAAGATTAGACATGGTCAATAAATGCGTTGTACCGGGATGTATTAATACAGGACAACATGTTATTTCCAAAGACCGATGCCTTAGGATAGAAGCAATGAACTTACTTGCATTTGTAAGACTCGAACTACATTGATAACATTGTTGATCCCCCGCGTTGCGTAAGTGATCCTTACACTTACACTATAACTACTTAAATTAGGTACTGACATTTGTATTTATAAGAGGTTGCTTTGCTGGTAATCGTTTTTTTTATAAATTAATCAAAATACACATCTTATTGCAGTTCTAAAAATAATAAATTTTTAAAGGCATGATGTTCCCTTGATTATTTCATTGAGTGAAGCACCTCAAACAAAATCATGTGTATTTTATAACTCAAAAGAAATTGAGCTGCAGCTCATCGGAATCTGAAATGGAAAGTGAAGATCCTCTGCTTGCAGATCCTCAAACTTCAGAAGATTTACAAATTCCTTGGTATTATTACATTGGGACTCTTTGACCGGCCCGTAGTGTTAATGATTTAAAAAGTTCATAACTTAAAAGTTTGTAATACCTACATCACTATCTTCCGAGTCTGGACCATGGACCTAGGAAATACTCCCTTCGGTCCGTAGGGAGCAAATAAAACCTCCTTGATAGGGACATAGGTATATATAGGTAAGTAATCTGTGGTCACATAGGAACGCGCCATCTATACACGATTTGAAGAACGAAGTCCTGACAGTTCCTCATTGTGTAGGGTTTTTCGAACAAAAACTATCGATAGCAGTACTATCGGCAACACTAGCTACTGGAAGATCACAATTCGTCCTTTACCTTCTCGTGTTGTTGGCAGAACTTGAGCATATCGTCGTAGGAGCGGTCGCCGTCGTAAACCGCAAGTAGTTGTCCCGCGGCGAATATCTTGAAGGTGGGCAGCATTTCGACGCCTGCGAAGTCAGCTGTTTTGGGGTTCTCGGCGGCGTCGATCGCGATCACCTGCACCGGGTGGCCTTTCTCCTTCATCGTGGTCGATAGCTTGCTAAACGCCGGCTTCACCGTCGAGCAGTGGCCGCACCCTGGAACAATCGTTTAGATATTGAATACAGGCTGGTGACATAGAAAAGCACTGAATTCCTTATACACGAAGAGTGAACCGGGACTTTGCGTTATCAAGATTTTGTAAAGAAAACTTTCGAACGCAAAAAGCGACTTCATTTTATACCTACTTATACTACCCCTCAATATCGATCGTTAGTCGACTTGGTATCCCACTCGAAGAAGAAGAATATCGTAGCAGCGAACTGTTACGGCTGTAGATAACAAACTCACATGAAGCGTAGAACATGACGAAGGTCGGTTTCTCTGCTCCGATGATGGTCATGAAGTCGTCGTCGGTGGCGAGCCGGACGTTGACCCCGAAGCCTGCTTCCTGGCTCGTCTTGGCCTTGGTCATAAGACGCCCCTATGTACTGCAGTAGATAGTAAACTCACATGAAGCATAGAACATAACGAAGGTCGGTTTCTCTGCTCCGATGATGGTCATGAAGTCGTCGTCGGTGGCGAGCCGGACGTTGACCCCGAAGCCTGCCTCCTGGCTCGTCTTGGCCTTGGTCGTCTTCTCCGCGGCCTGCGTCTCGTGCTCCATCTGTGGTTGGTTTGCTCCGATGATGGTCATGAAGGACGTTGACCCCGAAGCCTCCTGGCTTGTCTTGTCTCTGCTATTTATATATAGCAGTAGCTAGTGAACTCACATGAGGCGTAGAACATGACGAAGGTCGGTTTCTCTGCTCCGATGATGGTCATGAAGTCGTCGTCGGTGGCGAGCCGGACGTTGACCCCGAAGCCTGCCTCCTGGCTCGTCTTAGTTCTGCTATGTATAGCTATAGATAGTGAACTCACATGAAGCGTAGAACATGACAAAGGTGGGTTTCTCTGCTCCGATGATGGTCATGAAGGAGTTGACTATTAGCTCGTCTTGGCTGTGGACGGACATCTTATGTATAGCAGTAGAATCTACTGAGTAGGTAGTAAACTCACATGAGGCATAGAACATGACAAAGGTAGGTTTCTCTGCTCCGATGATGGTCATGAAGTCGTCGTCGGTGGCTAGTCGGACGTTGACCCCGAAGCCTGCCTCCTGGCTCGTCTTGGCCTTGGTCGTCTTCTCCGCGGCCTGCGTCTCGTGCTCCATCTGAGTGTGAATGTACGACACGAAGTCTGCCTCCTGAAAGTGCAAAAAAAATGGTAAGGCAATGACGAGAATTCGAAAAATAAGTTCACGCGACCTTAGGCCTGTTTTATATTCTTTGGTTTAGTCTTAAATAGCACAATTTTTACAATGACCATTACTTAGTATGACAGATTTCAAGAAAAGTATTGTATTTACTTAATATCCGTAAACGAAATTATCCGAAACTTACGGATAATCCTATGTGTTTGTATCCATACCCGAAACCGATATTGTAATTTTTCAATATCAGTATCCGAAAACGTAACTGATTTTTCATTTCCATAACATACCTGGTGTAAACACACCTAGGTTTTGTCGTTTATTGTTCAGTACACTGACCTTCCTGTCTGCGTTGTAGTCGTCGACGTGTTTGTCGAAGTAGGTGGAGTACTTGATGGTGGGGTAGCGCGAGGCCAAGTTACGCCGGTCGCAATGCTTAGATACTAAGCGACTAGCGTAACTTGGCCTCCCACTTAGGCCGGTCATGACACTATAATTTTGAAAGGACTTTAGTTGTTGTCGTTTTTTAGCACACTCACCTTCCTGCCTGCGTTGTAGTCATCCACCTGCTTGTCGAAGTAGCTGAAGTACTTGATGGTGGGGTACCCGCGCACGTCGTAGTTGGCGCACAGTTGCTGGTGCGAGGTGCAGTCCACCGCCGCGAATAAGACCATCAGCTCGGTCGCGAACCTCTCCGCCGCCCGCACGAACTCGGGCTTTGTGCTTTTGCAGTGGCCGCACCCTGGAGCAAGGAAAAAATGCAAGGTTTCAGGGACAATGTAATGAAAACTTTGCAGGCGTGCTCAGACCATGAAACTGACAACTTTTCCCATTGAACATATGGTGGTAAACGGAAAAAACCGACCTCCCAAACAAAATTCACGATCAGCTGACTGACTTTGTATGGAAAATCAAGTTCTTTTTCGTTTACCACAATATATTCCGTGGGAATGTTGTTCCGTTTCATGGCCTGAGCGCGCCTGCAAAGTTTTCGTCACACCATCCCTTTACATCCCGTATAACTTGGAAGTTAATCTTATCTTACTTAGCCTGATTCGTCCCACTGATGGGCAAAGGCCTCCCTTTTCTTTTTTCACTTCTTTTCCGCTCTGAGCCGCCAAAGTTGAGGGTAAACCATAGAGATCGCATCAACAATATACAGGCAATATACAGCTACGCTCGATACGCGTATCATCATCAAATAGACGAGAAAACCAAGATAAATCAAATGCATTGACCAATAACTTATGTTAATGTACTCAGACTAAAACTTGGACAAAAAGATCACGGATGGTTGCAAATCGGATTTTTGGGCTCACTTTATAATGTTGACGGACTATTTCTACACGCTAGGAACTATAATAAAACATGCTTACATGGTGCGTAGAACATGACGAGCGCGTGCTTGGCCTTGCGCAGCGTGTTGCGGAAGGTCGCGGCGTCGAGGTGGCGCACGGACGAAGCCTCCTCGGACCACGGCTTATTGCTTACATGGGGCTTACAACATGCTTATTGCTTACATGGGGCTTACAACATGCTTATTGCTTACATGGGGCTTACAACATGCTTATTGCTTACATGGGGCGTAGAACATGACGAGCGCGTGCTTGGCCTTGCGCAGCGTGTTGCGGAAGGTCGCGGCGTCGAGGTGGCGCACGGACGAAGCCTCCTCGGACCACGGCTTATTGCTTAAATGGGGCTTTCAACATGCTTATTGCTTACATGGGGCTTACAACATGCTTATTGCTTACATGGTGCGTAGAACATGACGAGCGCGTGCTTGGCCTTGCGCAGCGTGTTGCGGAAGGTCGCGGCGTCGAGGTGGCGCACGGACGAAGCCTCCTCGGACCACGGCTTATTGCTTACATGGGGCTTACAACATGCTTATTGCTTACATGGTGCGTAGAACATGACGAGCGCGTGCTTGGCCTTGCGCAGCGTGTTGCGGAAGGTCGCGGCGTCGAGGTGGCGCACGGACGAAGCCTCCTCGGACCACGGCTTATTGCTTACATGGGGCTTACAACATGCTTATTGCTTACATGGGGCTTACAACATGCTTATTGCTTACATGGTGCGTAGAACATGACGAGCGCGTGCTTGGCCTTGCGCAGCGTGTTGCGGAAGGTCGCGGCGTCGAGGTGGCGCACGGACGAAGCCTCCTCGGACCACGGCTTATTGCTTACATGGGGCTTGCAACATGCTTATTGCTTACATGGGGCTTACAACATGCTTATTGCTTACATGGTGCGTAGAACATGACGAGCGCGTGCTTGGCCTTGCGCAGCGTGTTGCGGAAGGTCGCGGCGTCGAGGTGGCGCACGGACGAAGCCTCCTCGGACCACGGCTTATTGCTTACATGGGGCTTACAACATGCTTATTGCTTACATGGGGCTTACAACATGCTTATTGCTTACATGGGGCTTGCAACATGCTTATTGCTTACATGGGGCTTACAACATGCTTATTGCTTACATGGTGCGTAGAACATGACGAGCGCGTGCTTGGCCTTGCGCAGCGTGTTGCGGAAGGTCGCGGCGTCGAGGTGGCGCACGGACGAAGCCTCCTCGGACCACGGCCTATTGCTTACATGGGGCTTGCAACAGGCTTATTGCTTACATGGGGGTTACAACATGCTTATTGCTTACATGGTGCGTAGAACATGACGAGGGCGTGTTTGACTTTGCGCAGCGTGTTGCGGAAGGTCGCGGCGTCGAGGTGGCGCACGGACGAAGCCTCCTCGGACCACGGCTTATTGCTTACATGGGGCTTACAACATGCTTATTGCTTACATGGGGCTTACAACATGCTTATTGCTTACATGGGGCTTGCAACATGCTTATTGCTTACATGGGGCTTACAACATGCTTATTGCTTACATGGTGCGTAGAACATGACGAGCGCGTGCTTGGCCTTGCGCAGCGTGTTGCGGAAGGTCGCGGCGTCGAGGTGGCGCACGGACGAAGCCTCCTCGGACCACGGCCTATTGCTTACATGGGGCTTGCAACAGGCTTATTGCTTACATGGGGTTACAACATGCTTATTGCTTACATGGTGCGTAGAACATGACGAGCGCGTGCTTGGCCTTGCGCAGCGTGTTGCGGAAGGTCGCGGCGTCGAGGTGGCGCACGGACGAAGCCTCCTCGGACCACGGCTTATTGCTTACATGGGGCTTACAACATGCTTATTGCTTACATGGGGCTTACAACATGCTTATTGCTTACATGGGGCTTGCAACATGCTTATTGCTTACATGGGGCTTACAACATGCTTATTGCTTACATGGTGCGTAGAACATGACGAGCGCGTGCTTGGCCTTGCGCAGCGTGTTGCGGAAGGTCGCGGCGTCGAGGTGGCGCACGGACGAAGCCTCCTCGGACCACGGCCTATTGCTTACATGGGGCTTGCAACAGGCTTATTGCTTACATGGGGGTTACAACATGCTTATTGCTTACATGGTGCGTAGAACATGACGAGCGCGTGCTTGGCCTTGCGCAGCGTGTTGCGGAAGGTCGCGGCGTCGAGGTGGCGCACGGACGAAGCCTCCTCGGACCACGGCTTCTCGGGCGGCGGGGGGGGCGGCGGCTCTTGTGGGTCCTGGCAATATTCAATACAAAATTTTTAAAGTTAGGTATCATTTATTAATACAAAATAAAATTTAAAAATACACAAATTAAAACAAACCCACCGCCACCGTAGTGTAAAGGTAACACGTCTGACCCGGCTTGTCAGAAGACTTGGGCTCGAATACCATCAGTGGCGGTTTTTTACCACTTGTTTCGTTTGTATTAACTTTGTAACCAAAAAGTTAATAAAACCACAAATTTAAAAAATCCCTCCAGCGCATCTCCGCGAGGCAAAGTGTCCAAAAGGTTGGTAGCATTCCCTTTTCGGATTGTTAAACTTAACGTACGTAACGTAGGTAGATCGTTAACTGCAGTTTCTTAAAAATCATGTACGTAGCAGAAGTGATTGACAAATATGGTCCCCAGGAATCGAACTAAGGATATTTATACCAACAACTGCTAAATCACGGAAGCCATACTGAATTACATTACGGAATTACGGTACACGCATAACTCGCACAAGTTCATTACCATCCTGAAATATGCCCCTCTTTGTCGCACACGCCGATATACTGGCAAGTGCGATAAGGATGCGCATACTTCAGGATGGTAATGAACTCGCGTACTGTATGTATAGATACTTAAATAAACTGACTGATAAGAGTTTGGCAGTTCTGGTCATATCTTTCCCGTGGGTGTCGTAAGGGAGGTTCAACCACTGGATGAATTTCGCAATCACATTGCAACATCTCGCATTGCGCTCACCAACCCGCCTGCCAAGCTTGGTGAGTATGGCAAATACCCCCATACTAGGGGGAGGCCCACGTTCAGCAGTGGACTTTATTGTGGCTGTTATAGTAGTTCTGTACTAACCTTGATGAAACTGACAATCTGATCCTCCTGACGGGCGTGGCCAGCATCGTACTGGTACTCGCCCTTGCGGAAGTACTTGAGCGTGGGGTACCCCTTCACCTCGAAACGGGACGCTAGGCTCGGCTCCTTAGTGGCGTCCACTGCCGCCAGAATGCCATTTATCTGGTCTCACTAATAAGTATGGCAGTTCTGTACTTACCTTGATGAAACTGACAATCTGATCCTCCTAACGGGCGTGGCCAGCATCGTACTGGTACTCGCCCTTGCGGAAGTACTTGAGCGTGGGGTACCCCTTCACCTCGAAACGGGACGCTAGGCCCGGCTCCTTGGTGGCGTCCACTGCCTGGCTATTATATTAGTTCTGAACTTACCTTGATGAAACTGACAATCTGATCCTCCTGACGGGCGTGGCCAGCATCGTACTGGTACTCGCCCTTGCGGAAGTACTTGAGCGTGGGGTACCCCTTCACCTCGAAACGGGAGGCTAGGCTCGGTTCTTTAGTGGCGTCCACTGCCGCCAAAATGCCATTTATCTGATGACAAAAAAACATGCATCTTTATTTTTTCTGGGTGGTTACAATTAAAGTATGGGACACCGGGTTTTTGAGCACTGCGGGAACTAGCAAGGGCCATACGAAATGTCGTTAAGCGTCTGTCCGGCTACTTCGCGCATTCCGCAGCGCTCTTACGACATATGGGTCAGAACTAAGTATGACCCATCTATATCAAAACATAACATCTGGAATAAAGCCTAGCAAAAACACATAACACACAAACAGCCAAAAAACAAACAGAACAGTAGGTAAAATTACGAAAGAATCCACATCATTTTATATGGGATTTTATGCATAATTTAAACCGGATGGCATAATTTAAATATGTGAATACGAAGAGCTTATCGCCAGTCTCTAAGCAATGTTTTTTTTATATACCGACCGACGTGTTGAATTATCTCCACTAAATTTCAAATCAAATGTCATTTGAATTTACCTTTTGGGTCTTTATTTTTGTAGCCGCTTTTTCGAATTCAGGTTTGATCCTCTTGCAGTGTCCGCACCACGGGGCGTAAAACACAACTAAAGCGTGCTCCGCTTTTGCCAAAACGCTATCGAACGTCTCCCCTAGAAAACAAACAGATTAACATATTAAACATGGTAGGAAAGCACCACCTACAATCGAGGCCATATTTGAAGAGTCCCTTATCTTTGGGATTCATCAATCAATCATTAATAGACCATGTGACCATAGAACCAAGACATAGGAGCCAAGACAAACTTTGTCAGTTTACCGGCTACCATTAAAATGTATTAAGTAATGTTTTTTATAACAAACGATTAATCCATCTAATCAGATAGATTCTATGTATCAAACCATTTCGGAAAAACACAGCCCGATCCACCTTCCCGTGATTGAACTGGTTGTTTGAATAACCACACAAAAAATTCTCTGGTGAGCCCTCGCTCCTAACCAAGCCGACCGGTGTAACTTTGATGGCCCGGGGCTGCAAATGAAGTCCATCCCACCTCCTATCATAAGCAAAATATCGGTAATATACGCTAATTAATTGTTTAACAGTATATTGCACACTAGATAACACACAGCGCAGGAAAAACAACAAAAACAAAACTTAGCTCCTCTATTTTCTTGGTATGTGCCAGTATGTGCCTTACAAAAATTACCTTGCAGTCTCAATGCGGCAATTATACTTTTCATTACCATACTTGGGCAATCTTCGACATGAGTGTAGCAGAAAACGAAATGACCAGAATTGAGAACAGTAAAAACAATGATAAATAATATAAAATAAAATTATAAAATAACGAAAATAACATTATGATATGACGTTTCGAAATAAATAAGGATGACACTTGGATGACAGAAATAAGATGCTTCTCGCGTGACACAAAATGTCTTTTACACTTGGTTTCTGACCTGGGTTTCTGACAAGCGAGCTGACAAGTCTCTAAAGATTATACACCGTTTAAGGTTTTATTATGAAGTTTCAATACAGTACGCGCATGAGTTCTTGGCCATCGGGGAATGAGGAGGCGCGCGGGGGCGGCGCGCCCCGCGGATACCCAACTACCCGCATTCGCCCGCAGTCGAGTGATGGGAAAAAAGTGTGTCACAAAGTTGTCGATATTTTGTCGTTATGTTGTGTTTTGTGTAGAAACCATAAATACTTCTTTAATATTATTGACAAACAGTGAAGTTACAGTTCGAACAAGCTATGGTTAAAAAGGCCCCTTTAATAAGCAAATGTCTCGAGACATATACATTTTAGTTACTTTGTTTTAAAGAAACCTGCCCTTAGTTTATAAAGACCTATTCAACGATACCCTACCTACTCAATATTGTAGGAAAAACAACCCATTAACTAATAACTATGAGTAGTCTGAACTGAACTGTTCGGCAACAATTCTCGATATCGACATCAACATGAATTAGTCACAGCACTACCGCATTCCTCAACATGGTCATGAACTCATGCGCGTACTGTACATGTGCGTGCGCATTTAGGGAGGTCTTTTAAAATAGATATATTTTTGTGATATTTTTTAAATAACTCTCGCAATGCGCACGCACACGTATAAAATGAACTCGCTTTTTGAGTTTGTCTGTCTGTCGTGGAATTTGCTAACTTCTCCTAAACCACGCAACGGATTTTGATGCGGTTTTTTTGTAATAGGTAGACTGATTCAAGGGAAAGGTTCATATGTATAACACATGGCGGGACAATGCCTTTTTCCAGCGGGAAAATGAGTTGAAGGGGATGAAACCGCTAACGTTCCATTAGTATATTATGGCATTTTCTCCGCGTGAGTTTTTCCTCACAATTCTGTACTTACATTATCAACATTATACAAGTATTCGCACAGGCGGTAAATGCGAATAAAATTCACTTTGCGGACAGGAGCTAAACACTGGAAAAAAAACGCTTTCAGCACAAAATTTTATACTTATTTATACCGCGAAAATGTCTTTCTCACGGAAAAAGGAGCTAAAACCTCTGGATGGTTAGCTAGTTATTTGATTAGCTTTAGTCAAAGTAATCGTATGCACCAAAATGATTTTACTTAGTCTAAATAACTGTATGTACCTGTTAGATGTACGACGTCGCTATCTTGCGACCAGCTCTCATCCACCACCTCCTTCTTCTTCTGTTGCATCTGACTGGTGGGATCCCTCATGAAGTCTACTATAGCCTGCCTTTTGTTTTCGCCATTGTATGGGAACTTTAGCTGACCTTTTCTGTAGACAAACAAAGTACATGTATGAAAAATATACGGTTTTACTTTTTATTCTAAACAATGTCAACTTCTATTTATAACTAGTCAAAAAAGTTAAGATGCGAGCCACTTACTCATAGTATAACAAAGTAGGAAAGCCAGTTATGTTGTAGACTTGTCTAATTTTAGAATTTCCTGGTTTTGCCACATCAATTGCAGCCAAAAGTGCTTCACCCTGTAACCAAATAATAAAATAAAATACTCATGAAACATTATGTTTGCTTTTTATGAGAAAGAAAGTGACAGAATAAGGATTTCTTAGTTATGTAGGAAATGTGACACAATGATAAAATCAATAAAATATATAAAACTTGCAGTTTTATTAATTTGATAGGCGCGTCCACACCAAGCGATGCTGTTTGCGTGCTCATTACCTCGCGCGGCATACGACCAAAAATTTACGCGCGGGCTGAGCCAAAATCTACGCGCCTCAGAAGTTTGTTAATTAATTTATTTAGGCGTCCAAATTGGCCCAAACTTGGCTCGCCTGCGCACGAACGTATGCCGGGCGAGGCGATGAGCACGCGAGCAACCTCGCTTCGTGTGGTCGCGCCAAATTTTGCGTAAGTCCGCGTGACGCAGCGCACGCCCTTAGTGGTGCAGTTTTTCTGTGTTGTGCGTATTGTTCAACTGTGGTAACTCACCTTCAGATCTGCAGCAGCTTGAACATACTCTGGCTTCAAAGTCTTGCAGTATCCACACCACGGAGCATAGAACATTACCATACTCTTCTTATAAGCAGCTGCCCCTCTTTTGATGAACTTGTTTAAAGCCTGTAAATTCATAAGATTAAATTATAGCACCTATAAACCCTTTCAGTTAAACTGTTTGGTTTGCCTGATAGGTAAACAACTTTATAAATTTTTCTGGTATAGGTGGTTTCCATAAAAGATTTTTTTGACAATAGTCATGGTATACATTTTTAATTATAAGTAAGTTAATTTCAGATTTTATATACCACACCATTCTTACTGTTGTTTACATCATTAAAATAGTAACTAAATTATCTTTGGCCATTGTGAAACCAGTTATACTAGCAGGAAATAGCAAAGATCATATCAATGTGATATCTTACATTGTCCATACAAATAATAATGAATGTAATTGATAAGAGCTCAACTATCCCACCACCAAGCATGGCAAATACCCATCAGTAAGAGATGACAGAGAATACAATCCTGGGATTTTTCTATGAAAGATCCTGGGATCTCAGTCTTAGTTCATATAAAAAAAACCAGGATTGTATCCCCTGCTCATGAAGGACTATGCTCATGGTGGACAAAGTAATTAACCTTTACACAGCCACAGTTGACCTGCTTTCCCCTAGATTTGTCCTCAGTGCCATGGTTGACTATAGGCAACAACATAATTTAAACAAAAGCGGCCAAGAGCGTGTCAGACACGCTCACAAATAGGGTTTTGTAGTCAACGTTTATATATCAGGTCTTTAAGCGTCACAAAGTTAATTTTGTTGCTGGTTTGTTTGCAGCTGTATGATTACCAACCGCAAATTGAAAAACTTTAATATTTCCTTAATCTTAAGTGGTACAGTATTTGTTATAGTTTTCATGGTAACTTCATATTAAGAACTATATTCCATATTTTTTTCAAATTTTTAGCTTGCATACTTTGGAAGTTACAGCTGGAACAAATTATAGCTCAAAAACGGCCCTTTTAAAAGCAAATATCTCGAGACAGAAACATTTTAGAGACTTTGTTTTAAAGAAACCTCACCTTAGTTTTAAAAGACCTATTTAACAATACCCTACTCAATATTAAGGGAGAAAAAAAACTTTTTTGCCCCCCATGAAAACATTTGAAATATTTTTTTTGCAACATTTCTAAATTTGGGTCAACACAATCTGTCTTCACACCAAATTTGATGTTGATAGCTCCAAAACTGACGAAGTTATGAGGGTGCGGCATACAGACAGACAGACAGACTTGATGAAATTATAAGGGTTTCTAGTAAACTACGAAACCCTAAAAATGCTAATAAACTGGCAATTTAAAATCTTGACCTTTTATGTATTTAGCATACTTTATTTATGCTTTCAGTTTAAACTTTTGCAGTTGGATACATATTTGACTAGTAATAATGAAAATCTTGATTATTTTTGAAACTATAATACATTATTTTTTGCTTTTGTGCTTGGTGTGGGTTAACTAACTAACTGCAGTATAAAAACTTCTTACATCTCCATCAGCTAAGTGGAAGACTTCTGTGGCTGCTGGGTCTTCTTCCCAGGGCAGGTCTCCAGTGGGATCCCGTAGGAAGTTTGTCATTGATGCAACTGTCTCCCCTCTGTCATAATCCTTGTGGAACTCTCCATCTTTATAGTGCTTCAGATAGTGGGACTTCTCCGATCCAACTTTAAGCTTTTTACACAGCTTTTTCCCTTCACTGAAATGAAATATGTATGTGTTACATACAACAGACTGACTGGTTGTTTTTTTATGTAAGCAAGACAGATATTTTGGCAGTCGTTTGAGAAAGCACGTAAAGTTTCAGATTGGTGTCATTGACCTGAGAGGGGCTACCCCAGAGACTTACTTGCTGCTACAGTCCAACAAAACAAGTGTCGCCTTCCCTTTCATGACTTCCGCAGCGTCATGAAGGGCGTCGACGACACTCTGCGCCTCTTTCGGTTTATTCACGAACAACACCAACACATTCGTCTTAGTCCTCAACAACTTCTTGAACTCTTTCAAGTCGTCGATGTCTGTTACTACAAACGTTTTCTGTTTCCTTGCTTGTACTGATATTTGTACTAATATAATTAATAAGAGAGTCAAGATCTGAAACGTAAAAATATGAAATTAATTCAGGAAATAACATTTATCGGCCGAAACATTGGATAACCCATGAAATACCGAAAACCGGCATGTCCAGTTTCGTGTGATAAAATCTTTACCTCCCAATTAAAGTTACGCCGCATGATTAAATGTTAAAGTATACTTATCACTAGCACGCTAATTATCTTTTATTAACAGTTTCACGGTATAAAATTATTTCAAAACATGATCAAAATTCGCTTGAGCTGGCAAAACCGCAAAGCAGTGTTCCCAAACCAAAAATAATAATTTCGGTAGATTCTCAGTCGAAAAATCGGTAGAATTCGGTAGATTTTGAAAATGAGCAAAATGAAGTCTTTTTTTGCAATTCGCGAACAAATACAATCAAAAAACGAACCGAAATTGCACTGGTAACGTGCGCGACGGTGATGGCCATAAAAGTGCGTGCGTAACGTCGCGCGGTTTGTTCCCGCGAAATCGCACGTAGTTCACTCGCTTCATCTGAATCGCTTGAAGAAAACTGAACTTTACGCAAGGATCATCCAAATTTGGATAAAATTCATGAAAATAGAAGGGTGTGGCGTACATTTCTAAGCAAAAACCCCAAAATCTGAAAAATCGGTAGAGATTTGTCTCAATTCGGTAGATCGGTAGATTAAGTCCCAATTCGGTAGATCTACCGAAAAATCGGTAGGTTTGGGAACACTGCCGCAAAGTGGCAGCTGGCAGCAGGCAGGCAAACGATGAAATATATAAATGATTTAATAAACAGGGATAGAGCTAGAAAAATGTTCGGAGAATGTTCATGTTTTTTCTCTTTTTCGCACAGTATTTATAGCAAAAATAAGCGGAATTTCGTACACGTCAAAGATTCTAGTAGTGTTGTGGTAGTGTTACATACTTGTCGAAAGTCGATATGATTCTGAAATCATAATCATATCATATTATAAAAAATCATCAGCTCAGCGTAATTTTTATAAAGCTCGATAAATTATAGTACTTATACGCAAAAATAATATATTTCTAAAAAGTACCCTTTTAGCAGCACTCCGTTTAGCCTGAATACAAAAGAACAAATCCCGAGTGGTAGCGGCTAAGAATTTCGTGTGGTAGTAGCTAACAATTCTGCTACCCCTTTTCAAAGAGGGTTGACGTCAGGTAGAAAGTTACGATTTCATGTTACCGTGTATGGCAGTTTAGGCTCTAGCCTCTTCGTTGATGAATCGGACAGCCTCAGGCAAGACATTTTTTAAAAGATGGAAATCCAGACAGTTGATAACTTAGTTAGAATATCAACTTGAAACATTTTAGAATCGTTTGGCTCACTCTTGAAAATCTGGGGAAGAGTAATTTGTGATGTGAGCTTGAACTTTGCCGTCGCAGCACTTATCAGAAAGTTCACACTTACACAGCTTTGGGTTCCATCTGCTCGCACTATTATAATAAACTCAAGGAGCCTCACCACAAAAAAGTTAGACAAAATGTTGAACGATGGTGTAAAATAAAACTTCGTACCAAAAAAAATAGTCACGCGTTCAACGCTCGTCTAACTTTTTGTGGTAAGGCCCAAGATAATCAACATTGTATGACAAATCAGAACCCAGTGCTGGTGACAGTGACAGCCGTTATAAATGAATATTGGCTTGATTAGTGCTGAGAAGTACTTAAGCAATTTTGAAATGTTTCAAGTTGACTGTCCAGTTCCTCTCATATAGTTTGGCACACCAATAACGAAATACCTGCATTAACTTAAATACTCTGTAGAAGATAAATTCTGTAAAATCTTGCGTAATAGAATAGCTATTGATAGTTCTAAATCAGATTAATTTAAAGTAATACAGAGATTGTAAGTGATTTGAAAAATTTAACGCAATGTGGTAAAATATTTGTTTGTTTTCTGATTTAATTAAAATTTTTGTTTAAATGCCATTGGGACCTTTAGTATGGACAAAATACCCACTGCGAACATTAATGAATTATGCCTCATTTTAAAGCCTAAGCCGCCTAGTTATAGCAGGTAAAGGCGCATTTTTGTGAGGGATATATCTTAACACTATACTCCAGATTAGCCGCCTAGTCGCTAACAGCTTCGAAAATGCCCTTCAAGGGCCACCAGCGCCCCGCAAATGGGTCGCGAATGTTTACCCGCACGAACCCGCAAGCCACCTTGCAGCACGTTACGGACGAACTCGCGGCTTCGTGCCATCCCTCGACGCCATCCACGCTGGGATCAATGGACCCCCGCTGGTCTCTTCGCCGCCGCGCGCCTATTACCGCCGCTGCCTGCTTCTCCCTCGCCGTCTCCGCTGTCCCAGCGTGAGCCTAGGGACAAAAATCACCTCGACCTGCTTGCCCTACAGCGCGCCTGAACGCTCTCAGGGAGAGTGCTATAGCCGTACAGGTGGGAGCGCAGACCGCGCAGAGCGCCGAGTGCCGAGAAGCGCGCAACATGGATCAACCTCACCGACCCCGCCGAGAACCCGCACGGTTCCGGCTATGAGGGTCATGCCGCCGCTGCCCAGCCCCCTGCTGAACAGCTCGGGTACTGGAGACAGCCCAGCGATGACATCACAAATATCCTATGCATCCACGCTAACGACGCCGAAGCCTGCCCCCAACAAGCCCAGAAAAGACGCCATCAAAACGCCGCCACCTGCACCCAAGACATCCATGAAGATGACTGGGTGCATAAAGAAGCCGTCGCCTATAGAAGTCGAACTGCTCCCGAACTGGAGCCACCACTTCGCCGAGGTAAAAAAGGAGCTTTGTCATGCGCCAAACGTGCGGCCCTATTGGCCTACAGGGTTCTGATTCCTGGCGCAAGGCGAACAGGAATTCCGCGTATACAAGCGCTACCTAATCGCGCTGGAGGGCTCCGGTACCGAAATGTCCTGGTCCGCCTACGCAACCCCGAAGGAGCGGCCAGCCAAGTTCACGATCAGAAGCCTCCCCGTGGACACGGACACGGACACAGACACCGAAACGGACACGGACACGGACACGGACACGGAGATAATCAAGAAGGAGCTGACCACCCTGGGCTACGAGGTGGACTACATGCGCCCCATCAAGGCTCGCGGAGAACACCCATTGTGTATCTACTTAGCCCAGCTTATCCGCACGCCAAAACTCACCCCGGGCATATACAACGTCACAGAGCTAATGTGAATGCTCGGCGTGAAGATCGAGTGATGGCGTGGAAAATCAGGGCACTCCACAATGCCATCGATGCTAGCTATTCCGGACAGCTATACCGGCACTGTTACCGTAAGCTGCCATGCGTGATCTGGGGCGGCAAACATCCCGCCCGGAATTGCAGAAGACTCCGAGAAAAACCGGCCGCATGTACTAACTGTGGAGGATCGCACCCGGCTAACAGCCTCGATTGCCCCGTACTGCGCCATGAAGTACGGAACAAGAGCACAGCGCTTCTACGAAGACGGAGGCTACACCGCAGTAGGAAACCAACGCAGCTGGATCCCTTATGGCGGCTGCCAAACGGCCCCTCTGAAACTTCGACGACAAAGAAGCGGAAGCCGAGGAGGCGTAGGAGGCGAGCAACGTCCCCGCCGCCCCCAGGACGGGAAAGCACCGGGCCAGCCACGTCAAGAGTCACCCACGGGTCCGTTTGGATGTGGTCGGCTCCCCTCAGGGCACACCTCAGGGGGAAAAGCTGAAGCCCCCGGCCCTAAGACAAGAGAGCGCACGAGAAGCTGTCCTAGAAGAGGACAGAAAGATCCTGATCACGGGGGCGGACGCGACTATTATCTTCGAAAAGAGCCTCCAGCGACTCGAACCATAAGGCGGGGTCATGGCTGCCAGGGATAAACCGGAGGCTCTGGGATCCAGATAGGCTGCTCTGGATGGTGCTGTCGAGCACAGTGTCAGACTGTGCTCGACAGCTGTGTGACGTCACCTGTCCACATCCATATAGTGTCATAGCTGTATTTTTATTTAAAAAGTATAGTACAAAGAGGATTTTATTGAAAGTAGCGTTGTATACCATGAAAATCTTAAAATAGAAAAATATATAATTATTTAGACTTTCCCATGGAATTTTAGAAAAATACCAACTTATATAGGTAATACCTAGATAAATCTAATATTGAATTGAATTTATTTATTATCAGAAGTACAATAATTCTTAAATCTAGTACATAGCCCCACAAAACCACTTCAGGGGTTTGTCTGTGGGATCGCCGTGTCTCACAAAAGTTATAAGTTAAACAAATGCAAAAGAAACTTATTATCAAAACTTATTTGAGTTAGGTACAAGTACAATCAGTTAAATTTTTTTGTATGAAGTCACAAATTAGACAATAAATATTTCTTAAGTTTGGACGCAAACCTGTTTTTATTTGTTTCTTGTCTTATATCTGTAGGCAAAGTATTCAATAAATATGGGATACGCTTATCAAGCATTCTATCTCCGAAGTAGTTATTTACTCTGGGTACCTCATATTTGCCCACAGATACAGACTTGGTACAATGGTCATGAGCTACAAGTTTAAGATTCTCCGTCTACTATGGTTATTTAAAAGTATCAAGTATTTATGTTTTAAACTTATGGGTAAAATTTTACATATTTTGAATAATTTATTATAATCCCTTTACAGCTATCTTTTGTCTTTTTATTTACTAGCATCTTTAAAAACCTGATTTGAATGGACTCTAATTTTTGAATGTTGGTTTTAAATGTTAATCCATAGCAGTCAAGAGAATAACTTAAAATAGAATCAACTAGAGAAAGATATAGACATTTCAGAGTACTTAAAGGAACTCTGAAACTTAAGTGATAGAATCTGCCAAGCAATGATCTGAGCTTATTACATATAAAGTCTACATGGGAAAGAGAAAAATTATTATCTATTTTGACTCCTAGATAGGTTATACAATTGATACGTTCTATTGGTTTACAGTTACAGTTAATATAATTGTTATGTATACAATCAAAGCTATGAGTGTAAATGTTAGGATTTGTTTCTGATAAGCGTAGATAAGGTGAATGTATAATTAACAACTTAGTTTTGTCTGCATTGAGTACGATACCATTGTCGTGAGACCACTTCACTACCGAATTCACATCCTCCTGGACGAGGCGACAAGTTTCCGCGAGATCAGTGCCGGCGCGCAATGCACACAGGTCGTCAGCGAACATGTGTGCCGAGCAATGGCGTAGTACACCGCACAAGCTATTAACGTGCATTAAGTAGCACACAGGTCCGCATCCAGAGCCTTGCGGTACCCCGCACGTCACCCCCCTCGCGTCACTGAACTCCTCTCCTACTTTAACTCTGTATGAGCGCGAAGTGAGGTAGTCACGGAACCAGCTGTTCAGCGGCTCCCTCACTCCACACTCATCCATAGCATTAAGTAGGGTCTCCGTTTCAAGGGTATCGAACGCCTTTTTGAAGTCAAAGAATACAGCAACCACAAAGTTTTTATCATTTAGATATCCATTTATTTCGTCAGTGAATCGAGACAAAAGTGTGTTGGTGCTTTTTCCTTTTTGAAATCCATGTTGACAATCAACTAATACATTGTTGCTTTGCAAGTAAGTACTCAAACGGTTAACAACACACTTTTCCATAATCTTATCAATACTAGACAGTATAGCTATAGGTCTGTAGTTTCTATAATCCTTGTGTTCTCCTTTTTTATAAATTGGACGCACTATAGCTTCTTTTAACATACTAGGAAATAGACCATTTTGTACGCTCAAATTGACTAGGTTAGAGATCACTGGACTTACTTTATCTACTAATACTTTTAAATCGGACATGCGTACAAGATCACTGCCTGGAGATTTGTTTTATCCATTTGTTTTATTACTCGCATAACATATTGACTATCTACAGGCTGCCATCTCATACTCATGTTCAAATTTGTTGTATAAGTTGTTCTATCTAGTAACTTAATATCACATTTGTGTTTAATACACTCAATTTCTTCAGAAAAAGTACACGAGAATTTATTACATATGTTTTTTGTTGTTTCATTAATTCCCATGTTCCCTAATATTACTCTATCTAAACATTGTTTCTCCTTCCTAGTAAAATATTTATTCTGTCCCATAGTTTTTTGATATTATTATTACAGTCTAATATACATTGCATGTCATATTTATTCCTACTTTTAAATATTAGTTTATGGCATTTATTTCTGAATTTAGTATAATTAAGACGTTTAACCATATTTTTAGGGTCATTACTCCACACTATGAATAATCTATCTCTTTCTAGTACCATATTTTTCAAATCATTACTAATCCAGGGCTTATTATCTCTATTAGAGTGAGAATGGTCTCTATTCTACAGGTTAGCCATTTTAAATCTCCAAAGTTAAAATCACTAAGTTAAAATGGTTAAAATTAGCAATTTTAAGTTGTGCTATTCCAAAAAAGCCCTGTTTTAGACAATTAAACAGAGGTTTTTGACAGGACTATATTCGATTTTGACAAGGATATAATTACTAAAATCGGTGTTGCAGTTTTTATTAAAGATGGTTAAGGTAAAATTTGAAATAAACAAATAACTGAATTTTATTTCTTTTTTAAATAACTCATGCTAATTTATGTTCGCATCTATATTTTTAAGTAGCGAAAAATAGTTTTATTTGTATTTCACACGATTTGGTGAAATATAAGCGTAATTAAATGGCAAACCCTTAATTAATAAATATGTCCTGTCACTTTCAAACCCAGCTGTAAACGTTAAATTATTTCGAACTTTAACTTGTTGGTTCGTTGGACTGTGCGAAGTGTTGTGAAACAAGAGTTCCTCCTCAAACCTCAGCCTCAAACATAGAAGAAGAAAGACTTTACTAAGAAAACGATTGATTGGTTTGTCAGTGAAAAAATAAAAATGTGAGTTTATCGTCTCTTCTGATCGGGATACAGTTAATATCTTGTGGCGAACCCTGGGTAGGGAGGGACCGGTTTAACTCTATTTTTGATAAAAGTCCTTCTCTGTGGTCTTTCTGTTTGCTGAACACCCCTTTGTAAGCCCGCACCGCACGGCATTAGTGCTTGCTTAATCATCATTTTGTTTGTTTTCAGCATTATGGCAGAAAGTCGTAAACGTATTAATAAAGCCCAGCAGGAGCTTTTAGTTGAACTCCTGTCACAGAATATAATTCTGGCAAGAGGTAAGCATTCATTTACACACAAATTACCTATAGTGTTTGACATATCTTGTAGCTCTTTAATTATTGCAATCAGAACAGAAGGCTTAACATGCCCTTCGAAGCTGGAAACCATTTATACGTCTATCAGGCAGTTCTACCTGCAACTTTCTTATCATACACTCCCTCCCTGAGAACAAACTAGAGAACTATAGATCCCCAGAATAATAATTCAGTGAGTGGCATTTGGTGCTCAGAGACCAAGGAATTCATCAGGCAGTAAGGCCAGCACCTGAGAAACAAAAGTGCAGAAACCATGGCATGTGTTATACATAATTATAAACCTTCTTCTTTAATCCCTCTATGCATTACGAAAACGGCATCAAAATCCTTTGCGTGGTTTACAGATAGAGAAATAAGCGACTTCATTTTATACTATGTATTGATACTTATGTTTTGTAAATAACAACAAGAAAAATATAATGCTTTTATGTACTAATCACTACTGTTTTATTTCAGACAACACGGCAAGTTCTGAGGTGGCTGCTTTTAGACGGAGGTGGCTACCGCTCTAAATGGTCAGGGCTGTAGCAGGACTGTGCAGGAATGGCAGTATGTAAGTAGTTTGTACTCTACTCTCATAGTGATAAAATGGTTGTTCTACTTGCATGTAATTGTTGATTTGGTACCCCAAATTTAAGAATAAATTTAAAAAGCAAAAGCCATTTTATTGAACAGCATTTGAAAAGAATTTCATAAACTATATTTAACGTTAATCACAACAGCTCACGTATAACATATTAGTCATGGGTCTACCCCTATTGAAGCTGTATTGTCATACTCACTCCAAACTTGGCAAGCTGATTGGCGAGTGCAGCTGTTGCATTCATAATTACAGGGAGCGATGCTGGCTACCCTTCCTTGGATGGATTTATCACTTGGTTTTATGACACTCAAGGGCAGAATTCGGGTGATGGTGTGATGCTATTATAAACTAGCTTTATAATTAATGTATGTGCTATGTATTGCAATTACAGATCTGGGCGCAGTGGGTCCAAAAGGTGAAAGCAAGAGCTCGCAAATTAAGGGAGCAGACACAGGGCACAGGTGGAGGACCAGCACACATCCGTCCGCTGACCGACACCGAGGCACGTGTGTTGGAGATTACTGGTGCAGCGGCAGTGGATGGATTTGCTGCTCTAGAAACTCCACTGGTATGTCGTAATTTGAGATGTTCACCATGCAGTTAAATCCTCATATGACGTCCGTTTGTACAAAAAGATAGATAATGCGTCTACCATACATAGATTTAAAAGAGACAAATGCCGCCAAGGAAGGAATAGAACTTTTTGAATAGTTTCATCTGCTACTTATTGCTGATTCCAGTGACGGACTAAGGTAGGGGCGAGGGGTGGTTCGCCCCGGGTAGCATGTCATGGGGCAGGGCAAAATGGCCTACAAATTCCTACAAATCTGTCAAAAACTTATTGAACAAAAAACAGTACAGTTTAGAACTTACTTGAGACTGTCTGTCTGTCGTGGAATTCGCTTACTCCTCCTCAACCACGCAACGGATTTTGATGCGGTTTTATGCGGGCCGCTAGTTAATAACAAACTGTGTTTCAGGTGCCCCGCCTCAGCCACCACAGAGAGCCCACTCGCCCACTGCTGAAATAGAAGACGACCTTACCCCTGCCCCTGCCCATGCTACATCCCAACGCTTTGTACCGGGGACAAGCCGTCCATCTCCGTCCCGCCCTGCGCTGGGTGCTGGCCGTCCGTACCCGGCACGCCCAGCGCCACCGAGACCCCCACTAACGCCAGCACTGCCTACTGCACCTTCGACGTCCGGTCAGCGGCTGCCGAGGGTGAACCCTTTGCTCAGGCCTGACCGGGCGTATCTGCGCCCCCGTCGGGAGCGGCAGCCAAGACCTCCGCGTGCCCAACCTGCCCAAATTGTAACTGAAGCTATTACCCGGAATCACGAACTATTCCGGGCTGCTTTAGGCGAGGCCGCGGGGACTATGGCTGCAGCGATTCTACAGGCGGGCGCAGATATAGCGCGTGCTATCCGGAGTCTGGGGGCACCAGGCGAGGCGGAGTATTTAGATGACACATTAGATTTAGAATAAAGGTAGGCACCTCAATGTAAACGTAGTACATCTGTAGCCTGTTAAATAAATGTGACAATTGACTGGTGACAATTTGACAAATTGTCACCAGTCAATGTTCCTAACGACCAGACATGTTTCTCTTGAAAACGAACACCAATTCTTTTCTCTTGAAAAAGAATTGGTGTCTTTATTTCAATTGACATTAATGTACATTAAGTACTTAATTATTATTAATTTTATTATTTTGACATTTAATTTATAATTATTATAAATTTCATTTAATTTTATATTTTATTGACATCAATTTATTACTCCGCAACATTTGACAGAAAACTAGACATTCAAATTTTGACTAACTCTCCACTGAACCGCATTATAGAAATATTGTAATACCGAAATTTTTTGTAATATTATATTGCTATTTCGATTTTAAATAATCGCCCGATTATGATGTTCGAAACCAGTCGCATTCTGTTTAATTATTAAAATTAAACAAAAATAACATAGTGGAACTAGTGAAAAAAGTGTTTTATTAATAAATTATCATGGAGTTCCATCAAGAACCAACAACACAAAGTGAAACTTATGTGTCAATTGAGTATTCGTCGATTCCATTTGTCGATTTTCCACCGTGAGGGCGTTTGTGCACTACAAGGAATTTTACTGTCCGGTATTCCGATTTTTTACGGTTCGGTATGGCAAGCCATTAATCTAAATACTAGCTTGTGCAATATACGTAGTTTTTTTTCAATTTATTTCAGAACAGTAATAAATTGTGTACTAATATTTTACTGTCCGACATTTGCATAAGCCAATTCTTTGGTTTTTCCGTGCCACACCGGACCGTAAAAAATCGGAATGCCGGACGGTAAAATTCCTTGTAGTGCACAAACGCCCTTACAAAGTCAATGCTATATTTTATTCAGTAAATTGTCGGATTGTCATCTGTCATTGTCACGTTTGTTTAACAGGCCGCTGCTAGTGATATTCTATGACAAGGGAACAAACGAGTAAGCAACATGTTGTTGTTTTCATTGAAAACTGACTTTAATTTTTGAATGTTGATTGTATTTTAATATTAGAATGTAGGTATATTGTTAATTATACTTTTGTTGATAAATATTATTTGGTGAAACACACAGTGAATAGTTGTGAGTGATTCATTTTAAGTGTTTGTAAGTAGATATATGTTTCTCAGACAATAGGTGCGTACACACCAACCGAGGCTGTCGTCAACGGTGGCGTCCAAATTGGGCCGAACTTGGCTCGCCTGCGCCCTTTAGTTCCAGAATGTCCCTTTCCCAAAATGTCCCTGGGTTCCAAAACGTCCCATTTCCAGAATGTACCTTTCACAATATTTGTCTAAATCGCATCTTGAACACGAATCGGAGGTTCGGGAGTATGATGCCTGGCGGGTTTATACAGGATGTTAATTTAAATGCGTGCCATAGCTTCAGAATAAGTTAAGTTAAAAGAAAGGGACTTTCTGGGAAGGCACATTCTGGGTAAGCGACATTCTGAGAAAGGGACATTTTGGAACCTAGGAAATTTTAGGAAAGGGACATCTGGAACTAAAGGGCCTGCGCACGAGCGTATAAATTAAAAGCATATAATATTGGAATGTATGTTGTTAATTATACTTTATGTTGATAAAAATATTATTTGGTGAAACACAATTTTCATAGCGTTGATTCATTTTGAATGTTTGTACGTAGATATCTGTTTCTAATAATAATAGGCCGCTAATGATATCATTTATTCTTGCAAATAAATGATATCATTAGCGGCCGGTATCGGTCAATTTCTGAAAATGTGTTTTTCGTAATCGTGCACGGAAGTCCGTGATGAACGGCTGGACTGACCATTATCCTCTTGACGCATAATGTCCGATTCGCATAATGTCCGATGTCCGTTTCGCACCCAAGTCGCACAAAGTCCGATTCGCACAAAGTCCGATTCGCACAAAGTCCGAGTCGCACAAAGTCCGAGTCGCACAAAGTCCGATTCGCACAAAGTCCGATTCGCATAATGTCCGATGTCCGATTCGCACAATGTCCGATTCCGAGTTGCCCTGGTGACAGGTGACAGCTGTCAAACTTTACACGTTTTTTTCTCGAATTAAAATAATAATAATAAACTATGTATGCGAGACAACAAGTTTCTTAGAGAAAGTTGTTAGTCTTAACAAAATCTAAATTTCAGGTGACAGCTGTCAAACTCAAAACTCGTTTTTCTCGGAAACTATGCATGCCAGACAACTAGTTTCTTAGGGAGTTGTTGGTCTTGAACAAATCTACATTTCAGGTGACAGCTGTCAAACTTTAAACGCGTTTTTCTCGGAAACTATGCATGCCAGATAACTAGTTTCTTGGAGAAAGTTGCTTGTCTTGAACAAATCTACATTTCAGGTGACAGCTGTCAAACTTTTAATGCGTTTTTCTCGGAATATATGCATGCCAGACTACTAGTTTCTTGGAGAAAGTTGTTGGTCTTGACGAAATCTGCAGTTCAGGTGAGTTACAAAAACAAGTAAGTAGTAAGTTGACAGCTGTCACCAAAAACATAAATGTGAAAATTGGTAGCCAAGTTCAATGTTCTACCCAAAAAAGTATTAATATGAAGTATTGTTAAAAGTTTGACAGCTGTCACCTGAAATGTAGATTTGTTCAAGACCAACAACTCCCTAAGAAATTAGTTGTCTGGCATGCATAGTTTCCGAGAAAACGAGTTTTGAGTTTGACAGCTGTCACCTGAAATTTAGATTTTGTTAAGACTAACAACTTTCTCTAAGAAACTTGTTGTCTCGCATGCATAGTTTATTATTATTATTTTATTTCGAGAAAAACGTGTAAAGTTTGACAGCTGTCACCTGTCACCAGAGCAACTCGGAATCGGACATTGTGCGCATCGGACATCGGACATTATGCGAATCGGACTTTGTGCGAATCGGACATCGGACATTATGCGAATCGGACTTTGTGCGAATCGGACTTTGTGCGACTCGGACTTTGTGCGACTCGGACTTTGTGCGAATCGGACTTTGTGCGAATCGGACTTTGTGCGACTTGGGTGCAAAACGGACATCGGACATTATGCGAATCGGACATTATGCGTCAAGAGGACCATTATCTTCATCACACTTTCTACTATCCGAATTTGTTAATGTCTTGTATGTATGTGAATTCGTTACATTAGAGTAAGTATGTGGGAATGGATTTGTGGAAGAACGTGGATACAAACTAGGAGAAATGAAGATTTTGTGACATTTAAATAAAAGAATATTCATGAATATCTTATTTCTTTTTATTTTGAAAGAGCGCTTCGATTTTGAGTTTCATTTCATATTTTGGTCATAATATACTTTTCGGGGCGGCAACAGTACAGTACAGTGAATTTGTAAAAAAAAATGTTTGCTGTTGCAAAAGTTCTTAAGCATTAACGATCGCTTATGCTGACACATTTACTTACATCGAGGTTATGGAGTACCTGATGCTGACCACCAGAAGCCCAACTAAACTAAAATGGCATCATAGCAGTTGTTCAGAATGATGGGCCACTTCTGCTGGCACATAGGCATCATGGGTTTCAAGTACATCTGCTGGTACATAGTAAACTAAATTTACTACGGTCAAAGATCCCATGCCCACGGGAAAACCCTTTAGTTCCAGAATCTCCTTTCCCAGAATGTCCTTTTCCCAGAATGTCGCTTTCCCAGAATGTCCCTTTCCCAGAATGTCCCTTTCCCAAAATGTCCCTTTCCCAAAATGTCCCTTTCCCATCATGTCCCTTTCACAATATTTGTCTGCAAAGCGCACATCTTGATCACGAGAGGTATGATGCCTGGCAGGTTAATACAGGATGATAATTTAAATTGCGTGCCATATTCTAATTAAGTATCGGTAAGGATGCCGTACAAAATATTGAACAAACTCCTGTGTGCAATACTATGCTCGACCCAAGGAGTCCGGACGACCCGTTTGGTTTGACACCTGTCATTCGAAATGTAGATCTTCGGCAATGCCTACAACTTCCTCTGAGAAACTCGTAAATTAACACCCTGTATTGAGTTTACCGCCAGTCATCACATCATACTCCCGTTCCTCTGGAAATACTGCGAATGATTTCGAATCGGAGGTACGGGGTATGATATGATGACTGGCGGGTAAACTCAATACAGGTGTTAATTACCGATCCTTAACTTATTTTGGAACATCCTGTATAAACCTGCCAGGCATCATACCCTCGTGATCGAGATGTGCCGCTTTGCAGACAAATATTGGGAGAGGGACATTATGGGAAAGGGACATTTTGGGAAAGTGACATTCTGGGTAAGGGACATTCTGGAAAAGGGACGTTTTGGAACCTAGGGACATTTTGGGAAAGGGACATTCTGGAACTAAAGGGAAAAACAGGTGAAAGCTCTGAGCGGCCTGGTATTAAAATCGTTCAGCTATGAAGGCTGCTCGTCTCTGTCGTGCTGCCTCCAAAAGCTTTCGTTTGCAGGGTCAATCACAGGTTCCGGCTCATCTAACTCGTGGTCATCAATTTCTTCATCTTCATTTTCATCTGGTTCAGAATCTGTATCATCATCTTCTGATTCCGACTCTGAATCCTCATTTCCATCATGATTTTCTGAAAAATTTTGGGTCTATTTAATTTTGATATCACCAGCACAAAATTATCTACTCGTAAAAAGTAAATAACCATATTAGGATCATTCGTAAAATGAGCAAAAAATTCTATAGCAAATGACTAAGCGGAGGGCTTGGGACCACTGATGCTTTTATCCTTTATGTAACATGTTAAAATGATTGGGTAATAAATACGACTTACCAGACCAAATCAAAATGTTGTGAATAGTGCAGCAAGAAATTACTATCTTAGCGGCCTTTTCCGGACTATAATGTAGCGTGCGGTGGCGGTTCAGGCACCGAAATATGTTTTGAGACGGCCAAAAGTCATTTCTATGACAACTCTTGCATGTGAATGCATTTTGTTGTACCTTTCTTCCGGGTACCAGCTCCTACCTCAGCAAGTGGTGTCATCAGCCATGGTAAAAGTGGGTAACCCTTATCTCCTATAAACATACAAATTATTTAACGTGTAAATAAAACCATTAAAGTGAATGTAAGTGAAAGTAAAATCATAAAAACGGCCAAGAGCGTATCAGACACGCCCACAAATAGGGTTTTGTAGTCAACGTCTACATTATCATGTTTTTCAGCGTTACAAAGTAAATTTTGTTGCTGGTTTGTTTGGAGCTGTATGGTTACCAACCGCAAATTGAATAACTTAAATATTTCCTTAATCTTAAGTAGTACAGTAAGCAGGTATTAGTTATAGTTTTTATGGTAACTTCATATTTAGAACTATATTCCATATTTTTTTCAAAATTGCGTGCATACTTTAGAAGTTACAGCTGCCTTTTAGAAGCAAATATCTCGAGACAGAAACATTTTAGAGACTTTGTTTCAAAGAAACCTCCCTTAGTTTTAAAAGACCTATTCAACGATACCCTACTCAATAGTACAGGTTCATCGGGTCGTAGAATGACTCGGTGTCCCTCACGAAGAGAGAGAGATTACAGGAGAAAAAATGATCGCCCCCTTTCACATGTATGGGAAGGGGTCCAAAACATTTAAAATATTGTTTTCTCAACATTTGTAAAGGGTCAACACGATCTGTCTTCACACCAAATTTGATGTCGATAGCTCCAAAACTGACGAAGTTATGAGAGCGCGGCATACAGACAGACAGACAGACTTGCCGAAATGATAAGGGTTTCTAGTAAGTAGACTACGAAACCCTAAAAACATGTAGGTAATATTAGGCAGTGTAGGTAACTCACCCAGCAGCCATTCCATCGGACGGTGATCCACATATTGATCCTTCAAGTATTGATGGACATTACTTGATTGCCAAATGGCTGCGTCATGGGTGGATCCCGGAAAATTGGGGTTCACGCTTGTAATTCGGCTCTTGGCATCACAAATCTTTAAAGAAAAAATGAAACAAAAGTTAGTCTACAGATCATTATTCTTTTAAACTTAATGTTGCCTATAGTAATTTTATAGTAAGTAAAGATTTGTTTCGTTTAGTTTGCTTTTTAAAGTTCTTAGTTATTCTATAAATTTTTCACCATCTGAATGTGTCCTACCTGTTACTTTTAAAGCACCACATGCATGTCATTTCACACAGATGGGTGTACATATTACATTACATCAAATAAAAAATAAGTACAGAGCGGAATTTACCATAACTCACCATTTGACAGTTAATACTGTAATAACCTTTTCTGTTATAGAAAAGACTGCCAGGGGCTGTTGGGTGGTTGATGGGTGGCTTATGGATTGATATATGGGTACCATCCACAGCTCCCAAAGTGTGGGGTATCCCATACATGTCCTGAAATCTGTAAAATTACATACACATATGTTAAAACCATTGAAATATCAGCGGTTCAGAAGTAAGTACAGATTTTATAGAATGCAGAGTAAGTTGCATTATGTCAACATAAGAAGCAGGAACAGAGACAAATTTATTGGGATTTTAATGATTTTATTTTCATTAGTAAGAACAGCGACTATTTATACATCACAACAGCCATGACTGTCCAGCACTTGTGCATCTCCATATTAGGAGGCTTTACTCACTATGCTTAGTAGGCATACAAGTGCGAGCATTGCGAGGTTCACAGGAAGTGCTGCTGCCTTAGGGTATATATAAGGTGAAATTTTACTAGTGACTGATAGTGAAAACTCAGAACCGGTTAGTGATAAGGAACATCTTTCCCCAAGGAACATGGGTAGAAATACGAAAATTTTTGGACCTACCATTGTAACTGAAATCAGCTGATCGACAAGTTTGTATGGGAGGACCAAAATTTTTTCGTTTTCAACCTATGTTAATTGGGAAAGTTGTTCCTTATCACAAGCCGGTTTTGAGTTTTGTTATCGGTCACTAGTAGAATTTCAGACTATATAAGCAAGCTATAGAGTGCACCTAAAAGTTAGAACTGTTGGCAGTTCTTAGAACACAACCTCTCTGTCCATCAGTAACAAAACGCCAGTGACAACACTATTGAACCTCTATTATTTCTCATACATTTGACGTCTGTATCTAGGAGCAACTGCTTACATTTTGACAGTACAGTGCAGGGTGATATGCGCACTCTTTAGCTTGCTTATATATATTTTAAGGGCTCTAAGGCTGCTGCCCATTCTTTTGGTTCATCTCTTAGTCGGCTTTACGACACCTACAAGTAGAAATGGGACCAATTTGCAGGCAGTAATATGAATAATCAGTTGTGCTATTACAGTACATAAACTACTTTTAACTCACTTACCCTTGCATAGTTGATTCCTTTTCCTGCCTGGTCATAGGAAATTTGATCCATAGCGGGTCAGTCTTTCAAGGATCAGAGAGCAGACCATTTCCAGGCTCCGGCTCACTGTAGGTTGGCTTTGCCCCAAAATGTTGATCTCACCCACGGAAGTTTGGTAACTACCATGGGCGAAAAGTTTAAAGCACTTAGTACCTGAAAGAAGTGAAATTATCTATAATAAATATGATGGAAAAAGTTTGTTAAGTGAATTGTCAAAGGTCACACTTTTACCTTTAGATGGGCAGGTATAGTGCCTAAGTTTAGGGATTGTTTTCCCGGTACATAGCACGTCCACAAAGTTGTGGCCCATTTCACGAGACAACCTAAAAGCTTCGAAATTTTCTTTCGGACCGGCTGAACGGATTGGACCTGTCCGTAATTGCTTGAAATACAACTTTTCGTTCTCTGCATGTCCCTAAAAGACCAGAAGATAAGGAAATTCATGTAAAGGTTAAGCGAAGTACCAAAATGGTCAGAAAGGAAAATTTTCAAAACAAAATTACCTTTCGTCTACCACTACAGCAGCCGCGACATATTCATCATCCATTTTACGTTTTCACAAATTATGCAAATCACTCCAACGCAAATTATAACAAAAACAAATGAACTTGTAATGAACAAAACGTTAGATTTGTAAAAATTACTCCAACAGACTCCGACGATTCAAACTGTTTTGACAGTACTATTTTTAAGAGGAATCTTTTTAATGGCCGCTAAGATTAGTGATCTTAGCAGCTTTAAATTTTTAAAATGCTTAAATTTGTGCGCCGTGGAATAGCACTAATCGGCTAAAGCTAAGTTTAGCGCTGTCACTTAATTTTAAGTATTTTAAAGATTATAATGCTGTCATTTGAATTTGACACTTACGTGTAGAATAGCAAATGGTTATAGAAACGTCAAATTAATAATAAAAATTTAAAATGTGCCTCTAGAATTGAGTCTAATAACTCCTTGTTACATAACAACTATCATAAATGTTTTTGAAGATCATTCTAAATGCCTCATATAATTCTAAAGGACATGTAATTGACATAAGCTCATCAAAGTTCACTGATAACAGCTTATCACGTACAGCGCGGTTGTCAAGCACACGACGGCGCTGCGAGCTCGCTGTTATCTCAGGAGAGGGATGGGTAGGTGTGCCTGCACTTTTTATACCTACCGTCTGAGACTGTTTCCAATCCACTGCTACTGATATTAAATAATGATCTGAAATTTTATGTTGTATTACAGCAGAATTAATTCCAGCTAAAGGTGCTCTTACATATATATGGTCTAAACAGGATTCTACTAATGTATCAGCTAATATTTCACTACGTGTTATTTTATTTATACATTTTGTAAAGCCGTACTCTGCTAGAAGGTTTTCATATGTGATGACATCTTTGTTATTTTGCAGTAATAAATTAATATTCAGATCTCCACAGAATATTACTTTAGAATTTTGTGGTAAACTGTCCAATAATTTCTTAAATTCTTCAAAAAATTGTTTACATTTATCTTTTTTATTTATTCTGGGAGGTCTGTATACAGAAATTATGTGAATAGGCTCAGATAAGTGATTAAGTGTAATGGAAACACACTCAGAAACCTGCATAACTGCAGTTGATGCTGCTTCCTGTATCTGGGAATTAAGCCCCTCTCGTGTGTACACGAGCACACCCCCACCCCTGCGTCCCGATCGTGATATGCTATGTGTATTGAACCCTTTCAGTTTAAAAAGGTCCAGTAAAGGGAAACTAATATTTGGCTCTGTTATGACTATGACGTCTAATTTGTTTAGGTAATTATGTAACACAACAAGAAGTTCACTAAAATGTTTTTGCAAAGATCTTATGTTAACATGGATTAAACTAAAGATTTGCTTGCTATTCCAAGCTGGTTTCCACCAATTATCCAAGCAGTTGACTACTGTAGCATCGATAGTGTTATCACAAATTAAATCTAAGTGGTCTAAGACCGCCATTGGAAACAAAATATGTTAGCACTGATACCTGTTTTTGTTAAAGATGCATAGTCACTTCTTAAGCAATTCACCAAGGTCACTTTCCACCCTCACCCACACGGTTTTGCCACCATCGTCTTTCTTCGCCAATATCTTCCCGTTGGCGACCCAGATGTACTTGCATTTTCCGTGTAGCTGCCTCTTGGTGTTCCACAGTAGCTCCTGGTAGCTTTAGTTAGGTCCTCGTTGATGTAAACTTTGCTATCCATTGAACCACCAGTAATTGTGCTGTTAGTCATCTCGGTGAGCTTGCGGCGCTGGGAAAGCCAGGAGTCGCGTGCGCTGGTGCCGGCGGCCGTGGCCTTGAACCCTATGAGGATCGGCGCTGGTTTGTCGCTGGCTTTACGCTGCTGACGACGACTAACCCACTCGATGTCCGCGCTGCTGGCGTTGATCAGGTCACCTAGTTTCGATACCAGATCACGTAGTTGCTCTCCGGGCAGTTGCTCGATGCCGACGATTTGCAGGTTGTGTTGGCGAGAAGCTTGTTCATGTTCCTGTAGCTTTTGCTCCATGGCTGCATTACATTTCTCCAGATAAACAATCTTGTTATTAATGTTTGTTATGTTCTTGTTGATGTCTTTTATGTTTTTCTTAGATTGCTCTTGCTCCGTGACGAGAGTGTCGTATTTGTCAGACAGCATCCCCATGCTTACATTTATTGCATCCAATTGGCTTTTGAGGCTGGGTATGCCATTGACTTTTTTCTGGATATCTCTAAGGATCTTCTCCAAATCTTGTTGTTTTGCCTCAGGCTTTTGCGTCAAGGTGGGATCCACGAAATCCTGTTCGCATTCATTGCAATAAATATGGTCGATTCCCGCCCTTTGGTCGGCGAGAAGCCCTTTTACACATCCGCGGTGGTATTTTTCGTGGCATCCTTGGCATTGAAAGTGCGATCCACTTTTGGATATCGTTTTATTGCATTTAGGACACTCCATCACTCGTTTTTGTACCTAAATATTAGCCTTGATTATAATAATCCACGTGTTTAGACTCTGAGCGCGGGCGCAATGACAGATGGGAATTGACATGCGCGCGCACCGTATGGCGTTCCGGACGAGTATGGCGTTACGTATGTTTCATCAATGTTCGCTAGGTGGGTCAGAAAGGTCCCAATATCATTTAAATTATTTTATTTTTGGGGAAAAGACTTCTGATGCTATTCCATCCAGTGAGTCAAATAGAATCAACTGAGTCACTCATATATTATCATCCCATCCCTTGTCCTTTCCAATGTCACGAAAGGTCATTACAATGTCAGTATGTTTTCTTTTCCATCATCTTTCAAAATAGTGTTCTGTGATTGGTGAAAGCTAGTTGAAAGTTTTCCATTTCGACTTATGAAATTTTAACATTTCCAAGATTCTGCCTGTGAGGAGACAAAGGAAACAATTAATTTCTGATTGGTTGTCCATCTCCGCTATAGATCCGGTTTCCCGCTGAATAGTTTAGCGATTTTTACAGTGAATTTACAACTGAAAAATCTAATTTCTTTGTAATTTAGTCAACCTAACCGTAAGTTCAAATACTTCAATAAAACACGTAGTTTTAAAAAAATTAACACGGTTTTTATACCTGGTTTTTTCTGCTCGCTAATTTTATAGTAATTCCCCTCTATATTTCAGCTAAATTTATGCCCTGTATTAGTTTTATTTTGCTGCTAATTATTTATTATGGTTTGGATATGGTGACGTAATGTAAAACATAAATACCTACCGAATGACCCTTGCAAATAGGTTAGGTGTAGGTACCTACAACTTATTTTTATAACTTTGTTACTATAGAATAAATCCAGCAAAGATGGGCCGCAAATTCGTCGTCGGAGGCAACTGGAAGATGAACGGGGACAAGAAGCAGGTCAAGGAGATCATCGACCATCTCAAGAGCAGCACATTGGACCCCAACGTTGAAGTATGTACCCGACTACCCACAAATTAAATTCAAAATCAGACCCCCGAATGAGAGAACTGAACCTAAAGAACCCCTGCCCAGAAGCTAGGAGCCAGAAGGCATTACATTTTTTGACACATGTCCTATTGCACCACAGTGTCATCCATCGTCATCAACTCATTATCAAGTATAGTTTAAAATGTTTGTTTCCAAAATAAAATCATCATTTGACTTAGTATGTTATAATATCCACTCAATGAAATTAGTGATTATCCATTATTCTGCTATTTTATAAACAAGGTCTAATAATAAACTACCCACCCAACAAACAAATCCCACAAAATAACTGCAAGTACCTACCTATTTATAGGTCTAAAATAATCAACAGGTCTAAAATAAACTAAGGGGTGAACTAGTCCATGAAACCAAGCATGAAAACAATTCATCATGATTGTTCATTCAATATTTGGCCCTCCCATACAAACTGACCTGGCCAGCCAACACATTTTGTATGGGAGGTTCAAAATATTTTTTTCATATTGCAACCTATGTTCCTTAGAAATGTTGTACTGTTTCATGACCTGATTCACTCATTAAAATATTGGCAGTATTTTTTTTACATTTTATATTTTCATCAAATTGATATATGAAAATCTCTATCTTCCCCATAAGGTGGTGCTTGGTGTACCTTCTATTTACCTGGAGTATGCCAGATCTCTTGTGCCTGACAACCTCAAAGTATCTGCCCAAAACTGCTGGAAGGTGCCTAAAGGAGCAGTCACTGGTAAGAGTTTGTTTTATTATTTTACATATACAGTTTTTGGTCTACAAATATCTGTTATTGGAATGAGTCCCTACCTTCTAATTGAATGAATTTTTAAGCTTGAAAGGAAGCAATTTTTCTTGTGTGGGGTATTGTCAATAGGTTTTCTAAAATTAAGGGAAGGTTTCTTTGAAATAAAACATCTCCATAGTTTTAAAAGACCTATTCAACAATATCCTACTCAATATTAAAGAAAATAATTAAATTTTTGCCCCCCTTTCACTGGAATGGGGGTATTTCTCAACATTTCTAGATTTGGGCCAACAAGATCTATCGTCTCACCAAATTTCATGCCGATAGCTCTAAAACTGACGAAGATATGAGAGCGCGGCATACAGACAGACATACAGACAAACAGACTTGACGAAATTATAAGGGTTTCTAGTAGACTACGAAAACCTAAATAGACTGGGTTGCCCATACTCTCTATAATCTAATCACTCATTTGGAATAAGTCTATAAACCATGCGACTTTGTATTTGTCATAATAACAATGAAGTTTTGTTTCTTCAGGTGAAATTTCTCCAGCCATGATAAAGGATGTGGGCTGCGAGTGGGTCATCCTTGGTCACTCTGAGAGGAGGACCATCTTTGGCGAAAAAGATGATCTCATTGCTGAAAAGGTTAGTATTACTAAATCAATTGTACCAATTAGGTAGGTACTGTGAAGGAACCAGCCTGACCTTTACTGTACCGCTTTAGTAAATGCTTATAGGTATGGAACACCAATCAATGAGTAATTTAAATAGACTGGAGTTGAAATTGGTATTCCTTTCATCACCTTTCATGTAGTTGTCATGCTTTGATAATATTACAGTCGAGAAGACTAAACTCAAGTTAGAAAGAGTGGTCTTCTCGACTATAACATCTACAAGTTACATAGATAGGACTTACAGCATATTTGAATAGTCTGAGAATTTTTCTGGTACAAATCCTGTATTTCCATTGCTTGAAGGTTAATACTAGATACATTTATAAAAATATTCTTGTAATAAGTGAAATGACAAAAATATTGGTATAATTTATTTAAATAATTCCTACAGTTTGAATACAAACATAATTAAACACTAATGATGACTAAATATGTACAGTATAGTGACACTGCAAAGGGTAGGCTATGCTTAAAATTATTATTTAGGTAGGTCTCTTGGTCTACTAAATGTTATTAACTATTTATTAACTAATATTTGGTTACAAATGTATATTTTTATCTCTTTTTTTTTATAAATTATGTCGTCGACCCTCTGCCTTCTTACTTCTGAATATATTCATACTCAATTCATCGCGCTTATTAATTTTTCTTTTCCCAAATGTTGTAATGTTCGCCTTTTTTACGAATAAAGTTCAAAGTTATTCTCAAGCTTACTGCAAGATATCAGCCGTACCCAACTATAAAAAAAGTGGCTCACACTTTAAGAATGTTCTGCAAGGTGTCCCCGTTTAAGAGGTCCAAAGTAAAAATCTATAGACATCCTTAGCTGGTAGCTATCCGGAATATTGTTCTGAAATATACGAAGAAAAACAATTGGACCGCCCATACTAATAACTCTGACTGATAGAACATTTTGTATGGAGAGTCGAAAATTGGCATTACTTATATGTTTTTTTTGTGTAATAGGTGGCCCACGCCTTAGAGAACGGTCTGAAGGTGATCGCGTGCATCGGCGAGACATTGGAAGAGCGCGAGGCCGGCAAGACCGAGGAGGTGGTGTTCCGGCAGACGCAGGCGCTGGTGCCGGCCATCGGCGCCAACTGGGGCAGCGTCGTGCTGGCATACGAGCCCGTGTGGGCCATCGGCACCGGCAAGACCGCCAGCCCACAGCAGGTACATACACTTACAGCTGGCTACCATAACCCTTAGAGCATACCAAGACCGCCAGCCCACAGCAGGTACATACACTTACAGCTGGCTACCATAACCCTTAGAGCATACCAAGACCGCCAGCCCTGAGCAGGTACATACACTTACAGCTGGCTACCATAACCCTTAGAGCATACCAAGACCGCCAGCCCACAGCAGGTACATACACTTACAGCTGGCTACCATAACCCTTAGAGCATACCAAGACCGCCAGCCCACAGCAGGTACATACACTTACAGCTGGCTACCATAACCCTTAGAGCATACCAAGACCGCCAGCCCCCAGCAGGTACATACACTTACAGCTGGCTACCATAATCCTTAGAGCATACCAAGACCGCCAGCCCACAGCAGGTACATACACTTACAGCTGGCTACCATAACCCTTAGAGCATACCAAGACCGCCAGCCCACAGCAGGTACATACACTTACAGCTGGCTACCATAACCCTTAGAGCATACCAAGACCGCCAGCCCCAGCAGGTACATACACTTACAGCTGGCTACCATAATCCTTAGAGCATACCAAGACCGCCAGCCCACAGCAGGTACATACACTTACAGCTGGCTACCATATCCCTTAGAGCATACCAAGACCGCCAGCCCCCAGCAGGTACATACACTTACAGCTGGCTACCATAATCCTTAGAGCATACCAAGACCGCCAGCCCACAGCAGGTACATACACTTACAGCTGGCTACCATAACCCTTAGAGCATACCAAGACCGCCAGCCCACAGCAGGTACATACACTTACAGCTGGCTACCATAACCCTTAGAGCATACCAAGACCGCCAGCCCACAGCAGGTACATACACTTACAGCTGGCTACCATAATCCTTAGAGCATACCAAGACCGCCAGCCCACAGCAGGTACATACACTTACAGCTGGCTACCATAACCCTTAGAGCATACCAAGACCGCCAGCCCACAGCAGGTACATACACTTACAGCTGGCTACCATAACCCTTAGAGCATACCAAGACCGCCAGCCGACAGCAGGTACATACACTTACAGTGGGTTACCATAACCCTTAGAGCGTACCAAGACCGAGAACATGGTGTCCATCGGCACCAACTGGGGCAGCGTCGTGCTGGCCTACGAGCCGGGCCACAGCAGGTACATACATTTAAAGCTAGGTATTTATTAGGGACATAATCCCAGAAACATTGTTTCTTATACAATGTTTCGGGACAATGGTCCCGAAAAGTTCCCATTGAGGACACTTTTTTGTTCGGAAACATTGTTTAAAATGCGTCTTCATTGGGAACATTTATGGGGAACTTTTGTTGATTATGTTTTAGCACTGTGAGTGCATTATAGTCCCTTCCCTATACCTTTCTCAATCTACTAATCATTCTGTGCTTTAGTACTTTCGAGTTCCCAAAATTTTACGTATCATTTCGTATTATCACGGAAAGTATATTATGGAGTTTCATTTGATGCGTGAAATTTTTACGACTGATGCAAAATTATTAGCTTTGTTTCGTGCAAACATGCGTTGAATCCATGTAGCGTTTCATTGCATGTGAACAATAGTATAAGTATTGTTCGATTAGATTGAAAGGTCAACCAGACTCAGGTGATAACGATAGCGAATATAATTTACAACTACATTATCGCATTCTGTCTAAAGTATTTTGAGTCTTCATCACGTTGTAGGTACATAGATGTTTTTCGGCGTTGTTTAATGTATTGGCTCATTTCTTTCTCGAATAGTATGTTAAATTCCCTATACCAAAAGACAAATGGTTCTTTTTAGCATGGGAAAGCTCTAGTATGATACCTATGGAAAAACGGGAGATAGCGAGTGTAACTGCCGGTTGGCCTTTTAACTAACTTCTCTGGCTCAATGACCCGAAATGGATCTTGTCCTGTGCCATCGAAATGGATCTTGTCCAGCCAGTTACCTATTGACTTGGAGATGGCCCTAGTCAGTCTCCAATATGTAATTCAAGCTGTATCTGGGGCGCCTAATAGCACCACGTCTCCTATAAGCCGATCGATCCATGTACATGCATTATACGCTATTTGACTCCCCGATCCTCACCCATTTTCTACGTGGCTGAGCCAGAGAAGTCGGGAAACTATAGTCTCTAAATATATTTGCTGGGGCAATCTTCTAGTAATATGTAATTTCGGTATCCCACAGGATTTACATGACAAACCTCATTGCGTACTCCACGATCTGAGTGCGCCCGCATTCATCTACGTTAGGTCGCAGGGAGCCTTCGAACCGAACATTGAAAGAGTAAACATTCATAATTCGGGTCACACTATTCTCAAAACCAGCACCTTTGCATACTCTACTAATTTTAGCCACAAGGGGAATAATATATCTAAAAATATTACTATGATTTATTAAAAATTATTATTCGTTTTGGTTCTGCAATTTCACATTAAACGGAGGCACAACAAAATAAGATCACACGCACTTCAAAGAGAAAAGTGATAGAATCGGTTGGGATGTTTTTTTCTATTACTTACTTACATATTTGTGTATGTTTAAACGTGTAAACACCGGCGCATTTTATTGCAGGTTTTTAAGCCGTTTAAAAGTTTGTGTTGTGTAAAATCCTGTAATTTAGTCTTAATTTGTCTAAATCACCTCGTCCACGCAACGAATTTATGATTATGATTATGTTATGACTTTCACTGAATACTAGAGGCAATACAAAGAAAGAAAAAACATGAAGTCAGGTATTTATTGGGGACAAAATCCCAGAAACTTTTTATCAGAAACAAAGAATCCAAAGTTCCCAATGCAAATGCTTTTTCTTTGGGAACTTAGTTCCGAATGCGTCTTCATTGAGAACATTTAGGGTGATTTTGTATGTATGCAGTGTTTCGAAATTTTATTCCAGAAATGTTCCCAATGAATACCCAGCTTGGGGGGCATACTGAGCCGGGTCGCTAGCAACTCGTATGATAATTTTACTTTTTTAAATGTAGGCCCAAGACGTGCACGCGGCGCTGCGCAACTGGCTGTCGACGAACGTGTCAGCTGATGTGGCGGGCTCCGTCCGCATCCAGTACGGCGGCTCGGTGACGGCGGCGAACGCGCGCGAGCTTGCCGCCTGCGCCGACATCGACGGCTTCCTCGTCGGCGGCGCCAGCCTCAAGCCGGAGTTCGTCGACATCGTCAACGCCACGCAGTAAACGCGCGGTAGGTGGACACCCTCAGACAACGTTTCAGGACCCTACGTACAATCAAACTGCTCGCGATCCTACATGACGAGCGCACCTGCCCTTTTCTCATGTCATTTGGGTTGACGCAATTTTTGACTATGGTCGACAGATGCCTATTCTATTCATGGTCAAAAACCCTACATCAAATTTTACTAAGCACCCCGAGTTGAGGTAGGGAGGCAATATTTTTAAACTTCTGATCATGGAGTTATTCTAGTTGTTCGTGGTCCCTTTGATCTTTGCTCTGAGGTCGACATCACATTATAACATCGGTTTCGTTTCGGGTCCCAATATTCTGCTACCTTGTAGAAACAACAACTAGGTATTTCGCGTTACCAACGAATGAGGCGACCTATCATTCAGTCCAAAAATTAAATTTAATAAAATGTATTTATCAAACAAAGTTATAATCTAATTTGTCTTGCATGATTGTAGTTAAGTAAAAAAGTCATTTAGGAAATGTTAAGCAATCGGCTGTTTATAAAAATTATACATGTATTTGTTGAATTGAATAAAAATGAAAATCGATGATAACTATACGTTTATGCCTGTATTAATATTTAATTAATGTTGTAGGAATTTGTGAAATGATGTTTAAGACATGCGGTATATGTAAGTATATGCGTGTATAATTGAAACCAATAAATTGCATGCATGATCGATCTAGGATGTAAAACAATTACGTCATTTTGATAAGTTAAGATGATGAAATCAATGTATGAAATTATGTCTTGTTATTACTTTTTAAAAGTCTTTATTTATTTACATGCACAAATCAAGGGAATGTGTTATTATAAAAGTCCACCTTTTAATTGATTCAATTAAGTACTCTATATTATACACTTTTCGCATGTTAGGTAAATATATGATTATTTCTTTTTGTTTAAATATAAATGTTAAAATAAAACGTAAATAAGATATAAACGAGTTTTTATTGTAAATATCCAAAATATCCAAATTAATAAACAAATGACACCAAAATGATGTACCTAGGTGATAAAAATCCTTGTCCCCCTCTTCTATATTTATAAAAATCTTAAAATTAATAATTCTTTAAAACTAAGTCGTTTTTAAAATAAATGCTATATTAACAAAAATAGCGTAGCATGCAAAGGCAAGATTGCATTTTTATAACTGGCCTGCGGTTATACTCTACTCGTAGTACCAGCTTTAAGACTTAATTCAAAATATACAATACATTATATCTTCAAATTGGTAAATTAACTTTTTAATGCAATATTTATGTTTATTTTAAAAGACACACATTGTATACTACGCAGGTGATCAACACTGAAATTTCAACAAAATCACTTTTTACAGAGCTAAATTTTTTTTATTCACTGTGTAGACAACAGATATTCATTTAGCTGCAACCAAAAAATACTACCGGTTTCATATCTGATCAGGAATTTTGTGCTGTAGTGTAGGTACACATTCGTAAATACATGATTTCAAAAATCAAATGTAAATGTTTTAAGGGGTGAACCAGCTCATTCTTCAGCTCAACTTTCCCCGAGTAACATAGGTAGACAAATGAAAAAGAAAATGGTTTTCCCATACAAATGTACCAACCAGCTAAACGAGTCAATTTGTATGGAAGGCCCGGCCCCAATGTTTTAAAATGCTTTGACCCAGATGTTTCCTCGAGAAAGTTGTTCAGTTTCATGGACTGGTCCACCCCTTAAAATATTTGAACTCGATTTTTTTTATTACACCTAACTATCAGCATTAACGCAAATATCATTCTATGCAAATATTATCAATTAGGTAGGTACATTTGTGTACGTCTAATTTCTGGTATAAAATATTCTGGACTGCATCTGGACTGGAGTCATATACATATTAAATCGTATGACTTCATTAAGTATCTATGCCATGAATTGTTTATCTAATAGATTTTACTGTTTATTTCTGTTTATGTAGGTATTTTATTATAACATGAGGTAAAACAGTCTGTGACTAGGTGGCACCACAGTGTGATACATAAGTTAACCGATTGGATAACTGTTTTGGTACACTTATTTGTATATTAGGTATTTCTTATTAGCTAAGCATCTCATCGCGCGTCCATAATACGACTGATTTCTTGAACGATGTCTATAGTCTGTCTGACCAGAATTAGTCTGTCTACCTTACAGCATATTTGAATATTATGCAATAGACAGGACAAAAAATCCAAAGTCAGTAAGTTTTTATTCTAAACCGGTAGAATTAGTTCCTCAATAACAATAACAACAAAAAATATATTCATTTATCTAACGTACTTATCTTACCAAAAAATAAATGTATTTGTTAATGATAATTTAACTGGCAATAGTGGTAATAACATAAAATCTACCATTCATCCGTCATACAATACAATACACATTAAAACTTGTATTTTCAAACATATTTTGATGTTCGAACACTCAGTTCAGTACGGGTTTACTTATTTATGTAATTCTTACGCTACCAAGGTTATGTGGTAAAAACACATGTTCCGTATATTAGAAAAAGTTCTGCCGCATTGCTATAAGTAGTAAATCTGCCCACAAGACCGATAATTTTACCCACAAAACAAACAGGAGTTATTTAGTCTGCTAATTTTGTCACACGTTCTACTATTACAATTCATTCACTCATATTTCAATCAATTCCATCACATCTTAGACATTAACAAATTCGAATAGTAAAAAGTGTGATATGAGTTGCTACAGCAGTCGTTGCGGACTCACGAGCACGATTACGTTTCAGACATTGAGCTTTCTATATGTATTTTTAGGTAATTATGTATGATTCTACGTTTTTTGGGAAACCTGTTTCTCACATTCTGATAACTTAACCGAGTCTATCGCGATAGTTTTTATTAGGTAAATATTTACCTATCGATTTGGCTGGGTCCGTAACGTTATCAAAATGTGTGAAAGTAATCGTGACTTGGCTGGCTTACTATAAACATAGCTATAAAGTTCGCAATACTTTTCCTAATTTGTATGATAAGTTCACGATGCTTTTTCGTTTACTCGTCGAAGACCGCAGCGCCCAAGAACGGCAGTTTCCTCACCACAGGACCTCCGTAGCGTAACACCTCCTTGACAGGTTCGAAGGCCGACGCCACGAAAGACAGGATGAGCAGCCAGAATAGGATCTTTACCACCCAGTCCAGAACGTAAAGGCTGAAAACGGAAAAAGGAATAACAAATTTTAAAACATTTCACTGCCTGCGGTGGAAAATTTTGCAAGATTTCCAAAAAAACAGAGTAAGGATTTCAGTCAAGTCAACTCTACGGGTCGGGTATGATGACGTCACTGGTCTATGGCTAAAAAGAATACAACATTTGAAAATTACGACCTAACGTTTTGCAGATACTATATTAGTTGAAATAATTTACAAGTCATTGCTAGACAAATTATAGAGGTATGATATAAGAACTACACCTGTATCAGTTGTCTGGCTGTATCCAGCTTCTATTTTTGTGTATGGGTGTACTTTTTCCCATCATGACCCAGGGTATCGTAATAGAGGCTATGAGAGCGATTGATAAATTTTTGAATGAATCCTTGAACCTGTGTTCTTACTGACTAGGCAATGGTGCCTCCTTCAATTATCGAAAGTTGGCAAGGTCCACATACTTTAGCGAATCCTGTATGTCGTTCATATATTTACTTAAACTGATGAAAGGTCAAATGAACTCAGCCTTCAACACCGCTGACTCATTCTTAAACTGCTTACTCTATCGTGGACTTTGTACTGACATCAGATAAGAGCATTTGAAAGTTTTCGGCGTGGTTGCGCATTTTTTGGGACATCCGTCACGCTAGCTGAGTATACTGCCGAAAACCACAACAGTTGCAATCGTAACGTAACCGAATCAAATGATTTCCGCTGGGCGGTTTTTATGCGTTTTAGATGTAACGGGTTTCGCCCGATGTAGAACTAAACCTTGGTTGATACCACAAGGTAGATCTGTCGTTTTTATTACCTTGGTCGCTGGGGCAAAGTTTAAATAACTTAAAAAATCTACAGTATTTTCTACATCAAATATTCCAACTACCGTATTTGGTACTTACAAGTTGTGGTAGGACCTGTTGATAGAAATCTTGTTAGGGTCTTCTTTCAAGCAGTAGATGCGGCCTCCTTCCACAGCGTTCTCCATGTATTTACCGCGGTCAGCGGTGGTGATGTCAGTCCTGAATATTTGGTTCTCTTCTTCTGACAGGTGGTCCTTGATGCCATCGTAGTTGGGGCAGGGAAACACCCACTCCCTCATGGTAAAGTACTGGAGCACTTCGAGACCTTGGCTGATTCTGTCTTGTATCCTCACTAACCTGAAAAAAAATTGGATTCTGAGTATACAACGTGTTACAAAACAACCAATAAAGCTGAAAGGGTGTGGAAAGGTCCGTTGCAAAGAGTCAATTAACAAAAAATTTGAGCCGTAGTATCGTTTTTGAAAACTATGAAAAAAACATTTTTTTATTAAATTACACTTATTTTTAATCGTGGCATCGCAGCACTAATTTTGACAGCTCAAAGTTCAAATGAAGTTACCGACACGGCGAAACGCAGTTCGGTCTACATTGCTGGCTATTACATGAATGTCAACAATACAAGAAACTAAGTCAACCAGCAATGTATGCCGAAGCGGACTTTGTTCGCCAGGTAGTGTAGCACCTGACCTAGACTAGTGATGTGATTATTTTATCGACTGATGATAATAAAAAATATTCTTTTTTTTTGGTTAGTTGTGTAACAGGTTGTATATCACCAATCACCGTACTTTCAGGGTTTCGTAACTGATTACAATTTTTTATCTTATTGCTAACTCTGCCTGTCTTTCCGTCTATGGATACCTCAATAACTTGGTAATTTAAGAGGGTTTTGTGAAAGTGAAATGATTACCACACACCTTTTTCAACTTTTTATGAAAAGGGTTCAGTTAGTTTTTTTAAATTCTGTTCAGTGATTACGAAACCATTGATTTGTGCGTATCCGACAAGCCTTATCCGGTTTTTTTTATGACTGACTTGCTCACTCGGTCACATCTGGCGTAGGAAGTATCTAACCTCTAGTCGTTGGTACGTCCTTTTATGTTATTTATTACAACAGGTGTGAATATTTTATGTTGATTTAACAGCGGCTTACAATCGTTTCTGTCCAGTCAAAAGCAGGAGCAAATCGATGAAGTAGGCGGGCAGTAGGTGGTAGAAGATCCGGCGGAACTCGTGCAGTGTTGCGTTGGTAGTGATGTCTCCGTTGGGGTACCACAGCGGCCAAGACAGCGGGCGCTTGCGGCCGTAGTCCTTCGCGATGGTCAGCACGTCGCCCCAGGTCGTCGGCTTCTTGTGACCGATGTTTACGTTGTACACTGGTACCGTTTCGGGTCTGCAAACATACATTAGACGTAGGTCAATACATTGTGTAACGTAACAGAATAAGTGCAAGTCATCTATCATCATTTATCATTCATCATCATGATCGGGCCGTCTACGTACACACACTTCAGGGCAAAGGCCTTCTCTCGTATATTAAACTCAAATGTCTTGGGCCAGTCTACCCTAGTTGAACCTAATCTTTTTTCTGTCTCTACTTATTCGGCACGTTGACTCACCGTATCGTATTTACTATCAACCTACTATTTACCAATACCGACCAATACCCACAAATAATAAGTACAGACCTACCTACCTAGACACTTTCAAATCTTTCAGCATTTAGTATGTATGGTAAAATGCAATAAGTAGGTACGTAATAGTTGCATAAACACGTGCTAAGAGATGTGAAGGTTACGAGGGCGTACATAGGTATATACTTATTTATGGGTATAATAGCGGATATGACCCTATAAATAAATTTTTGAAGGCCAGTTTTGTAGGGCAATGCGGCAATGTCAAATTATTTCGAAATGGAACCTTTGTTTTTGGAGAAAGTTGTTCAGCAAGTAATGAATATCATGTAACGAGCTAAGTAGGTAATCGGTAAATCCACTTTTTTATTCATAATTTAGCCACTTAAAAATAAAGTAAACATTTTTTGTGTCGCCTTCACATTCGCCGCAACTGTTTACAAGACACTTAACACTTGAGTAATTTAACTTTTTTGCCAAAATTGCTAAAAAGTGGCCACTTCTAGCATTTCGGCATACATAACTGAAGCGCACAGTTTTCTCAAGGTTTTACTGATTCTGGAAATTCTTCGTAGTTAGTTATTGTCGTTAATTCAGAATCATAATGCGGTTTCCCAATCGCTTCCGTATTCAGTCAGTGAACTTTTTTCACTGAGCGGCGCTAGTGTCGCTAACGTTGAGTCTTAAGAAAGAACACCTACTTTTCCTTCCTGGAGCCTTCGATGGCGGCGATGGCGATGAGTGCGTTGATGGCGGTGTCGACGGGGATGACCTGGGCCGTCAGCCGCCCGTCGCACAGCATGGTCCTGATCACACCCTTGCCGGCGCCCAGCATCACGCCCACCGGGCCGTTCAGGTTGTCCACCCATCCCACCACAGGTTCCGCCAGGGCTGGGCACACTGAAATCGTTGCATTGGGATAAAATATCGTCAACATAGAACTAAAGTACTTCCGTGAACCCGAGATCTTCATAAGCTCATTCTGAGAGGTCTATAGAACAATAGCGTAATGTATCTTACCGATGCTAGGTCTTGCGATGACAGCCGGGAAGTTGCCTTCATCGTAGACGTCCGCCACGACGCTCTCGGCCAGCCGCTTGGAGAAGGTGTAGCAGTTGGGGTGAGGACCGAGCAGCGACTTCGTGAGCACGTTCAGAGACTTGTCGTCCATCCACTCTACCAGGCGCATCACGTCTTCAGGCCTCACCGGAGGGGCGTGCAGCTGAAAAGGCAACAGTTTCAGTAGAGTCTTGATCCATGATCCTTAACAGACACAACTTCGGACAGTCCGACAGTCGAGCAAAACTTTAAATTTTGAATGTGATTACCTTTTCTTCTAAAACTTCGTAGTCTGGGTAGCAGAAGGCAGTTGAAAGATGAACAAAAATGACTAGATTCTTGAGCTGTTTTGCTACTTTGATAGCCCTGACTGTGCCCGTGGTGTTCATGTTGACATTGTCCTTCAAAGGCGCTTCCAGTCTCAGAGTAGCAGCGAAGTGGAACACAACCGATACTTCTTTTGATAAGTTTTCCATGTCCGCATTTGACAGTCCAAAGTCTTCGAACAGCACATCGCCTTGCAAAGCTTTTAACTTCTTCAAGGCCTTTGGCTTTTCGTTTTTCAAGCGATCGAACATCTGCAAAAAATGCTAATGATTATTATGTTGTTCGTCTGTAGCCTTTGGCATTGTTATTTCTTCACAATACTTAACTTTTGGTTGTAAGATAACAATAATACTCAAATAATTATTATTCCTATATCGGCGTCCCCATCCTTGACATACCTATTTGTAAATTTTTGTGTCTAGACAGACTTAGTTTTTTGTAAGGTTTTTTGTGTTGTCCCAGGATCCCATTCAGTGTTGTCAAATCGCACATAGCTCGGAAGCTAACCGATAGGTAGCGCGACCACAGAATTTGAAGGTACGTACTTATAATAGAAATAAGGAAGATCCTTATAGTCTTACCGGCAGCCTCTGCATGTCATCCAGCCTCTGGTGCACAGATTTGCCCCGCTTGGGCCTGAGCAGGACGTAGACGTTGCCGATGTCCGGGACGGAGTACAGCAGCTTCTCGATCAGCACTTTCCCCATGAACCCGGAGCCACCCGTCACGAGGACGCCCCGCCCTTTGAAGAACTCTTTGATAGACGTGTTGGGCGCCATATTTTGTCTGCAATGAAATATTGTAAATTAGATACGCGATGTTTTGACAATCCCAACGAGATCCAAATACAGGGGGTATCAAAAAGGGCATATCAAGCCGAATGGAGGTCAAGATACTCATGATACTGAAAAACTTTGCCCATAGAACAGGTCGAAATATGAAGAAAAAAATTGGGACCTCCCATAGTAAATCAATCAGCTGGTCGGTGATTTTGTTTGGGAGGTCCACTTTCTTTTTCATATTTCGTCCCATGTCCCACGTGGAAAGTGGTTCAGTTTCATAAGAACCTTGCAATCTTTCGGCTTGTTATACCCCTTTTGTTACTCCCAGTATATCACTGGTTCACCAGCCTATGCACTCATATACCTACATCCATAAGAATAAATAATAACACTACCGTGCTACATCCTAAATGAAACTGGTCAGATAGGAACCGGTTAATCGAATATATTAATAGGGGTCCTCGTTCGCAAAAGCTCAACTTTTACTTACAGGTATATGTAGGTAGGTATTAGGTAATGAAAGGTCCTTGTGAAAAAAATACCAAAACGGGAGAAACTCGAAATTTACCAATAAATAATTTAAATACTGTACCTACTCTTAAAAGACATGCAAACGCAACAAATGCAACATAGGTGATTAAAAATAGACACATGGCAATGTTTGTTAGGATATCCGCGAAGCATTTGAAACAGATACGAATCAGACGTAAGCCGTGTCTCCTGCTCACGAGTTTTCCAAACATAAGTAAGACAAAGCAAAACAATGTGATTTGTGAATGACCACGCCGCAATGCACATCGATGTTTTGGGTTTTGGTTGGAGCAGGAGATACTGCTTGAGGCGGGTATCACACAACGTCCGTTCCTGCGTTTTTTAGCGCACGCATGCTAATTTCCACCTTATTTATCAGTGGATGCGTCTGTCCATATCCAACCGGATGACATAAACCGTATTTGAATGGAAATAAGGTTGAGTTTCTCAATTTCCTGACGTATGCGTTACCCTGCGCTAAATTAGCGCAGCAACGTTCGGTAATTGTGTTCCCCGTCTTAGCACTAATTGAGATTTACGAAACGGTGCAAGAGATCATAGATAAAAAAACTCAAGTCAATTTACGAATAGATACGTTTCTATGGGCATATATAACACTGTTAGACGTTACAGCATCGCACAGCACATTGCCAAAGTCGCACAGCAGTTTAAAAAAGTGAACATAGAACAACACAAAAAGTAATATAAGGTGATGATGGCGATAAAATAACATTTGAGCCACATTGCCGCCGAAGTTTCAGCCATTGCTCACTCCATCCCATCCCAACATTGTTTTCGTCGCTATCTTTATTTTGTGTTTGTCGAAAATACGCGCTATCTGTGGTTCTTTATACATATACCATGTAATAGGTCTAATTCCTTACCGTGGCTACTAGGCATAGTACAGGTACTATAATAGATTACGGTAGCACTGTTTTTCCTCTAAGCCAGGTCTAATCACTTATTTATAATTATTATAAGCTAAGATATAGGAACGCTCGATTGCGGGTCATCTTGACCCAGTATTATGCAATCAATTCACAACGTGTTTATTTTTTCCGAGCAGCCTTCGTAACGAATAAAAAATTCATTTACTTACTTACATCAGGCCGAGCTTAATATTATTTAATGCAATTTGCATAACTTTATATGGACGACCTTACTTTGGGCATTGGCTGGTTGGCTATGATTACAAGACAGTCTAAATTTAGAATAATTTATAACGCTATTTTTAGAGGTCGGTACGAGATAGTTTTCGTAATTAACCATTGAGGTCAGATTCTAACTGGTTTTGTGTTTCATCTAGCGGAATATTAGGCCGTTTATTATTGTGATTCCTTTCTTTCTTTTAGTATCCAGCTGTTTTCTGCCGGATGTTTTCATATCCGCCACTTACTTTTCTGTTTTCCTGCGGTGCGGGATGGGGTTTTGATATTTCAGACAATTGTTAGGAACCTACTAGATAGCGTAGCCTATGCATATTTTGGTACCTTTGAATGAAAGCCAAAACCATCCCATCATATGTATTATGGCGGTGATAAGCAGACTAGGTATACAAAGATACCTGCTATAGATATAGTTGAGTTTAAAGCTTGACTCTAAATCTAAAATGAGCTGAGGTAATATTATACCTAGCTGCTATGGCAACGAACGAGTTCAAGTTTATCACAAATTGTGATCACATGATTACCTGCTTTTAACCTGCATCTCTATGTCTAAAACAACCTTGGCTAGCATGGAAAAATATGAATCTGTCGATAGTAGATATAAAAAGTTTTTGTCTTAACAAATAAACATTCACATCAGTTTATGGTAATTTATGAAATAAACATTAATCTGCTTTCTTTTTGCCTACGAAATATCATTTACTGTCGAAAAAGTTACTCGAATGATGTTTTCTTTTTCATATGGTCTCTTTTCTCGTGGGTACACTAAGAGTATTTCGGTATGTAGGTACAGTCTTCAGCTTTCTCTTTATAAAACCACATATATTCCATCAACCCTTTTTGACTCTGGTCATCATTTTCACATTAGAGTGGTGTCGAGTTTTTTAGGGACAAGTACGTAGCCACGAACCACCGAGGGCTTACATGTAGGCCTCGCCACGGAACGAGCCGAAGCTTGCGCAACCAAACGACCTCCGCAATGGCGTAAAAAGCCTCGAACGGACGGAATTGCTTCAAAATGTTTAAAAAATAATATGATTGTTTTGGCAATGACTTCAAAGGGTTGTTATGAAACGTAACGCTTGCGTTGTTAGTGGTACCTACTGAACTACCATCAAAATAACAGTTTATGCAATTTTGTATTTAATTGTAGGTACGTAACATCATACACAGGAAGTTTGAGGAAGTCAACAAGTAGTCTAACCGGCACGTTATTCAAACCGCAACAACATCCTTATTTTTTTATCCTAGACGTTGATGAACTGGTCCTAAATCTTTATAAAATTGTAAAGTAATTTTCGCTAAAAAGTGGAGTTCTCTGTCCCTAAAACGTTTTCTTTGCGCACTAGTTTTTTAAGGCTGTGTTTTTAATTAAGTTACTTAAGTATTGTTCCTGAGATAAGGCTGATACGATACAGCCCGCCTCGCGCGCCGCCGCCGCCCCCTATTTGTGATACTGAGTTCAATCGAGCTCGCTCATCAAGCCTAGAAAGCACTAACCCACGTTTTATTTTTTAAATAACTCTTCAGCTTCAGCTCGAGCTTCAGTCACAGAAACATTTTTTTTTTAAATATGTCATATACCTACGTATGAAAAATTTTACGTGAACGTTGTCATATCTCCGTAATGTAAAATTCCGCGACTTACCCCACTTAGGTATGCATACAGGAAGCCTAGATACCTTACTTAGCTAGGTTCATTGTACTGAACTGGCAACCTCTGAGGCCAACGCTCTTCAAAATGTTTTGGAAACTTCCATAGTTCGCTGTTTATATTAATAACCATAATTTAAGTTCTCTTCACCAGCGCAGCGTTTTTTAATCTAATGTTTTATTTTATAAGGTCCAAGTTTCTGTGCACTTGGCGAAACTTTGTATTTTTGATAGCTCTCTTATTTTTAGATTTTTATGAATAGGTATAGTGATTCAATTCGCTATGTTTCATAATAATGCCTCCTAGATCATTTATCTATGCCAGCCAAACAAAACTTAAACCTATAAAAAAGTGTTTGTCTTAGTATAGGTACAGACAGTGGCTAGAGGCATTAAACTTTTGCTTCAGGGCTTCTTTTCATGTTGACTGCAAAATTATACGTTAACCTATTTGTGATGAGTAGGTAGGTATATTTGAGTATGAAAAATATACTATTTACTTTAAAAACTAAAAATATAACGACTAAAACTAATGGACTTTGTGTGGGTACGTACCTATAAACTTACGTATATACATACGTACAGTAAGTATTATGTGCCTAACTATAAAATTGTTGTTTTTGTAGGTACGTAAAACCATGAGGTAGGAAGATACTTGTCTTTGTGCTGTATCTGAATTGCGATTCATTCATAATTTTTTACAACATAGTACCTACCTACGTCTTAATTATCTATCATGCATACCTACTTCCTACTCGGCGCCGTAGTTAGGTGTAAGTGCCATGTATGCATGTTGAGTAAAAGATGTTCCACCTAATACGTCAAATTAGGGAGACGGCGCACGCGATGCCTCACTCACCTACTACAGACGATTTTGATGCTTAGGCACTTCTTGAATGACTGGAATCTCCCGAGGGAATCTCAGAGGAAGTTAAGGTAACTAAGAAGATTGTTACCATGCCACGAACGTCATATTTATTGGATTGAAATTGGCTCAGAATTTGCTCAGAATCATATTACGTTTTTGTGTCAGATTTAGCTGTATTTCGCCCTCGTTTTGATCTATATACCGACCCTGGCATGTACCAACAAGTGACAATCGAGAAAATTCTAAATAGGGTCGAGTGATTCAACAGCCAGGGCCAACCGTATGGTGGCGGTTAATCCACCACAAAAACATTCCCAAGGATGGTCTGGACCCGTTGAGGGGTCCAGATTATAACATCGAAAGTCGTTACATGGAACATCTGGACCCGTTGATGTCTGGTAGGTCGACGTCGTAAAATTCAGCCAAATCCTTTTGCAACACGATTTTGCGTTCAACGAAACGTGTTGCGCCGACCCCAAGTAGGTAATTGGGATAAGGGCAGGAAGATGATGATGATTCCCCTGTAAACTCTTAATTTTATGCTAATATAGTATCATGGTAAGTCAGGTCTGTGTACCTGACTGTGATAGTACCTGTAATAAAGTACCTATTTGAAGAATGTACTGTCTCGTAAAATTGATGACTATGCCATATATCAAGCCACTTTTACGTTTACGATGTACATAAAGTGATTTTGATGGTAAATTTTGACTAGGTATGGTGCAACGATAAATCAGTAACACAACTCGATCAAAGGTACTATCTATATAAATCGATATGTGGGTTCGATTCCCACCGAACACAAATATTTGTAAAGTAAATTTTCAAATATTTGTGTTTAATCTGGATGTTTTCTATGTATGATATGTATGTATTTACAAAAAAAAGTATTTATGTAGGTATTATATCAGTTGTCTAGTTCCCATAGTACAAGCTTCGTTTAGTTTGGGGCTAGATGGCTCTGTGTGTCTCGTCCAAGGATATTTATTTTTCGTCTTTTAATTATAAGGTTTATTTTCGAACAGAACAAATGAACTTATATGTAGAAAATTTCTTCAAGTGCGCCGCATCGAGGCAACGTCCCCAGGATGCTGGCAGCGTTGCCACGTTGTACTGCCAGGGAAACCCTTTGCGCGAAGTAGCTGCCGGCTCTGGGGTCCCCCGTTGCCTCGATGAGGCGTGAAGAGATTTCTTTGAGGAAATCCTTGGCATCCGGCCCCCAAGGACCCATTGTTTCTACCGCGAAGGGCAGAAACAGGTAAGATCCCCCCAGATCCAGGTATTTTCTTTTTTTGGAGGCTTCAGCAGCGCGGGCCGCGGCGGCTGCCCTAATTGAGGTTGACGGGATGTGGGAAGGCGCCAAGGTGTCTACGCATGTGGCGTCCCACACGAGGCACCGACCCGACTTCCAGGGCACTAGTGTCATTCCATCGGGACGCTTACCATCGGCACGTATGATTCCGTTGGGTTCAAGGATCGAAGGTACGCCAGCGGTGGCCAGGGCCCTTTTTATGACGTCATTGAGGGTGGCATGTCGAGAGATTCGGCCGGCACTTCTCGCGCACGAGAGCCCATGGTGGCCTTGTTCGGAGACTGATACACCGCAGACGCACCTATGTGGCCTGTTTATACTTGAACCTAGTCTTAAGCCAACCGAGAGGGAAAACGTGTAGTTGTCAAGGAGCGTCCCGATGTTGGCGGAAGGTAGGACTTGCAGCCAGTATCCCGATTCCTTTTCAGCTAGAGCCAAGAGCCGGGAGCGATCTACTGAGTTGTTGCAGGCGTTGATTAGACTGAGCTGAGTTCCCTTGCATATAGGCTCATCCCATTGTCGCTGCAAATTTGGATGTTCTGGAAGGCATTCCGAGGTTATAGATCGCCATTGCTCCATCCCTTCTGGCACGCCGCAAATCTCCACGGAACCCAGTGATGGGCTCAGAATAGAACTGCATAGAGGAATTGAGGCGTGGACTGAGGATAAAAAGCGGGAGGGCGATGCTGGATGACTTCCTGATGCCTATACCGCCGAACCGCACCGGAAGTGATGCTTGATTCCAGGCTTTGTCGTCGATGGGGCAGTTTAGTATTCTGACGAGCGTTTCCCGTATCACATTGTCTATTTTATCAAGTTGTTCTCGGAACTTCCATAAGTGTGAGCATCTTAAAACGTAGGTGAATTTGGGTACAAAAAGGCAGAACCTGACTATAGTATATGCCATGTGTGCGCTGATCTCGAACAGTAAATCAGAGGATAGCCTGAATTTTAACAGCTGGAGGGATTCTTTGTTAACCACCCGGATTCCGGGTGCCAGGGCATTGAATCTAGAGACGATGTCGGCCTTTTCTGTGTCAGGGAGTGACTCCTGCAGAAAAAGTTCGCATTTGTCAAAGTTTAGTTCGAGGCCAATTTCTGCGAATCGGCCAATCAGCGTTTCTAGATCGGCCAGGACGGTCCCCGAGCATCCTCCCATCGTGCCATCGTCCAAGTACCATAGGTTAAGGGGATGATAGCGCTGAGATAATGGGGTTTATGCCTAGGCTAAATATAGCTGGGCCTAGTGGATCGCCCTGCTGGCAGCCCGTTGCGGAGTTTAGGAGGTGGTCTTTGTAGATGAGTTTGGATGGGGAACTATAGCATTGCCACAGGTATGGGTAGGTGGCAGGTATGTGTGTCTTGACTTCTTTTAGGAACGAGGGTCTGTCTATGGAGTTGAATGCATTTTTGACGTCCACCTTTAAGAACACTTCACCTACGTTTGAGCTGAGGAAAGTTCGCGCCGCGTGTACAGCTGCCTCACATCCGCCCTTTGTGCCAAAACCTAGCTGTCTTGGCTGAAATTCACTGTAAAGCTTTGTGAGAATATGCTTGCAGCAGATCTTGGACACTAGGCGTCTGATCGTTGTGCCTACGGCGATCGGGCGGATACCGCCATCCTTTTTTATAAGGGCGCATAGGTTGGCACCGTAAAGGATATTTATTATATTTTTATTTAAATGTACTATATAAACTATTTATATGTACTTAAATGTAGTTTATTAAGTGTCTATATTATACTAAAATATCTATACCACTATCTATCTATGCAGTCGATTCCCTTAGCCTAATTATCGAGTTACTGTGTAATATACCCATATTACACAGTAACTGAGACGTGCACTTATTAGATAGATAACTTTTAGGTAAGTACCCCGTTTTACAAAACACGTTTTTGCAAAATTTGCTTTAAAAAAAAATACAGGGTATTTTTAATATTTGAAACAATTGACAACAGCTCAAATTAGTTAACATCCACTTTTTCCATGATCATTTTGCAGAATTTCGATCATAAATTAATGTAAGAAATATTCCGATTTTTTCTATAGCATAATTTAGGAAATAATAAAAAAATCTGAAAATGTGCCTGTGACGTCACAGTACGATGATTATCCTGCAAAAAAAACACTCCCGTTTGTGGATGTAAATATACAAAAAAAGCGCATTTTGAGAGTCAAAGATGTCATCATGATGATAGTCAAATCAAAGTCAAATGCAACTGATTGGCAGATGATTGTAATGCAGGGTTGGCAACCAAGATTTTTTCTTCTAGTAATTTTTAGTACTGGAAACTCATACATTTTTTTTCAATAGCCGTTTTTGTTCATCGTCATACATTTATCTCTTGTCGACGACGGTTCAAAATTGACGTAGATTCCTTTATGTTATGGTGGGCTGGGCCCCACCTCTCTCTCACAGTAAATAAGTGTGGCGTTTCCAGTCTATAATTTTTACTAAGTTGAGTCTCTCCATAATCTTACAAGGGGTTTGACCTCTTAAGCCTCTTAAGTCACTTGGTCGTTGAACGACTCGGCGTCCCACACGAAGAGAGAGAGAGAGCCTCTTGGTACAGCTTTTTTCTAGCCTTTTCTTTAATTTAGGTAAAATATGTATGTGTTTGTCTTGGTCTTATCCTTCCTTTTTTCCTTCAGCAATGTTCGTTATGTATTCGTCATGGTGTAACAAGTGGCCAACCGTCTTCCATGATTGGTTCTCGATGTTTTCCCGCAGACCACGCTCGTTCGCAATTTACGCTCGTACTTCCTTAATTGTCTTCTTTCCGTCCGATTAAATGAAATTTTACTTTATTTCAAGAAAATCGTTCGCAATCAGCATCTGATTCCAAAATTGAGAAATTCTAAAACCTCGGACAAAATTGCACGACTCCTCGTATTGTAGTCCATTTTCGTATTTGTCTCGTATGGTTGGTTGACAACCCTGTTGTAATGTCTGGTAACCATAGATTCGATTGACGGTTGTTGACAATCTTTCGATCGCCAGTATTGCCATTATAATTTTAATATGACTCTGAATTTAGTGATACCATATTTATAGTCGTATTGTGACGTCATCATGCACTTACGTCCTTTTAGAATGAGCAATTTTTAATTATATAATTAAAAGGAAATAGAAGCGATTTTGCTAACAAATGTGGAACAGAGGCTTCTCTTGTAGCCTAAAGTTTAATTCAAACTAATAATATGAGTAGGTTTGCTATTTGAGCTGTTGTCAATTATTAATCTCGCCTTGTTTTATACAAGGTGTAGCAAAAACGATTCGTCCGTCAAATTTTCATTAGCACTGGACTGGACAACCCGTATGTTTTGTTATCTTAAATGTTTCGGTGTGCTGCTAATAGTAAGTACCTACTGTGACATAGCATACTCGATGCAACTACTTTCCTTCTGTGGTCAAAGGACACTAGTCCCGCGGGTCGAACAAGCTTGTGTGGAAGTACCTTTGGCGAACACACGTAACCTCCGTTTATGCGTTATTTTTGAGCTGCGTAACGCATGCGTATTAGGACAATACGAATTTTGACCTTATTCTCATACAAATGACTCTCGAACTTTGGTCAGACGTGGTGTAAATGAGCGCTTTTTACATCCGTTTAAGCTCTGGCTACCCTGCAATAGGCGTGATATATTATGTATGTATGTAATGTAAATAATATGATTTATTTTAAACCAAACGGTTTGACAGACGCACCCGTCATGCACCCGTCGACGCAGCGTTGTGTGATGCGCAGTTCTAGCGGATCTGCTGTGAAATCGATTGACATAAAACGTATTTTTATGAAATTAAGGTGGGATATCACATTTTTCTAAGGCTACAAATTACGCACAAACGGAAATTAAGTGTGTTTTTCGCCTACTAGTAGTGCGACAGTGCGCAGGCGCAACCTCGACAACTATGCAGTCAAACCCACCTTGCCGGCTTAACGCACCGTCTATAAGATATTTCCACTTTAATTGCAGATTGAGAAATATACACCGAGATTTGCTACCACATGTAGCAACTAAATATAATCAAAATCATAATGATATATAATTTTAAATAGGTATAGTGATGTTTTAGAAATAACAGTATTCTCGGAGTCTCCATTTTTTACCATTGTAATGCCAGCGACACTCAATTGCCATTTACCACTCTGATTTTCTATTTACTAAAAACAGCGCGCGGGGCGCCTAACGTACTAGCGACGATTTTGATACTTACTGACTTTAACTGCAACCTCAGAAGGACTCAGCTAAGGAGTATCAGATTTTGCTGTTTTGGTATTCATAGAGGTACTTTGAGATTTTTTACAGAAGCAAACCGCAACATAACAAGTGACAATCGCAAAAATCATGAATAGGGTCGAGTGAACCTTATGTAAACTATCTATTTGTGATTATACTAATACAAAGTGCACTCAAACACGAGTGTTTTTGAAAAGTTCTGTTATGTATGAAGAACAAAGTAAGTATGATGTGGCTGTTGTGGGAGAATTTGCAAAATTGAGCGCATTTCGCACGCTCGGTGCGTGTTGTGTTCCAAGATGACCACAAAAACAACACCTTTCCTGTTCCATGTAACATTTTCAAATGCATTTGAAAATCACCTTTACTAATATTACCTAACTCATGGTGTGGCTGGTGTGGCTTTATCTTGTAGGGACTTTTTGTTAACGTATTTCTCACAATTTTATTGTCACTCACGTCAAATAATATGATAATGCAATCTTATTGTAACTACTAGGTATTTGCACAAAATAAAATAGAGAGTATAAAGAAGGATAACTCGACCCTATTTGGGATTGTCGCGAATGTCAGTTGCTAGATTTATTAAGAGGACGAAATACAGATATATTATGACACAAGAACGTAATATGATTCTGAGCCAATTTCAATGCAAGAAATATGACGTTCGTGGCAACCATCTTCTTTGAGTTCCTCTGAGATTCCATTTAATTGCAGTAAGGATAATTTTGTATGAACATCTTTTGCGTTTTACTTAAAATCCTAAAACAAAATATTTACAGGTTTATGATTGATTATTGCGCTTCTGCCCTAACATCAAATTCGCCTTGCCATTATGATGATTACCTATTTACCTACCAAGGCAGCCAAATCAGTGAGCGCAATGCAAGACAAAATGCTTGAGTAGAGATATTTACAAATAGGTACCTACACTAGGTGGGTTGGAAACCCCGTATAAAATTTCCTATCTATACAACACAGAACAAGAACAACAAATAAAACCGTAATGAGGTCAAGGTACTCATGAAACAAAAAAACTTTCCCCGTGGAACATCGATTCAAATATGAAAAAATATTTGGTTTAGACCTCCCACAGTACTCATAACTCAAATCAGCTTGCTGATTGGCAATTTTGTATGGGAGGTCAAATGTTTTCTTTTTCATATTTCGACCCATTTTCCATGGGGAAAGTTATTCAGTTTCATGGGTACCTTTTGTTGTTTTGTAACACCCAGTATAAGTAGGTACCCAGCTATTTTTAAATATATAGGTAAATCCATAAAAACAGCGGAAGTTTTGAGTAGGTATGCTGCAAACAAAATCTTTAAAAGAATTGTGGTTTATCTTCTGTTTGGTTTCGTAATATTGTAAGTATTAAAACCAAGGTTCTTTTTTTTGCAAATAGTAGATAACTCGAGAAACATTCAAACGTTTTATTTTACCAAACCTTTTACAATATTTTAAAATAGTTGATTATTAGCATTTTACAGTAGGTATAGAGCCGGTTTGAGCCTTTTGTCTCTAACGTCGTCATCGTCACCAGAGCTGTTAGTTGTTACCTACTTGTTTAAAATAATATTTTATTAGCTACTCTATATTTTAATATCAATATAGGTACTTAATAGTGTTATCGCTATCTTGATGTAATATGAAATTGACGCACGATTAGTATGTCGGTCATTTTGAAACGGTGCGAAAAATAACTTGATACTTTGAATAATAAGTATGACAACTTGCACGAAAAATCTATCAAATTTATGTGACCTATCATATGGCATGATGACAATAAATACGTAAAACTCATTTTCATTACCTACCTACCACCAATATTGCCAGTTAAATATTACGTAGTTTTCTTTGAATAAACTAGTTTTTACTGTAAATGTAGCCGCCGCCAGTCTTGGATGGAAGAGATAAAAAACGGTAAGCTCGCGAAGCTTCTTTGGATGAGTTGGTTTATGAAACAATGTTTACCGTATCAACAACATAATAAAAACAACCAATTGCACAAAAATATAAAAAAAATATATTTTTGGATTGACTTTAGAGGTCTGTTGTAAAACTGAAAGTTTCAGGAAATATATTGTTTTTTATAATCAGTATGAAATAAATAAATAAATAAAAATAAATAAATAAGACGTTTATTTACTCATTACAAAAGTTACCATACAAACAGTGAAAGAGGGACTCATTTAGATTCCGAAACTAATCTTAACTCAATTCCCCACTGATAGACCATTTTTTTGCGCGTGAGCCCACAAATTATGATAAAATATGAAATACGAAACTCACTAGGTTTAAATAAAGGTAGGTATCGTAGGTATCGCATCACATCGCTTCTCTAAAAGTAATTTATTGCTAGGTACGTAGATCTTGTCATTTTATAAACCGTCTAGGTACTAGGTACAACTGGTAGGCTTCAGATTTCAACTCAGGACCAGATCGGTAGCCAGGATGACGGATGAACGTACCTTCCGAAGCGAAGAACCATCTTTCATACCCACCGGATTACTAACTAAATGGTTGGAAAGCTTGCAATACCCTAACCTCTTGCGACCCCGTTGATGTCTTTTGTATGGGAATGTGGCGAAAATATTCAATTTTGGTGGTAATGGCCTAAACCATGAATCCTATGTATAAAGTGACAAGAAATGGTAAGTAGCTAAGGCAGTTTTACCTATTTTTGATTTTATTTACATTTTGTTCTACTTCTCTAACAAATAAATAATTCCTTCTTATTTCTTTGTTCGTAAGTACCTTCAAATTAAACCCAGCATTTATAGTTAATTATTCCTAATAATATTACAAAGGTGCTAATTAACATTAGGTGCTAAGTTCTTTTCGGATTAAAATTAGCATGTAGATATGATCTTGAAACAGTTTATAATGTTTATTTAGACGTTAATGAAATAATGCAGTATTCGGAGACTGAATTTTTAAAAATTGGTTGTTTACCTACCTACCCGTTGTATCTTTGAAAGGTCCCGCAATTTGGTTCAAGTTAATTTAATAGTAGATAGGTAGCCAGTTCTTAAAATTTTAAAATAATTTGGCAGTGTAATTGTTTTGAGTCGGAGGCCCAAAATCGAGACGGGCGGGTGGTGGCACCAGAAAGGAGAGGCCTGCAGGACGTTGAACAGGATAGGTACGTAAAAACAATTTAAAAAAACTGTCTTGAACCGCAAAACCGTTTGGTGCGTGGGTACTTCCAGATTGCTAAATTATAATTAATTATAATTATAATTAATAAATATATTTTCTTTTTTCATTATCATTCGCAACTGCAAAATAAACTTTCGCTTTGCTGAAAACAGTTGGGTGGGTAAAGTCTGATCTCTCCCACACGACATAATAATATTAAGTGGATTAAGAAATAATGTTGTTTAATTAAAATTATAGTTACAAGGTGAATATTTAAATAATCTGTAATTTTTTTACCTGTACTACTAACTACCACGCTTAGGTACACAGTTCAAGGGTAGATAAATGTGTTCCGTTAGATAAATACCTACACATGCGTTCATATTTTTTTTTCAAGTCTAGTTTTTTGTTTTGTTGCCAAAACTAATAGTAATTCAAATCATACACCTTAATGCCATTGCAAATTTATAGAGTAGGTAAATAGATATTTTGTACTTGTAGTGGCACTATTAAGTAGGTATCATTTTTTATACAGTGTGTGACGAATAAGCGGGAATTTAATAAAACTGGTGAATCTAGGCATCTATGCCAACATCGTTTATTATTTTAAGTATTGAACCGGGTCTATCGCGATAATTATTAAAATTAAAATGTGTGAAAACAATCGCGAGTGCTTCAAAAGTTATATCATTTATTATATTTCCCAGATGACCCCATAGTAAAAGCTGTTCGGATAGATGCTTAGATTCACCAAATTAAATAAATGCCCGCTTGTCGGTAACATATTGTATACAATCAAAGACCTTAATTACCTTTAAATTGTAAATGTACGTCAAGAAATCAAACACGGTTACTTAGTAAGTTCCTTAAAGTGTCTCTTTTTTGTAATGGCGAAGTTATGACATCACAAAGCGGTATGCAACAGATAGCCTTATGGTAATACAAACACAAAAAGTTGCAAATAAAAAAAAAGAGCGAAATTCGAGAGGTGGCCGATCGGCCTCCGATTATAGACTTTGGAAAGTGGTCCACGCCTGGCTTCGTTACGAAACAAGTTGAAAAATTGTATTAATAACCGCACCCGAAATTTGCATATACACGTGACACACGAATTTGCGGCAAATTTGCCGGTTAATGAGAAGCATTTATGATTATGACATTACGTTGTCATTTTCCGTATGAATTGTCAAATACAGCAGTAATGTGCGGCAGCGGCACTTTATTCACATGAGGTTATATTAAATTATATTCAGATCAAATATTTTAGGGTGTGTTCGTTTCTACTCGTGAAACTGAACAACTTCTCTTAGTATTTTTTTTTCGAAGTATGAAGTAAAAGAAATTGCGATGGACCTCCCTTACAAAGTGACAAAAGTTACGAACAATATTTGTATGGGAGGACCGAGTTCCTTATTCTTATTTTGAATAAAGTAACCATGAAAAATTTATTCAGTTTCACGAGTAGAACGAACCCTAAAAACATTATTTGTTCTTTTTAGGTTAATATAACCAGCTGCGCCGCGCCGCACAATACTGCTGTATTTGACAATTCATATAGAAAATGACATTACGAGTTATGACAAATAGGACTTTACAGAAACAGAGTCATTAAAAGACTGTCTAGCAAAACATAATCGAGCATTTTATTCGGCGTAAAGACTTGTGATTGTGATGAATGAATTACTTTACTATTCAGTAGAAGCGGGGTCAAACAGGCATCCATCATTTCTTTTGTAGCTATCGCTTGCTTGACAGCTACTCAACCACTCAAGTCAAGAGCTTTGTTGATAAATTATATAGTTACATTAGAGATGGGCCAACGAGGCATTAAGTCATTTAGCTGACAAAAATCTCAGAACGTGTCTTTGTTTCAGTGGTTTTAAATACATAAAGTCCATTCAAAATCATAGTGTCATGACCAGCCTAAGCGGTAGGCTTAGTTACGCTGGTTGCGTAGCATCTAAGTATACCGAACAGCGTAATTAGGCCTCCCGCTAAGGCTGGTCATGTAATTTCATGACTCTATGATTGCGAATGGGCTTTAATAAATAGGCAATTCATTTAATTTAATTAACACTAGCAGTTTTCTCTCAAATGTATTACGGACTCTTAGTAAGTGCCAGATAGGTAGATCATTATGTTGCATATGTCACGAAAGAGTTATTTTCTTACTTTATTTTGACAGGCCTAGCCGGTTTTGAATACCTACCAACTGATTATACCGATACCTACGGCGCTTTACACACATGACGTCCGTTTCGACGTTATTTTTGCGCTGTGTAACGCATGCGTTCGGACCATACGAATTTTGATCTTATTCTAATATGGTTTATGTCAAATTATTTGACAAATGCTTCCGTCGACGCAGGGTTGTGCGATATTTTTGCGCTAACGGATGCGTGCGTCAAATCTTTTAATATCAACCATATTTCTATAAAAATAAGGTGGAAAATAGTATTTTTCGAACGCAACGGATAGCGCTGCGTAAAAATAACGCACAAACGTATGTTATGTGTGTAAAGCGTTAGGTGACCCGCACACACCCTGTGCCGAGCCGCTTCGACCGGAATTTTAACATTATGCATTTTGATAGCCATGCTTTACTCGCTTGTTTCATCCCAGCCCAGACGATCTTAGACGCAAGCTCCACAGAGCAGACGTGCGACGTCAGATAGCGTTTGTCAAACGTAAGACGTGCGACATCGCGACGTTTGAAGCTTGACGCGCGTCCCATCGATAGGTAACTTCTGTGAAGCTTGCCCCTTATATGACCTGAGTTCATGGTACTCCCACACTATTCTGAGTGTCAAAGAAGTGTTTAATTACCTACACTTCTACTTACCATTTTACAACTTTGTACCTACATACCCACCACCAATTAACGGCATTTATTAATAGAAGTTTATTGTTAGAAAATGTGGATTTCGTCTTACTTTCACACATGGTTTATATCAAACTGCGCTGCGTGCCGCACAACGTTGTTTCGAAGGGTCGCGAATGTCGCGATGCGGCAGCAGTATAGGGCAAAATTGCCAACACTCAATGTAGGAGGACTTTTAATGGTGCTTTATTAGGTTACGAGGTCAATAGATTTTCCGATCCTACTGCACAAAATTGGAAATATATACCGCCGGAATATACCTATTTTCGGCGGTATATATTTCCAGTATTCCATAGTAAATTCAGTCCGCTGATCATGATTTTGTATGGGGGTAGAGTTTATTGTAGTTTTCTGGTAAATGTTTCTATATGTATGATCATTCTGTCAAATATGGCCTATTCGAATGACGGTACTATAGGGGAAAGTTATTTAGGTCTTGGTCTCCGTGCAGCCGTGATGGTCTCCGTGTACCAGTATTCAGGGGGCTGTCCTTTACACCCTGTATATTTACATTTTATGTTACTTTGCCTTGTTATCTGGGCACATTTATAGATAGGTCTTCTAAGTTCTCTAGGTGTTAGGTATGTGGTTGATGATTCTGTTTTCAAAATCAGTCACTTTCATTCAATTTCACTTACTGTTTCCTAAATATAGTCACTGTAACTAAATTAAACGTGCTATTCTGTTTATATCTTAGTAGATAATGCTACCTATTTTCATTACCAGTTTAACACCCCTATGTAAATTAGGTATGTATGTACCTATACCTATTGACTTTCTATGTTATCTATTTTATTTTATCTCTAACGTGTATTGACTTAGGCATAACTTGCAGGTTTTGACTGTTACTTTGGATACTATAAAAATGTACTAATATTATATTAGGTGGTTATACGTCTCATGAATGCTTATTAAGACGTCCCGCATAAACCTACCTATTTACTCACTAGATGTTGGTACGTACTTCAATCTAAGTAGGTATTACATTTTGTTTTCACTGATTACTACTGCAAACCTTCAGGAGTCCAATTTTTGAAATACTTTTGCATCTACTACGAATTGTATAAACATGAGCTGCTCCTATAACATGTTCTACTACACTTATTCATTAAGACGCATCGCCTTATCCCTTCGTATATTTCCTTTACATAAAATAATTCGGCGGGGATCACACGTAACTTCCATTGCTGCTAGTTTAGCGCTGCTTGACGCATGCGTTAAGACAATACGAATTTCCACCTTACATTTACCTGTATACAAATACGGCATATATCAAACGGTTTGACAGACGCAACCGTCGACGAAGCGTTGTATAGTGCGATACGCAGCGCTTGTGGCTGTGTAACTAAACCGTTTCACATAGACCATAAGTATTCGTATAATTTTCCTAACGCATGCGTTACGCAGCGCTTATATAGCGTAGCAACTGACTTTAATTGTTATTCCCGGCTTCGAGTAATAGAAGGTTTAATTAATCCCAGGGGCTAGTCCACATATTGCAGATTATTAAAATAGTAAATCTGCGTTACTGGAAGACTAGGTATTGCATTGCATGCGAAATAGTAGGCAAGGGTGAAAGAGATCACGCAGCTAAGGCAGCTAGTTGCAAGAATTTGTACCTACTCCTGCGGTAAACCTTTACTATAACAAATATGACAATGTAAATCATCATGAATGAACATCCCTATGTCATACTTACAAATGTCAAATATTAATATGTATGTATACTATAACTATGACATAAGTTGGTGATGGGTCGTTTCGTTACCACAAATATGTCTGATGCTAAGCAGGTGGTTCGGAAAGGCGGATGTTTGGAAAACTTGTTCAGTAGGTTGTTTGTAGTAGAATATGTAAAGATGGTTGTGTTTCATATAGGTAGCTGCCCCTTGGTATAATTAGCGTGATAATAAACAATATTTGCACGTTAAACTAGGCATAAAATTCGTTGTGTAAATATTTAGTTTTTATGGAGCTTTTGTAAAAAAGTATTGGTTAGTCATGATTGCAGGCCGGTATTTTAAGAATATGTTTGATTACGTCACCTTAACGAATTCTTAAGTACCTACTAGGCAGATTGTGTACTCGGATAATATTGAAATAATTTTCTTTTTTATTCCTACTTAATTCAAATTATATTACAAAACTGTCGCAAGCAAAGCAATAGACACATTGGCAACCGGTCCTACTTATATTCTAGTTTTACCAAGGTTAACAATGTTAGCGAGATTTTTTCGTCAAACCGACGCAGCTGTGAGAACCTTTGCACCATGTCAATGTAGGTACATGTACCTACCTACCTACCATGTAAATTATTGTTACAAACGCGGTATAAGTAATTGTCTTGACAACTATAGTCGGTTCATCATTACCGCTAGCTATAATTAACTGACATCTATTAATGACGTCTTTACTTTACTGACGTATCTTACGTATACTTATTTACAAAGAAAAAATAAAACTTTGATGAAACGAAAAAATATAGAATGGCTTTTAAACCAAACAACTGCCTAACTATTCAGGGAGACATCTATAGTAAAACCATCCCAGAGTAGGTACCTGTATGTCTTGTGAGAAATTTTAAATACCTAATAATATAAATCGCCTTAAGTATTACCTACGGGAAACCTTGTTTGTAATAAGTATGTAATTTCGAATTAATTTTCGTATCATCAAGGTTAAAAAATTAAAGTTGCAATATATTTTGGTTAAATTAATGGCCAATTAACACTAAATAAATTACATACCCACATTTTAATGACGATATCTTAGATTATTATCCGTATTTTACGATTTACCACAAACAGGTACCAGGTAACCTAGATGTTTGTTAGTAGGTAGGTCACATTTGAACTTGAATAAACTTTTATGTCATACTTAGTTGCAATAAAATTTAGTAACTGCTATTTAATTTAATAATATTAAACATTAGACAAATTGCGCTTTGTATAACATGACCAAATACTGTAATATGTTCTTCAATAAACTTTTGTGTCATAGTGGCAATAAAAGTTAGTACGTACACTTTAATTTATCAATACAAAACATTAGACAAATAGCGCTTTATATAAAATTAACAAATATTGTAGGTACTATTATGTCATAATTGCAATAAAAGTTAGTACTATTTAATTAATCAAAGACAATCTTGTTTTGATTAAAGCTACGTTATTTACAATCAAAGTACGAAGGCATCGAGTAACGAGCGATGCACGCAATAGTGCGGTTGTTTGTAACGGTAAATGTAAAAGTTTGGGAATGGAAAAAACTTACTTTTTTATGTTTTGGGTACGCTATCTAGAGCGATGAGCGGCGGCGGCGGCGATGTGGTAGTTGATGCGGTAGGAGGAAGGTCGGGCGGTCTGTCGCGCGTAGTGAGCGGGCGGCCTCTCGCGCGCGCTTTCCGGAGATAACTGGCTTCATAACACCCACTCACACTACTTTGTACCTACTCAATGGATCCAAAATTTTATCGAAATTGAAGTACCAAATAAGTACAAGTATAATATTATCAAGTTATTTTGAATAGTTGCAGCCCTTAACACTTAGCAGAGCGTTACGAATGGCGCGAATATAAAACCAATAAACTTATTGCACTTAGTTTATTTTACGACTCGCATTAGCACGTGCTTTGAGACTATTTAGCTATAACTATATTGACGGAGAGCTTAAATTGTATCCACGCATTACTGATGTTTTCATACTTCGATGCACGGGCCTAGATCAGCATACGAAACAGATTTATCTCAACGTTTACAAAGCCTTTTATTTTTGAAGTCGTTCATTAGGGTTTCTTGGAGGCTACCTGGAAGATAATTCCATATTTTGAGTTTTTTGTTTTCAACCTACATTAACATAATTCACACTTACAACAGTCCACTGCTGGACATTGCCCCATTATAGGGGAGTATTGCCATACTCGCCGTGCTTGACAAGCGGATTGGCGAGCGATGCAGTGCAAGAGAATGCTACTACCCATTCCCTATATGAATTTAACCCTTATTCTCTTTTAACGACAAACACGTGTAGAATTGGGGTGATGCTATTCTAAGCCGGTATCATACGGTTTTTATCATACTTTACGTGAATTACAAATTGATTTCGCCTCAGTTTTACACACCTTTGTGTTCTCTGACGGACGGGTAAGACCTCGCAAAAGATAGCAGAAGGATGCCTGCCTACGACAAAAACTGGTGGGAGGTTTCTAAGGATATGTGGAAGAAAGAAGTATCAGGAGGTCTTGGTATGCCTAGCAGAGGGACACAATATAGGCTGATATTAATAACGAAAAAAAAAAAAAAAAGAAAAATGATTGCTCGGAAATATAGCCATTATTTCAAAAGCATTCGTAAATTGGCTTTTTCAAGGCGTCAGAGGCAAATTTTTACTTCTGAATTATTTTCATATGGGAAGTTGTTCAGTCTCGTGGTCTAAATGCACCTTATTTATTAGTGTTCGGAGAGCTGTCCCTTACACCCCGTACTTATAGTGCAAACTTCCAAGGGCTCATAACGTCTTTAACACTATTTCTCAGTCGAAAATAAAATGTACCCTACCGAATTTGCCGCGTGGTATCATCCCATCTCTACCCGTGGGTGTCGTAAAAGGCGGATAAAGGATGGATCGAGGGAATGGGCCACCCTGTGAATATTTGCAACACCTTGCACTGTGCTCGCCAAGCGTGGGGAATATGACAACACCCCCCCAACTGGAGGAGGCCCATGTCCAGCAGTGGACTGTTGTGGCTGAAGTAGTAATATTAGTAACTTTACCAACGAGTATAGGTGAAGGTAGAGTAGGTATACACAAACAACAAAGAAACCACTAGATTAAACATAAGTTGCACATGCACATTTGCCTGTTTTTAGGGTTCCGTGCCACGAAAGGAAAAACCATTAGCTACCCATAGGATCACATTCGCGCGGTGCGCTTACCCCTTATCATGGCAAAACATCGAGATATTCTGTTGAAATAAGACCTTATACGAGTATAAGTACCTAACCTACTCAAGTTTAGAACATTAGAATTTGTAAAAAGAACAACTTTCAAGGGCGGAAAAAATGAGTTTATTGAACCTCTCAACTGAATCAAGTTTATAGGGTATTAATGTGGCCTAACTTTACTTTTGTCACAAAATATATAATTGATTTTGATGTGAAATACATATACAAAAATCTAATCACAAATAGAGTATGTATCGACTTGATTGGGTAATTATGAAAATACAAAAGTTATATGCTTACCCACTAACTGCTATAAAAATTCAAAGATAAAATTTTAAAGATATCATTAAAAGGGCTTGGCTAAATATTCATACAACAAAAACCCAGAATCGCCAGCAACGAAATGTATATAAATGGGTTCACTAGTGTATTGATATTTAATTTAAAAAATATACAGGGTCAAATACCCAGATTCGCCAGGAACGAAATGTATATAAATGGGTTCACTAGAGTTTTGCTATTTAATTAAAAAAATGAACAGGGTCCTACCCCATCTAGTATAGAAAATATTAGATAAAATATACGAGAGGATGATCCAGAGGTTACTTTTGCCCCCCAGTATATCTTGTACTTAGTTATAGGTAGGATGTGAAATAAGTTTATAAAATATAATCGTGTACATCTGTTAAAATTACAAGTAGGATAAATATGTTTGATTCCAAGATAAAATATATTATGAAATATCTTGGATGACTTTGCTAAATGTTATACACCAAAAACGTTAAAAATTAAAAAACGTTAGGACCTCCCTTATTACCAGCCAACCGAGTCAATTTGTATGGGAGCTCCAATTTTTTTACATATTTCGACCTTTGTTCTTTGGGAAAGTTGTTCAGTTGCATCAGCTGGTTCATCCCTGAAAATATTTGCAGTTTATTTTTTTACATCCTGTGCACACACATTTCCTTCCAGTAGAATCTGGGTTTTTGTTGTATAAACATTTAGCAAAGTCATCCAAGATATTTTATAATATATTTTATCTTTGAATCAAACATATTTATGCTAGTTGTCATTTTACCAGATACACGGTTATATTTTATGTATGTTTAGTATCGTATCAAATGGGCGCGCGGCGCTGGCAACACTGTTCGTCATTGTCTCGTCCTGTGGCCGTGCGCTCGCATCGTTGATGCGAATTTTAATTATAAATGGTGTAATTTAGTGTGCTTTCGGCTTTCTCGTGTGGTTTTCCCTGTTCGGTGGGGAAGTGAACCAAGTGGATTTGGTTCCGGCGCTTTGATTGAGAGTCACGCGGCCGCCGGCAAAATATAACCTCACTTTTCGTTCGCTCGCGTCGTGGCTGCCGATAGCTACATATTTTTAATTGTTTTTTTGATTGGAGGCCAACGGGGCCGATTTCTCATTCGGAGAGAAATCTTTTAGTCATTTTGTGTTAAAAAACATTATTTGATGTCGAACTATGAACAATAGTGAACCCAAGTGCTTGTGAAAACTAAGCTGTGAATCTGCGACTGATTGACGGGACGGAGTGCCACACGAGCTGGTGTCCGGGTGCAGTAAGTCTAGTACCTAAATTCCAATCCAAAATGTCTTCCTCCAAAACCTGATACCTTTTCCTGTCAAAAACTAGACTTACAAGGAAACGGCGGCGTCATGGTTCGCACGGTAAGCAATTCGCTGCTAGGCCCTGTTTAAGTAGACTTTGGAAACAAGAATTTCTCGGCCGGAAACTTTCCGGAACAAAATTCTCTCATTAAATTTATTTTATTTAGCTATAGTAAAGAGCACTACGAATCGTAGTCAAATGTTGTTCGAGGCTGATCGACCATTTAGTTTTAGATTTTAAGATAACTTTAATTTGCTTCCACTGCGCTAAGATCAGCTTCGGAATCAAACATTTTTGGTAGCAGAGCGTGGTTGCTTTATTGCAACATAGTTAGCCGTAATTTAATATTAAGCGTGTTTTTATATTACCCACATATTTTATTAATTTTGGAAAATATTGTTTCGGTTTTTTTGTGACTGTATTGTTTGCCTAGTGAACGGTACCTTATCGGTAAGGTCTAGGCCAGTCAACTAACATTTATTTTGTGGTATTTGTTTATTGGTTTTTCGTTTTATTAAGTCGAGTGTGTAAAAGTTGGTACCATGGCTCCCTCGATCGCCAGGTATAAGGCTGCTATAAAGACAGAATTAAGGTGGTTTACTACCACAGCGGCAATGATCGGCCGCGAGGACCGGGAGGACGCGCTCTTGAAAAGTGCACTACAGGCAGATGAACGGGTTCGGGTTGTGTCGGAACACCTCACAGAGTGCCTCATGCTCCTTGAGGAAGCTCCTAACCCTGAAGATAAGGAGCTGGTCGAGGGCGATGTAAGCCAGTGCTTGGAGCTGGCACAGGACATTGAGCAGGCAGCTGCGGACATATCTAGGCGACGTGACGGAAAGGAAAAGCCATTCCGTGGTAAAGTGGGACAAGGATTACAGGTGCCTCTTCCGCCTGTTACGGTTCCAGTCTTTGCAGGCGATTACGCCGACTGGCCGGCGTTTGAGGACCTGTATAGCAGCGTGGTCCACACACGGACGGACATAACGCCAGCGTACAAGATGGCTCAGCTGATGTCCAGGCTACAGGAGAGCCTCATGAATTGCTGACGCATTTGGCAGTCTCGGATAGCAATTATGAGGTGGCGTGGAAGATCCTTACCGACCGGTATCGGAACAAGCGCCTGATTGTAGACAGGCTGTTAGACCAGTGGCTGTCAATACCAACCATAACGCGAGGTACGGACCTCCGCGAGAAAATCTTCCACCCAGTCAGCGTCGCGGTCAGCGCACTGGAGCGACAGGGTTTGCCAGTGGCGGGCTACGGTTATATCTTGGTCCACACAGTGCTTCGCCGCCTGCCGAGCGAAATGGTCGCTCGATTCGAGCAGCTCCATGGGGCAAGTCCTCGGACCACCTCCCGACCTACGAGGATCTGAAGTCGTTCCTCGAGGCCGAAAGCAGGCGAGTGGACGTCCAGGCTGGTGAAGCCCCACGCAAGGAGACCTCTGCCCCTCGCCACCCGGAACGGCCGGGTGCACCGGCGCGAGGAGGCAACAGTAGGCAACCCAGGCGGTACAACACCGCATTGGAATCAGGGTGTGCCTACTGCGGGAGACAGGCCACGGGGTGGCAGCGTGTCAGGAGTTTGCTGCGCAGCGGGTTCAGAGGAGACGGGGTGTGGCACAGCAGAGGCGTTGGTGTTTTCGGTGCCTGGGGCCGCATCAGGTGCGAGTGCCCTTCAAGCACCAACTGTAGGTACTGCCAGGGTGCACACCATCCGCTGCTTTGCATGAATCGCTCCGGAGACGCCGGGGCAGCGCTGGATCGGATCAGCGAAGGAGCCTGCCCACCAAGGGAGGGAGCAACGCTCCCACCCTCCAAGGAGGAGCCCACCTCCGCATCGGTCACAGGGACAGGCAGGGGACGTCAACAGACGGAGCCCACTTACCCAAGGACGTGGGGACGATCCCCAGCACGGCAGCAGGTGCCGGATTGGGGAAGAACGACACAGGGACATGGTCAGGACACCCATCCCAGGTACGGGATCCAACGGGCGGGTGTCAGGAGAGCACTAGGCAGCCACCAGGGTACATGCAGTATTCTGCGGGCTTGAGCCACCTGGTTGGGTCTCAAGACCCACGCATGCCTCCGCCTATGCCTGAGTACCCGCGGCTACAGGCGCAACCTCGGTACGGACGTTTGCCGTCGGGGTACTATAGAACTCCAGCCATGGCCTTTATGGGCAGACCTCCCTACCAGCAGGAGTGGGACCCATACACAGGTTTGGGTAGCGAGGATACCCCGCGGGACGCGGCCTCACCGCGTTTAGATTCCCGCTAGGTAATCGCCGCCTACTCATCAGCTTCGGCTCCCCGTCCAATCACGGTACTTTTGCCAACGGCTAAGATTTGGGTATGGGGATACGGTGGCCGGACCATTCAAGTAAGAGCCCTACTGGATACAGGGGCTCAGGGATGTATTGTATCGAGTAAGCTGGTGAGTAGGCTAGGCCTAAATGTACGGCCAAGTGAGGATGAAGCTGTAGGCATCGGGGCCTAAATGTGCCTGACATTCGGGGTCAGACGAACTTTGAGTTCACATTAGGTAGCACATGTACAGGCGTCAGCTATCAAGTCTCAGCCGTGGTGCTGGATGAAGTGGTTGGGAAACTCCCTCAGGTTAGGTTACCACCAACGGTACGAGGGCTAACCACAGGGTTGGAGTTAGCTGATCCTGATTTTGATACTCCTGGTACGGTGGACGTACTTCTCGGGTCAGACGTCCTCGGGAGATTATGGTGCGGTAGGAAGAAGGTACTCCAGGAAGCTGGTTTGGTGGCCGTAGATACCACAGGGGTATGTTGTTTTCGGCCCAGTTTGGAGACCTCAGGACCTACCAGAAGGGAGACGGTCCTCTATGGTAGTGTGCTGTCAGAGGTGCTGCAGAGGTTTTGGGAGTCTGAAGAGCCGCCCACGGCGGACAGACGGAAGCCAGAGGATGACGAGTGCGAGTTGTTCTATCAATACAACACTGCGAGATGCTCGTCAGGCAGATTCGTGACCAGGCTACCTTTTCTCCCAAACCGCCCCGCTTTAGGTAGTTCGCGACAGCTCGCGGAACGGAGACTACTCGGAATGGAGCGGAAGATGAGGCGAGACCCAGCACTTCGGCAGAAGTATATAGAATTCATGCGGGAATATATTCAATTGGGCCACATGTCGGTGTCCAGCCTGGATTGGAGGTGTGTCGAGCATTATTACATTCCACACCTGGCTGTCTTGAAGTCACCTGAGGCGAAAATACGGGTGGTGTTTGACGGTTCTGCTCCTACCTCGAATGGTGTGTCTGTGAACCAATGTTTGCACGCGGGTCCTAAATTGAACCGGGACATTGTGGACATTCTCACAGACTTTCGGTTACACCAGGTAGCGTTCGTCGCAGACGTCAAAATGATGTTTCGCCAAACCATGATACATCCGGATGACCGTCGGTATCAGCTGATTTTGTGGCGTGAGAGCCCAGATGAGCCGATGGTCACATACGAACTTAACACGGTGACGTATGGACTTAAGCCAAGTCCGTATTTGGCAGTACGTACGCTGCGAGAGTTGGCCGCACAGGAAAGGGTAAGATATCCTCGAGCCGCAGCAGTACTGGATCGCGACGTCTACGTGGACGATATCTGCACGGGTGCTGATAGCGTGGAGCAGGCGCTAATTCTACGAGACGAGCTGATCGCGATCATGGGTTCAGGAGGTTACGAGTTGCGGAAATGGTTGTCCAGTTGCCCAGAGCTCCTGGCTGGTTTGCCAGGCGAGTTCCATCAGGACCCGCACCTCTTTGAGAACCCGGACAATCCAAATACGTTGGGCATCCTCGGGGTGCAATATAGGCCAACGCATGACGTATTCACGTACAAGATCGAGCCCGACCTTTTGGAGAAAACTTGGACTAAGCGGTCGGTACTGTCGACAATCGCTAGAACGTTCGATCCTAACGGATGGATCGCCCCGGTTACGTTCATGGCGAAGTGCTTTTACAAAGGTTGTGGCTAGCCAACTTAGGATGGGACGACCAACTCTCCGGAGAGTTGTTGAAGGATTGGCTCAAGTTTGTGACCACCTTACCAGGGATTGTGCACATCGCGATACCCCGCAAGTTAGTCCCATCGGTGGGATGTAAGGCTACCCTACATGGGTTTTGTGACGCCTCGGAGCGAGGGTACGCGGCAGCTGTATACCTTCGGACAGCAAGTTCAACGGGAACTGTGCACGTGCGTCTGGTTATGGCCAAAAGTAAGGTGGCACCAGTCAGAACTAGATGGACCATCCCCAAATTGGAATTGGCAGGGCAGCTCTTCTAGCGCGCTTGCTAAATCATGTAACCTGCAATCTGCGTGGTACCATCAACTTGGATGAAACGGTGTACGCGTGGACTGACAGTCGGATAGTTCTGTGCTGGTTGCAGACGTCGGTACATACACTTGAGGTTTTCGTGGCAAATCGGGTGTCACAGATTACGGGGTCGGAAACTCCGTTAGTGTGGAGGCACGTACCGGGAGAATGGAACCCAGCGGACTGCGCTTCGCGCGGGTGCAGGGCACCTGATTTGGTGAGTCACCCACTGTGGTGGGGACCTCAATGGCTGACTGAGTCGCCGCAGGAATGGCCATTCAACGAGTGCAGGGCGCCGCTTGGGCCACCTGATCGAGGTTTGCGAGTGAACGTGGGGCAACTCGTACCGAAGCCTAACCCAGCTTTCTTGCTGGAACGGTATAGCTCCCTCGACAAACTTCTTGGGGTGACAGGTTGGATCAAACGGTTCGTGAACAACTGCAGGAAGCCTCAAGCAGAACGGAACTTTGCACCAGTCCTCTCGCCTGCGGAACGGAATGCGGCTCTATGCTCATTAGTTAGAGTCGTCCAGGCGGAACATTTCGAAGAGGAGGTCAGGCTGCTCAGGGATGGACGTGGAAAGCTGAAGGGAGGAATTGTGCGCCTCAACCCATTCCTGGATGAGCAAGGTATGCTCAGGGTTGGAGGCAGACTTCGGAACGCTAGCCTGCCCTTTTCGGCTCGGCATCCACTGTTACTTCCAAAGGGGACCCTTAGTTGAGCTCTTAGTCAGGGATCGTCATGAGAAAAACTCGCACGCGGGCTGTAATGCGCTATTGGCCATTCTACAGCGCGAGTTTTGGATCTTATCGGGACGACGAACGGTACGTAGCGTTGTGTTTAGGTGCTTGCCTTGTTACCGCTTGAAGGCAGCCACAATGCAGCCACAGATGGGAGATCTTCCACCGGACCGGGTGACGGAGGCCTGGACGTTTGCAGGTGTGGGAACGGATTTCGCAGGCCCTTTCATGGTGAAGGCATCACGCCTGCGGAACGCAAAGTCTATCAAGGCGTACTTGTGCGTGTTCGTGTGCCTAGCCACCAAGGCCGTCCACTTGGAGCTCGTGGCCGACCTTTCTACGGAGGCCTTTTTGGCAGCGCTGGAGAGATTTACGTCGCGACGAGGGCGACCAGCGCTGATCAGGTCGGATTGTGGTACCAACTTTAAGGGTGCTGATCGGTGTATGAAGGAAATTGTAACGTTCTTAAGGGAGAACGAAGAAGCCATCAGCACGGGCCTCTCCCGTCAGGGCATTACCTGGGTGTTCGATCCACCAGCGTGCCCTCACTGGGGTGGTATTTTTGAAGCGGTTGTAAAGTCCGCTAAAACGCATTTGTTGCGCGTCGTAGGGTTAACAATTTTGACTTTCGAGGAGCTGGCGACCGTGTTTTGTAAAATTGAGGCTGTACTCAATTCGCGTCCTTTGTGTCCGCTCAGCTCAGACCCAAATGATTTAGAGGCCCTGACGCCAGGGCATTTCTTAATTGGCCGCCCACTTAACGCCTTGCCGGAATATCCCTATACGGAGGTGAATAGCAATCGTTTGTCGCGTTATCAGTTGTTGCAGCAAATGACTCAAAACTTTTGGAAGCGTTGGTCGCTTCACGCACATTCTGCAGCAACGCCTTAAGTGGACGGACAGGACTGAACCCCCCTGCATTGGGGATCTCGTTCTGGTTAAGGATGCCAACCTACCGCCACTGCGTTGGCGCCGGGGGCGCATTCTCAACCTGTTTCCGGGTAGTGATGGCACTCCTCGAGTTGCAGAAGTTCAGGTGGGGGATTCAGTTCTTAAGCGAGCAGTAGCTACATTATCACGCCTGCCATGCATAGAGCGGACCGATGGGTCGGTCCGGGGCGGGTGAATGTTTAGTTTCGTATCAAATGGGCGCGCGGCGCTGGCAACACTGTTCGTCATTGTCTCGTCCTGTGGCCGTGCGCTCGCATCGTTGATGCGAATTTTAATTATAAATGGTGTAATTTAGTGTGCTTTCGGCTTTCTCGTGTGGTTTTCCTGTTCGGTGGGAAGTGAACCAAGTGGATTTGGTTCCGGCGCTTTGATTGAGAGTCACGCGGCCGCCGGCAAAATATAACCTCACTTTTCGTTCGCTCGCGTCGTGGCTGCCGATAGCTACATATTTTTAATTGTTTTTGATTGGAGGCCAACGGGGCCGATTTCTCATTCGGAGAGAAATCTTTTAGTCATTTGTGTTAAAAACATTATTTGATGTCGAACTATGAACAATAGTGAACCCAAGTGCTTGTGAAAACTAAGCTGTGAATCTGCGACTGATTGACGGGACGGAGTGCCACACGAGCTGGTGTCCGGGTGCAGTAAGTCTAGTACCTAAATTCCAATCCAAAATGTCTTCCTCCAAAACCTGATACCTTTTTTCCTGTCAAAAACTAGACTTACAAGGAAACGGCGGCGTCATGGTTCGCACGGTAAGCAATTCGCTGCTAGGCCCTGTTTAAGTAGACTTTGGAAACAAGAATTTCTCGGCCGGAAACTTTCCGGAACAAAATTCTCTCATTAAATTTATTTTATTTAGCTATAGTAAAGAGCACTACGAATCGTAGTCAAATGTTGTTCCGAGGCTGATCGACCATTTAGTTTTAGATTTTAAGATAACTTTAATTTGCTTCCACTGCGCTAAGATCAGCTTCGGAATCAAACAATGTACGTATTTGACATTCTACCTACAACTAACTACAAGATATACTTGGGGGTAAGAGGGGTAACCACTGGGCGAGCCTTTCGCATAAGATATATATTTCATCTTATATTTTCTATACTAGATGGGTTATTATGACACTGTATATTTATTAAATTAAATATCAGTACTTTAGTGAACCCATTTATATACATTTCGTTGCTGGCGATTCTGGGTTTTTGTTGTATGAACATTTAGCCAAGCCCTTTTAGATGAAATAGATATCTTATGCGAGGGGCTCGCCTAGTGGTTACTCTTACCCCCAAGTATTATTAGTTGTAGGTAGGATGTCAAATACGTTCATAAAATATAATTGTGTATCTGGTAAAATGACGATTAGGATAAATATGTTCGATTCAAAGATAAAATATAATTATTATAAAATATCTTGGATGACTTTGCTAAATGTTTATACAACAAAAACCCAGATTCCACTGTAAGGAAATGTGTGTAAGTATACAGGTGTAAAAAAATCAACTGCAAATATTTTCACGGGTGAACCAGCCCATTAAACTGAACAACCTTCCCAAAAGAACAAAGGTCGAATATGTAAAAAAAAATTGGACCTCCTATACAAATTATTGACTCGGTCGGCTGGTATAAGGAAGGTTCTAACGTTTTTTCATTTTTGGTGTATTAGCAAAGTCATCCAAGCAAGATATTTTATCATACATTTTATCTTTGAATCAAATATATTTATCCTAGTCGTAATTTTACCAGATACACGATTATATTTTATATACTTATTTGACATCCTACCTACAACTGAGTACACGATATACTGGGGGGCAAAAGTAACCACTGGACTAGCCTCTCGTATATTTTATCTAATATTTTCTATACTAGATGAGGTAGGACCCTGTATAAGTATTTTTTTAATTAAATAGCAATACTCTAGTGAATCCATTTATATATATTTCGTTCCTGGCGAATCTGGGTATTTTTTTGGCCAAAACCTATGTTTTGACGACATCAAAAATACCTACTGGCATATGATATAAAATGACAGTATTTTCATACAAAATAACGGTTCAAAAATAAGCTCAATTGACACGTAATGTGAGGAGTCGAGTACCCCGTACCCCAATGTATCAATGGGTATTTAGGGGGTCGATTTAAAAAATTAAGACTTCTAAAGTTATAATGCTATATAAAGTAACTATTTCAGGAGGCTTAAAAAGCATTGTTACGAACCCGAATCCGACTCGCACTTGTCCAGTTTTTCAATCTTAACTAGAGATGAAAATTACCTTGAAACTTTCCTTTGCTGAGGTAAGTTTCCTGAAAGTTACCTGAAAGTTTCCTGGCGAGGAAGTTTTCAAAACTGATTATTAAACTTAAGAAAACAGTTGTTATGTTAATTATTAACTTAATATTGCTTAAAAAATTTCTGGTATCTACAGTTTTGATGGAACAGGGAACATAATAAGTCCGGTTTTATGCTTTTTATTCGAAAACGGGAGATAAACAAGTTAGGAAAGAAGTTAAAAACAACTATAAATGATAAAAAATATATTTCATTACATAATCATATGAAAAAGTGTACGAGATCAATTATATAGTTAAGTACAACTGAGAGCACGTTAAAATTATACTTTGGACTTTCTTTTGTTTTTATAATGTGAGCTATACGAATCATTTTCACGTTGTAACTGTAAAGTTTGTCGTGCTCGTAGATGTGCCTAAATACCTACCTTAGACTATTTAATGGTCTAAGCTGAATACATAAATAATGAAGATGATCTTTCTGGCCATGGCGACCACTTCTACTCCTGATCAAGTCGGCGCTGATGCGCCCGCAGGTGGGTATTGTAGCCTATTTTGGCAGTAAACTCCCGTGCACAGTGTGGGCAGGTGAGTTTGCCATTGATATAATTGTAGTTAATGGCGACGGGAGGACGGGCCTTCAGTTCATCGCGTTTAGCGTCGAGGTCTGCTTTACGCTGCTCCTCAAAGACTTTACAAGACCGCGCCGTTCTGGCCATTGTGCTGCCAAAACCTCAAATTGAGAGGGTTCGATGTTGCATCTTTTCATGTGTCTCTTCTGAACATCTTTAAATCGGAGGAGTTGACTGCCATGCTTTCGCTTGCCCTTCTCTAGCTCAGAATAGAAGATACGCATCGCCACTCGCACATCCGCCATCCGGGATACGTGACCGCACCACCGAAGCTGTCGACGCATTAAGTAGGCTTCAATGCCACCAACATTGGCTCGTCTTAGAACTTCGGTGTTTCGCACTCGGTCGGACCATCTGATCTTAATGATGGTGCGAAGGCATTTGAGGTGGAAACGATCCAAAGTGCGTATGTGGTTACGATACACACACCAGGTCTCGGAAGAGTACAGAAGGTTTGGCAGCACAATCGCCATATATACAGATATTATTGTTGCTAGTTTAAGGTCGTGCGAGCAGAAAACCTTGGAACGCAGCTTTCCAAATGCTGCAGCTGCAGCACTGATTCTGCTATTGATCTCAGCATCAAGGTCACACTTAGCTGTTATAGTGTTCCCAGATATCGGAACTTGTCAACCTGTTTCAACATATCTTCACCAAGCTTAATTGTCAGTGTCTCACGACCTTGTGTATCCAGGGACATCACTTCCGTCTTTTGACACTGATCTTTAGGCCGAATTTGCAGCATTCTTGGTGAAAGACGGTCATCAGTTGTTGCAGGAATTCTAGGGATTCTGCAAGGAAGCATAAGTCATCGGCATACATAATTTCAGTAATAAGTGCATGCTGACTTTGGTGCGCGCCTTAAGTCTAGCCAAATTGAAAAGACTGCCATCAGTGCGGAAGCGGATGCGGACTCCTTCGGAGACAGTATTTAGGACCTCCTTGACTACTACCGCAAAGTATAAGGCGAACAGTGTGAGCGATAGAACGCACCCTTGTTTCACCCCACAGGTGACGGGAAGAAATCAGACTGTTCACCGTCTACAGAGACGCAGCACTGCATGTCGTCATGCAGGAGTCTCATGAGGGCACAAACTTCTCCGTGCACCTAGTTTTACTAGCACCATCCAGAGAGCTTCACGAGGTACACTGTCAAACGCTTTCTCTAGGTCAACAAAGCAGAGGTACGACTGACGACCTTGTTCTCTGCTTTTCCTGCAGTTGACGTACCGAGAAAATAGCTACACATGTGCCTCGGTCAGGTCGGAAGCCAAACTGGGTTTCGGGCAGAATCTTTTCTGATAAGTCCTTCAAGCGGTTTAATAGGACTCTTGCAAAGGCTTTTCCGGGGACCGATAATAACGAAATACCGCGGTATGAGTTGCAGTCAGAACGGTCACCTTTGTTCTTGTAGAGGGCACTAATGCGAGACACTTTAAAATCATTCGGGACTCGCTCCTCCTCCCACATTCGAACAAAAAGTTTCCAAATCAACGAGTGCAGCTCCGCACCACCATATTTAATTATTTCACCTGGTATAAGTAAGGTCAATGCCAACCGCCCGTTTATTATGCTGCTGTCTGATGGCAGTAAGAACCTCATCACACGACAGGGGCTCGTCCAGCTCGGTGGCTAACTGGCTAGGGGGAGTTAAGTACATTGAACTCAACATAGATTGCGTTATCTGAGGATTTGAAAAAAAACAACTAGCTTTAAGAAAAAAATAAATTTTGACGTAATGAATTACATACAAAATACTAATTTTTAACCTTATTTTCATTTAAACATACTTATTATCACTAACTTTTTACGTTGAAAAGACATTTTTGAAAACTTCCTCGCGAGGAAACTTTCAAGTAACTTTCGGGTAAATTACCTGAAAATTACCTCGAAACTTTCAATGTTTCGGAAACTTTCAGAAATTTTCATCTCTAATCTTAACACAACAAGGCTTAACAATGAGACAACAACACTATGATTAAAACATAGTGATCGAGGATTTAATGAGTACGTAATTAGGTATACACATCAATTAACAATAATAAGTTGAGCTCCTAGGGGGTCAAGGAATAAGTAATACAGGTAGATGGTAAAAAATAAATAAATAGACAATGTTCTAGTATCCTTAGAACCCTTAGAACAAAAAATACCCTCATCGTTTAATTGATAATGCATGACTGCATCTAGAGGTCTGTATGATAGAGAATTACCTACCTAATTGATCGAAAAACAAAACAGGCAACCAAAATAATAAGAACCAAAATGAGCTAAGAAACCTATTTTTTTCTTATTACAAAGGCAATATTCTCTTGATGTTTGACACAAATAAGCGATGTGGTATAGAAAGAACCAAAATAAGCAAGGAAACCTATTTTTTCATGATATACAGGCAAAATTCTCTCGGTTATGCCTATTTGACACAAACGAAGTCGCTAGGCAATCTATGCGCATATTGTTGTTGTTCGATCAATTCTCTATCATATAAAAGCAGTCATTATCAAATAGGTAAATGTTGTCTATCTATCTATCAGAAAAACTGCATCAAAATCCGTTGCGAGGTTTAGGAGGAGTTGGCGAATTCCACGATAGACAGAGAATCAAAAAAAGCTACTTAATATTAGACTATGTATTAATTGGGATATTAATGCACTCACAGTGCTTTAAAACCTAAGTACCTAGTACCTATTTATTATTCTCATAAACGATATTTCGTTTTGTTTGCTCTTTGAAATATTTTCAGATGACATATTTATACCTACGTTCTGTAAGAATAATGAATAGCATAAAATTAAGTTTGACCTAAGATAACCAGACTACTGTTATTTCAGATCAGAGGTGTAAAAACACAGTCCCTAGATACAAAAGAGGAACTGTAAATGATGGGTATGGAATGAAAATAATGTACATATAAAACCTTTTACGAAGCTCGGTTCTGTCCTGCATACTTTTATACTTTTTGGATAGATGGATGTACTTACTAAAGTTGTAAACCGGGGTTCATTTCCATTGACCTGAAAAAAGGGGGAACCTGTATGGAGATTGGAGAACCAGTATTAATGTTGATCCCTTAAATTCGAGGTGTTGTGATAGTATTGGTACTAAATGGATATGTTACCGGCCAAACCCGATTTTAGGATAAACTAGATTTTCCTAGGCCAAAGTAATTTATCCTACATGCGATTGGATAAACCGGTATAGACTAGGCTAAACCGGTCCGTCCGATGGTCGATAGGAGAAACTAGTTAATCCTAGGCTGAACTAGTTGAGCCTAAAATTAATAAGTACACTTCAGGATAAACTGGTTTGGCTTAGTTAAAAATGGTTAAGGCTACAGTGACGTAGCTCTAGAGGGTAAAGGGTAACGTCGGACATCCTGGAGACATCGGACACCCTGAAGACTCGAACACCCTAGAGGGTGGGGTGTAGCATTGGACACCCTGAAGGCTCGGACGCCCTGGAAGGACGCCCTACAGCGAGGCACTAGGTACACCCTTGAGGCATCAAACACCTGTAAGGATCGAACGCACTGGAGAGTGCGGGATAGTTTCGGACATCCTAAACGCTCGGACGCTACCTGCCGTGGGCTGGGCTCCCACAGACCAGCGACACCTGTGATGTGACAGCTCGTGAGAGCTATCGCCGACAGTGATCTTGGGTGTCTGAGCCTTCAGGGTGTCCAACGCTACCCCGCACCCTCCAGGGCAATCGAGCCTCACAGGTGTTTGATGCCTCCAGGGTGTGTGATTGTACCATTTACGCTGAATCTAGAGCTACATCTCTGTAGGGCGTCCCTCCAGGGCGTCCGACCCTTCATGATGTACGATGCTACACCCCACCCTCTAGGGTGTTCAAGCCTCCAGAGTGCCCCATGTCTCCAGGTTGTCCGACATTACCCTCTACCCTCTAGAGCTCCGTCACTGTAGCCTGAATAATTTTTAACTAAGCCAAACCAGTTTATCCTGAAGCGTATTTATTCACTTTAGGCTCAACTAGTTCAGCCTAGGATTAACTAGTTTCTCCTATCGGCCATCGGACGGACCGGTTTAGCCTAGTCTATACCGGTTTATCCAATCGCATGTAGGATAAACTACTTTGGCCTAGGAAAATCTAGTTTATCCTAAAATCGGGTTTGGCCGGTAACAGATACAAAGCATGCAGGGCTCACTTTGAAAGTACCTAGTTATTTCAGTTTTGACTCGTGCGCCTCGAGTTAGTTCCTCACTTTGCAGATAACCTAAGGTTAGGTATCTCTGTACATAGTGATCATAATTATTTTTACCTTGAGAACTATTGTGGATATAAAAATAAACAAACAAAATTCAAGTGATTGTATGTTGCTGTCTCAAGGTTGCCTCTTAAACTATCATTAACATATTTCCAAATAGTGCAACATCTGTGCCCGCTGCGTGCGCCGCCGACTGCATTTTACATAGGTCACTTTGGGCGTGATATATTAAGTATTCTACATATTTTACTCAAATGCGTTTTTTATATTGACTTGCAAAATATATGATAAGATTGATAAGATAAGAGCTAGAATATTTAGTGAAGGACGTTCCAAATTGCATTTATTTTTATTTTATTATAATTTAATAACTAATAATTCTTATTATGTAGGTAGGTATTTATTTACTAAAATGGTACGATAACCTGTACACAATTTTACTTCAAACTAATGAAATGGCTTGTGAAGTGCATCAGCATCAATAGAATGTAAGAGAATTAAATGTAATATAATAACATTTTAAGTAAGTACTTAATTGGTATATTATTTATTAAATTCTTTACTTCTACTCTCTACAGCCACTCACAGTATCCACGTACAAAAATGCAACCCACGTTATTTTTTTAGGTTAATTAAAGCCCGCTTTGGAGCCAGCCTTTCTCTTCATCTGAATTACTTGTTTGCATTTGCAATACATATCAACACCGGTGCATGTCACATAATAATACCTAAATTGGTTTGCAATTTTTAGGTAAATAAATTAGTATATATGTCGCAGGAATGTAGCGAAATCCGGTAATTCGCGAAATCCCTAGGCCCTTCGCGAAGAGCCGGATAATAGCGAAATGCATCGATTTATACGCACATTTCCCGGAAATCTGCGAATTCGTTATTTGCATGGACATAAATCCAGGAAAACTGCGTATAAGGCGACACGCGGCTACGAAGTCGCCTACGCACCTGCTACGAAAGGTTCCATATGCTGATCAGGTGGTTCAGCCTGCAATTGCCTACTCGTTCATGACCATGACCATGACTAGACCATGACCATGACCATGACCATGACCATTACCATGACCATTACCATGACCATTACCATGACCATTACCATGACCATTACCATGACCATTACCATGACCATTACCATGACCATTACCATGACCATTACCATGACCATGACCATGACCATTACCATGACCATGACCATTACCATGACCATGACCATTACCATGACCATTACCATGACCATTACCATGACCATTACCATGACCATTACCATGACCATTACCATGACCATTACCCATGACCATTACCATGACCATTACCATGACCATTACCATGACCATTACCATTACCCATGACCATTACCATGACCATGACCATTACCCCATGACCATTACCATGACCATATACCATGACCATTACATTACCGACCATTGACCATTACCCATGACCATTACCATTTGACCATTACCATGACCATTACCATGACCATTACCGCCATTACCATGACCATTACCATGCATTACCATGACCATTACCATGACCATTACCATGACCATTACCATGACCATTACCATGACCATTACCATGACCATTACCATGACCATTACCATGACCATTACCATGACCATTACCATGACCATTACCATGACCATTACCATGAACATTACCATGACCATTACCATGACGATTACCATGACCATTACCATCATGACCATTACATGGTAATAATTACCATATAATATAAATACCATATAATTACCGTGTAATTACCGCGTAATTACCGTGTAATTACCATGTAATGGTCATGGTAATTACCATGTAATTACCGTGTAATTACCATGTACCATGTACATTACCATGACCATTACATGGTAATGACCATAACCGTGTAATTACCGTGTAATTTCTGTGTAATTACCGTGTAATTACCATGTAATTACCATGTAATTACCGTGTAATTACCGTGTAATTACCATGTACCATGGTAATGTACATGGTACATGGTAATTACACGGTAATTACGGTAATTACCATGTAATGGTCATGGTGTACATAATTACATGGTAATTACATGGTACATAATGGTAATAATTACATGGTAATTACACGGTAATTACGGTAATACATGGTCATGGTAATCGTCATGGTAATGGTCAGGGTAATATTCATGGTAATGTTATGGTAATGGTCATAATGGTCATGGTAATGGTCATGGTAATGGTCATGGTAATCATGGTAATGGTCATGGTAATGGTCATGGTAATGGTCATGGTAATGGTCATAATAATCATCATGGTAATGGTCATAATATCATGGTAATAATATAATGGTCATGGTAATGGTCATGGTAATGGTCATGGTAATGGTCATAATAATGGTCATAACAATGGTCATAATAATCATGGTAATGGTCATAATAATATCATAATGGTCATGGTAATGGTCATAATGGTCATGGTAATGGTCATGGTAATGGTCATGGTAATGGTCATGGTAATGGTCATCAAAATGGTCATGTATAATCATAATGTAATGGTCATGGTAATGGTCATGGTAATGGTCATGGTAATGGTCATGGTAATGGTCATGGTATGGTCATGGTAATGGTCATGGTATGGTCATGGTATAATGGTCATATAATGGTCATGTATAATGGTCATGGTAATGGTCATGGTAATGGTCATGGTAATGGTCATGGTAATAATGGTAATGGTCATGGTCATGGTCATGGTCATGGTAATGGTCATATGGTCATGGTCATGGTAATGGTCATGGTAATGGTCATGGTAATGGTCATGGTAATGGTCATGGTAATGGTCATGGTAATGGTCATGGTAATGGTCATGGTAATGGTCATGGTAATGGTCATGGTCATGGTCATGGTCTAGTCATGGTCATGGTCATGAACGAGTAGGCAATTGCAGGCTGAACCACCTGATCAGCATATGGAACCTTTCGTAGCAGTGCGTAGGCGACTCGTAGCCGCGCGTGTCTGCAGTTTTCCTGGATTTATGTCCATGCAAATAACGAATTCGCAGATTTCCGGGAAATGTGCGTATAAATCGATGCATTTCGCTATTATCCGGCTCTTCGCGAAGGGCCTAGGGATTTCGCGAATTACCGGATTTCGCTACATTCCTGCGACATATATAGGTACAATACTGGATCGTGTATCCTAAAAATTTTACCTGCGTATTGATTAATTTTGGATTTCTTTGAACGTCAATAATTTTCCACGCAAGCTGTTATAATATTTCATGCAAATAGTTTATTAATAGTATATATATATACCCTAGGTATAACAGGTTGAAGCCGCGTCATATTTTTAACGCAAAAGTTATTGTGGGAATGTAAGTAAGTATAAATAGTTTTTAATAGGGCTAGTCATAGCTATGATGAATACCTACAAAGACGTCAATGCTTTAAATGTATAAATACCAGTGGTCTTTGGGTCCCGGGGTAGCCGAGCCGAAAAAGTTAAATAAGGATATACCTAGGTTGCCAAATTACCTAGGGAGAGAAATGGTGACCGGTTCATTCCTGGCGCAAAGTCCTCGGTTGTTCAGCGAGGCAACGCTGCTAGCATCTTGGAAACCTTTGCACCAGGAATGTTTCGGGGGTGGTGTTTATTGATATTATAAAAAAAAATGAAATTTTTATTTTGGTCGTATGTATTTTTATTTGACATGTTAATATTTTATATTATGAATTTTATATTAACGAGTTAGTTTGGGAATAGTTACTGTTTGTAAGTATATAGGTATACTTAGTTACTGTATGAGTGAATATTGGACAGCACGTGGCGGCAGCAGCTCAGATGTGGAGGGTCATGTCGCCGAGCCGGTGGAACGGCCACATGCACTCGCAGCCGGCTGGGATCACCATCGTCCTCGTCTCCCAGCAATCGCTGCAACAAACATGTACTTATTTCAACATACCTTTACTTATACAGCCACAACAGTCCACTGCTGGACATGGGCCTCCCCCGTATTGGGGGGTATTACCATACTCACCACGCTTGGCAGGCGGATTGGTGAGCGCAGTGCAAGATGTTTAATTCACTGGGAACGCTGCTGCCCATTCCCTGGATAATTATCCCTTAGTCGCTTTTTACGACACCCACGGGTAGAATTTGGGTGATGCTATTCTAAGCCGGCATCACACGGCATCCAACGGATTTCAACATCCCACTACCCAATTCATAATTAGAATTACCTTTTACCGCAGAATACGGGGAAATTTTACTAGTGACCGATAGCGAAAATGCAGGACGGGATGGTGAGATAAGAAACAACTTTCCCCAAGGAACATAGGACGAAAATTGAAAAAGTTTGAACCTTCCATACATCCGATCAATTGATTTGAGTTACTATGGAAGGTTCAATATTTTACTTCATATTCAGACTAATGTTCTTGTGTCCATGGGAAAAGTTGTTCCTTAACACCAGCCCATCCTGTATTTTCGCTGTCGGTGACAAGTAAAACATCCTAAATACTTGGTAGGTATATAGACTCTATTTTTAAAGTAGGATGGGTATTGAGAAAACAAATGACCAGATGAATAGTAACTAATCATTTATGATCACGCCACGGGTAGTAGCTACCGATTTTTATCCGATCTACTTACAATATCGTCCCTCATGTGTGATAATTATTTCAGTGTTGATAATAAGTATATTAGACGTCCCAATGAGGTAGTAAACTGGAGAACTAATGGTTCCACTCTCGAGTGCGCCCTTTTTCTGTGATTGGTCGAAAATGTGTCAAAGTCAAAGTTCAGTAACTCCCTATTAGTTGTCGTAACGTAATTCAGGCACACTTGCGCCTGCTGTAATAAGCTTTGAGTTTTTCTCCCAATTGGGCGTCTCGATTCCTCGCGTCTCACACATACTGAAGGTGCTGCAGGCTGATATTCCAAAGGGTTGATGCTCATGCTCGTCATAATGGTCTATGACTTACCTCGTATACCGTCTTCTCGTCAAGTGGATAGTTTTATTCCATTGAACACACGTAAAACCCAAGCTCGAGCATATCTGGAAAAACATTTTACAAATGTAAAGGGTTTCGAATACTATCAGATCAAGCGCGGAATGTAGGTAATACACAGTAAGATATAAGTACTTAACAGGTAGATACTTTATATTCCATTTTTTACGGCCCTCGTCTTTGTTAATTTGTAATTCAATCACATAACTTGTGTAATATTAGGTAAGGTCAAAGTTTTGTAGAAGGCTAACAAGTTTTCTAAGCAACTCTATAAAACCAATTCCAATGGCATACCTATTTGTTTCCTTTTCTTTTTTATTGTAGGTAGAATAAATAAACAGGTAAGTGTTAGTATTTCTGATAAGAATAAAATCATCAAATATATTATCCAATTCAAATATACCTACTATAGTAGGTAATATATTAAAATCTATATATTACCTACTATAGTAGGTATACTAGTTCGTACCTAGCTACATTAGTTTCTTTCTAGGTCAAACAAACTGGAAAAAGGGCCTTGACCAAGATAACATAGACTTAGGTAGAGTCATGTTTCAGTATGTATGGAATTTCAGAAGTCGGGAGGGCGATATAGTTAGGTACCCACCTATGCAGTTGATTTTTTTACACCCTATATTGGGTGAATTTTTACTAGTGACCGATAGCGACAACCTAAGAACCGGCTGGTGATAACTTGATAAGGAACAACTTTCCTCTAGGAACATAGGCCGAAAAATGAAAAAAAATTTTGGACCTCCCATACAAAATTGCCGATCAGCTGATTGGAGTCACTATGGGGGGTCAAAATTTTTTTCGTATTTCGACCTATGTTCTTTTACCTATATAGGGTGTAAAAATACTGCAAATATTTTAAGGGGTGAATCAGTTCATGAAACTGAACTTTGCCCAAGCAACATTAGTCGAGATATAAAATTTACATCCCATAGAAACCGACTCCGTGGGCTAGTGCAGGGATGGGGAAATACATTTTGGAAAGGGCCATATCAAAGAATCACAACTTGTAAGCGGGCCAAATAAGTTTATTAATAACTAAAAAAAATTACAAGAAATTAAATTTGTTTTGATGTGCTTGGTCGATGAGTAAAATATATTGATTTCCCGTCAGAGCTTGCGGTATGTTGTGATGACCTTTGTGATAATGTTGATCATAGAGCAGTTATAGATAATTTGTATGAGGATATTGTCAAGGTGTTAAAAGAAGCTTCTATCGCCAGCTCAAGTTGTCAGAGGCGCAAAAATTATGTAACTGGATGGAACAAGCATGTACGGGGGGCCCACCAGATGGCAAGATTATGCTTTCAGGAATGGTGTCTATACGGCAAGCCTATGTCTGGCATCTATTATGAAAATATGTGTGAGACCAGAAAGCAGTTTAAAGCTAAGTTACGGTATTGTCAAAATAATAAAGATTAGATCAGGATGGATATAATAGCTTCACATCACAAAAAGAAAAACTTTGTACAATTCTGGAAAGCTACCAACAAATTGAACCACAAGGTGGGCCTACCGGTTAGTGTGGATGGGGTCAGTGATGCTAGTGAAATAGCAAACTTATTCAGATGCCACTTTAAAGTTGAGACACCTTTGAACAAGGAAACATGTGAGCTGCCGCCTAATGGTGGGACCAGAGTGACCGGGAACCCTCCGATTAAAGTAACTGCGAAAGAGATCGCTAAGATTATACGGCAGATGACTAGAGGGAAATCTCCTGGGCACGATGGTCTCAGCATTGAGCATTTGCAGAATGCAGGTGTTCATCTCCCCTAGGGTGTTGGCCATGTTGTTCACTTTTTGTATTCGTCACAATTATTTACCTGCCGATCTGATGAGGACGGTAGTAGTACCCATTATTAAAAATAAAACAGGTGATGCATCTGATAAGAGTAACTACAGGCCAATATCCCTAGCTACTATACTAGCAAAGGTTCTAGACGGTGTGCTTAATAAACACCTAAGCAAGCATGTAAAGCTGCATGACGCTCAGTTCGGTTTCCGACCTGGGCTGTCTACAGAATCAGCAATACTGTGTCTTAAGCACACTGTTCGGTACTACACAGACAGGAGGACACCTGTATTTGCATGTTTCCTTGATCTGTCAAAGGCTTTCGACATGGTGTCTTATAATTTACTTTGGAATAAACTGTATAATACTAGCGTTCCAAGGGGAGCTGACAGACCTGTTTCGTTTTTGGTATCAGAACCAAAGCAACAAAGTAAAATGGGCTGGTCAGCTCTCAGAGGAATACACAATGGAATGTGGGGTAAGACAAGGAGGACTGACCTCACCTACACTATTTAACCTATACATGAATGGCCTTATTGAGGAGCTCAGTAGCACGGGAGTGGGATGTTCGATAGACGGCTGTATTGTAAATAACATAAGTTACGCGGACGATATGGTGCTGCTGAGCCCTTCAATAAGTGCACTAAAAGTGTTGTTGAGTGTTTGTGAAAGATATGCCGTGGCCCATGGACTTAGGTACAATGTAAAAAAGAGTGAACTAATGATTTTCAAGTCGGGTACTAAAACATATTCAATACCACCTGTAACTCTTAACGGAATTGAACTTGTAAAGTCACAAAATTTAAGTACCTGGGTCACTGGGTCACGGAAAACCTAACAGATGACATTGATATGGAGAGGGAGCGCAGGGCTCTGTCAGTTAGGTGCAATATGTTGGCCCGCAGGTTTGCACGATGTTCGCAGGAAGTGAAAATTACTTTGTTTAAGACATACTGTCAAACACTTTACACGTGCAACCTGTGGAGCAATTACACGAAAAAAGCCTACAGTGCCCTGCGCGTCCAATTCAACAATGCCTTTAGGAGACTACTGGGGCTGCCCCGACATTGTAGCGCATCGGGGATGTTTGCAGCGCGAGGAACAGACGGCTTTGATGCTGTCCTGCGCAAGCGCGTGGCCTCCCTGCGGTCCAGAGTACGGGGCAGCACCAACACTCTCTTAGGGACTATCTCGGATAGGATGGACAGTCCAATCCTCAAACATTGGATGTCCATCCATGTAATGGAAAACGAAAATTTTAAATTTTACTAACATAGTTTTTAAGTTTCTTACTAACGCTATGGACATGTATTTTTCTGTCTGAAATAAATATTATCATTTCATTTCATTTCATTTCAAATGAAATTTTGACTGTTCGTCTACAAGCACGTTAAAATTTGGCTTCAAATTACTTAACGTAAAATACACCTAGGGTGTTCATCAGTCAATTTGTTCCTCAATTTGTTCTTACGCAGCTTCATTGTGGAAAACACTTGCTCGCAGATATATGAAGATCCAAACATAGAAATAATTTTCTGAGCATGTTTTCTTAAATTGGAAAACTTACATTTTGACAATGGCTTGTAAAATTAAATTTTTGTTGAATTGTTGTACTGCGCTCGCGGATATTCTGATCGGGTGGACAGGTAGCTGGTAGATCGCTCGCGCCAGTAAACACCTAACTACCTTCACCAAATAGGTACCTAATTAATTGAACTTGAGGGCCAAACTTAATAAAAATCAGTCAGTGACCGCGGGCCGGATGAAATCACTCCACGGGCCGGATTTGGCCCGCGGGCCGCCATTTCCCCATCCCTGGGCTAGTGCATTGTATGGGAGGACCAAATGTGTTTTTCATATTTCTATCTATGTTCCTTAGGATAAGTAGTTCACTATCATGGGCTGGTTCACCCCTTAAAAATATTTGCTATTGATTTTTTTTACACCTGCATAAAGTCTATTGTCAGTTGGTGCGAGCTGTAGGTAGGTAGGTATATGTTCTGTTTGCTGTACTGGCGTCAAACAGTGGCGCTAGATTTTTGTCGGCTGCTACCTTTTGGTTTAGCGTTCAAAGTTCGGAAGTGACGTTTATACCTATTAGAACGGCTATACATGGAGCGGTTTTGAGGCATTGAGGCTCACCACACCACGCGGTAGCACAGGTGGTGGAGGCAAGTCTGAGTAGGGTTGCCAACCATACTGTTCGAGACAGTATGATACTGTTTTCACTGCTAGTTAGATCTACTGTTTGCTGTTTCGACAGAGAAAAAATAAATGTTTTTGCCCAAGTTTTTTTATTACTTTTTACGGTATCCTTTACGGATACTAAACCAACCCTGAAGCTATGGCACGCATTTGAACTAACACCCTGTGTAGTGATACTACCCTGTTGGTAAAAAATGAACCATGTGCAAGTCGTACCATTATGTGTAAAAATCGCATACAAATCATGTTTGTTGTATGGGAATTAATTAATAAATTTTTATTTTATTCTACTCTCTATCTATGAGATACAGCCTCATGACGACAGACGAAAGAGAAGTCTCAATAATAGGGTTCCTTTTTTAAGGTTTCGTAGTCTTCTGTAACTACACCCTTATAATTTCGTCAAGTCTGTCTGTCTGTCTGTATGCCCCATACTCGTACCGTAACTTCGTCAGTTTTTGAGCGATCGACATCAAATTTGGTCAGAAGAAAGATTGTGTTACCCCAAATTTAGAAATGTTGAGAATAATTTACATTAAATATTTTTTGAACCATTTATTCGTTAGGAAAAAGTCTTTTCAAACTCATTGGGCCCTCTTCGTAAATTTTAAACAAAGTCACATATATGTTTCTGTCTCGAGATAAGTATTAAAAGAGACGTTTTTGAGCCATATTTGTACCAGCTGTAACTCCTAAGGAATAAACGATAAAAAATTGAAATAAGGTGGATTATAGTTCTCAATCTGAAGTTACCGTAAAAACTATGACAGATACCTACTGTACAACACAAGTTTTAAGAAAAACATATATATACTTTTTTTTTCATTTGGGGCTGATAACAAACCAGCAATTCCATACAGCTGCAAACAAACCAGCAACAAAATTAACTTTGTAACGCTGAAAAACTTGATATTTAAACGTTGACTACAAACCCTTTTTGTGGGCGTGTCTGACACGCTCTTGGCTGGTTACTTTCCTAAAAATCTGGCAACCCTACGGGTCTGTTCGTAGACACGAGGCGGTCCACGTGCTCGCGGAATGTGTTGTTGGATCGTTCGCGCCCATTCAGTTCATTCATATGCTCGAAATATGAGAATGCAATGGTTGACCTAGTAAGCTAACTGCAAAAACTCTGCCTTGCCTCTGCAGTTATTCAGTTCTGCAATGCAGATTTGTAGCCCATAGTTCAGCGTCATGGGCGTCGCGGGATTGTAAATATGTACATAATAAAAGTAAAACAGTTGCGAGATAAAGTCTGTTCATGATAGAAATAGATAAAAAAAAAGGTATTTAAGGTTCAAATTTTGTTTAAGATAAATATCTAAAAATAACAGCAATTTTTTTATTGTTTGTTCTCTGTGTTTTGATGTCAGACAATCCGAAATTTTGCAACTGAAACACAAAATAGAGAGTTTACAGAAGTATCACGTGACCCTTTTCAGGATTTTTGCGATTGTCACTTGTTATACTTATAGCTAGGGTAGGTAGCTATAGTTACTAACAAAAATCTCAAAGAATAAGAATATCAACAGCAAAATATTATGATACAAGAACGTCATGTGATTCTGAGCCAATTTTAATCCAAGAAATATGACGTTCGTGGCAATCATCTTCTTCATTACCTTGAGTTCCTCTGTGATTCCAGTTAAAGCCATACGCGCGCCCCGCGCGCCTTTTCCCTAATTTGTGGTACGCGTCAAAATCGTCGCTAGTACTGCGTGAGTCATCCATCAGCCCCGCGCGCCGCGCGCTGTTTCCCCTATTTGTGCCTGAACGTTACGCCGGTATGATTGGACACTGACCTCGTTGGTGCCGGCGAAGTCCTCCTCAGGAGTGGAAGTGCAGAGCACCTCCTCGTAGAACGCAGGCCGGTATTCGTACTCATCGGTGTTCAGCCGTCTGATTATGCACGGTATGATTGGACACTGACCTCGTTGGTGCCGGCGAAGTCCTCCTCAGGAGTGGAAGTGCAGAGCGCCTCCTCGTAGAACGCAGGCCGGTACTCGTACTCGTCGGTGTTCAGCCGTCTGATTATGAACGGTATGATTGGCCACTGACCTCGTTGGTGCCGGCGAAGTCCTCCTCAGGAGTGGAAGTGCAGAGCACCTCCTCGTAGAACGCAGGCCGGTACTCGTACTCGTCGGTGTTCAGCCGCCTGATCTTCCGCTCCAAGTGGCAGATTGGGTAGTATTTCTAGAAAATATTACATGTCATTCAAGTAAGGTATAGGTAGGTATATACAGGGGACAGTGGCCTATATAATGAATCTACAGGCTACAATCCTTCATACAGGGGACAGTGGCCTAACCTACGTAATGTAATAATTCGATGTAATAAATTCTATTGGAACCACATTAGGTGCTTTTTCAAAAAAAAGTTGTCATCTATCACATACATCATTAGGTGCATTAACTCTACAATTTCTGGTGATCAGGAGAATCGAGAATCTATCATAAGTTTTAGGTTTTCTATCATATGGTTTTTGCATACCGGACAAGTAAAAATTAAGTATTTATGAATTACCATTATGCTAAGCTGTCGAAGTCCTCTTTCTCTGGACATCTGCATCGACTCAGTGTATTCTGGTAGACTCTATAAAGAAAGAAAACTATAATATTATAACATTCCACTATCCTATTTACAAACAATTTTGTAGTTAGGTTACTAGGTACAATGATATCCTAAATTAGATACACACACACACTATATCCCTTGCGGGGTAGGCAGAACGCAAACGGCTGTAATTAACGGCCATTTACACCACGTCTCACAAAAGTTTGAGAGTCATTCAGAAGACTGTGTATCAGCATAGTGACAGGTTGTCAGCCTAAAATTGCAATACATTAACTCTCAAATCCATTAGTCGCTTCTTACGACACCCACAGGAAACATATGTGGTGATGCTATTCTAAACCGGCACCACAAGGCACCGGGACAGTAGCTTCGTATTATAGTTAGTTACACTGAACAGGGAGGAATAGGATCTTTTTTCAAGTATTTGCTAAATTAATCTACGTAAAAACAAATGTAAATAGGTAGACGGACCCAGTAAAAGACGACTAAGGTATGAATCCAGGGAATAAGCTGCAGCATTCCTTGTGAATCCTTGCACTGCGCTTGCTAATCCGCCTTCCAAGCGTACTAAGCATGGCATTATACCTCCAAATGGGCATTAGGCTTCTCTAGGGAGACCCATGTCTGTTGAGGCTTTATATAAAGCTTTGTCAAAAAGACCTTCCTAATGTAGGACGTGTGGAATTTTTGTGAGAACATTCATCATCATCAGAAAAAACTTACATGGATGCAACATAACCGTGAATAACTCTCGTTTCTAATAAACAACTGCAGGGCCCAACTAAGGGAACATAAAAAAATAAAAACAATTATTGCATTTACAAGATCCAGTTAACAAAGGTAGTCAGATTACAATGTATTAAATGTAGGTACTAGGTATCTACAAATTATTATGATTATGAAGTGTAAAATATAATAAAATAATAAATAACGGCGATTCAATAAAATGAGTTACTTATTGTAAGTATTAATGAATTTTGCTTAGCGTCGTCTGTTCTCCTATAAATCCACAAGGCGCTATATTTTAATAAGTAAACTTTAAATTCTGATTAACATCTAGATATCTTACCTTATCTTCTTAAATGTGTACCCGCACCTACTTAAAACATTATAAGTATAAACTTTAAAAGAATTTTTCCTGAATGTAGAGCCGAATATCCAGGTACTGTGTTGCGCTTGTTTAAGACGCTTATTTAAAATTATTGCTTACCTATTTACATTCATACATATACCACGCATATACCCTTGCAGGTATAACAATTTAGTATTTCTACAGAATTTCCCTATAATATTATTACATACCTTAAAGTAGATGCAACGTAGCCATGATAAGCCATCAAAGTTGACTCTATTGAGACAGTTTGCTGAAAACGACTTAGTGCAAAAACGAATCTATCTATTTACTACAAACCAAATCTATGTGAGTTTTCCAATTCCTTGTGTCATCAATTTCTATACCTAAGAATTTATACAGGGTGTAAAGGACGATGTAACGAAAACTTTGCAGGTGCTCAGACCATTAAAATGAAACTTTCCCCATGGAACACAAGGTGGTATCGTTAGCAAATAAAATATTATTTTGTGGAGTTGCTAATATCATTAATGTATATTGTAAATGATAGAGGCCACAAAATGCTTCCTTAGGGAACTCCAATTCTGTTAATTAAATATTGCGATTGCATTATTTTAAATTTCAATTTTAGTGATTTCTGAGCATTGTTTTCTATCTGTTAAATAACTTAAAAGTCATTCACAAGAACTATAGTGACAGGTTGTCAGCCGGTCGCCTAAAATTGCTATACATATTAACTCTCAAATTCCTCGGTCGCTTTTTACGACACTCACGGGAAAGATATGGAGTGATGTTATTCTAAGCCAGCACCACACGGCATACCCTATTCAGTACATCTGTTTGTCATGGAGCAGACCACAAGCTAAATAAGTAATAATGACTTACCTATGATTTAGTCAAAATATTCATACTTTTAACATTAGATAACTACAGGCACAGATAATATAATATACTAACTACAGGGTGGGCCAAAAGAAGTCATCCGATGTGATTTGCCTCCCATTTTTTTAATAGTCATTAAAATTCACTTCTGTTTTCGGAAATCAATCTTTTGAAGATTTAAAATTCATGTGATTATGTTTTAAAAAAGACATTGGTCAAATTGCCACCTCATGAGTCAATTCAAAAATAGTCTCTGAAAAGCTCCCTTCTCGTGTTAGAACAGCCCCCATTTTTTTTTAAATATGTTAAAATAAGTTTTGTTATCACTAAATTATCCTTCGAAGATGTGAACTCAATGCTGTAAAATAAAAAATAAAGAAAGCAGTTAGATGCCAACTCCAGAATTGATGCAAGTTGGTGAAAACCAATCCACAGGATTTGGTTTTTGAACCGGTTGGTCAGATCTCCAGATCCGACAACGCCAGAATTCACCCAATGGTATTTTTAAAAGTTCAAGATTGCAAATTACAATTCATAAAACTTTCAAGTCCCTGAAACCACCACAAACAAAAAAAAGACATGGTCAAAAATGTATGGAAATTAGCGTGTTTAAAGTTAAAACGTACGGTGGAGACGGCAATTTGACTAACTAATGTCTTTTTAAAAACATAATCACATTAATTTGACAACTTCGAAATATTGATTCCCGAAAACAGTAGTCGATTATAATGTCTAATAAAAAAATGGGAGGTGATTCACATAGGGTTATTACTTTTGGCCCACCTTGTAGGTATCTAGCATTTCCAAATCAATATTACGTAATTTAATTATGACATATTCCTTTGACAAAAACAGTTGTAATTTTAAAATGACGTCCATTTCTTTTAAGGTTAGGTATAATATGAGTACTTACGTCTTGTACATAGTTGGAGCGTGTCAAATAAGTACATGATACATAATCGAATGTACTTATCGAATAAAAATAGATTCAATTTGATTCAAATATAAAAAATATAATACAAAATCTCTTGGATATTGATATTGACAAAAATCTCCCGTAGATTCACCAACTATGCATCCAAATAAAATGAAGTAATTTATTTTGTATTTTATTCGTACCTATGTGTCACCCAGGTATTTTGTATATACTTCAGTTACTCACTCCGGAACTGACTGTCGTCATGGCTTTATAGTGTGGCAGTGGACTATAATATGAGGGTCACCGCATAAAAAGGTTTTCGTAGTAGATAGGTGCATACTACTGCCACAGACTACGTAACGATACTAGTACTATTACTATATTTTTTTGCTGTAGCTACCCATCTAGCTAGAGTATACAAAGTAGGTAAATTATGATATGATTGATTCAAGGCGGTCTTTACATTCTGATTGCGCTAGCCAATACTTACTTTGTGATTCTGGTTTGTAGAGTCACCGTTTAGTAGGTACAGGTACCTAATATTACTTTTATTAGATACAGTCTTTAGTGGATAACAGTGGCGAAGGGTGACATTTAAGCGAAGGTAGGCCGGAGCAGAAAAGTGTACGAAATGAAAGTAAATTGATGTGAGAGAGTATGGATTGGTAATTTTGTGAAAGGGAAGCCGACGAAACTGGTGGATAATATGTAAGTAAGGTTTCTTCAGCCCGATGACCCAATGAACGATAAACGTTTTAAAATCCTGATGCAGTTGGCTTTAGATTACCTCTATCGAGTAAAGTCAGCCGGGATCTATCAAGTTCATATTCACAGAGAAAGGAGTCAGTTTTTTCCAATCACGAGCTTAGAGTATGGTAAAGCATACGTTGATGTCGTGATCTTTGAGAGGTCAGACGACGAGCATCCAGGTACCACTTTCTCTGAACAGGTTTAATAAATAGTTAGCTACACAGCCTTATTTTAATAACTAGTTTGACCCGCTGCAATATTTACGGCAATTGATTTATGTAGGTATTTTATAGTATCTAAATGCATAACACCTAACCAGCCGACAAGCCTCGGCTTACTTATATGCTATTTATGTTGCGAACTTTGTCGAGGTTGGTTAATCTCAGCACGCGCTCTTACCTCGACCGTCTCGGCAGCAAAGGCTCTGAGATGCAGTCTGTGTCCGAGCCGGCCGAGGCTTGTCGGGGTTGTGGACACTCAGCACGCGCTCTTACCTCGAATGGCTCGATGCAGTCTGCGTCATCAGCCGGGCGAGGCTTGTCGGCGTTGGGGACACTCAGCACGCGCTCTTACCTCGAACGGCTCAATGCAGTCTGCGTCATCAGCCGGGCGAGGCTTGTCGGGGTTGGGGACACTCAGCACGCGCTCTTACCTCGAACGATTCAATCTGCGTCATCAGCCGGCCGAGGCTTGTCGGGGTTGGGGACACTCAGCACGCGCTCTTACCTCGAAGGGTTCAATGCAGTCTGCGTCATCAGCCGGCCGAGGCTTGGCGGGGTTGGGGACACTCAGCACGCGCTCTTACCTCGAAGGGTTCAATGCAGTCTGCGTCATCAGCCGGGCGAGGCTTGTGGGGGTTGGGGACACTCAGCACGCGCTCTTACCTCGAACGATGCAGTCTGCGTCATCAGATGATCGAGGCTTGGTGGGGTTGGGGACACTCAGCACGCGCTCTTACCTCGAAGGGTTCAATGCAGTCTGCGTCATCAGCCGGCCGAGGCTTGTCGGGGTTGGGGACACTCAGCACGCGCTCTTACCTCGAACGATGCAGTCTGCGTCATCAGCCGGGCGAGGTTTGTCGGGGTTGGGGACACTCAGCACGCGCTCTTACCTCGAAGGGTTCAATGCAGTCTGCGTCATCAGCCGGCCGAGGCTTGTCGGGGTTGGGGACACTCAGCACGCGCTCTTACCTCGAACGATGCAGTCTGCGTCATCAGCCGGGCGAGGTTTGTCGGGGTTGGGGACACTCAGCACGCGCTCTTACCTCGAAGGGTTCAATGCAGTCTGCGTCATCAGCCGGGCGAGGCTTGTCGGGGTTGGGGACACTCAGCACGCGCTCTTACCTCGAACGATGCAGTCTGCGTCATCAGCCGGGCGAGGTTTGTCGGGGTTGGGGACACTCAGCACGCGCACTTACCTCGAAGGGTTCAATGCAGTCTGCGTCATCAGCCGGGCGAGGCTTATCGGGGTTGGGGACACTCAGCACGCGCTCTTACCTCGAAGGGTTCAATGCAGTCTGCGTCATCAGCCGGCCGAGGCTTGTCGGGGTTGGGGACACTCAGCACGCGCTCTTACCTCGAACGATGCAGTCTGCGTCATCAGCCGGGCGAGGTTTGTCGGGGTTGGGGACACTCAGCACGCGCTCTTACCTCGAAGGGTTCAATGCAGTCTGCGTCATCAGCCGGGCGAGGCTTATCGGGGTTGGGGACACTCAGCACGCGCTCTTACCTCGAAGGGTTCAATGCAGTCTGTGTCATCAGCCGGGCGAGGCTTATCGGGGTTGGGGACACTCAGCACGCGCTCTTACCTCGAAGGGTTCAATGCAGTCTGTGTCATCAGCCGGGCGAGGCTTGTCGGGGTTGGGGACACTCAGCACGCGCTCTTACCTCGAAGGGTTCAATGCAGTCTGTGTCATCAGCCGGGCGAGGCTTGTCGGGGTTGGGGACACTCAGCACGCGCTCTTACCTCGAAGGGTTCAATGCAGTCTGCGTCATCAGCCGGGCGAGGCTTGTCGGGGTTGGGGACACTCAGCACGCGCTCTTACCTCGAAGGGTTCAATGCAGTCTGCGTCATCAGCCGGGCGAGCCTTGTCGGGGTTGGGGACGCTCAGCACGCGCTCTTACCTCGAACTTCGAGCTTTGTCGGGGTTGGGGACACTCAGCACGCGCTCTTACCTCGAACGATGCAGTCTGCGTCATCAGCCGGGCGAGGCTTGTCGGGGTTGGGGACACTCAGCACGCGCTCTTACCTCGAACGATGCAGTCTGCGTCATCAGCCGGCCGAGGCTTGGCGCGGGCGCTCTCGCGGTGCTTCTCCAGCCGGCCCAGCACAGAGTTGAGCACCTTGTCGGGGTTGGGGACACTCAGCACGCGCTCTTACCTCGAAGGGTTCAATGAAGTCTGCGTCATCAGCCGGCCGAGGCTTGGCGGGGTAGCGGACACTCAGCACGCGCTCTTACCTCGAAGGGTTCAATGCAGTCTGCGTCATCAGCCGGCCGAGGCTTGGCGGGGTTGGGGACACTCAGCACGCGCTCTTACCTCGAAGGGTTCAATGCAGTCTGCGTCATCAGCCGGCCGAGGCTTGGCGGGGTTGGGGACACTCAGCACGCGCTCTTACCTCGAACTTCGAGCTTTGTCGGGGTTGGGTACACTCAGCACGCGCTCTTACCTCGAAAGGTTCAATGCAGTCTGCGTCATCAGCCGGGCGAGGCTTGGCGCGGGCGCTCTCGCGGTGCTTCTCCAGCCGGCCCAGCACAGAGTTCAGCACCTTGTCGGGGTTGGGGACACTCAGCACGCGCTCGATGAAGTCACGGGTCGAGTCCTCGTTGGGGCTGGAGAACGACCCCGCAACGCACAGTGACAGACATAGCACCTGGAATACGAGACAATTTGTTACTTAACGGTCCATATTTATTATCATATCTAGGTAGTTAGGTATATTATTTTTCAAGAGGTAAACCACTCTTGAAAAATAAGTACTGATAAAAAAATATCGGCACTAAAATTTGAATTGCAGTTACTCAAATTACGTACCTAGGTATGTCGCGTCTCTACCAGCACAAAAAACTTCTAAGCTTTTTTGCTCAGAATAGTACATTACGTCACAGGCCGAGTATATAGCAATGTCTGGTCGAGTGGCATTGGAAGGCCGAGACGAAGTCGAGGCCTTCTAAAGTAAACGAGACCAGAAATTGTTATTTCGGCCGAGGTTTGTATAGTGCTTTTCTCCAATTTGCAAGGAAACAAATATTTAAATCGTGATAAAATTGACACTTTGTAACTTTTAAAGTTCGCAAAGCGTTGGCGCTGGTTTTGCTTACGTTCCGTTTCATAAAGAATGCGCGGGAAATTCACATTCAGCCTTCAAACTTCAAACAAATTGTGTTCCATAAAACACCTAATCACGAAAGTGTGAAGTTTAAGAACCCTTTTATTACCGGCCTAGTCCGGCTATTTCTATTACAGTCCTCTGCGCCTTGACTACATAAATGAGCCCATTGACGTATTCTTTTTTTAAAGTAATGAAGCTATTTCCGAGCAAATTGGAGAAAATAATATTTTGATTTTGCTTAATAAATGTATTGATGTAGACAGGCAAATTGCATAATTTTAAGACTTGCTTGAACTATTTGACATCAAAATATCTGTAAAACATATTTTAATGTCTAATAACTAGGTAATACCTACTTGCCTACTTAGTAAAACATTCAACACTGTCTCGTCTACTATCTAACCTAGGCACCTTTTAAGGCGAAGCCTACCAGTATCGTCTATGCTAAAATAGCGCAGCGCTCACGCATGCGTCTGTCAGATGGATACAACTTTTGATGCGGTGAAGTGAAACAGCGCAGCTCAGAACATGCGTTGCGTTATTTTTAGTTTGGGCAGGCCCTTCGCCCATGTTTCTTCCTACCGAAAATGGTATACGAACCGAATCTCGGGAGATGCAAAGTGGACACCTGCAAGTTGTCGGGGGCCCTTTCCCACTAAGCATTGTTGAAGGCTCCCACTAAGTTAAGTATGGGCAATACGAAATTTGAATGCATCTAACAGACACATGCGTTAGCATTGCGTTGAAATAGCGCAGCAACGGATTACGTTTACGGTTACGTTTGGGCCTCACCTTATTCGTTTAGGAGCATGTTTTTTCTTTAATGCATCATCGGACCAGTCTCGGGGCATACGAGTATCTTGCTCGTTCAGACGATTAATGTCGACTGCGCACTGATTGGTTGGTACTGGTACCCATTACAGACCTCGGCCTCTGCAAGCTACTCCGTGCAGGATACCAGGTGTAGGGAACACTTCATTTTATGTTTTTATTATTATGTTTATCTCAGCCTAAGCTAGACAGTCACACATCTGGGCAAATGCCTCCCCTTTCTCTTTCCAGACTTTATGGTGTATGGCTACTCGATTTTATATCTTGAAGTTAAATAGTTAGGAATCACTTTTTGCACCAAGACAACATGATCCATCATCGTCATAAATAGAGACAACACTATTGGACATAGGCATTGTTTTCCAGTACATAAAGTCGCAGAATATTACTACTAGCTAATATAAAGTGTTAATGAAAATGGTAGCGGTGTAGCATTATAGATTGGTAGATTCTCGAAGATAATTAGTAGATAGGTGCTACTGGATGAACAGGTATGACATAGCAGGTATAGCAAATCATCTAAACAACACAGCATTACTTTTTTTAGAGGCAGTAGTGCTTTGCGACTAGTGCACAGTTTTCGACCGGCTAGGCACAGATAGGTATCTAGCTGATATGAACTATAATGCTACCAGCTACAGCTAGCTACAGACCAACAGTCGCATTGTATTGTTCATAATAAATAAAATACCATTAATGAACAAAATGATCTCAGCTGTGACCACTGCGACAAACACCATTCATCACACTTTACACAGCTACAACAAAAGGCTTGAATATATTTATCGCGTCTTTTTGTTGTGTGGTGGTGATGGGCAGTGCAGTGCAGGTTTTATTTTAATAACGTTTACAATTTTAGAAGCGGAACGCGTTCATTCTTTTATGTGGCATTAATTTATGAGATAGAGAACGATTTTTTTTCAATTGTTCCACTTTGAAATGTCGATCTTTAACTGTCAAAAATACTGAACAAGCTCGGAGTGACGTATAAAGTACTTGTGTTGTGCCCGAAGTGCGGGACCCCTGCAGTAGTCGGTTCGTAAGGTCTGTTTAGCGGGTCGCGGGTCAGCTACGTCTGTGACTACACACACGGTCCCAGAACCACGGGACGTCTATCGACTCATTTTGTGGATGTTTGTCTGCACTTTTTGTTCAAATCATAACATTAGTGGTGTGTAGAGTGCAATATTAGTGATACTGTGCAGCAGTACAGGAGTGCAATATGACTACGGATTTAAGCAACGGATTGCCCACTCTCTTTAAAGGGTAAGCGTATTAGATAGGTACCAAATAATATATTCAGCATGGGTCATCTAATTTGTCAATTATTTGGATTGGACAAATATTTGTTCAGTTCCATGGCCCGATGCAACCAACGGGAAGTACCTGAGGGCTCTCTACTGGTTAACACTAAAACCGTATGCCTATCTGGGGTCACTGAATTTATTTTCGAAGAGTATGAAAATTGAAAATATAACGTTTGCTATGGGATTCGAAACAATGACGAGCAGAACTTCCTAGACATGTCCCGGGGACATAGAAAATAATTTGAATTCAGAAAATATGAAATGCCAAGCTCTCGAAAGATGCTGGACCTTATAGTCGCGCTACAACATCCTTTATATTGATCCGTTAATTACGCCATTAAGATTAAGTGGTGGGTGCTTTACACCCATTGACTTCTAATAGGTATAACGATGATCATCTCGTTTATTAGATTAGATCGTGTAGATTAGTACCTACTTACATATTTTTTTGTCGTTTGATGCCGGATCAGAATAGCATCATCCCATTTGTAATCAAGTGTCGTGAAAGCGACTTATCCAGGGAAAGCGCTGCTGCGTTCCTTGTGAATGCAATTCGCTACTTGTATGGGCAGTTAGGTAATATAATGCGAAACACGTTTGTTTAAAATTATTGACAAAATATTATTCTCATAAATCCAATGTTATCCAAAATACCTATGCAAAATTACAAGTAATAAAACGAAAGTCAAATTAAAATAAAAAGAGCATTATTTTGAAGCTATTGTTAAAATGAAAGTAATTATTATATTGCTAGTTATTTATGACTGGCAAGTATGAACTGCGTATTATGAACTACCTACTTGCTTTCTAGTTGTTTTGGGCATTCGACCCAGGATCCGGACGTCCCACAGGTTCAACTCCCGAAAAGGACACAATGTTGATATTTTATTATCGTTTCGAACATTACAGGTTGAACCTCCTGATTGTTCGTAGGAAAAATAGTTCCTGCTTCGAAGGGTACGTAAACCCGCTCGTCCTAGTTGCTGTTTATGATACTTGGATGGTGGTCGTTGCAAAAACTATGTTTTGATATACGAGTAAAGGTGGTGTAATGTAGGTAGAGTTTAGACATAAAGCTGATGTAGGAAGGTAGAGATATCTAAGTCGCGTGCCGTAAGCGGGAGCATGGTTCATCAGGTCGTTCGACGACAGATGTAGAAGAGCAATGCAATGTACTTATTAGTAGTTCGTACAACCACTGAATTGTGAACATAATGATTTGCTTCTCTACCATATTAGGTATGTCACATACTATGAGCAGGATGTCACCAATAATGTTGCTAATTCGGGATCCATTCTTCATCTGCGCAAGTTATAAACGAGTGGATCTTTTGTTTACTAGTCTCGTGGCCGGCCAATAGGTCCGACATCCTGGGCCTAATGGGAGCTACGCAAGACGCAACGACCACTTATTGTTACACTACGAGGTTATATTTAGAAGACCTCAATCTGTCATCTCATTCATAAAAGATTGTTTTGGAGCTAGGTATGTCTGCAGACGGCACGAGGCGCGATTCATACTATAGTCGGGTTAGGGAATGCAATCCCGCAAGTAAATTTCAATCCCGGTATTTGCGGGACTGGGCAATCTCAATCCCGCGGGATCCCGGTATTTGCGGGATCCCGCATGCTGTTTAGACTTTGGTCATAAATATGAAAAAAGTAAATTTACTAGGTAGCATAACTTCTTTTTCTTCTTTTCGTCTGTGACACCGAGTCGTCTTTTGACCTGATAACTGAAAATACTACGAATTTTGTACGACATCATCCTATTCCACTGCTGGGCGTAGGACTCCGCCACGGAACGCCATAAGCAAGCTCTCCCGCTTTTGCCATGCAGTCGCTACCAGCCGCCTTTTTTATGTCTTCGGTACATCTCGCCGGAGGGGTTCTAACGCTACGCTTGCCGAAAACCCGTTTACTACAACGGTTCTACGATAAATCTGACCAGCCCACTGGCACTTTAGCTTGCTACACTTCCAGACTATGTCCGTAACTTTGGTATTTTTGCAGAAAGCCTCATTCCGAATATTATCCATTATAGAGATACCGAGCATAAACCTTTCTATAGCTCTCTGAGTGATATGTAGCCAGTGGGCCAGTATTACTGTCAAGTTCCACGTCTCGGCTCTTGACTGGTAAGACGCATTGATCGAACACCTTGGTCTTGATGCATTGTGGCAAAGATGATTCGAGGATGTGACGCAGCTTCCCAAATGCTGCCCAATCAAGCTGCACTCTTCTGATAATTTCAGCCTCAAAATTGTCTCTACTCTACCTTTCTATATCTGCAAAGTTTGCCCAAGGTAAACATATTTCTGGTCGTTATTTATTGTTATTTACTGTTTCCAACCAAAGTCAGTTTTATTATGAAAAAATAGCCTAACTATGCAAAAAAGTTATGTACTTATCGTATCGTTAGTTTAACGGTTTCTGACTTTACAATATATACGTCATATCGTATGAATTTCGCAAACGTTCAATCCCGCAATCCCGCGCGGGATCCCGCTCAAATTACGACCGGGATCAGTCCCGCAAAAAACATGCGGAATCCCGGTATTTCGGGATCCCGGTATCCCGGTATTGCGTTCCCTAAGTCGGGTAGAGCCAGCCGTAGTTTAATGGTTACTTGATGGTAACACGTCTAACCCGGCTTGTCACAAGACGTGGGTTCGAATCCCGCCGGTGGTGTGAATTATTTCCACTTCTTTCGTGTGTATTAACAATAATACATACTAGTCGGTAAAAAAGTTTGAAAAAGCGTAGTTGGAATACAAGAAAGATTTTGATGACATAAAGCAATCACTTAATCATACATAGAGCATTATCATGTGATACGCGAAAGTGCAGTAGGTATATTGACCTTTTAATCTCGTCCAATATACCTACAGTTGAGTTCTGTTAACTTTTCAGGCGTCGAGTGTTGGAGGTACGCCGGAAGCATCGCGGGACATTCCGACTAGAGCCAGTATCAGAAAAACCAAGCATATTCAAGAATGGTACCAAAAGGTAAATAGAATCATTTCTGCAATACCTAACTATTTGAAAAAAAATATTAGACCTCCCATACAAACATGTTGAAAAAGTGTGGTTTATAATGAAAGTTGTTCAGTTTTGTGACTAGGATTCGTAGGTACTTTAATTAAATGTTAACTATACCTACCGATAAATATGATCAAGAAAGTGAACAACTTTTACCTCAGGTGTTTTAATTTGCAGTTTTTGTTATAAACGTTTAGGATTTTATAACTTTCCACACTAATTTATACACACACACACTTCATCCCTTGCGGGGTGGGCAGAGTGCTACGTCATACGTCCTTATAAATACGGTCGCTATCGCCACGACAAATATGTTAGGGGCGTTTCAGACAAATTGACTCTATCGGCTAAAACAAATACTTAGATATTTAAATTGCTTCGGGATTGGGGATAGTTATACAGTTTCATTGGTAAGTTGATCCCTATTGAAACGAACGCTGAATTTTTATATAGGGTGTAAGGGACGGTGTACTGAAAACTTTGCAGGCATGATCAGACCATATAAAACTGATCAACTATGGAGCCAATAGTGGGAAACGAGATTTTTTTTTCCGACCTCCCATACAAAATTCACGATCAGCTGACTGACTTTGTACAGGAAGTCAAAAAAGTTTTTTCTATTACCACTACACCTTCCATGGGGAAAGTTGTTTAGTTTCATGGTCTGAGCCTGCAAAGTTTTCGTTACACCGTCCCTTACACCTTATGGTACTAATGGGAAATATATAATTTCATAATTAGTAAAGTAACCGTCTGAGATCTAACACGTGGTACACATAGCGCCTTACAAGTGCAGCAACTCACCTTACTACAAATCAGTGATTGAATGTGGCCTACCTTGAGCAATGTATCCTTTACCGCCATGATGTCTTGTACCAGAAGCGTATGTACCTATCTTACTTGACAGTATGAAACCACAAGCTCCTCTGAGCTATTTTCAGATAAACTGTCTTTTTATATCAGAGGGATTCATCCTTATCTCAACCCTTAACAATTGTAATAGAGATATCAAAAATAAAGGAATAACACTGTGGCTAATCTTTTTGATGGGAATAATGTGGATAAGCCACGTGCACGTTTAACCACCCAAGGCATATTCATAAAGTTTCAGGGGGCGGAAGCACCTAATGAAACCATAGAAAAGTTTCTAGAAAGAAACTCGTCAGCCGGGCGTAGGGCGTTGTGCAACGAAACGGCTAAGTAGGTAAATGATCGATAAAATAAACTTTTTGCATCAGGGTAATGGTAGGCTTAAAAACCAAGCGACAGCGACAACGACGCGCGTCGTTGTCGCTGTCAAATGACTGGTTTGTATGGGGAACCAGAAAGACCGAGCGTCGGCGTCGTTGCGGCGCGCCACGACGCCGTCACGTTGACAGCGCGCTGAGAAGCTCAGGGTTTGTATGGGATGCGGTCGGGTATTTCTACAAGACCGCAGTGACAACGACGCCGTCAAAATTTGACGGCGTCGTTGTCGCGACGCTTGGAAAATAAGGGTACCATAACTCCCTTTTGCTAGAGATTGTTATAGGTAAATGAAAATAACAGACTACCTACCGTATGTACCTTAATTAACTTCCTTCACATTAATGAAATTTTAACAATCAAAATCACAGGATATCCATAGCAGGATAACGTATTATTTTTATTTTGTGCTATGGGCTATAGGTAGGTATTAGAGGCCAGATTTAACATCAGTGAGATTAGAAACGCTATCTAACTGAATGGTACTCTCACTGATTGCGAACGTCATTGTACAAATACCACCCTGGAAAATCAAATAAATCCCTGATAATTTGAAAAAATGAAACGATGGCGTCATTTTTAGGTTTAGCAAGAAACATAGGTCGATATATAAATCGCAAGAAATCACGTTTGTTGTATGGGAGCCCCCAAAATTTTAATTTTTAGTACCTACTTATTTGTTGATAAAACTGTAATGTTACATGTTTTGTGATCAACAGTCTGCATATTACTGTTCATGAGATACATCCTGCGAACCATCATTAGATCAAATCGCGAAAAATAAACATGTTTTTTGTATGGGAGCCCCTCTTGTTTTATTTATTTTTAGTATTTGTTCTTATAGTTTATTTATATAATAGAAAATTTCAACTCTATAACTATTACGGTTTATGAGATCATCCAGGTGACAGACGGACAAACAGGCGAGGTCTCAATAAAAGGCTTCCTTTTTCACTTCACCCATTGGGCAGGTACAGCACACTAAAAATTTATTTGCTGTTGTTGTCCATACAGCAGAGCTGCAAACAAACCAGCTAAAAAAATAACTTTTTAACACTTAAAAACCTGTTTTTTTTTTGCTGTAACGAGATGTTACGTTGACTACGAAACCTTATTTATGGCGTGTCTGAAACGCTCTTGGGCGGTCCTATTTTTAAAGTTCACCACCGTTCCGGTACGACTTTAGATTCAAAAATACTTATTTCTTATTTTTTTACCCGACTGCCTCAGAGAAAGAGTTATGTTTTTCGAGAGTATTTAAGTATGTACGTAGACCAGAATTTCGTTTCCACAGGCTACAGCCCAAACGTCTGGGCGGGTCGATAGGTTCGTCTTAGCAGCGCGATTGTCACTGACTACTCGTATATTAAAAATTCATAAACATCGGGTCGTTGCACGAAAGAAGAAGAAGAATTCAAAATGGCGGATATTTATCGCAAAATACAACTATGAAATTACCGCAGTCGCTTTTTGTTTTTTTTTAAAACATCTTCTTGTTTAATAAATACTTCTTTTGCCTTCTGGCTACGGGCTATTAAAAAATAATGGTGTGAGTAAACCTTTAGGGTAAAAGCGAGGGTTAAAAACTAAAATTCTTTTTCAAAATCAACAGTTTGCCTTTCCCAAAACCAGCCAACGTTATTCAGAAAATTATTGGAATGGGAACTTTTTCTAAAAAAATGAATTGAAATACTTTAAGAAAAATCCGGTGTAATATGCCGTGTGACGCCGTCTTAGAGAAGCATCACTCCATTTCTTAAAAGATTATTAGGTAAGTGACGAGGGATGCATGTGCACCTACCTATTTCAATTTAAGGCGACAGTCTCTGTGGCTCTGTCCCTGTAGTCTGAGTGTAGTATTTCTACGCCCGCATTTTTAGACTTCAATGATATAGGTAGTATAGTTAAAACACACGACAGGGATCATGTAGGTACGTACGCAATAAAAAGAACCCCTCTAATGAGTAGGCAGTAGTCTGACTTGGCCAATTTATTTCCATTAGTCAAGTTTATTTTTATGTGAATTAACTTCTTTCGAGTACCTTCACTTTCATTATTGAAAAAGGTAGGTAGGTATCTACCTGGCTGATTGAATGGATGGATATCTTTGTGAATTTATATTTAACTCTTTCATTACATTACAGCGTCAAGAATGAAAATTCACTGTCTACAGGAGCATCAGGAGTTTTTAGACAGGTAGGAAAATATGTGTTGGATGCCAGCTTCGAATAAAATGCGACTCTACCTAAGCTGTTCCAAACCTCCGTACGCAGTATCGGATTACAGTGCCTTATAAAATCGCTCCCTCTCACAGTATATTTTTTTAATAGGTAACTACTTAAGCAAGGACAAACATCAACTCACAAGGAATAAAAGCAAATCTGATTACATGAATGAAAGTAAGAAATTGAAAAAAAATCATGCTTATACTTACCCGGTATAAGCATAAAAATGAAATGAAATAAAGCTCGAACCCATATTTCAATTTCTTATTTTCATTTATGTACCAATGAGCATAATTCACTGTGCATTAAAATCCCAATAAATCTGTTCTTGTCCGGAATGTTACACCTAAACGGAGGCTTTTTCCATGGAATGGAAAGAAAAAAGGAGGAATAAATAAGCTTTTTAAGTCAAGGATGTAGAGTTTATCAATTCTCGATATCAATTACGAAGTGAAACGACATGTAGTTGCATTGCAGTTGCATTTTTTTTTTCAGCAATAAAAGTTAAGAAGTAATAACGTGTAACTTTCCGACTCACTCAACTTCCCAATCCCAATACCTCCAATTCCATCTTTTGTCGCAAAATCCCAAGGTCGCAACAAACAACTCGCAATCAAATTCAAATATTTCGCGCGCTTTTAGGGATGTGACTGCTAAACTATTGGAACAGTTACTCGATAATTATCGAAGATACTTTAAAAAATCAACTTAATTGTTTCTAATTTTTACAAGTTGGCAAGAAAATCGTAAGCAGTTACAAGTTACATGAAATAAATAGAATTTAATTTTTAGGAATCATTTGGCGCGTGTGATCGTCAAATTACTGCGTTGTCGACATACGCACGTGCGGCACGAGTATCGATAGGCACGACAGCAGTGGGTATTGGAAACTTGTTCAATCGCAAAATGGCTGCCAACGTAAAAGCGGCTGCGTGTCCGTGGCCAAATAACCAAGATGATTACGAGCTACGAGACATTATTGGTACGTTTTAAGTGTATTTCTTACCTTATTCTTGTGTTTACTTATTGAAAGCGGAAGTTTTTTGCATTAGATGCAGTGATAAAACGGTAAGTGCGGCACTTTACGTCAAGCTGTCAAATTCCGCCTGTGTCACTTCTTTGAAGTATATTTTTCATAAATAATTTAGCACATGAATGAAACTTATTGCTTTACTCCCTATTTTCATCCAGTTTTGATGAACTTATTTCCCAAGCGATGGGAAGATCTTGTGTATGGAATCAAATTAGGTATTCGTTTGCAAACTGCATACCCAAATATGTTTGAAACATTGTGTGCAGTCAGCATTTACAGTCTTCATCAATTTTGTCCATGCAGTGTTGTAAGTACAAAGTATTCCCACATCTGGCCAAGTCTTGCCCCCAACATGGTACTGTTTGTATGCATGTAGAATAATGTTTTAAGTTATATATTCAGATTTGGGCAAAACTTATTTTACAAATTCCAGAAAATATAATGTTGATAAATATGTTTTTATTAACCAGGAAATAAAATTATATTGTATTTGATGTAAGAAGATAATTATGTACCTACTTCAAAACTATTCATAAGAAAGGGGCCTCATCAGGAATCTTCTTCCCAGTTTTTTGAAACTATAAGAAGCTGCTAATTATTATTAGAAACCACTAGGCAGGCGGCAATTTTTTGATATTACATGTTTGATGAACATAAAGTGTTTTAAGTTTGTTTAATAAATAAAACTATTTTATTTCATCAGGAGTGGGTGCTACCGCAGTTGTCCACGGGGCATATTGCAAACCCAGAGATGAAAAGTGTGCGATTAAAAGAATTAACCTGGAAAAATGGAACACATCTATGGATGAACTTCTGAAGGAAATTCAGGTGAGAAATATTTTCAAACCTCAATTATATTATTATAATAGCTTTCCTGTTTTAGGTTTTAATGTACACAGTTACTGATACTATATGGCTCCCTACAAAAATCTGTATGGTTCATATTTCGTCTACTACTATTAATTAGAAAATGATGAAACAACTAATATTAATTTTACATTATCTTGTGTTTTAGGCAATGTCTAGCTGTAATCATGAAAATGTGGTGACATACTACACCAGTTTTGTTGTAAATGATGAGTTGTGGCTTGTGCTGAGGCTACTTGAAGGTAAAAAGAAACTTTTAAATTATTATGTTACCTAGATAAGATGGATAAATATACAAATAAGGCTGCATGCCTCAGCTGCATTGCTCAGGGGTGCACTGCCTTAAATGACACTAGATAGTATGTAATATTATATCACCAATTTGTTGAGGCATGTCGCAACCTTTGTATTGGCCTACACATGCATCATCTTGTAAAATATTTATTTTGTCTTGAAATAAACTAAAGTTAAAATTGACCTAAAGTTTTAGTTAACTTAATAAAAATTTACCTAATGTTTGCGTTAACTTACTTAAGCTGTCTTTTTTTCTATTTTATATGGTAACACGAGTAACACGCATTTTATATTTTTAAAGCCAGATAAAAATAAAATAAAATTATATTGCCAACATACCTCTGCCAGACTTTACCAATGGGTTAAAACGTTGGTTAAAACTAAAGATTTAAACTGCTGACCTATATTCTCACGTTTTTCAGGTGGAAGTCTTCTAGATGTAATCAAACATAAGATGAAGGTTGCCAACTGCAAGCATGGAGTTTTTGATGAAGCTACCATTGCAACTGTTCTCAAAGAGGTCCTGAAGGGACTAGAGTATTTCCATAGCAATGGACAGATTCATAGGTAAGTAAAATTATTAAATACTTTTTGTATAAAATAAGATATGTTTCTTGTAAATAAATTGTGTACAGTGCTGATAGAAATATATAAAATTGTTATTGCTAAATACTAAGGCTAAACGGTATTTCCTACTGCACATGTGAGTATATAATGCCTTGCGATTATGATTTGACAAGTAGAATATGTTACCTAAAATGTTTTTTGTAAAAATTTCTTGTTTAGTTACTGCTAAGCTTTGATCTGTCTGTGCTTGTAAAGAGACCATGAAGACTTTCTTGAGGTAGCAGACCAGCCTTCTTTTGGGAACTGCTTTCATATAAATAGAGAAATATTCAATTCGTAGATATACTGTCTGTGAATCGTTAATATTTACAAATTCTTATTCCTTGCTTTAGTTTTGTTAGACCAGTGGTTCTTAACCTTTTTGTCCTGGGGGACCATCTGACGAATTTCATTTATGCCACAGAACACCGAGTAGGTTTATTGATTTTGATGTAATATACAGTAAATAAATACCATTAAATTAGCGATGCGAGCGAAGCGAGTTCGACTTATCACGTTAAAAAGCAAGAGAGGAGCCACACAGCGCGACTGCTACGCTTCAAGTATTGCGAGCGAAGCAAGCTCAAAATTGTACGCAATAAAGTAAGAGGGAAATCACGAAGCGCTACAGAAAAACCACATGTATTGCGAGCGAAGCGAGAACGATATTTCATGTTGAAAAAAAAAGAGAGGAGCCACACAGCTCTACAGCAACAACTCACATATTGCGAGCGATGCGAGCTTGACATTTCACGCTAAAAAGCAAGAGGCGAGCCAGACAGACACAGCGCATCAGCGTATCATACACGTATTGCGAGCGAAGCGAGCTTGACATTTTACGCTCAAAACCAAGAAGGGAAGCACACAGCGCTACAGCCAAACCACACGTATTGCTAGCGAAGTGAGCTTGAAACGCATTAAAATTAGTGGTACTGGCGTGCGTGTACGCGTTTAGGTAAATGTGTGGTCGACTCTTTTCAGTGATTTATTGGCATAGCTCACGGACCACTTGATATGCTTCTAGGGACCACTATTGGACTACCGGTTAAGAACCACTGAGATAGTCCCTTCGATTATGCTCCATGTTCAGGACAGTCTTGATTGATATTAGATACTTGAGTGTTATATGGAGTGAGAGTAAACAGCCCATGACTTTGGGTGTTGAGTTAATATTCTCTCAATGGTTTATTTAATTCTCGTATTGTTACTTGTTTAAAATGCTATGTGATATATTAAGTGACGACAATGGGAGTTGAGTTTCAAGAGTACATATTAAATTTTTAAGCGGCGGACTGACAACCTCTAAGTGGCTGTACACAATATTTCTGAAACGGTCCTCATATATTCGTCAGGCGTGGTGATGTGATAGATAACAACCACATTTTACAGCCGTTGACGCTCTACGTACCGCGTGTGCCTTATGGTGAGAGGGATAAAGATGTGATTTGTGTATGCAACAGCGAAGGTTGTCTCAAGCATAAAAAAAGAATGTTTTGCTTTACAGTAAATTAGATACCTAATTAATTAGCGTGAAAATTATAATGTATTAAATTGAAAATCTTTCCTCAATGTTTGAGTAAAAGAGGCCTATACTCAGCAGTGGGTAGATGTGGGCTAAAATAGATAGAATGTGTTACAGACGTAAAATCACAGACATGGGTATTTTTTTACTGCCGATTGTAACTATTTTCTTTTGTGTAAGTAAGAATACTTTGTTGTATTTGCATAGTGTACCAGAACAAATAGATCTACAAGGACAATCTTAAATGTGACGTGCGTAAAGTCGAAGAGGCGGTGTGTGATTTATTTTTGTATTCACTGTATTACATTTCCATGTAATTTCTATAATTCATGTACATGTAATGGAGGCTAGACCCAAGAAAAGTATTTTTCAGTTCATACCGTGATAGACAAAAAAAACGAAATGTAACAAATCGGCGTGTAGTGCAGGCTCACAAAAGCATCACACTTTATCTACCCACGAGTTTAGTAAAGGCGACTAAAGGTCGATCCATATACAACCTCATTTAACTGCGCTCGCGATGCGACGCGTAACGATTGGTCACTTTTCAAACATTAGGGGAGGTCCATATCCAGCAGTAGACTATCTTCTTTCTAGAATATACATGTAGCTTCGTCAATAAGAATATTGTAAGTAAGTAGGTCACTATAGTGATACACAGTCTTCTGAAAGACTCAAAGTACTGTCAGACGTGGTGTAAGTGTGGTTTTTACAGCCGTTTGCGCTCAGCCTACCCCGCAAGGAATATAGGCGTCATGTGTGTATGTATGTAAGTAAGTACGTACGTTCTACCCACGAGTATCGATCACTTCCCACTCGCTTCTAAATATAAACTAGCAGAGTGCATTCTATATTAAGTGGTCTTTGATTTGTAACCACAAATTGAATGCGTGTTTTCCATTATAATGTCGATACTTGTGTTGATATGATAGATTGACCACATCATTCGTCAATACTCACCTTCTTTATTAAGAGCTACGCTTACCTACGTATATGTTTATTATTATCTTTGTATATGCGAATTATGCGTGCCATCATTCTACACATACTTCTCAATGTGATGTTGGTGCTCTAAATAGTTGCGATATTGTTAAATAAGCAAATCAAAAAGTAAACTACGAAAAGTTTATCCTCTACCTATCGGGCTCGGCGAAATGGATTTTTATTATTTTTATAATTCTAACTATATGTTTAAGATGGTCTATGTAGCATACTTGTGCGAATAATATTCTAACCACCACGTTTTATTTATTAAACAATGTTCGGTGGGTAGCAACCTACATCATCATCTTCCTGCCCTTATCCCAATTACTTGGGGTCTTTACTTTTGTTTGATCGGTAGCAACCTACTTATTTACTTAGTTCTAATTGAGATGATTTTTGTTGGAATTAATATGAAGCTGCTGCAAAATAGCACAAAGCAACTTTAATAGTAGTAGGTTAGAATTTCTATACAAAAAAATTTTGGGAGTTCCCGTGCGTGTTACAGGTCGGTTCCGCTTTGGAAACTAATCTTTAGGCTTTTCTTTACCTATGCCGAACCGGGGCTTTGCTGGCCTACTTACAAAAAAAAAAATGGCAACCGTTTCAAAATTTTTTCACTGGGCAAAATTTTGTTATTTTGTAATAATTCAAAAATGGTAAGAGCTACAAATAACTATTGTATGGAAGATATGTTAAGCGTAAATTTCTGCATATGAATGTTATCAATAACTTTTTCATAATCCAATAGTTTGCGAGAAAAACGTAGCACAACATGGCAGTTTTTGCTGAAAACTCACAAATTCGAAAGTATAAAGTAAGTAGTAAAGTTGGGGATTCAGAGTCACTCGCTGTGTGGGTAGACCATGCTACAATATCCTGCCTGATATTTAGTAACAAGCTTCCCGCCCAGCGGTTTTACTCGCTGATATATTTTGAAGTAAACAAGTTAATTTTATACAAATTTTCGTCCTCTGTTTTACCACTTTAGGTGATGAATTTTTTGGAATCCTTTCTTGATATTAATTAAGATTATTCAAATAACCTCTGTGCAAAATTTCATGGTCCTAGGTCCAGTAGTATTGCCTGTGCGTGGTATACAATTTGTATGAAAAAGTAGAGTTTGTTCGTTGTTGCCACATTTTGTACTTTTTGCTATCCTAACAGGACCTTGGGTCAGAATTATTAAAGAACAGCCTCAAGAGATTGCAAAAATAAAAATTTGGCAACTACGAACAAATTTAATATTTTTTTTACAAATTGTAAATCTATGCACAGGCAATACCACTGGACCTAGGTTCTTAAAATTTTGCGCAGAGGTTATTTTGGTTGGGTGAAATAACACCAGGAAAGGAATTTAAGAAAATCATCTCATAAGGTGGTAAAACTCAGGGTGTAAATTGGCAAAAAATTTGCTTGTTTACTTGAAAATATATTAGCGGGTAAAACCTCTGGACAGAAAGCTTGTTACTAAGTATCAGTCAGGATACCGTAGCAAGGTCTACCCACACAGTAAGTAATTCTTAATCCCCAACTTCACTACTTAATTCATATTTAAGATTTGGTGAGTTTTTAGAAAAAACTGCCATGTATTAAAGACTATTAGATTATCAAAAACATTATTAGAGCAAGGTTTTGCAGAAATTTACGCGTAACATTTCTTCTATACAATGTTCATTTATAGCACTTACCAGTTTTGAGTTATTACAAAATAACTAAATTTTGGCCAATAAAAAAAGTTTGAAATGGCTGCCATTTTTTTTTTGTAAGTATGCTAGCAAGGCCCCGGCTCGGAATAGCTAAAGAATAGCCTAAAGATTCGTTTCCAAGGCGGGGCCAAACTTTTACACGCGCGGGAACTCTCACTTAAGCGATCTTGCGTACTATAGTGCAAGTGTAAGAACTTTTTGTGACGGTTTATGGAGTCGGTACTTCCTTCACGACAAGCATATTAGTATAAGCACAAGATGCGTATGCAAGCGTCACTAAATTGCTAACATGCACAAATTGTATTTATAATTATTAATGTAATCGATGAAATATGAGTGCTTCAATTGCGTTTATTGATACGCAACAACAATACCTACGAGGAGCAAATTTTTTTACTGCTTTACATTGGTTATATCCTACATATATGAAACTATTAAAGGTGTAATGGTAAAAAATATAAGCCAACAATGTAGCTATCAAGAGTGTGGTAACTCATGAAATTGAGCTACTTATTTAGAAAAAAATATCCAATATCCAATATTGAATATCCAAGGGAATGATAGTTACTAAACGCATTCTATAATTAAGTTTTGATACGAAAAAAGCAACCCACATAGAAAGAAATACCATAATCCAACTCTGTTTTTAACAAGATACATTTACTTTGCAGGGATATAAAGGCAGGAAACATATTATTAGGAGAGGATGGGACTGTCCAAATAGCAGATTTCGGCGTGTCCGCCTGGCTGGCCACTGATCGAGACATGTCTAGGCAAAAAGTTAGACACACATTTGTAGGCACGCCGTGCTGGATGGCTCCTGAAGTCATGGAGCAGGTAAAATTAATCCTACGTAAAATAAAGCATTTTTATGTCAAATGACGCTAATACGAGCAGTAGCGTAACTCGTGAAAAATACCTCAGATCTCAAAAAGAGCTTCTCAACACGCCGAATACAAACCCGAATACAAACTACATCTTTCCCAGATTAACAGAAACAAATAAAACATATACTAAAATAATGATGTAGAAATAGTATTGATACGTAAGTATTTTACAGTATTATCTACGGCCTATAAAAATGAAAAGCTGAAACAAACTAGGTATGAATACAGTTTTTCGAACCCCTGTACAAAATGCATACGAGAGGCAACAACTATAGGGTGTAAAATAATTAACTGCAAATATTTTAAGGAGTGAGTCAGTTCATGTAAAACTGCAACTTTTCCCAAACATGGGTCGAAATCGAAATGTAAAAAAAGCCGTTTGCATTGCAGTATTATTTTTACATTCTATATGATTGCATTAGCACTTCCGTTATTGTAGGACCACGGGTACGACTTCAAAGCTGACATCTGGTCGTTTGGCATCACTGCGATAGAGATGGCGACTGGTACAGCGCCCTACCACAAATATCCTCCAATGAAGGTGCTCATGCTCACCCTGCAGAATGAACCTCCTAACTTAGATACAGGTTAGTATAACCTGATTCATAGAAGAATGGAACCCGAACAGGCAAAATTATTGTTTTGCGTCTTTTTCATATTACATGACATTTGAGCAAAATATAAACAGTAATGTTGCTATCTCGGGGTAACCTTCTATGAATCAGGTAGTAACAGTGCTTACAGTAACATTTCTACGTGTGTAGAATAAAGAATTTGTACATTTGATTATGAATTATTTACTATTTCGTATTGTTAATTACACTTATTGTACATTTCAGGTGCCGATGAAAAGGAACAGTACAAAGCCTACGGAAAAACTTTTAGAAAAATGATAGTAGATTGTTTACAAAAAGATCCTAAGAAAAGGCCAACGGCAACGGAACTACTAAAACATCCGTTCTTCAAAAAGGCTAAAGACCGAAAATACCTCACACAAACGCTAGTTGCAATAGGTCCTAGTATAGAAGCCAGGGTTTCTAAAGTGAGTATACTTACCATTTTCATCATACTTACCTACATATTCTTCTATGCCCGAGACCACCCTGAGACTTACTAATATAACTGCGATTCTAAGACAATAGTTATTTGTGTAACAAGAGAGCAAATTTTTTTTTTGCTACAAGTGCTATTGTATAAATTATCCTGAGCTCAGTGTGGGATTCAAAAGGACGAGTTATAAATTAATTCATACACAACTTGTGTGTGAATTAATTAGTGTATGGCACTATATAAAATAAATAAACTTATAATTATTATTTCACCAGAATTTGGGTACTATATGAATAGCCTAATAAAATTGATATTTCGTGATTTTTAACGAGCACCCTTTCGAGCCTCACATGATTAACGGACGGCCGCCACGAACTCAAAATCCTTTCGTTTTTTTACTAAAGTTTAATGTGTGCCTGTCCACGATTGTAGGCGAGTAAAAGGCAGCAAGGTTCGTCGGGGCGGCTGCACCGCACCGTGACCGGGGAGTGGGTGTGGAGCGAGGACGAGGACGACACGGACGACGCGTCGCGGGTCGTACCGCAGGACACGCGGCCCATGAACCAGCTCGCGCCCGCAGAGTCCAGCGACAGCAGCAGCGACGACGAGGTACCCCATTGCACTAGTAGATGTACAAGCAGCAGGACACGCGGCCCATGAACCAGCTCGCGCCCGCAGAGTCCAGCGACAGCAGCAGCGACGACGAGGTACCCCATTGCACTAGTAGATGTACAAGCAGCAGGACACGCGGCCCATGAACCAGCTCGCGCCCGCAGAGTCCAGCGACAGCAGCAGCGACGACGAGGTACCCCATTGCACTAGTAGATGTACAAGCAGCAGGACACGCGGCCCATGAACCAGCTCGCGCCCGCAGAGTCCAGCGACAGCAGCAGCGACGACGAGGTACCCCATTGCACTAGTAGATGTACAAGCAGCAGGACACGCGGCCCATGAACCAGCTCGCGCCCGCAGAGTCCAGCGACAGCAGCAGCGACGACGAGGTACCCCATTGCACTAGTAGATGTACAAGCAGCAGGACACGCGGCCCATGAACCAGCTCGCGCCCGCAGAGTCCAGCGACAGCAGCAGCGACGACGAGGTACCCCATTGCACTAGTAGATGTACAAGCAGCAGGACACGCGGCCCATGAACCAGCTCGCGCCCGCAGAGTCCAGCGACAGCAGCAGCGACGACGAGGTACCCCATTGCACTAGTAGATGTACAAGCAGCAGGACACGCGGCCCATGAACCAGCTCGCGCCCGCAGAGTCCAGCGACAGCAGCAGCGACGACGAGGTACCCCATTGCACTAGTAGATGTACAAGCAGCAGGACACGCGGCCCATGAACCAGCTCGCGCCCGCAGAGTCCAGCGACAGCAGCAGCGACGACGAGGTACCCCATTGCACTAGTAGATGTACAAGCAGCAGGACACGCGGCCCATGAACCAGCTCGCGCCCGCAGAGTCCAGCGACAGCAGCAGCGACGACGAGGTACCCCATTGCACTAGTAGATGTACAAGCAGCAGGACACGCGGCCCATGAACCAGCTCGCGCCCGCAGAGTCCAGCGACAGCAGCAGCGACGACGAGGTACCCCATTGCACTAGTAGATGTACAAGCAGCAGGACACGCGGCCCATGAACCAGCTCGCGCCCGCAGAGTCCAGCGACAGCAGCAGCGACGACGAGGTACCCCATTGCACTAGTAGATGTACAAGCAGCAGGACACGCGGCCCATGAACCAGCTCGCGCCCGCAGAGTCCAGCGACAGCAGCAGCGACGACGAGGTACCCCATTGCACTAGTAGATGTACAAGCAGCAGGACACGCGGCCCATGAACCAGCTCGCGCCCGCATAGTCCAGCGACAGCAGCAGCGACGACGAGGTACCCCATTGCACTAGTAGATGTACAAGCAGCAGGACACGCGGCCCATGAACCAGCTCGCGCCCGCAGAGTCCAGCGACAGCAGCAGCGACGACGAGGTACCCCATTGCACTAGTAGATGTACAAGCAGCAGGACACGCGGCCCATGAACCAGCTCGCGCCCGCAGAGTCCAGCGACAGCAGCAGCGACGACGAGGTACCCCATTGCACTAGTAGATGTACAAGCAGCAGGACACGCGGCCCATGAACCAGCTCGCGCCCGCAGAGTCCAGCGACAGCAGCAGCGACGACGAGGTACCCCATTGCACTAGTAGATGTACAAGCAGCAGGACACGCGGCCCATGAACCAGCTCGCGCCCGCAGAGTCCAGCGACAGCAGCAGCGACGACGAGGTACCCCATTGCACTAGTAGATGTACAAGCAGCAGGACACGCGGCCCATGAACCAGCTCGCGCCCGCAGAGTCCAGCGACAGCAGCAGCGACGACGAGGTACCCCATTGCACTAGTAGATGTACAAGCAGCAGGACACGCGGCCCATGAACCAGCTCGCGCCCGCAGAGTCCAGCGACAGCAGCAGCGACGACGAGGTACCCCATTGCACTAGTAGATGTACAAGCAGCAGGACACGCGGCCCATGAACCAGCTCGCGCCCGCAGAGTCCAGCGACAGCAGCAGCGACGACGAGGTACCCCATTGCACTAGTAGATGTACAAGCAGCAGGACACGCGGCCCATGAACCAGCTCGCGCCCGCAGAGTCCAGCGACAGCAGCAGCGACGACGAGGTACCCCATTGCACTAGTAGATGTACAAGCAGCAGGACACGCGGCCCATGAACCAGCTCGCGCCCGCAGAGTCCAGCGACAGCAGCAGCGACGACGAGGTACCCCATTGCACTAGTAGATGTACAAGCAGCAGGACACGCGGCCCATGAACCAGCTCGCGCCCGCAGAGTCCAGCGACAGCAGCAGCGACGACGAGGTACCCCATTGCACTAGTAGATGTACAAGCAGCAGGACACGCGGCCCATGAACCAGCTCGCGCCCGCAGAGTCCAGCGACAGCAGCAGCGACGACGAGGTACCCCATTGCACTAGTAGATGTACAAGCAGCAGGACACGCGGCCCATGAACCAGCTCGCGCCCGCAGAGTCCAGCGACAGCAGCAGCGACGACGAGGTACCGTAGAACCGCGGTAGCCCAGTTGGTAGAGGCGTCGGCAGTACAGATGCCGAAGGTTGCAGGTTTAAATCCTGCCTGCGGCAGAAAATTTTGCAGGTTTTAGAGTTGTTTAACACGGGAAGTGTTTTACATAATTGGTATTCAATTCAATTGTACTTACCAAATAATTGCTGGCAATTCGGAATACATATTCTCTTAAATCTCCTTAAATTAGTGCTGTCATTCTCTGTCAAACTGGGTTAGAATAAGATCCATAGGATATGTCTAAGTCCTGTCATTTTTAAATATATTGATAGGTTCTTCGCGATTTCTAGTCAATTTAGTCGCCATTGTTTTATCGTCACCTTATTTTGACAGATAAAGCACATTTTGAGTCAAACTAGGACTTTCGAACAATATTTTGAAGGAATGTGACAGCACTAATTAAGGTAAGTTAAGAGAATGTGTATCTCGAATTGCCGGCATTATTTGACTGTCCGAAAGGAAACATGGTCTCATACTTCGGAGTGCACGTTAAGCCCTCGGTCTCGGTTTCTGGCTATGATTACTTAGACAAAATAATAATGCAAATTTAGCAACAAATTTCACACAGTTCTCATAAGTTCAAGAATTAATGAGGTTAATATTTGTACCAACCATTTGCTATCTTCAATATTAGTTATCCTAAAACATTTTTATTATTATTTCCAGGCGACAGATCAAACAAAACCAGAATCACCTGTGATAAACTTAATTTTAAGATTGAGGTGAGTTTTCATTCAATACCATGTAGGCTCTTTAGTTTTTGTAAGAAAAATTGTATAAGACACGTTAAGACCCATTAAGTAACGATAGCACGTGTTTTAGTTACTTAATGGGTCTTATCGCGATAGTTTATAGGGAAATAAGCGATTTACCTGGGAACCCGACGTTTCGACTGAGTTTCATCAGTCATGGTCGCGGGCAGACTGCGTCGGGTTCTCAGGTAAATCGCTTATTTACCTATAAACTATCCCGATAAGACCCGTTCAGTAACTAGTATGTGTGAAAGTAATCGCGAACTACTAAGTATTCTGTGTAGCGAGTGCTTAATAGTAGTTTATGCAACTGCCTAATAATGAGAGGCTTTAGGATGAGAGTGTCTGTTTATCACACGAGGCGCAGCCGAGTGTGATAATAGTTTGACACGAGCATTCTAAAGCCTAATTATATGCAGTTGCATACACTATTTTATCTACACTCTACAAGAAAAACTATGAAAAATAATTCAAACCTCCGCACTGCACTATGGCGATTGCAAGCCTATCTACTGAACCACCAACTGAACGACTTTTGTACATATGTAACTTTTTAACTAAACGTTAAAATGGAGGCTCATAAAAACTGAACAACTTTTAAAATTAAAAAGCATTTATCGGTGACTTTTAATTCGAAAAATGATTTGAAGCAAAGATTTAATAATAAATAAGTCCTCATCATTTCAAGTGTCGTCTCGCCCGGGTGACACTTGTTTTTTTTTTTCATTTGACTTACTGTTGGCCAGTGTCAAATTGGAACAGATTACAATTTGGTACGCGGGTCAATTCGTTCAATTTTTTTTCAAATACTAGAAATCGAGTTACTTTATGTAGCTGCCAGTAGTATGAAAGTTTTTTTTAAAGGCTGTATATTCGTAATGCAGTTCATTACGTTCGTACTTTCGATTCTGTAAAACGAATATTACGAAATGAGTGTAGATAAAAAGTTATATAGCACGTGTTTTGCTATTCGTGTGAAGACCAGTGCAACCTAAAACCGATTGCAACAAATTTTGCCAATAACAAATAATAAGCGGAGCGGCGTGTAGGTCTTCTAGCTATGCAATGGACAATGAAGTTTAAACGTGAACTTATTACGCATTTCTCCGAAATAATAATAATTAAGATACATGGCATATAATGTTCTTATGAATATGTTTGTAAAATAAAACCCGCTAATAAAACCTCTGCACAGGAATTCGAATCGTCAGCTGAACGACATCCGCTTCGAGTTCATCAAGGGCAAGGACACGGCGGAGGGCATCGCCAACGAGCTGGTGGGCGCGGGGCTGGTCGACCCTCGCGACTCCGTGCCCATCTCGCTGCACCTCGACAAGCTGCTCGAGCCGCAGCCCGACACCAACGCTCCGCAGGGCGTCACATTCCATTTAGTAAGTTCAACATCTTGAATAATTTCATTACATTATATGTAAAATGGCAATACCCCCCGATAGGGGGAGGCCCATGTCCAGCAGTGGACTGTTGTGGCTGTTATGGTATGGTATGGTATGGATATGTAAAATGGAGTAGTTTTTTCTCTGTCTGTCATGAAATTCGCTAACAGGCGCGTCCACACTAAGCGAGGTTGCTTGGGTGCTCATTGCCTCGCGCGGCATACGCTCGTGCGCATTCGAGCCAAGTTCGGCCCAATTTTAATGCCTAATAAATTAAAAGGCAAACTTCTAAGAAGCATTGATTTTGGCTTCACGTGCGCATTCGCCCGAGCACGAGTATGCGTTGGCTCGGGTGAGCCTCGTAATTTTTTGGTCATTTGCCGCGCGAGGTAATGAGCACCCGAGCAGCCTCGCTCAGTGTCGACGCGCCCAACTCCTAATAAAACAGATATATTTTGTTTTACGGTGACATAAATATAATGTGTACTAGCTGGTACCCGCGAACTTCGTTTCGTTTCATTCCTTAAACCTTTGCAAAATTCGTATTTCCACACCAGCATCCTAAAAATTATACTCTGGATATTCATCACGCTAATATTGTTGGTACTACATTTCTCAAACCATAAACGCATTGCTAACAGATGCCAGCAGATGCGTTCCATCACACTGAACAACTTTTGCTTTAGGGCCATTTCAATATCTCCTATAGTTTAACTTGGCTCCTGTTGGTGCACCTGGTGGTCTACACCAGGTACTACAAACCTTCGATGTCTATTCACCAGATGAAGTGTCCCTTCAAGCTGAACATCTTTTGCTTTGAAGTCATATCTGTATCTTCTATTGTTCAGCTGGGGTACTGTTGGTGCACCTCATGGTTTACATCAGGTACTCCAAACCTTCGATGTCTTTCCGCCAGCAGAAGCGTCCCATCAGGCTGAACAACTTTTGTTTTCGAGTCATATCTGTATTTCCTATGGTTAACCTGGGCTCCTGTTGGTGCACCTGGAGGTCTACATCAGGTACTCCAATCCTTCAATATCTATTCGCCAGCAGAAGCGCTCCATCAAGTCGAACAACTTTTTCTTTAGAGTCATATCTGTATCTCCTATAGTTTACCTGGGCTCCTGTTGGTGCACCTGATGGTCTACAGCAGATACTCCAAACCTTTGTTGTCTATTCGCCAGCAGAAGCGTCCCATCAAGCTCAACAACTTTTGCTTTGGAGTCATATCTGAATCTCTTGTAATTAGGCTGGGCTCCTGTTGGTGCACCTGGTGGTCTATATGAGGTACTCCAAACCTTAGATGTCTTTTCACCAGCAGAAGCGTCCGATCAAGCGGAAAAACTTTTGCTTTGAAGTCATAACTGTATCTCCTATAGTTCAGCTGGGCTCCTGTTGGTGCACCTGGATGGTGGTCTACATCAGATACCCCAAACTTTCGATGTATATTCGTTAGCAGAAGCGTCCCATCAAGCTAAATCACTTTTGCTTTGGAGTCATATCTGAATCTCTTATAATTAGGCTGGGTTCCTGTTGGTGCACCTGGTGGTCTACATGAGGTACTCCAAACCTTAGATGTCTTTTCACCAGCAGAAGCGTCCGATCAAGCGGAACAACTTTTGCTTTGAAGTCATATCTGTATCTCCTATAGTTCAGCTGGGCTCCTATTGGTGCACCTGGTGGTCTACATGAGGTACTCCAAACCTTCGATTTCTTTTCACCAGCAGAAGTGTCCCATCAAGCAGAACAACTTTTGCTTTGGAGTCATATCTGTATCTCCTATAGTTTAGCTGGGCTGCTGGTGGTGATTCTGATGGTCTACATCAGGTACTCCAGACCCTCAAGTGGAGCAAAAGTAGCCTATGTCCGTTCTCGGTGTATGAGCAATCTCTGTGCCAAATTTCATCAAAATCGGTTCAGTGGTTTAGGCGTGAAAGCGTAGCAGACAGACAGACAGACAGACAGACAGAGTTACTTTCGAATTTATAATATTAGTATGGATTATATTAATCCCAAATTGTCTGTTCACAGAATTCAGTCGGACCTAACGAGGAATTCGATGACAAAATGCTGGTTGGCTTCGCTCAGATATCAATCTTGGACTAGTGGCGGTGGTGATCAATCTAAGCAGGAGCCAGGGGCGTGGCGTCAGTGGTGGTGCTAGCAGGTCTTAGTAGTATTCCCTAAATTAAGAAGACTTATGTTCCGTTTGTTCGTGTATATTTTTAGTGAACACTTGTTTCATCAATAATTTTATTGTTATTGGCCATTTTATCTCTCGCATTGAGCCAAAGATATTTAGTCTTATAGGCCGTTTTCGGGGCTTTCAGGCGGTTTTCAGAAAATATGCATTTTTGGTGCTATTATACGTTACCAGAATCGTTATACATACTTGAAACTACGCAGATATAACACATTGCACGGTTGTTCCGAAAAGTTTACTTTGACGGCTTACATTGCCATATTTACACATTTTTGTACTCCGCTGTTTGTTGTGTCCCTGTATTTTGAAGCTGGGGCAAACAGTGTTATTATCAGTTATTTATTACAAATTTCCTATAGCGTATACCGTGTCAAAAAGTCCCACTTGCTTCGGAATTTAAGTAAAGATAAGTAAAATGTTATTACATAGTACATACTTATTTCAGACATAGAAAACGAATATTTGGAATGCATGTTAGGGTCAGTATTATTTAATACTTACTTTAACGAAGTACCTACCTGGTGAGGAACTTCAAAGCCCAGCCCACGAGTCCAACCTTATCTTCTCTTGACGGAAATATAAATGGTTAATTAGATGAAAACATGTACTTAAATGAGTAAATTCTCACAAACATTAGGTATAGCCGTTTTTACGACATATGTGGGAAAAGAAGGCGTCCTTACGCATAATTACTCAAGATTTTTCCAAATAATCTTTAAATCTCTAGCTCTCGACCGAATTTCGTATTTTTTGTTTAACGCTTGAAAAACTCGAATACTGCTTTCATCCTGTTCATACATTACGTATAATAAATATTTTTAAGTACATAATACGTAATTATTTATGTTGCATTCTTATGCGTTTTTATAAGTATCTATTTAAATTATGTGAATTTAGAAGCAAATTTTATTAAAATCCGAATTATTACTTGCAATTAAATAATTAAAATTATGGTTAAAATAGAACTTTGAACGGTTGCAACTTTTATTCCCTGTCGAATTTATGCGTTATTATTTAATCGGCTGTAAAGTAAACTGTTTTGTATTGTGTGATGAGATGTGATACTTAGATGATAAATAAATAGCGCACGTTATTTATTTCACAATTATTGCATATACATCAACGAAATTTTAATTGAATTCAAAAGTCGACAGCAATGAATTGATCATTGTTGATTATTAGTGTAGTAGCAAAAAATACTAAATGTAGGCTACTCGGTAGTACTATTAATCCAATTTGCTTTATTCGGTTTTGCATAGATAGTACGCAAGATCGCTTAAGTGAGAGTTCCCGCGCGTGTAAAAGTTCGGCCCCGCCTTGGAAACGAATCTTTAGGCTATTCTTTAGCTATTCCGAGCCGGGGCCTTGCTAGCATACTTGCAAAAAAAAAATGGCAGCCATTTCAAACTTTTTTTATTGGCCAACATTTTGTTATTTTGTAATAACTCAAAACTGGTAAGTGCTATAAATGAACATTGTATAGAAGAAATGTTACGCGTAAATTTCTGCACAACCTTGCTCTAATAACTTTTTTGATAATCTAATAGTTTGCGAAAAAAACGCTTTAATACATGGCAGTTTTTTCTAAAAACTCACCAAATCTAAAATATGAATTAAGTAGTGAAGTTGGGGATTAAGAATTACTTACTGTGTGGGTAGACCTTGCTACGGTATCCTGACTGATACTTAGTAACAAGCTTTCTGCCCAGTGGTTTTACCCGCTAATATATTTTCAAGTAAACAAGCAAATTTTTTGCCAATTTACACCCTGAGTTTTACCACCTTATGAGATGATTTTCTTAAATTCCTTTCCTGGTGTTAATTCACCCAACCAAAATAACCTCTGCGCAAAATTTCAAGAACCTAGGTCCAGTGGTATTGCCTGTGCATAGATTTACAATTTGTAAAAAAAATATTAAATTTGTTCGTAGTTGCCACATTTTTCTTTTTTTGCAATCCCTTGAGGCTGTTCTTTAATAGTTCTGACCCAAGGTCCTGTTAGGATAGCAAAAAAGAACGAAATGTGGCAACAACGAACAAACTCTACTTTTTTCATACAAATTGCATACCACGCACAGGCAATACTACTGACCTAGGACCCTGAAATTTTGCACAGAGGTTATTTGAATAATCTTAATTAATATCAAGAAAGGATTCCAAAAAATTTATCACTTAAAGTGGTAAAACAGAGGACGAAAATTTGTATAAAATTAACTTGTTTACTTCAAAATATATCAGCGGGTAAAACCGCTGGGCGGAAAGCTTGTTACTAAATATCAGGCAGGATATTGTAGCATGGTCTACCCACACAGCGAGTGACTCTTAATCCCCAACTTCACTACTTACTTTAAACTTTCGAATTTGTGAGTTTTCAGCAAAAACTGCCATGTTGTGCTATGTTTTTCTCGCAAACTATTGGATTATGAAAAAGTTATTGATAACATTCATATGCAGAAATTTACGCTTAACATATCTTCCATACAATAATTATTTGTAGCTCTTACCATTTTTGAATTATTACAAAATAACAAAATTTTGGCCAATAAAAAAAGTTTGAAATGGCTGCCATTTTTTTTTTGTAAGTATGCTAGCAAGGCCCCGGCTCGGAATAGCTAAAGAATAGCCTAAAGATTCGTTTCCAAAGCGGAACCGACCTGAAACACGCACGGGAACTCCCAAAATTTTTTTGTATAGGAATTCTAACCTACTAAGATTAAATATTTTGAAATCATTAATGCAAAATTTGTTATTTTGCGTGCCATGCAAAAGTAAAAATCAAAAGTCAAAATAGCACTAAGTAACTCTAAATTCATCAACTAGATCTTTTAATACTCTGCAGAACAAATCTTATTTCCGGAGTTAATTCAACATTTATTAGTTGGTGTTTAACATGTAATATGTTGCAGATTCCAACTCGTCTACCAAATCATTTATCATTTTCGTTGTAGCATGCAGCGGTTCTCATTGTACCAAGCAGCGCTGGAAGAGCTACTTTGAAATTTCCTAGTACCGTCACGTCACCCAAATTAAATATCTATCTACATCTATCTATAGTTTTATGAAAACTGTAGTCATTCTATTGATTTGTTGCATGGCAGGTTCCTGCAAAATATTACCTGTTTTTATATTTCAATCTCGTATATTCGTGTGTATTCATAAAGCCCAGGGTGTAATTGATAAATCAGTGCAATCAGTGAACATTCACTGCCAAGAATTGAGTTAATTCCTACTACTCGAAGTGACGTAATGCATTTCTGTCTTACCAGTATTTTACATTGGTTAATATTTCTTGTAAGGTACCAATATTGTTGATGAAGTAGAGTAATATTCCAAGTAACTCAGACGGATATGCTACTACAGGAAGTAATGGGAGCATTCCACGAATATCAAAAGGTCCTATTTTTATCACTAAACCTACTTATAATGACGCAACCTGTACTGTTAAAGTACTGAAAGTATTTTTTCGTATTATTTGCTTTTTTCAGTCATAGATCTCTATTGCGACATAAGCCATGTTGAGAATTTTATTCAACGGATTAACCTGTAATAAAAGCAATCGTGTTATTCCGCATATCCTATCTCTGTCTTCACGAATGTGATTTAATATCAAGATAGTAAACAAGGTGTAAAAGAAAGTATAAAACTACAGCGAAGGTTTGAACAAGTTTCACTTAAGAACAAAGGATCGAAATACGAAAAAAGAATATCTTGCTAGACAATATCTTTATAATGGTAGACATAAAGGTGGATCAAATTATTACTTCGTGTACGGTTCTTGTGCGCCTTAAAAGCAATACAGTACGCATTATTTTTTCCTTGTATGCATGAAACATATAGTACTCTGTACCATTCAAATTTTAAATGGCAATTATTTGGTAAATAAAAGTATTTATTTAATAATATAAGCCAATTTGATGAAATTATATTTATTTTGATTTCTAGTAAATTACGCGTGGACACAAGAAAAAGAAAACGGAAAGGATGTAAAAGGTTGAACGCATTCACGTAATTCTTTAACTTATAAATCTTATCATATGTATAAAGTAAATAAAAGAGGTGCCATTTCTAGTGCTTCCGAGATCATTTAGTCCATAACATCCATAACATCATTTAGTTTTCATTCTACCTACAATAAACATATTCCTAAGAGTTACTCCTTTTGGAAAAAGTATTGACATCATTACAAATCATCTATATTTGACTTCATGAGTTTATTTATGATTAATAAATATAAATGAAATCATTAGTATTTGAGTAAGCATTTATAATAAATAATGTAATGTTACTTGGCTGTATCTTCAGATTTAGTTTAAAACATAATAGCGAATACTAGTTAGTACTTAAAATATTATGTACCGTTCTCTTTTTGTCGAATAATAATTTAAATTACAAATTAATAGGACTTATACGTACCGCTGCCTTCAAAAGCCTAGAAATTAAAAATATGCAGGTGCATAGATTTTCTAAACATACATTTATATTGTATCATACATGTAATATCATATATAGTTTTAGCTATCGCTTGAGGTTATATTTGATAAATATATTCTAGTTGCTATATTTTTGCTAATGGTATCGCAGGCAAATTATGGGATTGTAAAGAGAGAAGGATGCGATCGTCGCCTTTTAGTCAGTATACTCTTTTACAATGAATACATGGCGTAATCTGAGACTCGCATGTATACGATACGTGTAATAGTGTAATAGTATATTATCCGTAACCCGACTAAATTAAGTAGAGGTCATGCATTCATGTAGGTATTTCGTCTATTCAAAATATGTATCAGTACATAGTATAAAATGAAGTCGCGTCGTTTTGCGTTTCTCTATCTGTCGTAAAATTCGCACTTTCTCCTAAACTTCGCAACGGATTTTGACGCGGTTATGAAAATGAAAATTGAAAAAGTTGCAGCGGGTGAAACCGCTAACGGGCCGCTAGTATAAATTATAAGCTCCGGACTTCCGCAACTCAAACTGGCGCCATAGGGGATTTACACCAATTAAATTGTAAGCCGGTAAACACCAGATCAATGAGGGTTGGTGGCAAACCCCAAACCATTATCGATTTGGTGCAGTTCTCAAGCACCGTGATGTAAACGCTATAGAGGTCAGGTAAATAAGCGTTGCCTCAGCTTTACTTTCCCATAAGGCGTGCTTGCGCGTAAAAAATAACTTCATGTGCCTTGTTGTCACCCTAGTCTGTGTTCTCAAAACCATCGACGTATCAGTGGAAAAATTCGTAACGGCAGTAACGATACACTACATACACTTACACTTTGCACCTACAATTCTCCTGCTGTGTCATTATAGTCTAGTAACTAACGTCAGTAGCTGGTTATAACTATTCGGATTGACCCATGAAGCTGAAAATCGGCATGTAGGTACTTCTTGACCTACTGATCAAAATTAGACATGGAGCCCAGCGGGCACCACCCCCCTTAACCTTTTACCGCCCCCCCTCCTTTGCAAGGCGTAACTTTTGAAGTAATTGACTTGAAGGGTAGTTTTTATTTCATATCGTGCGTGACATCTCACTTGAAGCTTATTGTGTCCTCAAAATTACCTTTTAGGCCCCCCGGGGGCCCCCGGGGGGCCTAAAAGCCCCAAAAGTATGGTGTCCCGTCCTTGTATGAGATTTTCTTATTTTCAAGCTATCGATTACCAAGCGGTATCAAAAGTTGCGGATTTAGACACAGATTGCAAAATACCTAAAATATCTTTAAATAATATTTATCTTTAGGGCTTTGCCGAACATTAAAAAACAATATGTTGGTTTCGTAGTCACAACACTACCCGTGCTTGCCCGTGTTACATATGCTGTACCGGCACGAAAGTATCCCCTATCTACCGTGGTACAGCATATGTACCAGCAAAGTTTTCGTCTTATTCTGTTAGAAATATGGCACAGATTCGCTTCAAAGTGGTATCAATAGCTTCGGTATGAAGTTAGCTAAATGTTAAAGTATAGAAATGGTCACGTGCTATACATATTTTTTTAGAAAAACCAAAGTGAAGTTCAGTCTGCGTCAAGGTCACGCGCGCCGCACGTAACGCGTGGGTTTTCGGGGTATTTTTGTAAAAGATGTGTGGTAAATGGTGTTTTATTGTGATTTTATTGCTTATTTAGGATATTTCGTGCAAAAATAACACAAATTCAACTCATACGCAAAAGTTTTTATTATCCTATTACGTAATCAAAATCATTGTGTGCAAGGTCAAGTTCAAAGGTCAAGTGGTTTTGAAGTGGGTCTTTGTTTTATTACAAAAACAAAGTGTTCAGTATCATAACAGGAACATGATCGTTATTTATACAATCAACTGTAATAAAAACGTCACTCATGCCCCATGCGAGCGTGAAGAATGTGCTGGTAAGTGTTTGTTTATCTTAAGTGGCCCGGCGGCGCGCTAATGTAAACAAATCTCAAGTGTCACGGGAGTTATGGTTTTTGAGCGCGGCCAGACTCGGGCAAGGACGGGTTAATGATCGATAGAGCCCTAAAGATAAATATTATTTAAAGATATATTAGGTTTTTTGCAATCTGTGTCTAATTACGCAACTTTTGATACCTCTTGGGAGTCGATAGCTTGAAAATAAGAAAATCTCATATAAGAACGGGACACCCCACTTTTCGGGCTTTTGGGCCCTTCGGGGGGCCTAGAGGGTAATTTTGAGGGCACAATAAGATTCAAGTGAGATGTCACGCACGATATGAAATAAAAACTACCCTCCAAGTCAATTACTTCAAAAGTTACGCCCTGTAAAGGAGGGGGGGTGGTAAAAGGTTATGGGGGGTGGTGCCCGCTGGGTTCCATGTCTAATTTTGATCAGGACGTCAAGAAGTACCTACATGCCGATTTTCAGCATCATGGGTCAATCCGAATAGCTGTGACGTTAGTTACTAGACTATTAAGAAAATACCCGGCAACAACCTGTTTTTTTTTTTATTACCAAGCAATGTAAAGACAATATTCGTAGTACATACGCCGTCAAACATTATGTAAGATCGATTTTTTGGAACAGTTTTCATTAATTTATGCAAAATTATGCAGTAAAGTCGCATGTAAGGTCATTTGTACACCAGCGGGGTACAGAATTCTGGAAAATTATTGATCGTGTAAAATGTAGCTGAACCTAACCATAAATTCTATTAAAATATGTAACCGTGCGCCTATTTTATTTATATGTGCTGTATGAAATGAAATATCTACTTACTAGAATGAAATGAAAATATCGTATCTTAAATTATTATGTTTTCTATTATTTTCCTAGTTTTAAAATGTTTTAATATACCGTAATATTTATAAAACAAGATCGTCTTTTAACTATGTCCTTAATTATTATTTTTACCTAACGTCGGATTAGCACAACAATAAGAAATCTTTTCTCTATCCACAAATACCTTTTTAAGGATATTTAACGTTTTCTTGTATGGGTTACACTTAAAAGGACGCATTTTTAATGCCTAATTAATGTGTTTTTAAAGACATCGAAGCGGAACTTAAAAGGCGTTACTTAATTTGCTAAAAATCACGCTACAAAAATGGCAGTGGTGGGTGGGTGTATCTCCTTGGGTCTCATTTCTGCGACACGATACCAATTCCCTTGAGCAGTTCGCGGAATGGTATTGGGAATCACTAGTGTCAAGTGAGAGCTATTTAATACATCATTTGTGTAAGAAGCATTGTATACGCGCGATTTTTCTGCTGTAGACGCACGAGTGCGGGACAATTTCTCACATGCAACTACAATATTTGATTCGGATTTGGAGAAATTTATAACTTATGATGAAGTAGTAATTTTATATTATTGCTTAAATTTACTCAAGTTCTTTTCCATCATAAAGATTAACCACATCGTTGTCGTACCTAACCTACTAACTGTCGTAGGTACTAACTGCTCATTGGCTATTCTGTTTCCACACATTCAAGACAGATTGTTGTTCAATATTAAAATTTACCTGATTTTTTTTTGGCTAAATTACCTGAATTACCTGATCAATCATTCATGTCATGCAGAATGCATATTTAGTAGTTATACAGGATGTAAAAAATCAACCCCCAAGGAACATAGGTCGAAATATGAAATTATAATTAATACAAAATGAACTTACTAGCCGACCGAATCAACTTGTATGGGAGGTACACATTTTTTTTATATTTCGGCCTATATTCCTCGGGGAAGTTGTTCAGTTTCATAGGCTGGTCCACCCTTCGCTGTTGATTTTTTTACATCTTTTATATTGTTTGCTGCTCGTTTGCTCGGGCCGTAGTGGTCACATGACCGGGTGCTCGGGTCAGGCAACAGGTCGTTCGCGCGACAAACAATTCAAACCAATAGCAAGGCCAACTATCACGGGATGCGTACATTAGACTCTTCGTTTTCGAGTAATACACCGAGTCGTTCAACGACCCGATGAAACCAAGTCCTAGGCCTGCTACTTGTAGTAGGAGGTTGAAAAACTCTTGACACCAGGTTCGTATAGAGTCGCAACTTTAAATTTTGAACCACCTGCTCGTCCAGTTACATTATCGTCACAAATAACTGGTATCTCAGGCGAACTCAAGGTAACTTAGGAGATGGTTGCCACGAACGTCATATTTCTTGGATTAAAATTAGCTCAAAGGAGATTACCCATCACTGGTCTAAGAAATTGTCTCGCGTCTAAACGAAAATTAAAGCAATATGTAATATCCCTCATTCTAATGAAGAATAGCTACGGCAATTGTTGCACAAAACAGGGAAACTAACTTAACTGTGAAAGGTCTTTCTACCGTTAGGTATTTTTCCCAAAGATTTTTCTGTTGTGTGAACCGTTTTTGCACTTTTTACTTCGGTATAGCTAACGATAACGATTTAAGAACGAAATACTCGATATACAGCCAAACTTCAAAACTTTTGTCTCTTCTGATACCCAACTTTAACATTCAATAACTTCAGAACTCATGTCATAATTAAATTATTTTCAGTTACAAAATGTTAAGCAATAATTAGACTTTATAATTATTTCACTTTGGTTTATATGCGAACGCTGCAAGAAGTGAGGCAAGCAATGGACGAACATCCATACTAGAGTGGGCATGATTCATTATAGATGTCTTGTATCAGATTTTGCTATGGATTTTGCCGTCTATAATACGTGAATCTTGACAGTAGCAACCCTGGCTATGTAACAAATGACTATGGCGAAAATCCTAAATAGGGTCGAGTGAACCTTTTGTAAACTCTCTCTCTATTTTGTGTTATCGTGGCCAGCCCGACACACTTTCTGTTTTTATCATAATTACAGTACTTATTTGATGGTAATTGGTAAAGCACACGTTGAAAGCACATTTATGCTGAACGATGTATCATTCGTTGCATAACACAAATCAAATGGTGCATAATAGCCTATTTTCATAAACACAAGTAGGTAGCTTATTTATACAAAAATAGCGCCATATGATTTATATTGCCTTTTATGAACCTATATAATATAAGGTCCTATTAAATTCACTGCAAATATTTTAGGGGCAGATCAAATAAAATATAAGCATGTACTAGGCAAATTTTTAAAGAAATATACACGCTAGTTTTCGAGAAAAAAGTGCACCCTGTTTGTCCTAGAAACACACACTTCGATTAATTTAAATTACGCGCCAAAAAAAGGTGCTCTGATTGGTTGGTTGTCAGTGTGCGTGCCGTGTAAGTGAATCCTGTCTACGTGGCGGAACGTCAGTCGGGTCAGTCAAAGATGTTCACATAATTAATTAAAAAGTTTGTTTGAAAATGAAAAAAAATATCTTAGCGTGTAGATTTTTTTTAAAAGCCTTAGATGTTTTTCTTATACATATTTACGCATGCCCTTAAAATATTTGCAGTGAATTTAATAGGACCTTATAGACAGTGGTAGTGCGACTGCCTGTGACTGAGACGCATAAGGATATTTATCATTTTGTAAATTTGTTCCCAGTCTGGTTAGGGCATTGCAGAGTGTACCACCTGATTGTCCGAAAGCAAGATGGTTCCGCGTTTCGGAGGGCACGTTAAACCGTCGGGCCCGGTTGCTGTCTATGATTACTTAGACAGCGGTCGTTACCTAACCATGTCACAGGCCTGCTACTTGTAGTAGGCGGTTGAAAAACTCTGACACCAGTGTTTATTGGGTCGTTGGACGACTCGGTGTCCATCTCAAAAAAAAAGAAAAAGAAGATGAACCTATAATTTATCAGACAGTATTACTTTTATTTAAGCAACCTGGTAAGAAAGAAATACTTTATTTAAGTAAATATATCAAACATCTGGTTACTGAGTTAACTTTGGTTGTACCTACATGGGAATTCCCCAGTTGTATTTCATCACAAGTAATCAATACATCATCTAATCATCATAATTTTAGTCCACATCCACCGATAGCTAGGTATTCTAGCGTCAATCATCATCACGGTCCTGTGTTAGCCATGCCTTGTGAGGTTCTGTAAGCTTGACGATATCGTCAGACCATCGAACTGCTGGATAAGATTTAATGAAGACTTTTAATAAAGTAGGATTTATATCTTATTATATTTCTTTATCAATACCTAGTCTTAACTTTAACATGGGCCTTCCCCTAGTAGGTTGGTGAGCGCAATGCAAGATGTTGGGATTATACCCCTATAATAATTTATTCCTTAGTCGCCTCTTACGACACCCACGGGAAAGATATGGGGTGATGGCATTTCTAAGGCGGCATCACACGGCGCAACGGCGGGTTAAGATTCACATGATATTCAGCTTTTTACCCGACTGCCTCAGAAGGAGGCTTATGTTTTTCGAGAGTGTATCTATATTGTATGTGGACAAGAAAAATCTTTTTCACGGGCTACAGCCCAAACGGATAGTTGGATTTTGACATATGAGGTGTTGTTAGATTCGTCTCAGCAGCGCCAGTGACACTGGCTATATTAAAAAAAATGTAAATTCAAGATGGCGAATTTTTACAGCAAAATACTACTTCAAAATTACCGCTGTCGGGTTTTTTGTTTTTAACAGATCTACTTGTTTTACACCATAGAGAGAGTGGTGGCCCAAGGAGTGTCGTTAACAGTAAAATATAAACCCCTTATACAGAAATGTATACGAATCACATGTATATTCCGCGATTTCTTGTAGTTTCCGAAGTAAGATTTTTCTGTCGATTTTTTCCGATACTTCCTATACCTAATATCACACAAGCGGGCTGCGAGCGGATGCGAAGCGCGACGAATTTGCTGCGCATCTGTCAGGCGACCGCTCCGCTCGCAAACCACCTGAGTGATATCACAAAGTAAGTATTGGCGGCCGCCCAATACGGAGAGATGGCTTCAAGGAACGTCACTACGCTCACACACATATCTACGCGCTGTCGTTTAAATTTTCTATTTTGTAATGATATGATATGATCCTAAAGTCGGTTAACTTGAAAACTACAAAAATCGCTGAACACACACGGTGGTGTATCGGGTGTCCCTCGGTATTTGGAAATGTGGATTGGATTTGATTTATTTTGTCTTTAGACGTCAGTCCTTGGGGCATAGGTACTGTATAGGTATGTAATACCAGTATACGTACCACCACGTGGACATTTAATTTACACATTCATTACATTACGTCCATACATATAATTCCCGGTAAGTAGGTACAGGTATTATCCCAAGGTCGCAATAACAACTGATTGTGTTTTGTATTGTTGTTTTGATTATTTTGATTTGCCTACTTGGAACCCGTGAATTACGCGGTGAAAGAGGGAAATCCAAACCAGCCCTGATGAGAAATGATCAAATGATGCATTGGGGTAATGTCATGATTTATTTTATTAGTAGCTTTATAATGCCAAAATATTACCTAGGTTGATGTCGAATTCAACTGATAGGTAGATATTATTTAGAAATAAGGGGCAGATTGTAGTACAAAGTCATGTCAGTAAAAAAACTGCTGACCCAAAATATGGAGCTTTGCCTACTGATGCCAGTCCTGCGCCAGAAGAGCTTCGGTTGATGACTTGGAGATCGCGCTGTTTTTCTAATACCTACACGAAAGTTAAATAGGTATTTTCCTGTCTAGGAGACAAACGTAAGGGTTAATTAAATTTACGGTGGATACCTTCACATTAATTGAAAGTAGGTAAGTAAAATGTGCGAATTTATGTGTATGATCAATTTATATGTAGAGTTAGCTTGTTTATCATTACGGTTAGGTACCTATATAAATGCGAGGCCGAGCCGGCGGCGTCATATTGTGTCGATATCGGGAAGTGCGAGTACGTATCAAATTGTTCGCTGGTAGATATTGCGATCGTCTCAATAACAATGTTCCCGAAGACAGTGCTTGCGATCGCCTTTTTCCTGCTGGGGTCAGCAGTAGCCGGCCCTTTAGTGAAGTCCTCGGAACCACAACAACGTGAGTATTCCTATTTTATTTGCATTTACATACGTAAGCCCATTCGTATTTTTTTTTTTAGTTTTATCTGTGTTGCTGTTATATCGTATAGAAAGAAGATTTAAGTAAGCTTTTAGCGAATTTTGTTGCAGTTTCATTATCAAACATTCAAAACAGTATTATATAGTTTTTAGCGGCCAGCCCTGAGACCTTTCACCTGCTGCTAGGTAATCGTTTTCCCGTGGAAATAGAATTATTTGTCAATTGAACTGCTTTCTGATCGCATTAGCTCTTTAAAAATTATTTTTTATTTATAAATTCTTTTTATGTAGAATAATGAATCCCAATAAAATTGTGTTCAGTGTAATTTGTAAACTTTCACGTAGATAGGTAGGTAGGTACTTACCTAGACTTTCACTTCTCCAAATTAGAGGGTCAAGAAGTTTAAAAAAATGTTAAGAAGTAGGTAGCTGCTTATATTGTTTCTCTAACTAAACTGGCAACGTTGCTCAAACAGAATTTCACGGGGCGGAAGATTCGCGTTGTTTGAAGTTATTCCCCGAACTTCTCTATTAATAAAATTTATAGTAGCAGTAGTTACAAAACTTTTAAAATCTATTTGACCTCATTGTCAGAGAGGCATCCTTGGTACTTGCTTAAATTTAAAACTACTTGTCTTACTCTTCTTCTTTTTAAGTCGATTAGAAATAATATTGATAACTATCAAGAAATACGAAATGACATTGAACTGTAATGCGGAAGCAGTTTCTGGGTGATGGTCATGATGAAAATGACCTATATGACGATATGGTAGATAAAACAGTTCGTTCTTGAACGTAGTGCTTAGCGGAATATCATAAGAATAACAATAATATAACTTTACCCAAGGTGATTATATAATAATAGGTAAATATTTACTTAGACGATTATCTTAATATTGTAAGAGTAGGTACCGTACATACCTATCTACCCAATAAGAAAACCTAGTATCTTGCTAGACTATGTATAAATGGTAAGACAGCACCTGACGAATGTGCAAATGTAAGGGCAGGGAATTAGGCAGGTACAACATGCTGAATTTGTTTTCTCTCTCAATTGGACAACTAAGTATAACGTCGTGGAGCAATATATTAAGCTACTTTTTAATGAGAACTAAAATACCAACTATTACTATTTCCACGGGAAACGGATATCAGTTAGGCTGGTCTAATAGGTACCTACTTAAATAAGACACAGCTGCAACGTAACGCCTCATTGAAATTAAAACTTAGAATTTAGATAAGCGTAGGTACCTACATGACCAATGTCCAATGATAACTATTAGTATAGGGTCTTCAGTGCGTGACGTAAAGTGACCGAAAATTCAGCATGAGTTAGTGATTAAGCACAACTTTTTCCAAAGAACATAGGTAGAGCGAAGTATAAATTAGATATGTTCCTTGGGGAAAGTTACTCAGTTGCATAACCAAATCAAACGATAACCAAACGAGCATCAAGAGATAGAATATTTGGCATTCATCAACCGGTGCATCGATAGCTCAGTAGCAGAGCGGTGGGGCATTGACCCATGTGGCCCGGGTTCGAGCCCCGGTCGATGCATGACATTTTTTCCATTTCTTATTCCCATTTATAATAATCAAATGTTTCTATTTCAGTAGTGAGCATCATCAAGATCGAGCAGCCGTGCGTGCTGCAGGGCGGGCTGTGCGTGCCGGAGACGCAGTGCCCTGACGACCGGCGCGTGTCGCTGCCTGTAGTGCTGTGTCCCGCGCAACACCACCTGCACGTGACCTGCTGCTACTCGTGACGTGAGTACCGCGCGCTGCAAGCGGCTGTGTGTGAGTACCGCGCGCTGCAGGCGGCTGTGTGTGAGTACCGCGCGCTGCAGGCGGCTGTGTGTGAGTACCGCGCGCTGCAGGCGGCTGTGTGTGAGTACCGCGTGCTGCAGGTGGCTGTGTGTGAGTACCGCGTGCTGCAGCCGGCTGTGTGTGAGTACCGCGTGTTGCAGCGGCTGTGTGAGTACCGCGCGCTGCAGGCGGTGTGTGAGTACCGCGCGCTGCAGGCGGCTGTGTGTGAGTACCGCGCGCTGCAGGCGGCTGTGTGTGAGTACCGCGCGCTGCAGGCGGCTGTGTGAGTACCGCGCGCTGCAGGCGGCTGTGTGTGAGTACCGCGCGCTGCAGGCGGCTGTGTGTGAGTACCGCGTGCTGCAGGTGGCTGTGTGTGAGTACCGCGTGCTGCAGCCGGCTGTGTGTGAGTACCGCGTGTTGCAGCGGCTGTGTGTGAGTACCGCGCGCTGCAGGCGGCTGTGTGTGAGTACCGCGCGCTGCAGGCGGCTGTGTGTGAGTACCGCGCGCTGCAGGCGGCTGTGTGTGAGTACCGCGCGCTGCAGGCGGCTGTGTGTGAGTACCGCGCGCTGCAGGCGGCTGTGTGTGAGTACCGCGCGCTGCAGGCGGCTGTGTGTGAGTACCGCGCGCTGCAGGCGGCTGTGTGTGAGTACCGCGCGCTGCAGGCGGCTGTGTGTGAGTACCGCGCGCTGCAGGCGGCTGTGTGTGAGTACCGCGCGCTGCAGGCGGCTGTGCGTGCCGGAGTGCCGTAGGGGCAGTAAGTGCCGTAGGGGCAGTGTGTGCTGGAGGGATTGTGTGCGCCCCAGGGGCTGTGTGTACCGGAGGGGTAATGCGTGCCGGAGGGGCAGTCGTGCCGAACCGGCAATATGTTCCGGAAGGGCTAAGGGTGACTACCGTAGAGGCAGTGAATGCCGGAAGGAGAGTGATTGCCCATCTACCGACAAAACAAAGTACCTACCCCAAAAAAATGTTTGTATTAGACTTTCAAAAGAAATAAATAACCGATATAGTAATCTAGAACGTACTAAACAACATTGGCTTAAAACAGAGAAGGCATAAAAAATCTAGTAAAAATATCGCTTCATTCATCATAAATATCATAATCATCAGCCCACATTTACCCATATCGATTACATACATATCGTAAATCCTTGAACATGAAAAGTATGATCATGTTAGGAACAGTAAGACGTACTTATATTGATATGAGCTTTTTTCTTTGTTTCAGGACTGTACGCAACGATCTACAAAACTACTTATTATGTTTAAGTCCGCCTTAAAACTTAACTAGTTGTAAGTTATTTAATTTATTTAGCTGTAAATTTAGTTGTAGTTTGCGATCTATACAGTCAATAGTATGAAAGCCCACAGCAAGTAGAAGTACCTTTGTAACATGATAGCTTGTGATATACGGGGTGTTAGCGACGGTGTAACGAAAACTTTGCAGGCGTGCTCAGACCATGAAACTGAACAACTTTTACTATGGAACCAACGGTGGGAAACGAAAAAAAATTTCGACCTCCCATACAAAGTCAGTCAGCTGATCGTGAAATTTGTATGGAAGGTCGGAAATTTTTTTTCGTTTCCCACCATTGGCTCCATAGTAAAAGTTGTTCAGTTGGATGGTCTGATCATGCCTGCAAAGTTTTCGGTACACCGTCCCTAACACCCTGTATACTTCCTACGAATTACAGACCAATCGGTTTCAGTATACTGATGCTCTTGTAATAAAATGCGCTGATTGAATTTCACTACGCTGTCATTTAATAAACTTACATTTCGCACCAGTTGATGACCATAACGTGTCCCTTTGTTTTTTAGTATCGGCATGGAGGGAATATTCTAGAGCAGTGTCTTACTAAACCTAAAAAATGTAACTCAATAATTTTCTGGTAAAATTCAGGGGCGCTTTAAATAAAAGTTGCAATGAAGACAAACTAACTTACATTCATAAGTTGTAACTGAATGTCATGGTATAATAAGATACTCCGCCTGGTATTCCATTCCGAGACTCGTGAACCACGTGTCTAACACTTGCCTACGTCATCATGCATGTGGGTTACCAGAATTACTCACTCTTATGATTTTTTTTTGTAAAACATATTAGGTACCTACTGTTAACTAATAAATACAATTTAAGTGTTGTTGTAAAGTTCAGGTTGTTTCGCTGGGAATGTAAGATCATGTTTTATTAGACTATGCTGAATGTGAATATTAACCAACCAAAATATGTCAACATCTAGCCTTAAGTTTCATAACACGGGGCCCACGAATAATAATCCTAAAATAAAAAACTTAAATCTGATAGACTCACGCCATCTGTTGGTATTCATCGAATACTGGTTTCGACAGATGGCGTTAGGAAGTAAGTTTTAAGCTTTATATTGTAGGATTATAAGTTCTGTACCCCGTGGAAAAAAAATAAAAGCTAGAAGTCGCCATATACCTATATTTTGGTTGGTTATAAGTTATAAATTAAATAATGAGAAAATTGAAAAATTCATTACCGACCGCCGGCACTTGAACCCGGGACTGTGGATTGCCGTTCCACCGCTCTACCAACTGAGCTACGGGCGCCTAGCGGACCCTAGTGAATCTTTCAACCTCTTGATGCTCGTTTCGAAGCAACGATTAAGCGACATCTAGTAGTAGTTATTACAACTAAATACTTTGGTTAGTCCACGTTACAGTAGGAATTCAAACCATAATGATGAAGCTTTTTGCTTAAACCAATATTTTTCAATTTTCTCATTATTTAATTTATGAGAATAATATAGGGTCCTATTAAATTCACTGCAAATATTTTCAGGGTATGTTGTACTTGTGAAACTGAACAACTTTTCTTAGTAACATTTTTCCGAAATATTAAAAAAATATATAATAGAGCTGTGAGTGCATTAAAAATTCCAATACATTGGTTATAAGTTAGTTTGTCTCCACTGCAACTTTTATTTACAGAGCCCTGTAAGATTGTTTCCTTGACACTGCTCTAGAATATTTCCTTCGTGGCATCAGTATGTACAACTAGTATACGGGGTGTAAGGGACAGGTCTCCGAATACTGGTAGTGTGCATTCAGACCATGAAATTGAACAACTTGCCATAGAAATAAATTTCAGGAAACGAAAAAACTTTTTCGACTTCCCATACAAAATCACGATAACTGATTGCATTTACTATGAGAAGTCAAAAAATTTGTTATGTTTCCTGAAATTTATTTCTATGGGAAGTTGTTCAGTTTCATGGTCTGAATGCACCCTTTCAGTATTCGGAGAGCTGTCCCTTACACCGTGTATATTTTTCCATTATATCCTGTTAAACCACGTGCATAATCCATCTTCGCATTTGAGGGACCATCTTATACTGGTTTCTCTTTATATGAAAAATCAGTATATTGTTGGTCCCTGAAATGGGTAGGTGGATTTGCTGGCGATAGTACCTACATAGCTAGGTTGGTACAGGTACTCACATACCAATCTTGTTGTAGGATTACAAACTAAAAGTTAATAATTTAGGCGCTGCTATATTAAGCACATATTGTTTTAAATGTAATTTGGTATAATTTCTAGTAAAAAAGAAAATAAATATATTTTTAGACTAAAGAAACCTTTTCATTTAACTACCACAGCAAGGAGTTACCTATATGATAATTTAAAGAAGGTGGTTTGGTAGGTAAGATGATATTATGATATTTTAAAGAAGAATTAAGAAAGAATTTACCTATATGATAATTTAAAGAAGGTGGTTTGGTAGGTAAGATGATATTATGATATTTATGAATTATGATGTACGTTCCGATCGGGGATAAAAGAGCATACCTAGAACCTCCTCAAATGGTTCAAAATACATTGTAATGAACCTACATTAGTAAAAAGGATTTAATTTTTTTTTTACTTTTATAAATAGAGTTAAGTTTGGAGTTTTAAACAGAAGAAACTATTTACTAAAGTGATATAGTCTTAAATATGTCTTGAACCATTTGAGGCTGTCCTAGACATCGAGTCCTAGATAATTATGCTCTTTTCACTCCGACTGTACTTGCATTTAAAATGTTAATTTTTATTTTTGATCAACTTAATACCCTTTAGGTGCATAGCATAATGTCCATTTTGCAAAATGTCCAGTAGTGAAGAAAAGTCCAGTTTGCATAATGTCCAGTTTGCATAATGACCAGTTTGCCAAATGTCCAGTTTTTACCTATAAAGTCCAGTTTGAAAATATTTAATTTCAAAAAAGGCCAGATTGCAAAAGTGCAATTAGCGAAATTAAGGGGTGAGTTCAGACCATGACACCGAACAACTTACCCCAAAACATATAGGTCAGTGACCCAGACACCCAGTATTACATATAAACTGGACTTATTGCGAACTGGACATTAGACATTATGCAAAATGGTCATTTTTCACCACTACTTTTATAAAAACGGCAACGCACGAATCTGATATGTTTGCCTTTTGTTAGCCCAAAGGTGCATGCAACTGATTCACATATGCGCACATACACGCGTATAGGCACTAGAAAAAACTCCATCGTCGTTCAAAGTTACATACTTAAGTATTTAAAAGTTGCAACAACTAAAAAAACATACACCAAAAACATCATCGCTCAAAGTTATATAAGTATTTAAAAGTTGCAATAACTGTAGCTAGATCGCCTAAAAGAATTTCTAACGATTTCAATTATTTTCCATAAGCATAGGGGTTCGTAGCTAATTAAAAAATTACGAGCATTCTGTACCTACTTAATGGTTTTGTCATTAAGTGAGTGAATATTTTCAGTTCGCATACAAGTTGCAAAACTACGAATAGGGGTGGGTGGCATGCAGGCAGGGCAGGGGCGCAGGCGGGCAGGGAGACCGTGTTTCGCCGGCTTCACCGCCCGCCGGCCCGCGGCGACACCAGGCGACGGCCAGCGGGATTTTCACCACTCGTTGCGCGCCGCTCTCCACACTAGGACGCCCGCTCGCTCGCTCACCCGCTCTCAAGACTTCGGCTCGACGCACGAGCGAACTTACTCTTTTTCGTCAATCACCGGCTTCAAGACGGACGATTGGTAAGTTTCTTACTTAAAATTTTATTTGTTGCCATGTTATTTTTTTTTTCAGATACCTATTTTGTGATTTATCTTGCGTATTTTCAGAGATTTTCATTACCATATGGTACAGTTGTTTATATTTTATTTTGTAGAGACCGTTATTCTACGGTCATGCGAATGCTCATTTCATTTGATTGTTTGTGTTGTTTTGATTTTAAGAAACTTATCTACTTGTCTTCTGCCAATGCATAGTACCTATACTACCGGACAATCCCGCCCAGGTTACCTATCCATTAATCCCGTAAAAAAATTAGGAACCTACTGCATACTTTTATACTCGTATGCGCAGTAGATCAATATTGCTCTTTGTTTGTTTTACTTCTACCTGCCTTAGTTGTTACGAGTATAACTTTGTAATTAAGTTTGAGTTTATCTCCCTCCCTCCTGTTTGACTGAGCCTTAACCTACCGCTTGACAAAATTGGAACTGCCGTTTTGATATGAATATACGATAGGTAGAACCAATTGATTGCCCCATAAACCAATTTGATACCTCATTTTGTCATTCATTATCGTAAGCATTCGGAAAAACTTTTTGATAAGTGATCGAGTAATATTAATTAATCCAATGGGTTAATTAATTCAATGGGTGTCATGTTGCGTTCAGTGCGTAGAGACAAACGAGCAGGCAAGCCTCCGGATCCGGAAATGGTTGAAAGGGGTAGGAGGAAACGGCTTTTTGAGAGACTCATGTTTTCCATCAGACTCCCTGTAATTTTGCATGCAGTGCTTGTCATTGGCTTAATGCTCGCTAATGGGATAATTGAAATGCGTAGATCGTTTCACTCACTGGCTGCATAAGTACCTACCTATATAAAACGAGGGTGGTAAGAGTAGATGATTCGCGGTAAAAATTTCAGTATCGGACTCAGATATTTAGACTTAGTTGCTAGAAATATTTTTATATGTCCCTAGTAGGCCTTAATTTATTAAGAAAGAATGATGGCTCTACATGATGGCTCTATATATCCTCTTAAATAAATTTATTTTTGGGAACAATTTATCTAGAAGAGCGGTCGTGTATTCCAACTAAAAAATATGAAAACCATTTGGTATTCATATTTTTTATTACATAACATAAACTTTAAAGAGATACATAACACTTTAAAAAAAACCTTATTATTTCTTAAAATAAAGTACTCTCGAGTTTGTGGAAATCTTTTCAGGTTCCTGCTAGGATGTATTTCTCAACGTTTTCGTTCTTAGAAATATTTTGGTGTAAGGGACGGTGTACCGAAAACTTTGCAGGCATGATTAGACCATGAAACTGAACTTCTTCAACTATGGATGGAGCTTATTTTGGAAAACGAAAACATTTTTTAGTTCCTATATCAGCCAGCTAATCGGGAATTAAGTACTTATATAAGGAGGTGCAGCATTTTTTTCCCTTTACCAACATAGCTCCTATAGTAAAAGTTGTTCAGTTTCACGGTCTGATCATGCCTGCAAGTTATCAGTCGGTACACCGTCCTTTATCTTATCTAGCTGTCAGGATCCCACTGCTGGGCAAAGGCCTCCCTCCCCTTCTTTCACTAATCTCGATCCTGGGCCTCCAAAATGCCAACCGTCCCTTGTACCCCGTTAAATTATTTATTTTTAGAAAACAAGACGTTCGGTTGCGGAATACTGTTTTTAATTAGTACTGAAACTTATCGAGGTACCTAATAAAAAAAGATCAAACCGAACAAAAATTAATATTGAATTTGGATCACTTTTGGTTACCTGTTCATGTTTATTTTATGGAGCTTAGCAACTTACCTACTTTACGGATTGCGATATTTAGAATGCCTTATAAGGCCGTATTAAGCCTAGGTACAGAATTTATACAGGGAGTAACAGAAAGGGTATATCAAGCCGAAAGGAGGTCAAGGTACTCGTGAAATTGAACAACTTTCCCCATGGAACATGGGTCGAAATACGAAAAAAAAATTTGGACCTCTCATAGTAAATCAATCTGCTGATCGGCGATTTTGTATGGGAGGTACAAATTTTTTTTTCACATTTCGACCCATGTTCCATGGGGAAAGTTGTTCAGTTTCATGAGTACCTTAACCTCCTTTCGGCTTGTTATACCCTTTCTGTTACTCCCGGTATAGTAGGCCTCGTTATGAGCGCGAGAGGTCTCGAAGTTTTTATACATTAAACGTATTCCCAAGTTATCTTTCCGAATAATGCAAGTACATTGTTTATTACACCTGCTATAGGCGTGCACTAGCTTTTTTATTTTTCGAAGAATTATTAGGAGAACAAATATGAGCAAATTTTTTTTTATAGAAAATGAAAATAGCCTATTTTTCACTTTATATTTTTAAAATACAGGCTACATAAAAAAAAATTGAAATAAAAAGTAGGTGCATGCCTTTAGCAGGCCTTAATGTAATAAAAAAATATAGCTCAACATGAAAGAAAACAGGGGAATACTATTATATTAAAAGGTTGAAAACGGACATGACTAGGGTACCTACCGTCTTAACGAGGTGATAAAGGTACTTATACCTAATTAAGCCAGATAAGGTGTGTATAGTTTTGTAAGAAGATAGGTGTACCTACCGAAAACCTTGCGGGTCTGCTCAGACCATGAAACTGATATTTTCTTTCATATTTTGACATTCTTACAGAGTTTCCGATTAGCTGACTGACTTTTATCGAAAATTTACGTTTTCCAACGTAGGCTCCGTAGTCAAAGTTGTTCAGAGTCATGTTCTGATCAGGTTTTCGGTACACTGTCCCTTACCCTTACGCACTGTAGATTTTTTTTTATTAAAAATAGGCTGAAATTATTTTAAAGGGTGAACTAACCAGCCCAAGAAACAACTAAATTAATCTATGATAATTGATAACATTGTTTAAATAGGAACCAAATAATAGGTAAATATAACCAAATTATAAATAATGTTTCAAGTTGGCGATCTTTTAACCTAACCTACGCTTTGAATGGCTATGAAATTAAGCCAGTGTTCGACACACTCTTGACTGTTAAAGATTGACGGATTAGGTATGTTACACCAGTCCTGTCCTGAATTTCCTGAAACAAGATCTTCATGCATACCTAGTTAACAAGTGAGTAGTTCTGTTATCGTTGAATTTCAGCGGATTTTGTGCTCAGCTCGCCTCCATACAACTAGAACAGTGGAGGCCCCGGGCGCTGGCGGCGCGGAGCGGAGCGCTGACTCAGACCGCCTCGCCTCCAGCGAATTCAAAATAATTTTCGAAATGATTGTTCTGTAGATGAGCGCCTCGAGTAAAGTTGCCTGAGGTATCAAAAGCAGTGCTAGGTGTGCCTTTAATATCGGGCGGGAGGCGCGGCGAGCGAGTTCACCGCGGGCGCCGCCGCCGGCTACAGCGCTCCTCTGCTGCCGCCCTCCCCCGCCCCGCGCACCCCGCACCCCTACCCCCCACACAAACCACGCTACCCATACCCTACTTATAAAATAATATTTGCATGTAGGCTTTGCAGGCAATGTGGCTAAGTAATAATTTATGACCTCGGTGCGTTTTATATGGAAAGCCGAAGGCGACGAACAGATCGTGATGTCCGATCTCGGCCATCTCCAACAGCACTGCGGGGTGTATTTCTTAAATTCAAAAATTTTAAAAATCGAGCTCCATTTCTTAAATAATGATCTTCCGGGATACCACTTCAAAGTACCTGCCTACAAAATATTTTATGCTATTTTTGTACATTCTCCGAAAATCATAAATAGAAGCAGTACCTACCTACCTAAAAGCTTTTCCCTTAAAAGAGTAGGTTGAGGTGCTGGCGATAGCAGGTACTAAGTTCTTATTTTACTTCGGCTTTTAAATGCCTGGGCAGTCCTAAGCCGACTCATTAGTAGTCATTAGGCTGACGAACCTACGCATTTGTTTTCAATTATCTACCTCTGACAGTCTGTGACCCCTTCCCACTGCTTACCTCACGCTCACCTACATAAGTTATGTACCTACTTATGTATGATAGAAGTGTATACTTAGGAGGTGCTCACATGCCCGTAGGTACCATTTTTCCGATCCTGTGTTATCTACTGTCTGACGAAAGAAGTTTTATGAAATCGCAGTCGTTCTTGGCGTACTTACAATATGTACCTTAGTTTGTCTGGATAAAGCAACGTTAAAAAGATTTCTTTTAAACCCTGCAAAAGCTTTAATTGTTTGATGGTTTCATTTGTTGTCCAATATTCAATTTTTGGGTTAACGCCCCTGAATGAATAGACAAGTGGGAGGAAGTAAAATTAGCCGAAAAGAGTTTTTTTACTGTTATATCTCGTAAAGGGTTTAAATTATCGAAAAGTATTGTTTGTAAAAGTTGTTTAGCTTCTAATTCTACATCAAGTTCATAATGTTTCGACTACCTTTCTTTTGCTAGAGCTCATCAAAGTTGGGGGAAAATATTTTTCATATTTATGATATAAAAATGATTCTCTTTTGAATTTTGTTAATATCGTCTAAGTTTGCCTACCTACCAAAACAATTACCTATTCTTTTTTTATAGAAATTAAAGCAAAAAAATTTCTTCATTTGTTGACACCAGCATTATTATAAAATGCATTTAATATAATACCTAATAGAACGTACGTGCCGTATAGTGAAATGGATAGTTTAAAAATCGTAGACCTTGTCAGTGGCCAATTGTCTTCAGGCTGGTAGCGCTGTCGATAGAGTCTTCCTACTCTACCTACTAAGCATTTTTTGTTGTATTTTCATTTCGTTTTCCTATTTTCGTGTGTGCTGTGGATGGTTGCGTGGTGCGCGGGCCTCTCGCCCGCGGCCGGCGGCGGTGCAAACATAAACTATGGATAGGCGGGCGGGCAGGGCGCAGCGCCAAGGGCGACGCCTTGGGGAGCAGCGAAATAACGCCATACTCGCTGTACAATGCTCTCGATTCTGATACGAGATTTCCTTCAATAATTCTTGAGATATTTTTATTATATTTCCTATTTTCGTGTATGTAGTGGATGGTTGCGTGGTGCGCGGGCCTCTCGCCCGCGGCCGGCGGCGGCGCAAACATAAACTATTGGTAGGCGGGCGGGCAGGGCGCAGCGCCGCGGGCGACGCTTTGGGCCACAGCGAAATAACGCCATCCTCGCTATACAATGCTCTCGATTCTGATAGGAGATTTCCTTCAATAATTCTTGAGATATTTTTGACGCTTTGTTAAATTAGCAAGAACTAAAGAAACTGTCGGGTGGTGCTTTGGGCCACAGCGAAATAACGCCATACTCGCTATACAATGCTCTCGATTCTGATACGAGATTTCCTTCAATAATTCTTGAGATATTTTCGACGCTTTCTTAAATTAGCAAGAGCTAAAGAGGCAGTCGGGTGGCGCTTTGGGCCACAGCGAAATAACGCCATACTCACTGTACAATGCTCTCGATTCTGATGGGAGATTTCCTTCAATAATTCTTGAGATATTTTTGACGCTTTCTTATATTAGCAAGAGCAAAAGAGGCAGTCGGGTGGCGCTTTGGGCCACAGCGAAATAACGCCATACTCGCTATACAATACTCTCGATTCTGATGGGAGATTTCCTTCAATAATTCTTGAGATATTTTTGACGCTTTCTTATATTAGCAAGAGCAAAAGAGGCAGTCGGGTGGCGCTTTGGGCCACAGCGAAATAACGCCATACTCACTGTACAATGCTCTCGATTCTGATGGGAAATTTCCTTCAATAATTCTTGAGATATTTTTGACGCTTTCTTATATTAGCAAGAGCAAAAGAGGCAGTCGTGCAATCAGTGTGTGGCCTCTGGCTGCTCGGTCGGGAGGCAGCAGATTCGTATGTTTGGGGTTACAAGAAGTGGCTTCGGTTGGCCTTACTTAATCCTGCTAAAGTCACGTTTGATTCGTGTTAAATTAAAAAACAATCTATAGTCCCATAAATGACTGCTATGTGCTATAGAGTTTATTTTTTATGCGAGATCCAATTTTTTTTTCTTTTGTGGGGAAAGTTGTTCAGTTTTATGAATACCTTGACATCCTTTCAGCTTTATTGGTAATTTTGTAACACCGTTCGTTTGTTATTTATTATTGGCATGCATTTATTATTATCTATTACATACCTACTTCTTCCCGTGCGCCGTTTTCCTAATAAATGTGCCTCTTCTCTCCGAAACTTACCTTAACCACAAAGTAAGTATTGGCTAGCGCAATCCAGAGAGTCGGCTTCGAGCAAACGCGGCTAAACTCACTCAGACATCCACACGCGTCGTTTACGCGCTCTGTGGAACCGTGTCGAACCGGAACTGGTTGAGTGTGAACGGCGCGTTCGGTGCGGGCGGACGGGATGGCGAGTAATGAAAAATATTTTTGTGATGTGTTTGGGTGTAAAATAACACCACAGAAATAATGAAAAGTAGATAGGAACTCTTTTATTTGATAAATAAATAGATACCTACTTCAAAACGCTAGAAATGGAGGGATTTCTTTTTAAACGTTCGTAATATGTGCTTTGGCGTTTTAGGTACGTACGTAGAAGTAGGTAGGTTGCGCTTTAGTTTGATTTAATAGGTTATTTAACCTGTAGATACCTACTTCAAAACGCTAGAAATGGAGGGATTTCTTTTTAAACGTTCGTAATATGTGCTTTGGCGTTTTAGGTACGTACGTAGAAGTAGGTAGGTTGCGCTTTAGTTTGATTTGGTAGGTTAAATGGGTTAAGGTAGGAACCTACCCACAGTAGATAGATATCTACCTAGTCAGCATTTGAGGTAAAGCGATGAGTACCGAAATATCGATAGCAAAAGGTGCCATCCAGGTTATGTCATCTTCATTTCCGATCATCAGGTAGGTACCTACCTATGGTAGTCCAAATGGACTAGGTACCTATTACGATCCTGGATACTTTTTTTTTCTTCACGGCAGCTGGTGACCTTCGAAACTACCTATAGTAGGTAAGTAAGTATACTTCGAAACTAAGGTAGGTACCTACCTACCCAACTTACAGCTACAGATACAGCTTCCATGCCCGATTTTTTTCCGGGCGTTTGTCGTGTCGTCATGTTCATGTCATGATAGGTACCTACTTACCAACCTACCTACCGTTCCCAGCGCGTATCGCCCGCCCGCCAATACATTGGTAGGTAGGTAATCTGTGTGCGACTGACTAGTGACGGTACGTTTGACTTTCATGATGGCTTGACTCCCTGTTCAAAAATACCTACCTTCTAACTATAGGTACCTAACCTATTAAAAATAGTAACTGCAAGATAGGTATTTTTTTAGGCTTTTCTTTTAGATAGATGCACTTCTTTTCCTTGGGAAACACCGACGAACCGACGTGAGGAACCCTTTGTCGTATCGGTCATCGCCACCGGCCGATCCTCTACCTACCTACTTACCTACCTGCCTACCTATGGGTCGCTTCGCTTACCACCTAGTCTCGTGACCCAAACCCATTGCCTTGCCATTGCCTATCTACCGATTTAGGTGGGGACCTAAAAAAAAAATATTTCATATCGGCCAGATAATTTAGGAGTTTATCAATTGCATATACCTAATTCATACTTACAAACGATAGGTAACTTCATTAAAAAACAGAAAGTAAAAGTAGCAACCCTAAAGAGTAGGCATAAGTGATCGAAAGAAGGGGCGAGCTGGCCTTCTGTAAATTCTCTATTTTGTGCCTTAACTACAAATATATTTTTTGCTGATAAATAACTTTTGTAATTCAATATTTAACAGCTCGAATTTAAAACTATTAAACATATTACCGGATTTTTGCCTCGCGGTCGGGGTTTATTTTTATTGAGTTCCCGATATTTCGGCGATGTGATGGATGATGCAATAAACCATGTTCACGGGTTCATGGAGTTAACTTGGTGATAGTAAATAACCACGGAACCTTAATATCAAGCGCGAATTTGTTTTGCTTTATAATGTCAAAGGTGGTTAAAAAGTAAGGACTGTTAGTGCCTCATAGGCGCACCTAGGTATCATACCTGCATATTGATGAGTTGCACAGATACCTATGTAAATCAGGCTTACCTACTTACTCAAGTGGTAATCTGGCTTAGCTAGCTGTGTGGCAATCTAAAATATTGCGAGGTAAATAAACCTATCAGTGTCTCTGTCTCGTGTGGGACACCGAGTAGACGAGTGTTTTTTGCTGAATGCTTGAACAGGTCCTACTTTTGTATTGGGATTTAGTTTTTTGGCCTAATTTACATAGGGTATGTTGTAGTTTTTTGTGTGTCTAACTACACATAAAGTCTGGATTGCGTAATAATTTATAAATATATTTTATAATACCATTTTTTTTCAAGAATTAACAAAATGAGTGCAGAAATTGAAGTCACGTCACAACGACATAATAGATATAGAAAACCAGCCAGGTCAGCTGTCAGTCCAAAGAGTTCTTGTGCTCGAACATGCTCCCCGGCCTTGGAAGCAGCAGGTTCCAAAGACTGCAGCAGGATGAGCAAGATCCACAGCTAGCAGCTATTCGTCCAGTGGCAGTGGGCAGATCTTCGAAAATGCTCGCCGTACGATACCAGAAGCAGTCCGGATATCAGCCACTCGAGCCACTCCATCCTTGCCTGGATAGACTTCGACAATGCGGCCTAAACTCCATTTCAAGGGAGGTTGGTTATCGTCTTTCATAAGAACCAGCGTGTCCTTTTGTAAACCATCTTGATTCTCTCGCCATTTGGTTCTGGTCTGCAGCTCCGAGACATATTCTTTCGACCAACGGTTCCAAAAATGCTGCCGGATTTGTTCGACCCTTTGAAAGCGTGTCAGGCGGTTGGCAGGAACGGTGCTGATGTCTTCGTCACAGACAGGCGCTGTCAGAGGACGGCCAACCAGAAAATGACCAGGGTAAGAGGAGGTAATCATGAGGATCTGTTGACATTGGAGTCAAAGGACGGGAGTTCAGTATGGCTTCAATTTGTGCCAATACAGTGCTGAGCTCCTCAAACGTTAAACGTGCGTTACCTACCACACGTCGAAAATGATACTTACAACTCTTAACCGCGGCCTCCACAGCCCTCCAAAATGACTGGCATAAGGAGGAATCATTTTAAATTTAATATTCTGTGATGCAGCGTACTGTTTGATATCACCAGAACAAGTGGAAAGAAATTTGCCGAAGTCATTCATCAAACCAACAAAGTTCTTCCCATTGTCTGAAAATATTTCAGCCGGTTTGCCACGGCGTGAAATAAATCGCTTCAAAGCTAATAAATACGCTTCAGAAGTGAGATCGCTAACTAACTCTAAATGAACTGCGCGCGTAGTAAAACATATAAATAAACAAATGTATGCTTTAACAGTTTGAGCACCTCTGCCTCGCCGGTTTAACATAATCAGAGGTCCCGCATTATCTACACCACAATACATGAAAGGATACCCGGGTTCTAATCTCTCTTTCATTAAGTTACCCATTTTTGGTGCAATAATCTTACCTCGTGTTATAAAATGTAAATAATACCACAATAACCGAGTTTAGATGATATCAAGACAGATATTTTTATTAGAGTGTTGTTTTGACTGTTCTATATCACATTGACAAAGTCAATTCAAAATATATAATGGACAGGGTGTGCCATTATCTAAAAGGAGTATTTACAACACCTCCCCGTAATGGGACATCCTGTACCTATATACAAATAAACGACGTATCAAAGTTCACTATACAAACACACGATAACACATCACAAAATTAACACTATACACAAACAAAAATAACATCAACCTGTATATACACTTCACCAAAAAATTCATCCTGTATATACACCTAACCTAGAGAACTATTTACATACCTACCTAACGATGATCTGAATCCTAGCCTAATCCTAAAGCACATGAAAATTTACAGTGTTTGATTTTTGGGAGAGGCTTGGTGAGGATGTCTGCGATCATGTTATGTGTTGGTATGTATGTGATGATGTAGTCCTGTTCTGAGAGTAGGCGTATGAAGTGATGTCTAATGTCGATGTGTTTTGTGCGAGCGTGGAATGTGTTGTTGCGGGTGAGTTTGATGGTGCTTTGATTGTCTGTATGAATGGTGAGTGGCTGTATGACGTCGTAAACTTCTTTAATGAGGGTGCGAAGATAAATTGCCTCTTTACAGGCTTCACCTAGAGCCATGTATTCTGCTTCTGTGGTGCTTAGTGCAGGGGTGCGCTGTTTCTTGGATTCCCAAGAGATGGCAGCACTGCACATCTTGAAAACGTACCCTGTGTACGAACGTCTATCTACAACGTTGCTGGCGTAGTCGGCGTCAGCATAGCCGGTGGGATACCCATCACCATTCTTGTAACTTAGTTTAAGGTCCTTAGTAGCCTTCAGGTACCTTAAAACGCGTTTGGCAGCCCTAAAATGCACCTCCCCGTAATGTCCATTGAACTGGCTCAGATAAGATACAGCGTAGGATATATCTGGTCTGGTGCCAATTGCAATGTACATTAGAGAACCAATAAGTTGTTGGTATGGCAAATCGGGTTTCTCATCATCCTTATCGGGGATCGTGAGCTTCATACCAGGTTCCATGGGTGTTGAGACAGGGATGGCATCAGTCATACCAAACTTTTCGATAACTTTCTCGATATACTTAGTCTGATCGAGAGATATGTTGCCAGGCTTTTGGACAACACGCATTCCTAGACAGTCTTTGACAGGACCAAGGTCTTTGACCACAAATAGTTTCTTCAAACCAAGTTTGAAGGTGTCTTTCATGCTGTCGTTACTACAGAGGATAAAGAAATCGTCGACGAAAACCGCTACTACAAGCAGGTCGTTGCCGTCGCGTCTGTAGTACAGGCAATGCTCGTTAGAGGCTTGCTGTAAGTTAAGCTTTTTCATTGCTTCGCAAACTTTCAAGTTCCATTGTCGTGGAGCTTGCTTAAGACCATATAGAGCCTTCTTTAGTAAACAAACTTTTCCTTTCGGGTCTGTGGAGAAACCGTCTGGTTGTTCCATATAAATTTCCTCATCGAGGTCACCATTGAGGAATGCAGTTTCCACATCTAGGTGGTCGACTTGCAGTCCACGTTGAGCCGCAAAAGCCAATAGAAGTCGCACTGATGACAGTCTAGCGACTGGTGCAAATGTTTCACCATAGTCTATTCCTGCTACTTGGGTGAAGCCTTTTGCAACTAATCTGGCTTTGTATTTTGTTATTTGGCCACTGGTGTCCTTTTTCAGTTTGAACACCCATTTGCATTTCGTTGTTTTTCGGCCGGAGGGTCGGTCAACGAGAACCCATGTTCCTTTTTTGATTAAGGAATTATATTCGGCTTTCATAGCTTCTAGCCACTGTTCTTGCTCCGCATGATCTGTTACTTCTTTGTAAAATTCGGGTTCCAGGTCTGAAGTGAGGTAGCCAAAGCGTTCAGGAGGATTCCTTACACGGGCTGGGTACCTGCGCTCAGTTTCAGTAGGAACATCTGAAGTAACAGGCTCATCCGGTTCAGAAGTAGCTGACAGATACTCTGGTGATGCTGGTTCAGCAGTCGCAGATGTATCTAGCTGTGGTAGAGGCTGTGAGTGGGTTTCAATGCTTTGAGGAATTATATCAGACTCGGGGAGTGGAACAGAAATTTCTGAGATCTGAGGTGGTGGTTGACTTGGCTCCTGTTGTGTCGTTGGTGGTTGTAATTGTGGTGTACTCACGATTAAATCGTAAGTGAGACTATTGTTTGGGATGGTGGGTTGCTGCGGTTCAGTAACTCCAAGTTTATCTTCAATGAAGACTACATCCCTTGACAATATGATCGCTCGTGGGTTACGGGGATCTATAAGGCGATAGCCTTTAGTCTCGGTTGAGTAACCTACAAATATGCAAGACTGGGTTTTTGAATCCAGTTTGCTGCGCTTTTCTTTTGGTACAAAAGAGTGCGCTTCACAGCCAAAAACACGAAGATGCGAGACGTAAAGTCGTTTACCGTACCAAAGTTCATCAGGAATTTTGTTATGTAAAGCTTGGGTGGGCGAAATATTCTTTAAGTAAATTGCAGTATTTACTGCCTCACCCCAATACGCTTTTGGGAGTTTTGCGTCATGCAACATTGCTCTGGCCTTTTCTATTATCGTCCGATTAACCCGTTCAGCGACGCCGTTTTGCTGAGGGTTGTAGGCTACAGAGGTCTGATGGATAATTCCATTCTCCCTTAAAAAGGAAGACATCGGTCCGTTTACAAATTCATGACCGTTGTCGGTGCGAAACTTTTTGATTTTTTCGCCAGTTTGTTTTTCAACAAGTTGTTTGAATTCAACAAACTTTGAGAAAACTTCACTTTTTGACTTTAGCAAGTAGCCAAAAGTTTTGCGCGTAAAGTCATCTGTGAAAGTAAGTAAGTAGAGGGCACCGCCCCACGAATGTGTGCTCATTGGTCCACAGAGGTCCGAATGAATGAGTTCACACTTTTTAAATGACTTACTCTTTGACTTTTTAAATGGCTTTTTTGCCAGTTTACCTTGGAGACAAGGGACGCAGGTTTCATTCAAACCTAAACTATTTATTTCGCAATTTATGCCAACTGTCCTCTTTTGTAGAGAAGCTAGCGCTTTGACATTTAGATGTCCTAGGCGTCTATGCCACAGAACAGCTGTCTCATTGTTGACATTTGTCAGCTGTGCTTGTTGTTGTGGCTCAGGAATTTGTAATTTATACATGCCTTTATAATTTTGCCCTGTTGCTACTAATTCCCCCGAAATTTTCAGACTATTTTCTTTAATAATTTGAGCGCCCTTACTTGTAAAAACTGTAGCAAAACCCTTCCCCGCCATGGAACTAACAGATAATAAGTTAGCCGAAAGTTGAGGTACCAAAAGAGCGGTAGAAATTTTGTTAATTTTGCCACTATTTATAGAAATTGTACCTATACCTTCGCTGGTTATCTGTTGGTTGTTGGCTACGGTTACTGTATCTGACTGGGGTGATAAGTTACTGAATGAATCTCTATTATTACACATATGTGATGTTGCACCCGAGTCAATGAACCAATGTGAGGAGGAATGAGGTGTTTTGGAAGAATGACAAGATGAATAAAGTGTAAAATGTGTACTAAAATTAGCGTTATTCTTCTTGCGTTTCCAGCACTGCAAGACGAGGTGTCCGTGTCGCTTGCAGAACGAGCAGACGAGCTTTGGGCGCGGTGGCACAGGCATAGGCTTGGGAGCAGGCATACTCGTAGACGTCCAAGTCCGAAGAGCACTCGATGTCGATGCCGATGGCCTCTGGTCCTCTTTCAGTAGCATTGTTGCAACGGAGTCCGACGAGATCTTGCTTCCCGATCCTTCCAGTGCCATCACCATAGGGTTGTACTTTTCAGTTAAACCGGTGAGCATTATGACTCCTACGAACTCATCACTGACGGGAGCCTTTATTTCCGCTAGTTGCAGCTGCGTGCTGCGAATTCCGTTGACGTATTCTTCCATGCTTTGACAGTTCTCCAGGCGTGTGTTGAAGAGCTTACGTAGAAGGTGTAAGCGCCGTAGAAGGCCGCTATCTGCATAGGCAGTTTGTAGCTTCTTCCATGTCTCCTGGGCTGTTGGGCTGCTCATTATTACTGGGTAGATTGAGGTAGAAACAGATAGGCATATTTTTGCCTTTGTCTTGGCATCAAGACGCTTGAACTGCGCTTCTCCGAGGTGTTCTTGCATTGTACCTGGGCTTTCGACGAAGTCCCATAGGTCACTCACTATGAGTATATTCTTCATTGCGAAGCTCCAGCTGGCGAAGTTCCGTGCTCCTTCCAGCTTTTCTATATTTGGCACGCCGATCTGCTGCATTGTCAGTGGATGCTGCGGCTGTGCACCTGGTGAAGCTTGCGTTGCTGGTGCCGATAGGTGATGATCACCCGCCGATGGAGAGTCGTTTTGGGTCTCCATAGCACTTTTGAATACACTCGAGAATCTAAAACTTAGGTTAGAGGGGCATGATGAGGCCCATAACCTGTTATAAAATGTAAATAATACCACAATAACCGAGTTTAGATGATATCAAGACAGATATTTTTATTAGAGTGTTGTTTTGACTGTTCTATATCACATTGACAAAGTCAATTCAAAATATATAATGGACAGGGTGTGCCATTATCTAAAAGGAGTATTTACAACACCTCGCATACGTACACACTTTACGCATGCATGACAGGTCTGGCGTGCAAGATTCCTACCACCAAGTGGCCACCATGACTCCCTGATAGTACACAACAGTAACTGCGGCGATGCGTGCATTAACCGTTTATGCTCAAATCGAAAAAGCAAAATTGAAAAGTGATGTTTACTTGAAATAAGTATGGGATGTTTCTTGTCAAAATCGAAGTTAGGGCTATCTTGAATTCGACCACCGACGCGCACTAACTGATCTTTATCAATAAACAAATCCAACTTTGATAAATGAGTTTGTTTCTTACTTACTTGACCCGTTAAAACGAGTGAATCGCGGACATCGGAAAATGATTCACGTTGCGAAAGTCTAGCGAGCGTTATCGTAGCTTGGTTTAGTTCAGTCACAGTTAACACACCCTTCCACTTATCATCTTTATAACGTGCGTTATGTATAAAGCGAAGCACATAAGCGGCGGCACGTTGCATGCGGTTATACTGAGAAAACCTCGAAAACGGAAATAATTTTTCTTCATTTTGCGTTTTAATGTGTGTGTGTCATGAGTTTTTAGCTCAGGCAAGTTCTCCGGTAAAACCTCAATCTGGTCGTCTTCCGAACTATCAAATGTAGGGTCATGCAAGAAAGATGGCCCAGTGAACCACAAATTATTTTCATTTAATGCATCTACACTTTGTCCCCTCGATACTAAGTCAGCTGGATTATCTACGCCACTAACATGACGCCATGAATGGCCTTTAGTCAATTCATGTATCTCCCGGCCCTATTCTGGACGTAAGTTTTAACATGTTAGACGGAGTACGTAACCAACCTAGCACGATAGTCGAATCTGACCAGAATACAACTCTATCAAAAGTAGATCTCAGTGAGCGTGAAATTTTGTCATATAATCGCGCTCCCACTAACGCCCCGCACAGTTCGAGCCTAGGTATAGTCAAAACGGGCTTTATAGATGCTACCCTACCCTTTGAACAAAGTAGCCGCACGGTAACATTTCCTACGTTGTCAATTGTACGCACATAGGCGCAGGCACCATAAGCCGCCAGGGACGCGTCTACGAACATGTGTAATTCAGTAACTACAGGGTGTTCACACATCACAAATCGAGGCACTCGAATCTTATTGAGCAACGACAAATTGTTTACAAAACGCTTCCAAATTTGCGAGATTTCATCGGGTACTGGTTGATCCCAGCCGAGATCTAAAAGCCAACATTTTTGAAACAACATCTTCGCTTGTGTTATGACTGGACTTAATAACCCGAGTGGATCGTAAATTTGTGATGCACCCGATAGTATTGTACGTTTCGTAATGGGTTGTGTTTTATGGTCAAATTGAGTATGAAAATACAATTCGTCAGGATGTGGGTACCACCCTAAACCTAAGGTTTTGCTGTGAACATGCTCCCCTAACGAAAAATCTTTTGCGTCAGTAGGCATGTCTACGTCTGAGTCTACGTCGAAATTATAAATCCATTTACGTAGAGGAAAACAACCAGACTGCAAAACTTTTGCAGTGTCATTGCAGATCTGAATTAGCTTATTTTTATCATTATTGCCACAAATCAGATCGTCAACGTAAAAATCTTCGTGAATCGTGCGTGCTACTTCAGGGTCCTCACATTCTTGTGCTAATTGTTTCAGACACCTGCAACTGAGAAACGGCGCAGACGCGGTACCATAAGTCACTGTGTTTAACTGGTAGATACCCAAGGGATCGGATTTATCATTGCGCCATAAAATCAATTGCAAGTCGCGCTGATCTTTATCTATCAAAACCTGTCTATACATTTTTTCAATGTCTGCGCAAGCTACATACTTGTTCTCTCGAAAACGCAACAGAATCGAAATTAAATCACCCTGTATAGCTGGTCCAACGTACTGTAAGTCATTTAATGACTTTCCCGTACTAGAGGCTGCGCTTCCATTGTACACGACACGTAGTTTTGTAGTCGTAGCAAGTGGCCGAAATACACCGTGATGCGGGAAAAAATAATTTGGGGACCCGTATGATGTGACACGACTCATGTGACCTAAGGTTTCATACTCATTTAAGAAATCCGAATACAACTTCTTATACTCTGGATATCGGTCTAGCCGTTTCTCCAAAGCATAAAAACGTCGTTCAGCTTGTGCAAATGAATCACCCAACAAATCAGGTTCATATTTGAACGGTATGCGTACACAAAACCTGCCCTCAGATGTGCGTTTCATAGTATGAAGGAAATGTTCTTCGCATGCACGCTCATCGTCACTGCGTGAATCAACTGGTTTGGCGCTAATAGGTAGCTCTTCGAGCTCCCAAAAGCTGCGGACTTGTTTGTCTAAAGACGGCATATCTATAGATTCTTGTATGTCTAATGTTTGCGTGAAGTTACAATTGACATATTTTGAACTTTGTTTAGTATATCCTGATACTGAGCCTCCAATGATCCACCCTAACTTTGTGTTGATTAGATAGGGGCCATTAAGTAAGCGTATTTTTCCCGCAATTACCAAGTCCCAAAATCTATCAACGCCGATAAGAATATCGACTTTTCGGCTTTCATAGAATGTGGGATCGGCCAACGTAATGTTGTCAGGTATGTACTTAAAGAAATCTTTACGCAACAATGTATGGCCTTGTAAATTGTAAGTAAGCTCAGGCAGTACTAAACATTGAATGGGTGTGGTGAAGGTTTTATCCAATGAACGCAGTTCCATATCACAACGGTATTTGCTCTGCGCCACGGAATTACCTACCCCTCGAATTTGTATAGTGGACTGTACTAATTGTAAACCTAACTTGTCACACAGCGATTGAGTAACTAAGCACTTCTCACTGCAATTGTCAAGCACTGCGCGCACTTGGTGAAAGTTGCCATTTTGTCGGATACTTCCACCAATGCAGTAGACAACAGACTTGGTTCCATAAAAGTCGACCGTGTGTTCGTATTCATGTGCGTCTCATTCTCTACTTGGACTGAATAGCTCTGCGATTGAGCCGATCCACGCGAATGAGAAGAGTTGGAACTGTTGTCAGGGGGAACCGTCGCCTCCCGCGCCTCAGCTGCCGACTGCAAACTAACCGTAGCTTTATTTATTTGGCTCGCGTTTGCATGATCACAAATCAATGTATTATGTTTTTTAGTCTCGCACTTCCTGCACGGACCGTACTTACAGTCGGTAGCCGTGTGCGTTGGGCTGTTCATACAGTTCTCACATAGGCGGTGTTTGCGCACAATCTGAATTCGGTCCTGGATATTAAGATCAAGGAATTTTTGGCACGAATACAGAGGATGCGGCGCACTACACAGAACACACAATCGTTTGCGTGTTTGATTGTTTTTTGTGTTAGTATTAGTGCCCGCCTTTTCTGTAGCTATGTGACAATGAACCTTCTGCGTGACAGAATTGGAAGGTTTGTTCTGTGTGTTTTGCGTGTTATTCGTCTTGTGTGAAACCGAGTGTGAAAGAGTATCTTCTAATTTTATGATTTTAGAATCATCAGTCACTGATAAGGAACACTTATGTTGTTCCCACTCGCGTTCTGTGCTTTGATCGAGCTTGGAAACTATCATATAGATTATTAATGTGTCCCAATGTTCGGTACTTTCACCGAGCAATTTTAAAGCGCGTATATTTTTTAAGGTCACATCAATAAGTTTCCTTATCTGCGGCGATGATTCTTTTGTAATCGACGGCATGGTAAACAAAGACTTGACGTGCTTCTGAACTAAAAGTTTCGAATTATCGTAGCGATTAAGAAGAAGCTCCCATGCAGTGTCGTAGTTGTCTTCGCAAAACTCAATCGAATCAATAACTAACTGAGCTGAACCTTTTAAAGTCGACTTAAGGTAGTGAAATTTCTGTATTTTTGAAATTGATGGGCATTTATGGACGAGAGACTGAAATGTATCACGATACTCAAGCCAATGATCAAATGAACCGTCGAATTCGGGCAAAGATATGATAGGCAACTTAACAGACGGAGTTTGACCTGCACCAGACGAACCAGATGAACCGCTAGCTTTCTTATCTTCCTCATGGATAAGGCATTGTGCTTTGGCCAATACGGAATAATAATTGGACTCAAAGGTGTCGCGATACGCTTGTTCCTTCTCAGTATCGGCTTCCGATTCGCTCGCTAGAGTTTCAATTTTCTGTTGAATATCTTGAAAAGAGTCATACAAACTCTTAACGTTTGTAATACGCAGATTTAACTCTATACGCTGCTTTAGTGATAAAGGTTGCCTAACTCTACATGACCTTCTAAACCCTCTACATGTTTCGTAAAATTGGTGAGACCCCTTTTTATAATACCCCTCTGGGCACTCAACTCTGTTTTATCAGTCATTTTGGAGGAGTGTAGAAGTACTCACATTCAACGGTCGCAGATCACGATGGCTATTGCGGTTATACCTTTGATTCCAACACAATATCTCAACTTGAACGTGCAGCAGGACAACGCAATTTTACGCCGAGATAACACAACACTGAAAATAAACGCAAACTAAAACACACGGAAAAAAGGGAAATGTGAATAAGAATGTATGAAAAATGGTTGGCACGTCAGTCATATGAGCGCTGCGTGATGCGTCTCTTGCCGACGACGTGGATCCTGCGTAGATCTATCCTCAACCAGTTCCTAGATCACGCTGTGGTCTGGTTTTTCATCCATTCGTTTATTCCATCTGCGACATGTTCCTAGGTCGCTGTTGCGCGTAGGTATATGTACTTTTACGGATTAAATAATCCGAGGCTCGAAGAGCCAAACAACTTATGTTGTAGTTTTTTGTGTGTCTAACTACACATAAAGTCTGGATTGCGTAATAATTTATAAATATATTTTATAATACCATTTTTTTCAAGAATTAACAAAATGAGTGCAGAAATTGAAGTCACGTCACAACGACATAATAGATATAGAAAACCAGCCAGGTCAGCTGTCAGTCCAAAGAGTTCTTGTGCTCGAACAGGGTATATCAGGCTTACCTTACCTACTTACTCAAGTGGTAATCTGGCTTAGCTAGCTGTGTGGCAATCTAAAATATTGCGAGGTAAATAAACCTATCAGTGTCTCTGTCTCGTGTGGGACACCGAGTAGACGAGTGTTTTTTGCTGAATGCTTGAACGGGTCCTACATTTGTATTGGGATTTAGTTTTTTGTCGTATTTCCATGTGCCAGCGGTTGCGTTTTGTCTAAACCGCCGCGAGCTAGTGATTACGCGAGACCGTGCTCGAGTGCCGGCTGCCGCGCCGCGGGCCAGGCCTCAGGACAAGCCTTTACTTCACTGGGAAATCAGAGATGGCTGGCTCCCATACCACGGTATCTACGCATAAATAGTACTCCCACACTGCGCGTCGGCAGTCGCGGTATTGTACCTATGTTATCAGTGCATATCCCGTAACAGCCACAACAGTCCACTGCTGGACATGGGCCTCCCCCATCGGGGGGTATTGCCAAACACACCATGCTTGGCAGGCGGACTGGCGAGCGCAGTGCAAGATGTTGCATTGACAGGGAACGCTGCTGCCCATTCCCTGGATGATTATCCCTTAGTCGCTTTTTAGGACACCCCCGGGTAGAATTGGGATGATGCTATTCTAAGCCGGCATTACACGGCAAGAGCACATAAAAAAATATAATATTTGGCCTGGCCAGCAAAGAAACCAACATCACTATCACCATCTGCAACTGCAACGCATTGCAAGCAGGTGAACTGTTATCGCTACATTACTTGTCAGTTCATTAGGTTCTACTTTAAACGCAAAGCAAGTCGCTTGTTGGCTAATGAAGTTCTATACCCAGATTATTCTAGACTAATGAAAGTATTGTTCATAAAATCATGCTATATTTACCTATTTAACTAGGTATTAGGTAGGCTGGTAGGTAGGTACTACGAAGGTTGGTGCCTCGATATAAAACGCCTGGAGCAAGTAATTATAATGCGAGACGAGACGAAACCTCGCCCGCGGGGGCACAGGCTCTGGAGCCACTTGGGGCCGCCGGCGCTGGCTGCTTTTACCTGCTGACTAAAAATAAACGAACAGAAAATACCTACTACGTGTGACAGACACACCCGCTGATGATAAATGTATTCAAAAGCTAGGATAGAGAATTGGATTTTCGTCTCGTGTGACCTTTGCGCTATCGCGGTTAGTCGATTTTGACGTGTTTACGGTAAACAGCCATACCTACATGAAACTGAATATGTTTTGGATCATAAAAACACAAGTACCATCTGTGCTATAGATACAAAGATTGATACATGACGCTTATAACCTTTGCGGGGTAGTATCCAGGCTATACTATGAGCATAACACTTCATACAATGCTCACGCCAGTTGTTTCGCTTAAATAACGTGAGACATTATTGTCTGGGTAACTATCCACATACTTATCCCCTACAATTCAAATTGAAGAAAAGATTGCTATATGAACAGAAAGTATAGAAACATAATGTGCTATAAATATTATACAGGGTGTTAGGGACGGTGTACCGAAAACTTTGCAGGCATGATCAGACCATCAAACTGAACAACTTTTACTATGGAGCCAATGGTGGGAAAAGAAAAAAAAATTCCGACCTCCCATACAAATTTCACGATAAGCTGACTGACTTTGTACCTATGGGAGGTCGGAATTTTTTTTTCCTTGCCTACCATTGGCTCCATAGTAAAAGTTGTTTAGTTTCAAGGTCTGAGCAGAGCATGCCTGCAAAGCTTTCGTTACACCGACCCTAACACCCCGTATATTCTGTGCTATAGTATAGCCGACAAGGTCTGATTAGCCTGCGGCATACCCTTCGGGCAGCGTGGTCGAACTTATTTATCAGAGCCGCGCGCGGAACGGCCGCCGGCATTGCCGCAGTGCTGCCGGCCATGCCGCCGGCAACAACAGACAGAGTTACCAGGACAGAGAGTTTTATCCAAGCAGGGTATGATTAAAAAGCAATAAATAAAATGAATTACAACTGAATATTTTGATTGGTCTGACAAATACCGATGATCGGACTCATGAGATACCTACCCACCACTGCTCGGCGATGGCCTCCCCAATGGGGTATTTGTAATCCCTCATTCAATACGCTTGGCAGGCGGGATTAGCGAGCACAGTGCAAAATGTTTAGTCACAATGTCACAGGGAACGCTGCTGCCCATTCCCTAGATGAAGTCGCTTTTTACTACGCACAGGCACAGAATGTTTAATAGTACGCAGGGCTAGGAAGCTATTTTAAGCTAGCATCGCACAGCAATTTGCAAAAGGAAATTTAATGAAAAAGCTGAAAAATGTTCAGTATTTCCACCCTGTAATTTGAACCAATCTCCATTACTTGTTAAACTGCTACACTGACAATAATATGCCGGCAGCCCCGCCAGAGGCATGGCTTTTATATAATCCCCCCGGTACAAAGGATTTAAGAGATCGTGTATACCTACATTAATACCTAGCAGTTTTCAATGTTTTAGACGTACCTATTCATAGCTGCTTATCATCTAAAAGCTGATTCTATTTCATTCAAAATGGGATAACGTCGATTGTGATCCTGTACTGAAACAAAAGCAACAGTACTTCGTTGGGAATGCGATACACACACGATACTAATATTGAATAGCAGTCGTGGACCTTTTAAAGGCCGCGGGGTAGAGCTGGAGGAAGTGTAGCGCGCTGGGCACGGCATACACCCGCCCCCGGGCGTCTGCGGAGCCCTGCGGCGCTCGGCACCCACGCAACTTGCTAACTTCACTTGCTAAATAACACCCTTGTACAGAGGTCGACATTCAAACTGAAAGTTTGATGCTATTTTCTGTTGAACAACTTTATTAAATATCATGTAGAGTGCACGGCATGACTGCAAAAAAAGAGCCGCTTAGCGATTATTTTAAAAATCACTGAACTTCATTTCCCTACTCTGCGTGTTCGTGCTGTTGCCAACAGTCGTCGACATTCATCTGTTTTGACTAGTGTCGATAGATATGTAGACTTCCCCTTGGTTGTCGATGACTTGCTTGCCATCACACAGTGTTTCCACTTGTCCACCAATACTTAAATTCGTTAAGCTTGTGCTTGTTTTTACCATAGATAACTGATCGTTATCGTTATCAGTGTTAGTATAGTAGGTTATATAATTGTAGATAGGTACATAGGCAGGTATTGGGTATTAATAGCTTGACTCCTTGCTTGAGTTTAGGACAGTGACAGGTGGTAAAACAATGCTTCGATGTTTATTTTGTGATGTACGAAGGGAAGTCTTTGAAGCAGTTGAGCCGACGTTGCGGCGGATATTGCTATTCAGGCCAGCAGCCCGGGGCTCCGCCACAGGCACTCAGACCCGGAATGGCGGACGTGGAGCCTTTCAATGCCTGAATAAAGAACCATGCAATTTTAAACCACCTACCTATACGTAGGTATAGGTATTAACTTATTCATAAAGCTCCTGCACAAACTTTATGAACATATTCCTTCACATGACTGAATACAAAATTTAGAAGCAAAATGCTTGTTTCTGCGAAATGCTAGCCCAATATAGTTAGAGTGCCGTAGTTTGACTAGGAACTCTTAGAACTCGCTAATAATTCAGTTTATTGGCATCATTCTTTTTTTAGATAGAACACCTACCTACTTGATTCGTTAATGAAATTATCGAATTAAGATAGGCTTAAAAACCAAGCGACGCGACAACGACGCGCGTCGTTGTCGCCGTCAAATTTTGACGGCGTCGTTGTCGCTGCGGTCTTGTAGAAAAACCCGACCGCATCCCATACAAACTCTAAGCTTCTCAGCGCGCTGTCAACGTGACGGCGTCGTGGCGCGCCGCAACGACGCCGTCGCTCGGTTTTTCTGGTTCCCCATACAAACCCATACAAACCAGTCTTTGACAGCGGCAACGACGCGCGTCGTTGTCGCTGTCGCTTGGTTTTTAAGCCCACCTTAACAGTGACATAGGTATTAATTTAAACAAACAAGAATATGCCAGATTCCGCCTCAATCTAGAAGCCAAAACGAACAATATTACAAATTGAAACGAATATCCGATTGATTTCCCAAAAATTGGCTAGTTTAAATACTTAATATTTTTATCCGATAAAAGATACGGCTGCGAACAGTTCGCAGCCATGTCGGTAGGCTCTACCTATTTGGGCTTCCGTCGTTGAGCAGGCAAACAGCTCGCGGCACATTTATAATGAAACCAGACAAGCATCTAGTAGAGTCCCGGTGCGCGGTGGCAGCCTCCAGCACCGCAGTTGACGTGCATTCTCCACTCGTCCAACAAACCCCTAACTAGCCTGCCAAAGCTATTAAATGACAATAATTTTTTTACTGCAATTTCCATGTCACCGCGTGGTTAATAATCTTCTTTTATTTTGTAGGTTAACGAGCGAACAACGTTGATAATAATAACGCGAATAGAGCCTACAGTACCGTTCGTGTTTCAGTTTAGGACAGCCTACGACAGCTATCGGCATCGCCTACGGCAACTAATAAGCAAGTTTCGTACAATAATTAGTTAGTTGTATAGGTACACGAGTCGTTCGATTGTCAGAGTTTGCTCATTCTTATTTATTGTTTGATTGGATCTGAGAGCATGGTAGTGCCGCCGCCAAGAGCCAAACAAAGCGCGAGGTCACTATCTTTCTCAAAACGCTTCGCAGTTTTTAGTTGGTTATTTATATTCTTATCGCGACTCTTTTTTAGCAAAATTTCCATCAAATGGACGTTTTAGAACTGCTTATTATCCTGAAAAACTGTTAGTGTAGTGCGTAAATAGCTCTCGCGATTGTGCCATAGTTCATGAATAGAGGGCATAGGTGTGAAACCGACAAGATAGTCTGCTAAGGCGAGCGTGAGAGAGATGCATTCAACAGATAAAAATAATTGAAGTCGGACTTAGTTCACTGTTTACCCACTCGTTGCTCAAAAGGGATGGACATTGCGACCGAGCATTCTACACCCTATGCTGCTAGGGATAAAAAAGACTGGGGTGTGCAGTAAAAACAGTGTTTGCAATGACCACAGAGCCCAGTAATGGAGCTATCTCAAACGAGGAAAAGCTTTTCGCTGGACTTTTCACCATACCTACTTACCTACCTACTCTTTGTTTTTGTAGTAGCTAACCCAACAATGAATTTTATTTTTCGAAAACTGAAAGTAATACTAGGTATCAACTGTAACTTAGGTAGGTATAGGTATGTAAGAGGGAGGGCCCAAGTAAAGAGTTTTCGGTACAGTGGGACTTGTCTGTCGGGCCAAAAGAAAAATAAAATACTGGTTGACGATGTAGGTAAATAAAGAACTTACCTGACACTTATCTACCTAACTACATTATAGTATAGTATTTAGACTAAATAGGGTAGGGTTACGTAAAGTAAGCTGTTTACTTGCGAAGGCAATATAAAGTAGGTACCGGCCGGCCAAGCTACTTATATTAAACGATGTTAGTTTCCATAAAAATATAGTTGTAAGGTTACTGTACCTAGGTTTACGTACTTGGTTTTCCTCGTCTGTGTTTTGATGGTAACGGCGGTATTGGCGTGTTAAATTCGTACGGCATGGCGATGATGGTGCCGTGAGAGCGACGCAGTGGGTCGCACGCTCAGGTGATATGATGTTTCAGACCCTAACCCTACGAAGCAGAATTAAACCTAGAGAAACTCGTCCCAATCGATTTCGCGCGTGCCACGAATAAAATACTTCTGACGTGGGGAACACACGAACCAAATGATTTAGCGGTATGTTTCAGGTTTCTGGATCAGATTTTGTTGGGAGTTCAGTAAATCCAAAATCCCGTAAAACAGCATAGTATGGAACACATCGCCGCGTCAAATCAAATTGCAGTCTTTTTTATGGTGGCTATCACGCACGATTCATAAACCGCTACCGGGTCTATATTCTATGGTAACATACATAACATGGGATGATTGCTCTAGGTGGGCATAACTGGCGCAGATAAAGAACATGTTCCAAATTGGCAACATTATTGTTGACATCCTGCTCAAATATCATAAAATAAGTATAATAGAGAGGCAATAATGTTGCTAAATCGGTATATATTCTCTTTACCTGGGCCAGTTATAGCTGTACATTTAAGTAGGTAGTCCATTTTACCACGTGATAAAACTGTAGCGACGAGTTTTTCGAGGCTTCATTCTTGGTAGCAGGGTTCTCTCTGAAGCATTCCTTGCCCAGCGGCATCTCGACGCTCCCACGCCGGGTTGCGCCTCGCCGGTTCCACGTCCCCGCAATGCACTAACCAAACAAACCGGATAGCTAAATGTGCAATACCTATGCGTTTTCTCTCACCGCTTGCAGGTTTCCAAGCGGTAAAAATACCTACCTACTATCGGTAAAAGCGTTGAAACTTAATTGAAACCTTTTATAGGTGTGCCTTCCGTGCATTCCAATCGATTTATTCTAGGATCCTGTAACTGAACTCCCATCGTCTTAAATAAATTAAATACGGAGGATGGGAGATCAATTACAATTTGGTGCCGTGACCAGGATAGGGAAACCTACAGGTTTTACCTATGTGTTTTCTCTCACCGCTTGCAGATTTCCAAGCGGTAAAAATACTTACCTACTATCGGTAAAAGCGTTGAAACCTAATGAAACCTTTTATAGGTTTGCTTTCGGTGCATTCCGCTCGATTTATTCTAGGATCTTGTAACTGAACTACCATCCTCTTAAATAAATAAGATACGGAGGATGGGAGATCAGTTACAATTTGGTGCCGTGACCAGGAGAGGGAAACCTACAGGTTTCTCCGTCTTCAGACATGGTACAATGTCATAATTTTATAAGCTACCTTTGATCGTAATTTATTAGTAGGTAGGGTAATATATCGTAATCTCCTACCCTCACTTACTTACTCAAATTACAGGTCCAAAAAAACACTACTTTTCGAGACCCGATGCTTGCTATACATACGTACCGTAAAAGGGGGTGAGATTAGGGATGCAGGGGTGAAAAGGGATATATCCGGGATTATTTTTACAGTGCTTAGCAACTAGGCTATTCATTATTTATAGTGCGGCAATTTTTCTCTTTTATAGTAGTAGAAATATTAAAAAATATAACGACGTAACTAAAATAGAGTAAAGTAAGCCTCTAATAAATCTAAAAGCTAGTTGTATTTTTTGTTAAAAAATTGTACTATTGTGAGTACTGGCGAAAAATGTTTGAAAAACTGTATATTACGTTGTCTTACTCTCTTTTTTAGCCAATTCTAAGGATAATGTGTAGTATGATAGTTACTGGAACACCACAATAAAGGGTTGTATTTTATTTTAATTTATCATTTTTCTGGACAATTAATTAAATGCAAGATTTTTACAAAGGAGACTGGGTTAATAGGGACGCTCAAGGTACAAATAGGGACGGGACGGGGGTAAATGGGGACGCCTAAAGTACGAAAACGGACGGGACGGGGGAAAATAGGGACGACCTGTCAGGGTTCATAGTGAAGTTTTTATATATCAAGCATTTATTTGGCATATGTCACTTCTGATAATATGTAAGATATGTGTAAAAAAAACATAAAATAACTCAAAAAGTATATTTTTTTGCATACTTATTACTTTATTAGTACAAATAATTTATACTTAATTGTACATAATTTGAAGCCAATACGCAACCGTGGCCGCGCCCTACAGTACGAGTTGTGTTGGTGCTGTGCTGTCCAATTTGCAAAATGGTGAAGCGCTTCGAAAAATACGAAAGCGCTAACGACCCAGTTCGCAAATGGAAGCAATGGCACTGCATCGTTGTCCCCTGTCATCGTTACATCATCATCATCCATTAGTTATCGTTGAAACCGTGACAGATATCCCCATTCACCCCCGTATGCATGAAAATTAATAATTTTTCCGTAACTGTACTTTTTCGTGTGGGACTCAGGAGTCTAGAGTCGTTGAACTGAAATGAGGTAACCATTTTCAAATAACCTAGGTATCTGAAGACAAGTCCATTCCCTAGGTACGTACGAGTACCTACTTACCTACCTGCTAATATGCTTGCTATCTGACACGCATAGGCGCGCGCGCTACTGCAATGTTGCATAGCGTACCTACCTACCTATGCGTTTTGTGTAATAGGAAGGTACAGTTCGTATGAAAGAATTTCAAAGGACGCGGACTTTACGCTTACGCCCCTTGTAAATGTTTGTGATTTCCACCAATATTGTAAAAATAAATTATTCATAATCATTCATTCATAATTCAAAATATGTTTTCGACTAGGTACCTATGTGTCGTACGAATAACGTTGCTTAACTTAATTCGTATGTGCTTGCTTTTTTATTTCAGTAAAAGTAATTCCAAGTCATTGCATTAGGTACAGTTTTGAAAAACCACAACCTTAAAAGTTTTTACTTCGACTGTACCTAGGTTACCTAGTTGCCGAGCCTTGAAGGTCGAACCAACTATCACCTTAAAGCCCATGTTTTGCCGAACCTAGCGCAGTCGGTAGGTAGTTATTAAGGTTTATGACTAGGTTAACTGTTTGTCTAGGTGTCCTACACAACGTTTGGAAACTTGGTCAATCCTCGTTCGTACTTGTAAGGCACCGAATGAGTTGAGTTGAGATTATTTTTCAACCGCTCGCTTACTTATCAGCTATGCAACTATACTCTATCCGCGCGATGAAGATAATACTAGAAATCGCAAAATGATTGCCATTGGTTAACGATAACGAGGCAAGGGTGCGTTTACATGGCGGTGCAATTTCAGTCTACTTCTGTGGCTTGCACGAAGCGGACGCGTTCTTTTGTTCTTATATCGATTGTTTTATTTCTCCTACGACCTAGCGCGTGTTTTGGACTATTATTATTATTACATAATAGTCCCAAAAATCATATCAATCAAAATATCACTAACAATGTGAACCACAACACTACCAAACAAGTTCGTAATAATTCTTATTCTTATTATTTTAAAACATACAAAGATGTATTTACCTAAAATTATTACTACTTATTAAATATTGTAATAGACCAAAGAAAACCGAATTTAATAGTAAAAAATATTTATGAGTCTTCTTTAACCAAAGAGCCATGTAAACGCATCTTTACGTTTTTACACAATTGTTGACGCCCACTTACCTGGAAGGGCGATCATTTGTCCCTTTCACTTGCATACAAAAGTGCGGTTGAGTGGACGCTATATTATCTTCATAGCGCGGATAGAGTATAGAATGATAGGCCTCTGATTGCACACCGGTGTATAAGTAGTTGTGAAAATAAACAAATTTTCTTGAGCCAATAATAGAAACAAGCATAAGTATTATTAAAAACAAAGTCTGATTGCGGTTATTATACTTCAAAGTACATAGGTATTTAAATTCCACACTTTATGAAAAATAAAGCCAAGCCAGTGGTCTCTATTCCATGTGACGACTGTCAAAATTAGCCTAGAATATCGATTTTAGAATAGCGCTGCCACTTTTAGTAAAATAGAGACTTAGAAAAGAATAGTAGACTCATTTTGGCATCAAGAGCCTTGGACTGTAGCCCGTGAAAAAAAGTTTTGTTGTGCTCATACATACCTACATACTTTCATACATACATACTCTCGAAAAACATTACTCTTTCTGAGGCAGTCGGGTAGAAAGAACAACACTGCGTCCTACGGTGAAAGATAAAGCATACCTATTTTTTTTGTTTGTCTAGCCCGTCAAGCTCGAGCATGCTGTCGGCGCTGCCGGTGAAGCCTGGCAGCCCGCAGCCGGATGGGTCGTCCATGGACAAGAAGCCCATCGTGGCGGGCATACCCCGCGTCGCACCCACCACCAAGTACAACGCTCCAGTACATATAGACGTCGGCGGCACCATCTACACCTCGTCCTTGGAGACCCTTACTGCGTGAGTATGATGATGATGATGATGAAGGCATCTCCCGCGTCGCACCCACCACCAAGTACAACGCTCCAGTGCATATAGACGTCGGTGGCACCATCTACACCTCGTCCCTGGAGACCCTTACTGCGTGAGTATGATGATGATGATGATGAAGGCATCTCCCGCGTCGCACCCATCACCAAGTACAACGCGCCAGTGCACATCGATGTCGGTGGCACCATCTACACCTCGTCCCTGGAAACCCTTACTGCGTGAGTATGATGATGATGATGATGATGATGATGGCATCCCCGACGTCGCGCCCACCACCAAGTACAACGCTCCAGTGCATATAGATGTCGGTGGCACCATCTACACCTCGTCCCTGGAAACCCTTACTGCGTGAGTATGATGATGATGATGATGATGAAGGCAGCCCGCAGCCGGATGGGTCGTCCATGGACAAGAAACCCATCGTGGCGGGCATACCCCGCGTCGCACCCACCACCAAGTACAATGCGCCAGTACACATCGACTTCGGTGGCACCATCTACACCTCGTCCCTGGAGACCCTTACTGCGTGAGTATGATGATGATGATGATGAAGGCAGCCCGCAGCCGGATGGGTCGTCCATGGACAAGAAACCCATCGTGGCGGGCATACCCCGCGTCGCACCCACCACCAAGTACAATGCGCCAGTACACATCGACTTCGGTGGCACCATCTACACCTCGTCCCTGGAAACCCTTACTGCGTGAGTATGATGATGATGATGATGATAACAGCCCGCAGCCGGATGGGTCGTCCATAGACCAGAAGCCCATCGTAGCAGGCATACCCCGCGTGTCGCACCCACCACCAATAGTCCCGTTAGTTAGCCGATTAATACTTCGGATCGTCATACCGGTACCAAATTTTAATATGTCAATAAACATGACATAAACTCTAGAAAACCGCCGGGAGACAAGCTGATGAGGGCCTGTCTCCCGCAGAAATGACGTCATCAAGATGGCGGCCGCCGCATTTAGAAAACTGCAAATTGTTTGAAAACTATAAGTTGCATTGTCATGTGCATGGTATCAAACAGTAAATAGTTTATTTGTATGGCTATAGAATTCAAAATATTCATTTTTAACAAAAGTGATATAGAAGAAAAGTAACGCTCAATGCAATAGCTAAAAAAATCTAAAAGAACTTTATTGTTCGAATAAAGAGACCTTAAGTTACACTGATTTGAGTACAACGCTGTCTCTTTTCGCGCCACTTCTATTGTTGTATATGCACGTGTGTGGTGTCAAATGAAAGGTAATTAATTGTTCTGCATTATTCTTCTGAAGCACAACCAGGTACATAGCATGGTTACAAAAATTTAAAAACTTTAAAAGCAATTTTTTGTCGGGTTATAGAAACTAAAATAATACTTACTTACTCCGCTGGTTCAGCGGCCCGAAGTGGATCTTGGCCTCCGATGCAACTGCACGCCACACTTCCCTGTTCTGCGCAGTTTGCTTCCAATCAGGCTTTTGGAGTGTAGGTCCTTCAGAATTCCGTCAGTCCAGCGAAATCTAGTTCTTCCGACAGGAACTCCGATACAGGTTAGAGGGTTTGGAGGTCTAAAAATGCATTGAAAAGGCTGGGAAATTTGCGAATCCGAGCGAGACACACTAAAGAGGTGAGACTTAAGATCTTAGGGTGAAAGAAACTACACTGAAAGAGAAAATGGTGGACACAATGATGCGAAATAGATGTAGAAGAAATCACAAAATCCTAGCGGAACAAGATAAAGAGTGGCAGGATAAATACGATAAATTGCACACAAGATGCAAGAATACAATAAGAAATGCAAAAGGACACTTCCTAGAACGCAAAGTTGGAGAAATAAAGACACCAATTAGATCAAGTGAAATTCGTAAATTTTATCAGGAAATAAGATTGGTCAAGAAAGGATACCAGCCCGTCGCTCAGTTTCTTGAAAATGACGAAGGAAATCTCGTTTCTGACCCGGAGAAGCTGAAAACTGAACGGTACAAATATTTTAAGGCCCTGCTAAATTGCTTGCTGGTAGTTTTCAGTCTAAATTAGCGAGATATATGTGAAGCGGAAAGCTATTATGCACCTGAAGAACAACAAATGTCCAGGGATTGACGACATGCCGGTAGAACTGTGGAAGTATGGCAGAGGAGCACTACAGTCGCAAATGAGAATATTGATACTCTAGAAGGAAGAAAAACTGCCAAAAGAGTGGAATATGGGAGTTATCTACCCAATTCACAAAAGAAGCTCTTGAAATAAATTCTCCAACTATAATGGTACCTATAGCGCTACTCCTGACTGCCTACAAAGTACTGTCTTCTTGTCTCTCGGATGCTTTTGAAGTGGACACAGGGCTCAAACAAGGAGACGCGCTATCACCTATGTTGTTTAACTTGATGCTCAAATACGTGGTCCAAAAAGTTCGTTGATGGTGTGGAGTTAAACGGAACGCATAAAATAATAGGCTATGCCGACGGCCTGGCCCTAATAGGTAGAAGTGCTGCAGACTTGAGAGCAATGGCCAGTACACCGGAGAAAAAAGGAAGAAAAGTAAGTCCCACGGTAACCCATTACAAGACAGAGTACCTCCACATGAGAAGATTCAAGAGCGCCAAGACTAAGAGAAAGAACCTTATAGCCAATGACACCTCCTACAAAGGGGTGAACAAATTTAAGTACGACGAATTCAACATTCGCGTCCAGAATGCCCCAAGGTACTTAGCAGCCCTGCACAATGTGTTGACATCGAAACTTGCAGGATAACAAGGGTTCGTATTTACAAGACCGTCATATGTCCTTACCTTAAGGCCTAATAATGTACGGATGCGAAGCATGGACGTTATCCTTGACGGAGTAAGAAAAGCTCTTAATTAGGAAAACACTACGGAAAATCCTGGGACCAACTCAGAATGAGCATGAAACTTTTAGAAATAGAAAAACAGGGAGATAGAGAAAATCATCGCCCAACATCATCGGGGAGAGTGAAGCCGATAGGCTGCGCTGGCTGGCTTGGCCACGTCGAGCAGATGGAAGGGGTCGGCCGACGAGCAAGTGTCGTGTCGGACAACCTACGTATAAGTAGATATAGCTGGACTGATGAAATCTTATTTCCTGAAAATTTGCGATTTTCAATTGATCTAATTAGTGTCTTTATTTCTCCAATTTTGCGTTTTGGGTGGTGTTTTTTCGCATTTCTTATAGTATTCTTGCATCTTGTGTGCACTTTATCGTACCACTCTTTATCTTGTTCCGCTAGAATTTTGTGATTTCTCCTTTCTTCTACATCTATTTCGCATCATTGTGTCCATCATGTTCTCTTTGAGTGTCGTTTATTTCTCCATAAGATCTTAGTCTCACCTCTTTAATGCGTCTCATCGGGTCGTTGAACGACTCGGTGTCCCATACGAAGAGAGAGAGAACGTGTCTCGGGTTCGGAAATTTCCCAGCCTTTTTCAATGCATTTTTAGACCTCCAAACCCTTTAACCTGTATCGGAGTTCCTGTCGAACGACCTAGATATCGCTGGACTGACCAAATTCTGAAGGACCTGCACTCACTCCAAAAGCCTGATTGGAAGCAAACTCCGCAGAACTCCAAAAGCCTGATGGGAAGTATAGCGTGCAGTTGCATCGGAGGCCAAAATCCACTTTAGGTCGCTGTGTCAGCGTAGTAAGTATTATTTGAGATTCTATAACCCCATAAAAAATTGGTTTCAAAGTTCTTTTTTTAATATTAATTCTTTAACTATGCTATGTAGCTGGTTGTGCTTCAGAAGAATAATGCAGAACAATTAATTACCTTATATTTGACACCATACCCGTGCATATACTACAAATAGTAGTGGCGCGGAAAGAGATAGCGTTGTACTCAAATCAGTGTAACTTAAGTTCTCTTTATCCGAACAAGAAAGTGCTTTTAGATTTTTGTAGCTATTGCATTGAACGTTACTTTTCTTCTATATCACTTTTGTTAAAAATGATTATTTTGAATTCTATAGCCACACAAATAAACTATTTGCTGTTTTTTTTTTACATAAAGTCTTTTAATTTCGAAATCATGCTATGTACCTGTTCGTAGTTCAAGACAAATGTGTAGAACAATTAATTAGCTTTCATTTGATACCATGCACATGACAATGTAACTTAAAGTTTTCAAACAATTTGCAGTTTTCTAAATGCGGCGGCCGCCATCTTGATGACGTCATTTCTGCGGGAGACAGGCCCTCATCAGCTTGTCTCCCGGCGGTTTTCTAGAGCTTATGTCATGTTTATTGACATACTAAAATTTGGTACCGGTATGACGATCCGAAGTATTTTGACTAAATTCGGGATTAACTTACGCCGCTACAAGTACAACGCCCCAGTACATATACAGTACGCGAACGAGTTCATGACCATGTTGAGGAATGCGGTAGTGCTGTGACTAAATTCATGTTGATGTCGATATCCAGAACTGTCGCCGAACGATTCAGTTCAGACTACTCATAGTTATTAGTTAATGAGTTGTTTTGGATGAATTCAATTATTTTTGAGGTTTTGTAACACTGTTGCAAGCATCATGATGATTGGTTAAGCGTTGGGCTACCAGAGGCAATTATATTAGGCAATTATACTATATCTTGGTCGATACTTTAGAAGGCGAAGGAAGATTACCAAGTTTTGCTTCTGTTTCAATTCTATAGTCAATGTCTTTTTAAAAGCCCAGTATAATAGACCACTCGATCCAAAGCGTTGTTAACTGAAAAAGCATAATAATAATAAGTTTGTTTTCTACACAAAACACAACACAAACGACGACAAAATATCGATAACTTTGTGACGCACTTTTTTCCCATCACTCGACTGCGGGCGAATGCGGGTAGGTTGGGTAAACGCGGGGCGCCTCCTCATTCCCCGATGGTCAAGAACTCGATCGCGTACTGTAGATGTCGGCGACACTACTTACACCTCGTCCTTGGAAACTCTTACTGCGTGAGTATGAGATTGGTCGTACATGGACAAGAAGCGATAAAACTTGTTTAGTTTTGTAAGTAGTATACACCCTTTAAAAATTTGTACCTAGAAATCTAACCCTATATACTCATGTTTTCAGTTACCCGGATTCCCGGCTGGGCAAGATGTTCAACGGCACCATCCCGATCGTGCTGGACACGTTGAAGCAGCACTACTTCATCGACCGCGACGGGGAGATGTTCCGCCACATCCTCAACTTCCTGCGCAACAAGCGACTCATCCTGCCCAGCGACTTCCCCTACCTCAACCTGCTGCTACAAGAGGCGCAGTACTTTGAGCTTGACAGTGAGTGACTTAGTATAAACACAGTATAACCTGGTTCATTCAGAAGAAAGGGACCCGAAATGGCAACATTATTGTTTGCGACATTTGAGCAAGATGTCATCTAAAATGTTGCCATATCGGGTCCCTTTTATGAATCAGGTAGTAATGGTGCAAGTTCGTCATATGCGGCCGATCAGTCGCCGGCGAATGTGTGCGGGTGTGGCTAAAGTCGTAGTATGAAAGAGCATGGCACCGCGTTCAAGAGGTGCGAAAGACGCGTGTGTCCGTGCGCCATAAACTTTCATTCTACGACTATAACCGGCCGCACAGAACGAAGTTCGCCTGAACGGAAGAAGGTCTATCATTAAACTTTCTTCAAACTACTCGCAAAATATCCAAATATTACCTAACTGTTCAATAGTTTCACATAGTTTGGGTACTTAGGTAGTAAAGGAATACAACCACCAACCTTACATATATCAAAACATTTTATAAATACGAATTTATACCTATCTTACATCTACACTATCTACACTTCTACACTATTATAATAAAGAGGAAAATTTTTTTTTTTGTATGTATGTATGTACCTAATCGATAAACTCCCGAAAGTATTGAACCGATTTCACGTCTCTTTTCTTTGTACAATCTTTCACCATTAGATAGCTACAACATTCCTGAGTAACAATAGGCTACTTTTTATCACGGGGAAATTCCTCATTTCCACGGGAAAATGGTTAGCAGCAGGAAATATAGCGGATATTACCCAAATTAGCCAAACCGCTATACCAATCCTCGTGAAATTTGGCGCTGATATTGCTAGCTATTAGAGACGGACATGGACTAGGTAATTTTTGTTAGCCCTTGAGGATCTAGAGTACCTGATACAGACCACCAGTATCGCGTCTAAACTAAAAAACATACTTTAATAGTTCAATGCAAAAGTTGTTCAGCATGACAAGATGCTTCTGCTGGCACATGTTCATCAAGAATCTGGAGTACCTGATGCAAACCACCAGAATCCCATCTAAATTAAAAGAGATACGGTAATGGCTTCAAAGTAAAAGTTGTTCAGCTTGACGGGACCCTTCTGCTGGCACATGGTCATCAAGGATCTGGAGTACTTGATGCAGACCACCAGTATCGCATCTAAACTAAAAGAGATGCTATAGGGCTGGCTTCATGGGGAATGGCTTCAAAGTAAACGTTGTTCAGCATGAATGGCCGCTTTTGCTGGCACATGGTCATGATGAGTCTCTTCTGCAGGAACGAGAGCTGGACTTTTTACTATGGGCATAAATCTAATTTCTACGGGAAAACAGGGCCGCTAGTGTAAACTAATTTGTTACAGGACAAGACGTCTTTAAAAATCTAAAACTATAATGCGCCTGGGAAATCTAGCCCCATACCTGTCAACCTTGACTTATCTCAAGAGACGCCTTACAAAGTTTCCAATAAGATAGCATTGTAACCTTAGACGAATGATAGGGACCAACAATTTTTCATCTAAGATCCTAACGCATGACCCGAATTCCAGCAATGGTGTTTGCGCTGACCAACCTGAAGGACGAGCGGCAATGCGTGAAGCACGAGCACGAGTGGTTCAGCACCGCCACCGAGAAGCTGAAGCACGAGACCGAGCTGCTGCTGGCAGAGAGGGAGCGGCTGCAGAACCGCTGGTCCTGAATGGAGGTAACCAGCATCACCAGTGGTTCAGCACCGCCACCGAGAAGCTGAAGCACGAGACCGAGCTGCTGCTGGCTGAGAGGGAGCGGCTGCAGAACCGCTGGTCCTGAATGGAGGTAACCAGCATCACCAGTGATTCAGCACCGCCACCGAGAAGCTGAAGCACGAGACCGAGCTGCTGCTGGCAGAGAGGGAGCGGCTGCAGAACCGCTGGTCCTGAATGGAGGTAACCAGCATCACCAGTGGTTCAGCACCGCCACCGAGAAGCTGAAGCACGAGACCGAGCTGCTGCTGGCTGAGAGGAGCGGCTGCAGAACCGCTGGTCCTGAATGGAGGTAACCAGCATCACCAGTGATTCAGCACCGCCACCGAGAAGCTGAAGCACGAGACCGAGCTGCTGCTGGCAGAGAGGGAGCGGCTGCAGAACCGCTGGTCCTGAATGGAGGTAACCAGCATCACCAGTGATTCAGCACCGCCACCGAGAAGCTGAAGCACGAGACCGAGCTGCTGCTGGCAGAGAGGGAGCGGCTGCAGAACCGCTGGTCCTGAATGGAGGTAACCAGCATCACCAGTGGTTCAGCACCGCCACCGAGAAGCTGAAGCACGAGACCGAGCTGCTGCTGGCTGAGAGGAGCGGCTGCAGAACCGCTGGTCCTGAATGGAGGTAACCAGCATCACCAGTGATTCAGCAACGCCACCGAGAAGCTGAAGCACGAGACCGAGCTGCTGCTGGCAGAGGGAGCGGCTGCAGAACCGCTGGTCCTGAATGGAGGTAACCAGCATCACCAGTGATTCAGCACCGCCACCGAGAAGCTGAAGCACGAGACCGAGCTGCTGCTGGCTGAGAGGGAGCGGCTGCAGAACCGCTGGTCCTGAATGGAGGTAACCAGCATCACCAGTGATTCAGCACCGCCACCGAGAAGCTGAAGCACGAGACCGAGCTGCTGCTGGCAGAGAGGGAGCGGCTGCAGAACCGCTGGTCCTGAATGGAGGTAACCAGCATCACCAGTGATTCAGCATCACCACCGAGCTGCTGCTGGCAGAGAGGGAGCGGCTGCAGAACCGCTGGTCCTGAATGGAGGTAACCAGCATCACCAGTGATTCAGCATCACCACCGAGCTGCTGCTGGCAGAGAGGGAGCGGCTGCAGAACCGCTGGTCCTGAATGAAGGTAACCAGCATCACCAGTGATTCAGCATCACCACCGAGAAGCTGAAGCACGAGACCGAGCTGCTGCTGGCAGAGATGGAGCGGCTGCAGAACCGCTGGTCCTGAATGGAGGTAACCAGCATCACCAGTGATTCAGCATCACCACCGAGCTGCTGCTGGCTGAGAGGGAGCGGCTGCAGAACCGCTGGTCCTGAATGGAGGTAACCAGCATCACCAGTGATTCAGCATCACCACCGAGCTGCTGCTGGCAGAGAGGAGCGGCTGCAGAACCGCTGGTCCTGAATGGAGGTAACCAGCATCACCAGTGATTCAGCATCACCACCAGTGATTCAGCATCACCACCGAGCTGCTGCTGGCAGAGAGGGAGCGGCTGCAGAACCGCTGGTCCTGAATGGAGGTAACCAGCATCACCAGTGATTCAGCATCACCACCGAGCTGCTGCTGGCAGAGAGGGAGCGGCTGCAGAACCGCTGGTCCTGAATGGAGGTAACCAGCATCACCAGTGATTCAGCATCAGTGATTCAGCATCGCCACCGAGCTGCTGCTGGCAGAGAGGGAGCGGCTGCAGAACCGCTGGTGCTGAATGGAGGTAACCAGCATCACCAGTGATTCAGCATCACCACCGAGCTGCTGCTGGCAGAGAGGGAGCGGCTGCAGAACCGCTGGTGCTGAATGGAGGTAACCAGCATCACCAGTGATTCAGCATCAGTGATTCAGCATCACCACCGAGCTGCTGCTGGCAGAGAGGGAGCGGCTGCAGAACCGCTGGTGCTGAATGGAGGTAACCAGCATCACCAGTGATTCAGCATCACCACCGAGCTGCTGCTGGCAGAGAGGGAGCGGCTGCAGAACCGCTGGTGCTGAATGGAGGTAACCAGCATCACCAGTGATTCAGCATCACCACCGAGCTGCTGCTGGCAGAGAGGGAGCGGCTGCAGAACCGCTGGTCCTGAATGGAGGTAACCAGCATCACCAGTGATTCAGCATCACCACCAGTGATTCAGCATCACCACCGAGCTGCTGCTGGCAGAGAGGGAGCGGCTGCAGAACCGCTGGTCCTGAATGGAGGTAACCAGCATCACCAGTGATTCAGCATCACCACCAGTGATTCAGCATCACCACCGAGCTGCTGCTGGCAGAGAGGGAGCGGCTACAGAACCGCTGGTCCTGAATGGAGGTAACCAGCATCACCAGTGATTCAGCATCACCACCGAGCTGCTGCTGGCAGAGAGGGAGCGGCTACAGAACCGCTGGTCCTGAATGGAGGTAACCAGCATCACCAGTGATTCAGCATCACCACCGAGCTGCTGCTGGCAGAGAGGGAGCGGCTGCAGAACCGCTGGTCCTGAATGGAGGTAACCAGCATCACCAGTGATTCAGCATCACCACCAGTGATTCAGCATCACCACCGAGCTGCTGCTGGCAGAGAGGGAGCGGCTACAGAACCGCTGGTCCTGAATGGAGGTAACCAGCATCACCAGTGATTCAGCATCACCACCGAGCTGCTGCTGGCAGAGAGGGAGCGGCTGCAGAACCGCTGGTCCTGAATGGAGGTAACCAGCATCACCAGTGATTCAGCATCACCACCGAGCTGCTGCTGGCAGAGAGGGAGCGGCTACAGAACCGCTGGTCCTGAATGGAGGTAACCAGCATCACCAGTGATTCAGCATCACCACCGAGCTGCTGCTGGCAGAGAGGGAGCGGCTACAGAACCGCTGGTCCTGAATGGAGGTAGGCAGCAGCACTTAGTTTGTTTAGTTTCAGCATTCCGGTCAGGTTTGCCGAACGCCGAAAGCTGATAAGGAATGACAGAAATAGTACATTACGTCACAGGCCGAGTATATAGCAATTTCTGGCCGAGTGGCATTGGAAGGCCGAGACAAAGTCGAGGCCTTCTAAAGTAAACGAGACCAGAAATTGTTATACCGGCCGAGGTTCGTATAGTGCTTTTCTCCAATTTGCAAGGAAACATAAATAATAAATATTTAATCGTGACAAAATTGACACTTCGTAACTTCTAAACTTCGCAAAGCGCATGCGCTGGTTTTGGTTACGTTCCGTTTCATAAAGAATGCGCGGGAAATTCACATTCAGCCTTCAAACTTCAAACAAATTGTGTTCCATAAAACACCTAAACACGAAAGTGTGAAGTTTAAGAACCCTTTTATTACCGGCCTAGTCCGGCAATTTCTATTACAGTCCTCTGCGCCTTGACTACATAAATGAGCCCATTGACGTATTCTTTTTTTAAAGTAATGAAGCCATTTCCGAGCAAATTGGAGAAAAATAAATTGTAATAACTTGTAATGAAGGACGAAAGTAGAGTGAACTGACTTCATAAAAGGGGATGGCGTTATGGAGGTGAGCGTGCTATTTTTCTGACTAATTTGTACTAAATTATCATCTTGTAGAGCTCCCACAGACCAGCGGCACTTCGCTTGAGACAACTCAAGACAGCTGACCGTTAGCAATCTAACAGTACGTTATCGATATCTTGCAATCGCCAGATGCTACAGACTTTCCTTTAAATCCTGAATCATTCTCAGCACACGTGTTATCCCTTGCCGTGTGAGGCCTCCAATATAGGACCCCTAATGTATGGTTACACTGTCAGCACTCATCACTATAGATCGGAATTTTGGGGCAAATTCGCGGAAGTAGGGACGTTATACTTAACATGGATATGCCGCTTCAACTTCCGTTTATTATAAATGTAAATATAATGTATTTTTAAAGTCTATGGTTCAAAATAGATGTATATAAACACATTCTTATTATTATGAATTACCAGAATTAGTACTTAGATATTCCATAATTCTCATTTCTATAGTATACAAGCAGATACATATACATCCCGTTACCATTCGTTTCTATTGTTGTGTGACTTTATTTTTATACATTGAATGAATCTAACCAATTTGCGATTGTTAAGGTTAATTTTCGTGGAATAAAGTACGGGACACATAAAAACTAGCTTCCAGTGGCCTATGCAACGAATCTACAGGCTACAATGTAATTCTACAGTCAAAGTTCGATGTTCATTGCGTTGCCGGTTAGCAATTTTGATTCCTTTATTAAACGGGCTCGATTAGAACCGTGGTAGCCCAGTTGGTTAGGGCGTCGGCAGTAATGATGCCGAAGGTCGCAGGTTCAAATCCTGCCTGCGGTGAAAATTTTGGAAGGTTTCCAAAAAAAAAAGACTTTGGTGCAGTTTGATTGTATTCAGTTTGTGGTAAGTAAACTTCAAATATACATGCATTTTAAAGTAGCATACTATACAAGTAAATTCCCTTTTATGCCACATATTTTTTTCTTTCCTTGACCACAGTACTTCAAGAATTTTTTTTTGTGCGATGCACATTCGTATCTTCGTCTACCCACATATTACTTTTGAGCAACGAAAAATCTCGTGATATGCAGGCCGCGTCTAATCCAACGCCTAAGAGATTAATGCCCAAGAGTCTTAGCCTCGAAGGAGCCCCATCAGCTGCTTCGGACATCGGTCTGTTGGCACTAATTTCCTTCAAAAAGAAAAAAATATCGGGAGATCCAGACCACCGAGATCAAACTCTTTAGAGACCAGCTGCGATTGAGGTGACACCTGTGGTTCCTAACGCGGCAGGATTAGCGAAGGTCTCAAAGGAGCCGGATATTTCTTCTGGAAAACCTCAAAGTTCACTGTATCACCCGACGCTAAACTACATTCTGAAGACAGGAGTCAGCCCCTCGCAGGTCTCCACGTTAACTATAGTATCTACCAGGTACTTCACCCATTGGATCGTCTATATTTTTCTTCGTCCTGCTGGTCAAGAATTTCTTGATATTAGCAGTCTCCGGGACTCTGAAGGCAGAATAACCTCCTGAGACCCAAGAGGTAAAATGTCATCTGATTGAAATGATTTTTGGTTTGTGCCTATGTAGAGACATAAAATTTACGAAAAAAATATGAAAAAAATTCTAACCCCCTCCAGTGAGCGTGAGTGGGGGGTATCACTGGTGATACTTTGGGTCTTTATTAGATTAGGAAAATGGTTTTATATTTCTGCTAAAATACACAAAAAACAAAATGTTTTAATGTTTATCGGCAAAATAATATTATTTTTAATTTTAGGGTACCTGTAATGCCATTAATATTTACAAAAATAGATGTTTTGATCATTTTTAGCCGAACTCTTGCAGATTCTATCGATATTTATGTTATTATGTATTAATTAAATAAATATTTTTATTAAAATTATATTTAGTTAAAAATCCATATTTTGAAATTTTAGAAATAATTTTTTTTTTTCAGTGTTTTTCAGATTTATTACCCATTTTAGAGATTTCAAAAATCTTTGATCTCCAGAAATAAACAAAAAAATAAGAGTTTTAGCCTCTAATAACCTTTTTTTCGTATTTTTATAATTTATTTTAGCTGTTTTGTTACATACTCTGTATTAATTATTAAATTTATGTATATTAATAGCTCTTTTATACAATCACTTATTTTGAAAAACACAAATTTGGTATCCCGTAAATGCCCAAAGTATCACCTATGATACGCAAGGGAAATGCGTTAATTGTGTAAAAAATACTTTCTTTATATTTTATTTTCTTATCAGTCCTTATTTTTCACACATTCATTGATCTAAAATTAACATAAAATAACCAAAATATATATTTTGGTATTAAAAAAAATCGTCTCAATGTTGGCATAGCCGAAATTTTAAAAACCTTGTTTTTCAGTGCCCATAATTAATATTATAAAATTTTATTTAGCATTGTTATTTAATTTTATCGTTAGAAAAGGTCTTAGTAAAGCGATTTGTAAGAATTATACAATGAATTTTATCAACAATTGTGGAATAAAAAAATAATTATCTAAGTATCATTGGTGATACCGAGGGTCTCAGGAGGATAAGCGAAAAATAGAAGGCCACACCAGTCTTCAACAGAGATATATCTTTTTTTAACTTAAAGTTAGGTGCTTGTATTTTTCAAAACTACTAGCGACCATAGACTTCCGTATACGGTTTTAATTTCAACTCGATATCTTTACACGTTCTTGAGATAAAGGGCCTTGACAGAATGACAGACAGACAGACGGACGGACGGACGGACAACAAAGCGATCCCTTAAGGGTTCCGTTTTTTACTTTTTGAGATACGGAACCCTAAAAAGAGCAATGTGTACCTTGATCCCAAAAACTTATTGTTTCTCCAAAAACTGAATTTGCAGATTTTACTGACCAGTTTCGACCCCTACACACCGCAAAAATGCCGCAAAATCTCGTACCATAGATCAGATGGTCCACCGAGACCCAGAATTAATACCTGGGCGTAACCATAGACCGTTACCAGTCCATGGCCAAACACGTGAAGAATGTGGTTGGGCAAACAGGGGCTGCTACTTGCTCCGCTCCACTTTGTACTTAAAGCTCCCGTTGCGCATGAGACTTGGCATCTATATTTGAATGTCCCACTTAAGCATAAATAGACTTGGCATTTATAAATCAGACATCAGGACTCGCCTGGCAGTATTGTATTGCATTGTGGGCTCCCTTTTCCGCATTTAGACTCAAAGGTGGTCCTTTGTGCGTTAGGTGGAACGGTTGACTACGTTAGCCAACCCAGCTCCTTCCAGAAGCACAGAAGTCTCTTGGGACGTTCACAGGCTTCTTGGAGCGACCCCGGACTATCGAGAATTTGTGCCCGGTGTTAGCTACTCGCATGCTCGTGAGAGGCCGTTTCTTCCGCGTCCAGACAGCCCCTGCACAATAGGCTGTCTATTGCGGTGATGGCGAAAAGATGCTTATTCAGTTGGCAGTGCCCTGGGAGCATGCCAACCATTATGCGCAAGTCTGATGATCTGATCGTTGAAGGCTGCGGAGTCTTTTGGTCAGTCGTGGTGATAGTGCAGGGACCGCTTCTTTTGGCTGTCTACAGGTGGTGATTGATGCCTAGCGGGCATTGTATTGGGTCTGGGTTTGATGGATGACGTATCCAGGTTCTGATTTGATTGAAGGGGATGGGTAGGGTGTAGGACTAGCCACTTGCCTGGCAGACGCCGCTTCATCGTGGTACTCGTTGGCCTCTGGAGGTAGGTTCTGAAAGTCTATTCCGAGATGTTCGCGCGCGCTGACCAGTCAGATTCTGAGCACCTTTGGCATCTGACTCCGTGTCACGCGCGCCCTCTTGATTGGAAACCTCATCCTCGGGAGCACGCTTTTGTGAAGCAGCTCGCCAAATACATACTAACTTACCAGACCAACCTTTTTCCCGCCAGTTGGAAAAACGCGCACTAGCCATTGGCCTTACCCTGCCCTGACCATGACGATCCTCTATCATAAACCACGATTCACGTCCGTAACCGTCCGGGTTCGAATTACTCCCGGGCAACTCCCGGGTAGTTACTCTAAGTACCTATATCCGAGCATACTCGGAAGTAACATCATGCCACTTGGCTGCTAGGCTCTCACTAGGCCTCCCTGAACATGGTGACACTGGACTTTACGACCAACCGGTTTCGGGATATGAACTGATTTTAACATATGCGTTTTTACTGTAACATATGCAGCAAATCATTTGGAGCGGCGGGGACATCTTGCAGTGTATGTGACAAAACTTTCCGAATGTTTGGAACTGCATACGCGTAGGTAATAGTGGGACTGACAAATTATTGTCATGGAAAATAAGCAACGAGATAAAATAAGGTAAAAGTGCACTTATCTCGAAAACGGTGCGTCGTAGCGAAAAAATAACAAGATTTTCTAAACCCTTTTAATAACCCCTATTTTATTTTTTATTTACTATATTTGACCTTTGGTTGACCTTGACCTCAAAATTATACAAATTTTCATAATTTTTTCTCTATCATTGATCCAACGTTGCTAAAGGTTGTCCCTTCGCCCGTCCACATTATCAACGCTCCCCCACCCCATCCATACCCTACCCCCATACCGTACCCCCAATTTCCCCCCGCGCCTACAGGATTGAAAATAACTTATATTTCGGTGATACTTCATACCAGAAAGAAATTGAAAATCAAGAGGACTTTTTAAGGCCTGTATTTTCGAGTAAGATTTTTAAATCCGTTTTCATCTGCGACACCTTGTGATTTTCGGTCTTGAAGTATGTGTCCCCAGAAAGGGGATCCATTGCTCTACACAATGCATGGTATATTTCTGTGTTACCATTAACCTTGGTTTACCAGAACCTTAACAAAAACTTGGTTGCAAACGGTTTTAAGGTTTATTGGGATTTGTTTGGGAGACCTTTTAATCCGCTTCCTTTCTAGAACTTTCTGACATAGTGTAAATCTACCTCTAGAACCTTCTGACTTGGCCTGTGCTATTACGATCAGAACCATGGACCTTGCGAACCGGTGTCACTCTAAATTCTTTCGATCCGGTGCCACTCTAGAACCGTATTACACGGTACCATTTAGATCATTTCGCCGCTCAAAAAATACTGCCACGCAGCAGCAACCACGCAACCAGCATAATCCAAGCCTTCTTTCATAATATCAGTAAAGATCAGATGTATATCCACTCAGAAAAACTAAATTAGTAAATTTAAATACATTTTCAAAACCTCAACTTCCGTTTTCGCGGGCATATCCATGTTAGTATCGTCGCTTGCACGTTCCGTTCCGATCTATACTCATCACACACGACCGGTTATTTTGCAGGAGGATCTGGCCGTGGAGTCAGATCCGGAAGGCGGTCTCGAGCCGGACTACGATCCGGAGCTCCAGCGCGCGCGGTACCTGTAGCCAGCTGTAACTACCGCAACTACCGCTACCGCCAACGCGCCATTCCACCATCCGTAAGGCGAGACCCACACCTGACGTCTGTTACTGCACATTTTTACCCGACAGCCTAGAAGGGTTATGTTTTTCGAGAGTATGGATGTATGTATCTACGTATGTAGACAAAAAATTGTTTTCACGGGCTACAGCCCATACAGCTGGGTGGATTATGATGTGTGAGGTGTCGTTAGATTTGTCACAGCAGCGCGAATGACACTTGGCTTTATTAAAAATTCCTGAATTCAAAATCGCGGATTTTATCGCCAAAAAAGTCTTTGATATTTCCGCAGTCGGGTTTTTGTTTTAATTATCTGCTCTCAGACGCAAGAAAATTTCGTATCCCCATACAAAAGACTCAGGAGCAACGCAAAAGCTTGCGCTGCCATCTGCTTCTGTTACACTTGGATATATTTTGCACAAACAGGCGTCGCATGTGAGACTTGCCTAACATCCGGGAACCTTCAACTGAAGCGTGGCACCATCTTCTTCGTATATCAAACCTACATGTTTCAGTGATAGATAGTTAAGTGTTATAAATAAATGTATCTGAATTTTTAGTCACTTTATTAGCAGTAACTAAGATATTAAATAATTTCGTTTACTTACCCAAGTTTCTGGAAGAAAATACTTAATTGTTATCTACACAAAAATTTACTTAGTTTTAACCATGTTACTTGTATACCTACCTAACACAAACCTTACATCAAATTTATTCTATTATGAATATGATGTATGTCGGGGTCAAAAGAGCATACCTAGCAATATTTCTTGTGTTATGAAAGGTTATGAATAGAATTTAAGCTGCTGCATATTCAACAAAATAAATTATTTACCAGTAGACTAGGCACCCATCTTACCAGTAGACTAGGCTCCCAGTCTTACCTTATAAGGCGACCGATTGGAAGTATGCTATAACGATAGATTATGTTTAGGAGGTCATATCCTTGCGTCATATCCCAATCGGTAGCCTTATGAGGTAAGACTTTGTCAATGGGAGCTTAGTCTATAAATCTATGCAGTTTATGAGATATTTTGAACCATTTGAGGCGGTTCTAGGTATGCTCTTTTGACCCCGACTCTAAGTAGGTAATGTAATAAGTTTTCTTATCAAATAGTCGGTTTAACTATCTTGACATTAAGGTCATGGTGCCTCACACGTACAAACATACGATATTACATTCTTGATATTCGTAGGTAGATATATTTTAGGGCTGATCCCACCAAAATGTGACCTATCCTCCTCTTCTCCTCTTTCGTGTAGGGAACTATAATACCCTAAGTTGTGGTCTTCTAACGTGGATCCAATCCGTGTAAAGTGTAATTGGAATGGGATTGGGTCTTTGATTCTTTGCACATATTTTTACGGGAAGATTTATTTATTTAGACATATCAATTTAAAATGATTTTCAAATATGTACTTACGTACAATCGTTTGTAAATTTGTAAATGTATAATCGTTCAAAATAAGAGTAATCTTTCTGTACCAAACTGTACTGTAGGCAAAATGAAAGTAGACAATTTGAATAAATGGATATAGATATGACCATGACGGAGGCCTAAAAGCACTAACCAATATAAACATGGACCAGTACAAACTAACGCCACCTATACAAATAAGCCTTACCTATGCCTAAAATAAATAGCATGCTGGCACTCGAAGCGAGACCAATATAGGTACATCTATATTATTTCCAACACAAGAAATTTTGATCGACGTAGGTACATCAGCCGTGCATTTTATTTGTATCTAGTTACCAAATAGCTAGTAATATAATAATATCATTGCCACAAAGAGCTTTTCAAAATAGAGCTATAAATTCTAGATTTATAGAAAAAAAATCGGTTTTGTTTTTGCATGGCTGAATGGAAGGATGACTAAAAAATATACTTAAGTTAGTCCCCGATCGGACATCCAAAATTGTGTTTATACATTCAGACTTTAGGTATTGTTTTGTCCTTTGAGTTTAGTTATTATAAGGGTCCTGTTTTGTAGTAAATAAATATAGGTAAAAGTACTTACACGTATACTTAGGTAGGTAGCCATGTATCTACCAACCTACTATGTAATCTATGTGCAATTAACACGTTAAATGAATGTAGTAGGTTTAATAAATGTTTAAAACAAATAAAGAGATCTTAAAACATACTTTGTTTGTATAATTTTAAATAATACTATAAGGTCCTATTAAATTCACTGCAAATATTTTAAGGGCATGAGTAAATATGTACCTATAAGAAAAACATCTAAGACATTTTAAAAAAAATCTACACGCTAGCTTTTTTTTTTCATTTTCAAACAAACTTTTTAATTAATTATGTGAACACCCTTTGACTGACCCGACTGACGTTCCGCCATGTAAACATGATTCACTTACACGGCACGCATACTAACAACCAACCAATCACAGCACGGCGCGTTTGGCGCGTAAGTTAAATTCATCAAAGTGTGTGTTTCTAGGACAAACAGGATGCACTTTTTGCGTTTCGTTTTTTTATAGTTAAATGCAGTTTTCTCGAAAACTAGCGTGTAGATTTCTTTAATAATTTGCCTAGTACATGCTTATATTTTATTTGATCTGCCCCTAAAATATTTGCAGTGAATTTAATAGGGCCTTATATAGGTACAATATGTAAAAAAAATCAACTGCAAATATTTTAATGGGTGAATCAGCCCATGAAACTGAACAACTTTCCCCTGGGAACATAGGTCGAAAAAAGAAATTTTAATTGGGCCCACCATAGAAATTGAATCGTCCGGCTGGTCCATTTTGTATGGAAGGTCCAATTTTTTTTTCACATTTAGGCCTGTTTCTTGGGGAGTTATTTAGTTTCTCTGGCCGGTTCACCCCTTAAAATATTTGCAGTTATTTTTTTTTATTTTTTTATTATACCTTATGGTCATCTCAGGATCCATATAATGTGTTGTTACTTGTTACCTAGGCACATATTTTTCCATAGAACTATTAGTGAGAAATAACCTGCCATAAACGTGGCTGATTGTGGTCCGTCAATACATTTCAAAACAAATCAAAGGTAGGTACTAATTTTATAACTGATATTTTCGACCCATAGTTCTATACATGAAATAATACGTTGAGAATGGCCTCCTGTCTTACACTCTCCAAGGAATGTATCGAATTCGATATCCTCTAGCAGCTAGAAAAAAAGCAGACCACATACTTAAAAAGTTTGGCCACCCCTGCTCTAGCTAGACCTACCTATTTTACTTACTTCAATTTTGGATTATTTTGTGCTCTATTTGATCAATCATCTTAATAAAATACAATACACAACTTTCGCAGTATCTTCAAAATATATGCTTAGAAGTATTCCAGGATTTGATAAATTGTGAAGAATTTTATGACATAGATGAATATTTTATTTATACTAAATAAAATAATACATACAATGCAACATTCAGATGTACACTTATAACATTTATATAAATATTTTACATGAATGACACAGATTGAGAAACAACACTAAGGACTCTTATCTACTAATAAAAGTATCATACATAACTTAACACGCCTAAATGACACATAGAACCAGTAGCTGACTATTGTAGCAGCCTTCCGATATGTATATCTGTAAGTAAAGCAACTACATTTAACCTTTGGGCGCTGGGGATAGAGAGTTTTTGACTTTGACTTCGAGGACATAAGAGGATACCCGATTGAAACCCGTTTTCAGTGTTTTCATACAAGCGTACTCCCCTGTTTTCTGTACAAAAGAATACATATGTAGAGTATTCTATGCCCCTATTTACATATGATTGAATTTAATTAAGTACAAATATTTTAAGGGCGTGTTCTCACAAAACAATTTTTATTAGGTAGAACCTTTTTACAGAAATATTATAAAAAGTACTTCTCATAATAGTGGCGAAATTTTTCAACACATTTGTATTTGACACAAATTAGAGAAGTTTTGTGAGTAGAACACGCCCTAATTTTTTTTTTTAGAAAAGGCATATTTTATTAATGAAACAAAACATGCAATTTACAGTCAACTACAAATACATCCATTTCAGTCAATTCAAATAATTCAAACAAAGATTAATCAACGCAACAAGCATCGTCAGACCTCAATGTAATAAATAACACGGACGCCCTTAAAATATTTGTAGGTACTTATTTAAATGTAGCCAACCATAAAGAAAATTCATTATCAGGAAAGAAAACAGGGGAATACGCTTGTATGAAAACGCCGAGGGCACATTAAGCGCTGCCTACTTCTGTGGCCCACGCCACAAAAACAATAAAGTATAAATAATCTTTACCTCTATAAACAAATCTCCTGACTGACTGACTGATTCATCAACGCAGAGCTTAAACTACTACAGCAAGATATATGAAATTTGGACCGTAGGTTAATTTTACCACGTAACCATCCACTAAGAAGCGATTTTTAGAATTTCATTCCTTATAGGGGGCTAAACGTCTGTATGAAAGTTCGTAGTCTTTGATTCAATCTGTTTAAAAGTAATTAGACCACAGAAGGCTTTGACAAATAATTCAAATAATTAATAGGTACGAGCTTTATAGGTTTTGGATTTTATACTCCGATTAAACATTTTTATGAAAGTTCTTAAATAGGTAGCCAAAATCATGTGACTCAGCCTTTTCAAAATTTTAACCCCTAGACAGGTAAAAACTTTATTTGAAAGTTGTGGTTTCTTAGTGCGATGTGTTTTAAACTTTTCATTGGACCAAACAGCTAAAATCCGCGAGTGAAACCGCTGGCGAAAAGCTAGTATAGCAGGTCGTGTCAAATGGTTAATATTTGGGCGCAACTTTATCCAGCTATGGCCAAAAGTAAACTTATTTTTAACCTACTTAATTCAAAACAGCTTTCAGACTTTATGTATGCCATGGGCATGTTGGCTATATAACAATACCCCTGGATATGTACGGTACCTAAACTAGCTAAAACTTTACTGCGATATATAGAGATCATTTTAGGCTGTCTCCAGTGCTTAAAAAAGAACTTTTCCAGTAAGCTTCCATTAATCTTAATTTATCCAGGTAGGTAGTACCAACCTAGTCAAACTACTTCATAACTTATTTATACAATAATTAAATCAGTTTGTAACATAATTTTTACAGAGATCCCTTTTATACAAACGATTTTTGTACGATACTAACTTTGGAAATAATGTAAATTTTACAGATCCCACATACATACATTCCTTGTAATAACCCCCCATAGACATTGTCGTCTATCCTTAATAGATACAAAACTTAATATAAAAATCTTCTTTATATTTTTGATATCTGCACATTTTAGTGCTAATAACTAACCTAATCTTATGCCTATGTCTTATGGGTAATATAATAGATAGACATGTATTAAAAATTGTCTTATTCCTAAAAAAATAACATATAAAATTTACAAATATATTAAATTATAAAAGATACAACTATTTACTTATATTTAGGTACATGTATACATATGTATGATAACTGGCCGAAAAACAGAATGTCCTTAGTCCAGAAATAATAATCTGAAACACCTATTTCCTAAATTGGCAAAAGGGATAATTACAAAAGGGACAAGAGACGTTGAAATGACTCGAGACTTTTTATGATATGTACACTTAAACCTACCTACAACTTGCTGACTAATTATGAGATCCAACTTCTTGATTTATTTTAGTTCCTTTTTACTATATTTTTTGAGTGATTCTTTCAGTTCGTTCAAATCACTGTCCGGATCATAATTTGGCACTAATATTGACATTGAGCTAAATATTTTGATTGAATATGTTTACTTATAAAGTAAACTAAATGATGCATTTATTATATTTGGATTAGATACTACAATTTAAAAAAGTTCTGAACAAGAACTTCCCAAATCTTCATTACCCTCCGTGTCCAAACGGTACCACGAAAAAGCTTTTAATTATTTCTTGGATTTTCTTATGTAGAAGGATTATTTTTTTGCAGTGAAGTACTCTGAAAATACATGTAGATTGTCAGTATTTAATATAGTATTTTTAAATAACGTGCAACCTAGAAAGAATCGACTGAAAAGTTTTGTCAAACGGAAAACGTCATTCATTTGCACGAAGTTTGAAATTAAAAATAATTGGTTTCATACCCTTATTAGTAACCTAACAAATCGATCAGTACTCACGCGCACTTCAGTCGCCCCCACTGCCGAGCCGAGAGTGGACATGTACAATTTAGAAGTGCAAAAAATTTACGTTCTTTCGTGCGGAGATGACGTTTGTCACAGGTGAGTGTTCATTATACTCCAATTATTTGACAAGTAAGTGTTTGAGATAAAATTAAGGTTTTGACTTTAATTTGTAGTATACAGGGATGTTATACTAGGTTGTATTCGTTGTCTTCTTTTTTAAACTAGAAACAGAAATATCTTAGAAAAACTGCTCAAACTTCATTCCTCTCCGTTTCATTACCTTCCATTTCCTCAAAATTTTACGTGGAAATGAATGAAGCTGTTTTGGAAGGTAATGATGTTTTTTGTAACAAGTGTTGACGTGGGCCGTTTTCGCCATCCAGTGGCAACCAGTAGCTTATTTTTATGTCATTGGTCCATCCATCTAGCCGGAGGGTGTCCAATGCTACGGTTTCCAAGGTGTCGCTTCCACTCGAGAACCCATTTCTTCTTCTGGCGAGTCGACAGCAGATATTTGTGTATGTGGCGATGCGGATAGCTTCGTCGGAAGCGTTACACAAGTCCGCCAACGTGCAGGTGTCAGAACACGCTGGGCACACTTCGGTTCTTCGACAGATGTGTTCAGCCTACTGCCACTTCAATTTGCTGCACTTTCAGACTTTGTAAGTTACTTTGGTCTTTTGGCGTATAGTCTCATTCCATTTTATCCATTGGTAATGGTTAAACGGGCTGTTTTCCGCAACTCGACGTCTACATGCGCCTACTTTGCGTGAAGGGTGAGGGTTCACTACTCCAGCCATCCTAGTTCCCCGAGGAAGCTCAGCAACCCTACCAAATCACTGAGTACCTCAGGAACTGACCTCGGGTTTCCGAGGTGCTTTGCGCTGTACGTTGCCACCTCTTTGCAGTGTAGCAGCACGTGGGCAGCTGTTTCTTCTTCCATACAGGCTCTGCAAAAAGGAATGCCAGTAACACCTATGACTGAGAGGTGCTTGGGCATAGGTGAAGGGGCCTTCGACAAAACGAACTTCACCAGCATCGGCGTAGCCCTCTACATCCACGAGGTGAACAACTTTCTGACGGAATGGATCACAATCAAACGCAAACGCAGTGTCAGATTTGCAGGTAACAATCAAACAGCTATAATGGCAAGAGGCTGCCCATAGGGAGGAGTTATCTTACCACTACTGTGAAACATGGTAATAAACAGCCTTATCATGGAACTCGACGCAAACCATTTCTTCACTATAGGATACGCTGACGACTACTTATAACCGGTAAACCGGTAAGTTTACCAGTACAGTCTACGACTTCACACAATCGGCGCTACGCATAGTGGAACGCTGCTGCACCAGGTACGCCCTTTCAGTCAATCCCACAAAAACTGAATACATCGGTATCCCCTATAGCCTATGGGTCGGGACCGATTTTACCCATTCCAGCAGGTAAATTCCACTCCCTACTGAGAGAACGCACTAAAAACGAGCACATCACATACTGGACCGGGATAGAAGACTGCAGGCAGGCCAGAGAGGCCATGCCAACACTGTCCAGTCACCTATCCAAGAAGTTGCTCCGACTGAAGAAACCCCAACTTCGCATGACAACCAGCATCATCGTCACGATCACTTTATAAAGCACCTTTGAGTCTAATGTATTACTGACGGTCGTCTGTGCAGAGCATGCATGGGAGAAGAATAAACAGCTACCCAAGTGGTGCTACACTGCAAAGAGGTGGCCACACACCCGGAAAAGTACCTTGGAAATCCGGAGTCAATCCCCGAGGCACACGGTGATTTGGTACGGTTGCTGATCATCCACGGGGAACTATGATGGCTCGAGTAGTGGGCTCCCACCCTTCACGCAAAATAGGCGCATATAGACGTCTAGTTGCGGAAAACAGCCCTTATAACCATTCATCATCATCATTGGCCTCATACGTCTGTGTCAGACGATTCATTCAGTGTCTAAGGCTAGACTCCTCACGGCTGTACAAGCCGATACGGGAGCGGCATTTTGCACGCTCTCCACAGACACTGCGTTGCCTGGGACGCAATTATGGAGAACCCAGGGCTGCCCATGACCTGCGCCACCCTCTCGGCCTTCCTAGCTGACTCCACAGGAACGACGGGTCGATACGTGCGGAGCCAGGTCGGCTGCAGGAGTCTGCCGCACGATTTATTACCACTCACTCGCGCCTGACGGAGACCCCGTTCCGGGTTTGTGTGTGGAGTTTCCCTTCTCCAGGACCCTGATTCGCTTGGGTCGGATTTATCCCTCGGTCGCCTCTTACGACCCCCACGGGAAGAGAAGGGGTGGTGCTATTCTACTCTGCCGGTACCACACGGCTATAACCTTGTTACCATTACCATAATATATTAGTTGATTGTTATTTTTATACAATTAAAAGTATTACGTCATTTTACTACTGGTTTTTTATTGGTAGGTTACGCGTGAACACTGTCAAATGGCTAAAAACTACATAAATTAAAAAACTCTCGCAAAAAATCCTATCAGATACTAAAAATTCAAAGCAAACCCATATCAACTCTCAGTATATTTCATTACTTTCCAAATACAATCATTACACTTTCTCAATTTTTCATTACCTTCCTAATATCAATCATTACACTCTCTCCATATTTCATTACCTTCCAAGCGCTCATTACATTCCATCACTTTCCATGAAAATTAAGGCTTTTCCATGAACGCCTTTCCTGGTAACATTTTCATAGGACGTATACGATTACTCTTATTCATAAACTACGTCAAAACGGAGACAAAAAAAATATTCTTCGAAATCTGTCCGATTTGAACGAACCGAAAGAATCAGTCTTTTCTTAAATAAATTCACCATTACGTATTAAACTATTTTTTTTTATTACTAGACTACCCGCAACTTTTTCCATTAATTACTAAATGTGTTCGTTTTAATTTTTTCGATTTATATTGTTTTTGTATCTTTTTGACGTCACAAGGATTAATGAAGATCATAACGATTTTTATATAGGTAAATAAAAGTTATCTTTTATTTTTTTGGACTAATATAAAGGAAATATATTAGAGCAAAAAAATTCCAAATTATTTTCTTATTTTCATGTCTTGTAACAAGTTAACAATCGCAGGTAGTTATAGGTAGATGGGAGTAGGTACCTTAGAGTATACCTATTTAATCAAGCTATAGAGAGCTCCTAAAAATTTTAACGGGTGGCATTAGTAAGAACACAATATTTATCAGTAGGAAAACCCCAATGACAACACTATTGAACCTCTTTAACTTCTCATACACTTGACGCAGGTATCTATGGAACAACTGCTTACGTTTTGACAGTAGGCATGCTTATAAATAATGATACCGTAAAATTACAAATAACGCTGGATTAAAATCTATCTCGCTAAATTATAATCTGTCGAAATGTTGTACCACTTTCGTACGTATTACAATTCAACGTATCATTTTTCAGTAGATTACAATATAACGAACTAAAACCGTGAAATTGTGGTATGATACGCAGCTTGCGTTCTGATTGGTCAAGTCAAGCATCATGTTTGTTTCACAGCTGCTTGCAATTTCGTTGCGGTTTTCGAACGTAAACAGTTTTTCTTTCCTTTTTTATAATTTTAAATTGAAAATTGCTCATATAAACTTACAAAATAAGAAAATAATCTCCTAAGCAATATTTGCATTATGTTCGATGCCCATCGAAATTGCATGGCGGTGCAATATGTACATGGTATTCGACCAATCGGAACGCGAGTTGTCAATTTTTATTTCGTTTTACTTCATATTAATGTAATGTTTTGAAAATCGGTACGTTAAATTGTGATCCGTGTCCGTGTGTATTGTCTCAGAATATTTCGACAAATTGTAATTTAGCCAGAAATATTATAATCTAGCCATGAATCTAGCGGTGTTTGTAATTTGAGGGTGACACATATCTATACCACTATAGATCAGTGTATCTATACTCTCAGGTACCTCCCTACATTGTTTCTGTAACACGGTCTTTTATCTAATTTACATCTAACAAATGACATCAACGATTTCCTACATATCTACTATCTACTGCTCTAGACAGATAATAGGTACTTATTTAAAGTACAATATACCAGTAAGTACACCTACTTTTTAATTAAACATAAAATTAATGGCACAATTTGCGTGGCAGACATGCATGCCCATTGCCCAGTCAATAGTCAACCTTTGCCTGAAAAGTATTCAAAGTCCTAGATACAATTTAGTAGGTATGCAATGTTGGACGAGTACGGTGTATGTACCGATCCCAAACCAGACCCAGTTAATAACCAATTCATCTTATTTACATATATACATTACGCCTATATCCCTTGCAGATTAAGCAGAGCAAAAACGGCTGTAAAAAAATACGTCTATTTACACCACGTCTGACAAAAGTTTGAGAGTCATTCAGAAGACTGTGTATCATCACATCATAGTGACAGGTTGTTAGTCTGTTGCCTAAAATTGCAACACACATCAACATTTAAAACTAAGAATATCAAAATTTAGGACATTGCTTTGTTTGGTTCATTCATCATTTCATTTCATTCTGTTTGGTTTGCTAGGTTGGCGATTGATAACATAATTGGCATTAAAGTACAAAATATATTGGCACTGAAACAAACTGGGGCTGAAATATCGCCGCTATATGGGTACATTAAGTTGTGACCACAGATCCACAGAACCACCATCAGTTTGAAAGAAGACCGGCTGCATAGACAAATTACTACTGGGGTGATTTCTTGAAATCCTGCAAACATAAAAACAAATAATGACCAAAATATTGTAACGGGAATCCCGTTTTATTATTTAGGTAGTCATTATAAAATACAATTAAATAATATGTGTTACCGTAAATGTTTAAACCAGTTGATATAAAAATAATTTCGCTGAGCATAGCACGCAATAGAAAACACTTTTAACTATTATTATTCACCTACGCATAGCATGATTGATAAGATAGGTAGGTAGGTAATTATTAAAGGCGCGACCACATTACATAGTTGGAAAACTATCTAGCGTCCTCGGTACGACCTTGGGTACCTTACATACGTATATTTTACATACTCACAAGTATGTATTCTTTGATGTAATTTTTTGAAATTAACATTACTTATAGGTGCACAGCCCTGAACTGCATAAAATGTGATCTATAAACTCTGGTTTCAGCGCAACGGCACCTGGTTTTTCGTTTAGCTTTTAAATAGTTTGGAAATGTAATATACGTAAGTGACACCTGTAATCATCATCATCTGCCTGCCCTTATTCCAAATCAGTTGGGGTCGGCGCAACATGTTTTGTTAAAGCACAAAATCATGTAGCAAAAGGATTTGGCAATGTTTTATGACCGGCCGCCTGCCTGCCTGACGTCAAACTACTTTGGGAAGGCTTTTAAAGGTGGTATCACTGCCACCGCCGCCACCATGTGGTTGACCATAGTCGACAGAATTTAGCCACAATCAGAAACTCTACGTCGCCTTTTACGAAACTACGCACCTACTAATTTATTTCATTATAGTCTACGTAATGATATACTACCAAGTTGTGATGAACAAGTTCTTGTTTATAATCCTAAACAATTCGCAATTGGGCAGCAGCGCCAAGCCAAAAATTAATTTATATAATTACGAAAACCTTCATTATTTTTTCATTCTTAATCTTTGGAAAATTCATGAAGGTTTTTTTGCATTGAACTTACCCAAAGACTGGACGGATCAAGATCTTCCAGATTTTGGACGTCTACGTCAAGAGTGCTGAGATCAATCTCGGGAACTGTAAACAGAGTAATAAAAATTATTCTTATAGATAGATAAATAAATGCGTTCATTCATACACCACATGTAGGTAGAGGTACATTAGATACGATAAGTCTAAAATCGAGGATATTCTATTCCACGTTTAGACAGAGTTTTAATACGAATGCCTACAAAAAGAAGGCTATGTACTTATTTACTGCATGCACGTATGCAATGGATCGGCTATCTTGGTATGGTAGTCAATAGGTAATGAAATAAGTTTATTAAATCCATTCAGTCAGAATTGGACCAAAAGCTTTAATGTATTCGTCAAATAGAAACCCTATAGGTATTTAAAAAAATGTTCTTACACAAATCTTCTTCGTTTGTAACTGCTTGCGGGATCTGCTCTTGCGTGGTAGCGAACTGGTCGCTTGCGCCTGCGCTGGTGCTGGGTCTGGTGCTGGTGCTGGCTTCAGTGGTGGTGCTGGGGCCAGGGCAGGGCTCTACACCGTTGCTTTTCTTCTTATTCACATTTGGCTGCTCGTTACTTTGGCCGCGTTTTCGGGATATTTGGTTAGATTGGGGTGGCATCGTTTCTAATCCGAAACCTTGAATCAAATTTATATTTCCAGTGTTCAGAAATTGCAGAATCTGTTCTTCTGTCGGTCCGCCGAACCCGGGTGCTGCCGTCGATGAGCTCGGCGGTGGCACGTATGCCGTGACTATAGGGGTAAGCGAGCTCATTTCTTGTAAGGAAGGGAAGACCGACTGTTGCCCGGGATTCTCCATTTGTCCAGTAAACGTTGTAAATGAGAATTCTTCCAGTCGCCATCTCGATCGTAAATGTAACAGATTGTTTTGGTCGGGGCTCGCGCGAACTTGGCTTCGTATTGGTGATGGTAGTGGAGGTGTTTCGTCTGTCTGAAGGGTTATGTTAGTTTTCTTGGCATCGCGACTCGACCGTTGGCGTCTTCCGGCCGCTTTGACTAAGCTGTAAATTTTCTCGATAGCGGAGACGATCCTCTCCTTCTCCGGGGGGATGATGGCGAGAGGCTGCGCCGGCGACGCCTCGCCGACCGGCGTGTTGCTGTGGGACTGGCTCGGCGGCGGCGGAGAAGGCAAGTTAGTAACCAGGTAGAGTATCACTCTCTCCAGATCTTGCACGGGCAGAGTCTCGTCTGCAACAGATTCACTCTCCGATGCCTGCAACTACAGAGAACATGGATTTCAAATTTTTTTTTATTATTATAGTAGGTCAGAAAGAGGTATGTGTCAATGCCATCATTGGTCAACTCTAAAAACATTGCGTCTTGGGTGGCTTCATTCTGCCGAGATTCACCTGGAGCCTGCCTATAAATACAAAACACATAAGCAGCTGTGACCAGCCGTCTACTACTGAAATGACCAGCCGTCTACTACTGAGACGTCCCGGTTTATACTACTGAGACGTCCCGGTTTATATATGCCGACGATCTGGCATTAGCATCACAGGCGAAATCATTTGAGGAAGTCGAAGAACACCTGACAACCGCTCTTGAGATCCTCAGTGATTATTATACCGAGAATGATTTAAAGCCTAACCCTACCAAGACACAATCATGCGCTTTCCACCTGCGCAATAAACAGGCCAATCGCACACTTAACATCTCATGGCGAAGTGTGCAAATATCCCATTGTTCCCACCCAAAATATCTAGGTGTGATATTGGACAGATCCCTTACTTATAAGGCTAACTGTGAGGCTGTTAAGAAGAAAGTAAATAGTCGCAACAATCTTCTCCAGCGACTAACGACTACCAAATGGGGAGCGACTCCAAAGGTTCTACGCACTACTGGGCTCGCACTCTGCTACTCTGCCGGCGAATACGCTTGCCCTGTGTGGAGTCGATCAGCGCACGCCGCACAAGTGGATACAGCACTAAACGAGACTTGTAGGATAATCACGGGCTGCCTAAAGCCGACTCCTCTAAGTATGCTGTACCCACTGGCCGGTATTCCTCCACCAGATATTCGCAGAGCGGTAGCAAGCTCTCTAGAAGTTACCAAAAAAGAGCAAGATCCTCGGCACCCAATGTATGGAAGCTCTATTTTCACATCACGGCTCTCAAGTCGCCGGAGCTTTCTCAGGAATGTGCTCCCTATTTCGAGTGACCCATCCCAGGCCAGAGTTGAACTTTGGAAGGATAGGATACCCACCTCATACGTTCCAGCAGCTGAAAGCCTCCCCCCGGGTCATGACCTGCCGTGGCCAACTTGGAAATCTTTAAACAGATTGCGGACCCAGGTTGGCCGATGCAAAGACAATCTGGCCCGATGGGGATACATTGACGGCTCTTCTAATGTATGCGAGTGTGGTGCAATTCCTCAGACCATGGAACACCTCTTGACCTGCCCCATGTGTCCTGACTCCTGCACAGTGGATGATCTAATGAAAGCCACTGCAAATGCTGTCCGGGTGGCTGAATTCTGGGCGCACAAAATTTAACTTTTGCCATCGACACGAAAAGAAGAAGAAGCAGCTGTGTTACACTTATGCAAAGTATTTATTTGTCGTTTCGCTACATAGGTACGTAGGAAATCTGAAAAAAAAATGTCCTTAGATATCATGGCACACTTACTATTTCCTCAACTTCTTTCAATTCTTCAATAGCAGGCTTAGAGTTTCTGTGGCTGTTGATCAGATTGAAGCACCGTTTCTTCATTAACGTGATGAAGTGCTTCCCCTCTTCCTCGTCGACCATGGTGTTGGTGCAGACGAAGCTCCTCACCGCCCTGGTCTTCTCATCCACATCCAGGAGTCCACGTGTCCTCATGTAGATGAACTGTCCACTCTTTGTCCGCAGACGGTAGCAGGACTCGCCGTCCACGCGCAATTCCTCATACACTGGAAAAATATAAGAAAAGATGTAATCGCAGACTACCTTTGTCGTTTTTATGAATTCCAGAATACACACACGCCTTTATCCGCGGGATAGGCAAATGCGGGGTTTCAGCTATTGCCAAGTATATAGGGTGTAATTTTATTAGTGGCGGATCCGTTAAAGGCGTGTTCTGTCAATGAAACTTTCTCCAAGGAACATAGGTCGAAATATGAAAAAAAAAAATGGCTCTCCCATACAAATTGACCCGGCCGGCCAACACACTTAGTATGGGAAGACCAAAATTTTTTTCGTATTTCGACCTATGTTCCTTGGGGAAAGTTGTTCAGTTTCATTGACAGAAAACACCCTTAAGGGATCCGCCACTAATAAAATTACACCCTATATATGTCACTCGAGCTCCATACGCCCTTCATACGAACGGACGAACCCTATAGGAAAGTTTGGTATATAATGCTATTCTTTCTCTCTTCGTGTAGGACCGCGCTATTCTAAACCGGCAGAAAATACGTAAACCACGAATAAACCACTCACTTGCTCTGAGGTTGAAGATGACCCATCGCACATCGTTCTTGTGTATGAAGTTCATCGCGTTGACGCCGTTGACCTCGTGCCGCATGTAGCCGGCCACCATGGCGATCCTCTGGTCGCACTCCAGGATCTCGCCGTCCACCGAGTGACGCGTGCGGTACTCCATGCGGTAAGTCTCCAAGCGCCTCTCGGACACAAACGTGTCGACATCCGGCCGCACCAGCCCGATGAACACCTGGGGAAAATATCACGCTTATAAAATCAGGCGGTAGATATATCAAATTGCATGCGAAGTCAAAGAGGATGGAGTCGTTGAGTTTGGTACTTGATATCGTCCCCTTCAAAACGTAAGGACGTAACTTGATTTTTTACGTAAATGAGTTATATACACTAAAAGATTCAGAATTTTTTGTAGTTTTATTCACGCTTATGGGTGTATCTGTAAGTACCTTAGTTTCCAAAATAAGGTAAGTCGTAACTTATTTCACAACATATTGCTTTATAACATAGGGATGTAAGTTAACTTACCCCTTTACGTCGCAATTTTTTAAATTTCATTTTTAGAGGTGTCCTAAGATACGTCTGTATGAGAAAATCATCATCATCATCATAATCAGCCATAGGACGTCCACTGCTGAACATAGGCCTCCCCTAAATATTTCCACCTTGTCCGATTAGAAGCGGCCTGCATCCAGCATTTCCCCGCGGACTTGAACAGATCGTCTGTCCATCTCGCGGGGGGTATCCTACGCTGCGCCTGCTGGTACGTGGTCTCCACTCAAGAACTCTCGTGCTCCACCGATTATCAGTTCTTCGAGCAACGTGGCCTGCCCATTGCCACTTTAGCTTACTGACTTTTTTAGCGTCTACGGATCTCCTCGTTTCTAATCCGATCACGTAAGGAAACACCGAGCATAGCTTTCTCCATAGCTCGCTGAGTGACTCCTAGTCTAATTAGGAGGCCGACAGTTAGAGACCACGTCTCGGCACCGTAGGTCATCACTGGCATGACACACTGTTCAAACACTTTTGTCTTGAGACACTGAGGAATTTTGGACGTGAAGACGCTGCGTAACTTCCCGAATAACGCCCAGCCGAGCTGGATTCACCGAGTGACCTCCTTCTCAAAGTTAGATCTTCCTAGTTGGACTGTTTGTCCTAAATAGACGTATTCGTCCACCACTTCGAGTATCGAGTTCCCTAATGATATTGGGGTGGGCGCTACATGACAGTCGGCCATGACTTTCGTCTTGTCCATATTCATCTTGAGTCCCACTTGTTCGGAAACCCGATTGAGGTTCTGTAGCATTTTGCTGAGGTCTTCGAATGACTTTGCCATGACCACGATATCGTCAGCAAACCGAAGGTGAGTGATGTATTCGCGATTGATATTGATGCCAAGTTCTTCCCATTCCAGGAGCTTAAAGGCATCTTCCATCGCATTGGTGAAGAGCTTCGGAAATAATACTTCTCCTTGTCTTACACCCTTCTGCAATGGAATAGCCGCCGTGGTCTGATCGCCGTGGTATTCGAACTGACATTGTGGCGGTTCTATATAAACACTTCAACACTTCGATATACCTGTAGTCAATGTGGCATCGCTGTAGAGCCTGCAGTACTGCCCACGTCTCGATAGAATCAAAGGCCTTCTCATAGTCCACAAACGCTATAGCATAGTGGCAAATTGTACGGCTAACCATAGAACTGTTTGATCTCCCTCAGTACCTCTGGCCTCGTGGACGCTACCCTTCCGTCCTCCGTCTTCAGCTTTGTTAGCTGGCTCTGCCCAATAGACTGGTCCCTGGCGAAAACTTTGATCCCCTTGTTTTGCTCAATCGTTTCTTTAATATTTTTAGTATTAAAGTTTCGAATATCGCTCCGCAGGGACTGGCATATCTGTCTGTTGAGCCGCCGATATGACTCTGTGTCGTCAGAGGATTGCAGCGTCATAGAACGCCTTTCAGCCATGAGGTTCAGAGTTCGATCGGTTAGTTTTTGAGGTCTATTTTTACGACAGGGCTTAAAGAACTTGGAGCCGACTGTGTGGACAGTTTCCACCAAACTGTTATTAATACCGTCCACGGTATCGCAATCTAGGCAAGCAAAGCGATTTTTAAGTTCCAGTTGGAAGCATTCCGGGTTTTGAATATGGGTCGCAGATGGTCGGAGCGAGCGTAGACTTTACTAGACGAGACCGTTCTAGTTTGACGTTTATGTTCAACGAGCCTCTGATCATTCGGTGATCGCTTCCGGTTTTAACCCTGTTGATCACCGAGACATCATTGAAAATTTGTCTCTTTGAGGCCATAATGAAGTCTATTTCATTTCTGGTAGAACTGTTTTTCTGATCCGAATATATTTTCATAGCTTAAGCCAACAAAAACATTGCAAAAGATTTTAAAACGAACTTCCGTGACTATTGATTTAAGCAGGTGTAACTTCAATTGCTTTGAATTATTTTTTTTGCATATAGACGTAAGTCGATTTTTATTTTTTTATAAAAAAACCTGTAACTTTTTTCGAAATTTATATGTATGTTCTTAATTTTAGCCATTTGACGCATTCACATAAAAAAAATTATGATCGTAAATGTAAACACAAAGGACCCCGCACGATTTGTTCGACAAGTGCCGTCCGGTCAAATTGGCTGAAATTTTGGGGAAAGGTAGTACGTAATGCTCTAACCAAAATGTAAAAATATCTGCGAGCGGAAATGACCAGTTTTTGAGATATAGCTATTTTAATGTTGAGGTCACTAAACATACTTTGATGTAAAAACGTTGCTCATTAAGGCAAATGTCATGTCCTACTCATTTTTTACATTCATCTGTATAAAACCAACCCACGAGGTAATTATTTCAATTGGAAAAGTGTCTGTTTCGGGTATATTACACATAATATATCAGCAAAGCAAGCTAGATCGCCTAAGCTATACGAGATACAGCAATAGCTCCAAAGCAAAAGTTGTTTAGCATGATAAGCCGCTTCTGCAGGCACTTGGACGCCAGGAGTCTGGAGTAGACCACCAGGACCCCATCTAGACCATAAAATATACAGAAATGCCTCTATAGCAAAAGCTGTTCAGCATGATGGAAATGCTTCCGTGTCTCTTATAGTTAAGATGAGATCCTGGTGGTCTACATCAGGTACTCCAGAACCTCGACGTCAGTCTGTTAGCAGAAGCGGTCCATCATGCTGAACAGCTTTTGCTATAGAGGCATTTCTGTATATTTTATGGTCTAGATGGGGTCCTGGTGGTCTACTCCAGACTCCTGGTGTCCAAGTGCCTGCAGAAGCGGCTTATCATGCTAAACAACTTTTGCTTTGGAGCTATTGCTGTATCTCGTATAGCTTAGGCGATCTAGCTTGCTTTGCTGATATATTATGTGTAATATACCCGAAACAGACACTTTTCCAATTGAAATAATTACCTCGTGGGTTGGTTTTATACAGATGAATGTAAAAAATGAGTAGGACATGACATTTGCCTTAATGAGCAACGTTTTTACATCAAAGTATGTTTAGTGACCTCAACATTAAAATAGCTATATCTCAAAAACTGGTCATTTCCGCTCGCAGATATTTTTACATTTTGGTTAGAGCATTACGTACTACCTTTCCCCAAAATTTCAGCCAATTTGACCGGACGGCCCTTGTCGAACAAATCGTGCGGGGTCCTTTATGACACAATTTTAAACTTTTCGCCAACTTTCAATCGCTTCTCCTGTAAAATCAAGTTTTTCAAGTTACGTCCATACGACTTTTAGGGGACGATATACGGAGTCGCTTCAAGGCGCCGCGGCCCTTATCATCAGCATGTGTTGCGGTTGTGTCCTAAGTAAGTGCTCTGCTCTATCAATCCACAAAGTAAACTAAACCACCACGTGCTGGAAACGCACGCGCGGGTGATGCCGCGACACGCGCGGTCCGACAGATGTAACGTGCCCTTCACGAATCACCGCACGTAGGACAGTAGCACTCACCACGTCATTGCCGCTGTTGCAGGGGTTCTGGGAGCTCGCACGCGCGGCTTTTGACGCGCCACGCTCGGTCAGACAGACGCCGTGTTCCCTCTGCGTAGCACCGCATGTAGAGCAGTAGCACTCACCACGTCATTGCCGCTGTTGCAGGGGTTCTCAGTGCGGGCGCGCGCGCGACGCACCACCTGGCACGCGCGGCTGTTGACGCGACACGCGCGGTCTGACAGGCGCAGCGTTCCCTCCACGAAGCACCGCATGTAGAGCAGTAGCACTCACCACGTCATTGCCGCTGTTGCAGGGGTTCTCGGTGCGAGCACCACCTGGCACGCGCGGCTGTTGACGCGACACGCACGGTCCGACAGGCGCAGCGTGCCCTCCACGAAGCACCGCATGTAGTAGACCAGTAGCACTCACCACGTCGTTGCCGCTGTTGCAGGGGTTCTCGGTGCGGGCGCGCGCGCGACGCACCACCTAGCACGCGCGGCTGTTGACGCGACACGCGCGGTCTGACAGGCGCAGCGTTCCCTCCACGAAGCACCGCATGTAGAGCAGTAGCACTCACCACGTCATTGCCGCTGTTGCAGGGGTTCTCGGTGCGGGCGCGCGCGCGACGCACCACCTGGCACGCGCGGCTGTTGACGCGACACGCACGGTCCGACAGGCGCAGCGTGCCCTCCACGAAGCACCGCATGTAGTAGACCAGTAGCACTCACCACGTCGTTGCCGCTGTTGCAGGGGTTCTCGGTGCGGGCGCGCGCGCGACGCACCACCTGGCACGCGCGGCTGTTGACGCGGCACGCGCGGTCCGACAGGCGCAGCGTTCCCTCCACGAAGCACCGCATGTAGTAGAGCAGTAGCACTCACCACGTCATTGCCGCTGTTGCAGGGGTTCTCGGTGCGGGCGCGCGCGCGACGCACCACCTGGCACGCGCGGCTGTTGACGCGGCACGCGCGGTCAGACAAACGCAGCGTGCCCTCCACGAAGCACCGCACGTACGTCGTTGGTTCAGAGCGCTGCGTATGTTTTTTGAACCTGACGACAACATTGTCCATAATTGAAATTTTAGCAGTAATAAGTCAGTTTCAGATGAGAACCAATTCTGATTAGATTTTTCAGACAGTGTTTTTGTTTGTATCGAGCCGATTACCTGATCTGGAAGCGTCTTTTGTCACAGCTCAATGCAGCGTTCAGGTTCTTATTTCCGTCAGGATTTTCTGGGAGAAGCAGCTCGCCATTTGAAGTTATCAACGGGGAAGTGGGCATCAGGTTTTTCTTGAGCGTTCCGTGGTCGTCTGGGTGGACATAGTTGAATATATTTTGTCCCAAAAGTTCCAGCTAGAAAGGAAAGAGGCCGAGTGAATAATTTTATCTTTTTTGAAGGTTTTCTACTTCCGTGAGGTATAATACAATAACAAAATTCAGCCATCAGCCTACTGACTTTGTATGGGAGGTCAGAAACTTTTTCCCGTAAAAGTTGTTCAGTTTCATGGTCTGATCGCGCCTGCGAAGTTTTCGTTACACCGTCCCTTGCAACCCGTATACCTACTTACTCATTGGTTAGCTTACCTCCGTATGTCCGAGATACCGCTCGACGTTCTGTGAGACGACGACAACGAGTCCCCGGTAGGTGGTGGTGAGCAGGAACCCTCCCAGCATGGACAGCAGCAGCTGCGCCGTCTCCGGCGAGAAGTCGTCGCCGCGCTGGCCGAGCGAGTTGCCGAACACTGACAATAAACAATTTCTTATCAGTTTTGATGGTTACAGTGTCGTGGTTTCGGCTGCGATAAAGTTACACTCATCCATGTAGATTCATCTAATCGTGCGTGTTGTTTTTCAAACTAAAGTGAGCTGTTATGTAGGTAAACATAATAGCCAAAGGCATTTTAATTTGTCCAGGCCATCCTCAGTTTCGAAATCTCACTAGTAGGTAGGTACCTAAGTAGTGTATACAGTCCCGTTACAATTAAATCTGATCTAGATTTATAAGGGCTTTTAAAGTATTAATGGAATTTGTGTTTGTTTATTCGCTTTAAAATTCTATTGCTTTAGATTCTTTTCGTTCTATGTTAACTCGCAAACTTTTCTGTTTGTGAGATAGGAAAGCTTCACTCGTTGGGGCTTCATAAATGAAAGGTGAAACAAACAACTGCGAAACACGAGTTATCCACAGGGCATCGAAGTGATTCCTCGAATAAGATCATGCCATCGCAGTAAGCGGAACTGCATCGAGTTGCGACTGCACTGCAGACACAGGACTGTTGTAGATACGGTACGCTGAACTGATGCGACACTATAAAGATAGTTTGCGTATAAAATGTAATGTACCTATAACTATGTTAATACCAACATTGGTATTAAATTACGTATATTAATCCATGATGGATAATGAATGATGATGGATGGATGACGGGTACAGCACAAAAAGAATTTAGTCCAAAAGAATTTATCAATATTAAAAGTTACCTAACCGACTTCTGATGTCTAGTATCTGCGAATAGCTAAGCTAATTGCAGCGTAGCACAAAAATAAAAATTAGCTGAAGTTATCAAAAATATTATACAAATTCCAATCACACCTACATTACGGCATTATTAAGTTTTTCAATAAAATCACAAATATTATTATGATATGACTGACACAGCTGTTTTAAATCGTAATAGTTGGGTAATTTTAAGGCAAAACGGATTTGAAATTGTCACAACGTAATTCTATTCGCTGACATCTGAATCTCCAGAAAACTGTGTAAGTTTATAGTAGGTACCTTCTATTTCAAAATAACTGTTAAACGCGGTTGTAGATACCGTGCTGAAAAATTTAACAACGAACTAATCTTTGTATTAGGTAGTATAAATTATCTCAGTCTGCTCTTAAGCTTTGACTTATTCAGTAACAATGTGTCAATGCCTATAGGGTAGGTAGGTAAGTTTTCCGTCCACCGCCCACCGCTGCGTGCGAATTTAGCCCTGCCCACCGCTCAGCGCAGTATAGTGTGAGCAGCCCCTTAGGGCGGGAGCATGACAACGCACGTGCGACGTGCGCGCGCGCCGCCGGACCATCGGGCACGTTACATCGCACGATCTGTACCTTACCTACATATCTAGTGATAGTGATAGAAATATCTAGTCAAACTATGTATCTGTAACGCCATATCAGTTTATTGTAATATTCTAAAATTTTAATGATGTGTGCCAGCGTCAACATGCTTAGGTACTGCATGCACGCATGCACGTAGTTCTAGTTGATATTATTTAGGGTTTCGTGTTTCGTTTACCTTAGCAAAGAAAACAAATAGTCCGGTAGGCTGCTGCTAGCAACCCTACCTCACAAAATAAATAGAATATTCGTTATCGAGGGGCTCTAGTAACTTGAATTGGTCGTGGTCTGCCGCGGCGCAGTACGTTTTTGGCGGAACAGCAATAAGTTCACTCTCTAAAAAAGTTCAAAAAAAATAATTTTGAAAAATAGTATGAGACATGATTGTAACGATAGGGGCAGTAGGATAAAGCGAATAAATCTTGGTCTGTCGGGTGCTGTCGGGTTTTCGAACGTATTTGGGATACCACATGGTTACTAGGTTTTATCAAATGAATCGAATAAAGGAATGAAAAAATATCGTACCAATAGCTTGCTTGAACGCCACAAAACAAGACATTGAATTGAATAGATTTCTACGCGTATCCGGGGGCGGCTAGAATAATTTCACCAACTCATGTCTCACCACCCAATCTCTGTAATTTTGTAATTTTTGCACCTAGACTTATAATTCATCCTTTAAATTAATTTTCGGATTAGAAATCACTGAGGAAATTACAAACCATGACTTCACCAGGGAGGGTCACTAATATCCTACGCTCCATAAAAATAACAGTTTTTCTAATCAGACGCAGATAACGACACTGTTGCTGCATTTCCTTAAATTCCTTGGATGCGTGGAACGATGTCGTGAATAATTCACAAACGAAATTGTAACAAAAAAAGTTACTACACACATTAATATTTTAAAAGTAAACATGTCTTTTTGATCTTTGAAAACAAAGAATACTTTTGAAAAGCTTTGAAGTAAACAAATACCTAGGTAACAGTAACAGATAATATAATATTTAAGTTACTTTATGGGTAACAGTCAAAAATTACAAAAACGATAGAAGGCCCTCCACGGAGGCCCGTCTTTGCTCGATGCCTCCATGACTCCCACCTAACGACTTCACACAACACACAACACCACATTTACCTATAGTAGTAAATGTAACTGCCGCCGGAAATGTCTGGGAAGCCACTGGAATAGCTAGAAATCAGAGAAAAGCTGATAATCCATGCAGCATGGTCTGTACAAGCACTCCAAGACATGATACCTACTTATGCATAGACCAAGAAGGCATATTGGTTTTTATTTTTAAAGATTTTGACAGTAATAGTGTTCTGTGGTCTCGCGTTCGCTGTTTTGTGGATGTTGTGAACTTCGTGGACTTTGCTGAAAAATACATAGGCTTCTAAGAAAAAGTAAATAATAATGTAGGTAATAGATCTCTCATCATAACACCTACTGGTGATACTTATTTTCTTCTCCTCTAGCTACATGAAGTGTAGAGGTGGTGGGTAGTTAACATGAAGAGTTGTGCTGTGACTCGTTTCGTTCAAAGCAATTCTTCATTTGAGGGTAGTGAACTGTGGTTTGTGAGTACTGTAGTGAGTGCAAAGAACAGTGTAATGTTTCCGATCCTGCTATCTGGTGAGTGAGCACATTTTTATCATGGTATAATAAGACAGGCGCGGTCACAGCCCCCGGTTTCAGGGGGGGTCGTGGCGGCTGAAATACCATAGAATCGTTTTTTTTTATCCGCACTTTAGATTTATAGAAAAATTTGACAATGGTCAATGCCTGAAAAACAAGTAAGTTGAATCTCGTGAAAATACGTTATCTATCACAAAAGTAAACGTTTGGAAAAAATGGGTGAAACGGCGGTTTACACGGTAGGTTTTTTTCTTGGATAGGTAACAGCAGTGGCACATTTACAGTTCTAGCCGCCCTAGGCCCCAGGCCTATAGATAGTATAAGCTATTCTGAGGGAGACCGAGTGGTGGAACACCAATACAAAACGTGCTGCGAGCGAAGCGAGTCCGACTTTTCACTGTAAAAATTGGTATAGTAGTAGCAATAGTGAGGGAGAGCGAGTGCAGTGGTGGAACACCAACGCAAAATGTGATGAGGTGTGAGCGAAGCGAGCCCGACTTTTCACGGTAAAACTGGTATACTCTAAGCAAAACACTGAGTGAGAGAGAGACCTGTCACACCGACGCCAAACGTATTGCGAGCGAAGCGAGCCCCACATTTCACTGTAAAAATTGGTATAGAAGAAGTGGGCCGGGCCTTAGGTGGCCTTATGGAAAATCCGCTACTGGATTTCAGGGGGGGTCATGACCCCTATGACCCCCCCCCTGTGACCGCGCCTGTAATAAGATACTCCGCCTGGTATTTCTTTCCGAGACTCGTGAACCACGTGACCAACACAAGACTACGTCATCATGCTTGTGGGTTACCAGAATTACCCACTCTTATGATGTTTTTTTTTTAGCCGTGTGGTGCCGGCAGAGTAGAATAGCACCACCCCTTCTCTTCCCGTGGGGGTCGTAAGAGCCGACCGAGGGATTCATTCCGACCCAAGTGGAGCAGGGTCCTGGAGAAGGAAAACTCCACACTTAAACCCGGAATGGGGTCTCCGTCAGGTGCGATTAAGTCATATATATCGTGCGGCAGACTCCTGCAGCCGACCTGGCTCCGCACGTATCGACTCGTCGTTCCTGTGGAGTCAGCCAGGAAGGCCGAGAGGGTGGCGCAGGTCCTGGGCAGCCCTGCGTTTTCCATAATTGCGTCCCAGGCAACGCAGTGTCTGTGGAGAGGAAACTTCACCCGCGTCTCGCGGATAACAACACGGGAAGTGGCAGTGACCGGTTATAAGTCTGCACGTATGGGCGTAAGTGCGGGCGCCAGGGGTCGCTTCCGTCAGTGGGAGGGTCCATCGTAGACCCACTGATCAGTTACCGCCCGCTCCAAGTTGGGCAGCCCCCGACCAATAAGGTACTGATCCGCCCCGGTGCTGGTTTGCTCTTTTAGGGTGTAGAGAGCACCAGCCTCAACTGGACAATCGGCGCCGTTACATTGTACACCTGCAACTAACAGGCATAAAAACATCACAAACCAACCCCGCTTATCCATGCGATTTGCAACATGGAATGTCCGTACTATGAGGACAGGCCTCCTGACACCTGTGGAGGTTCTTCTACTGACGCACAAGATCTGCGTAAAACTGCCGTAATCGACGCCGAACTACACAGACTGAACATTGCTGTTTGCGCTTTACAAGAGACCAGACTCCCTGACGAGGGTTCCTTGCGTGAGACACATTATACATTCTACTGGAAAGGAAAGGACAGCAGCGCTGTGCGCGAGTATGGTGTTGGCTTTGCCATACGCAACGACCTCTTAACATCTATAGAGGCTCCTTGCGGCATCTCGGAACGCATTATGTTGCTGCGATTAAATACGGACCATGGTTACGTATCACTGATTTCTGCTTACGCACCAACACTATCCTCAACAGATGAAGCCAAAACACAGTTTTATGACCAGCTCGACCAGACTCTACGCGGTTTAAAACCATCTGACCGCTTATATATTCTGGGCGACTTTAACGCTAGGGTCGGACAGGACAACATTGCTTGGCCAGATTGTATAGGTAACCACGGTATAGGGAAGCTTAATGAAAACGGCCAACGTTTATTAGAGCTTTGCTCTAAACACCTACTGTGTGTTACCAATACCTACTTTAAAGGCAAATCAACTCGCAAAGTGTCCTGGAAACATCCTCGTTCTGGACACTGGCATCAACTGGACCTTATCCTTACCAAAAAGAAAAATCTCCGCGAGACCCTGCACACGCGATCATTTCACAGCGCTGATTGTGACACAGATCACTCCCTGGTGGCATCACAAGTTGCTATAGCTCACAAACAGATCCACTCATCCAAATTGCCTGGTAGGAAGAAGCTCGATCTTCCAAAAACCAGAGACGATGAGGTGGTCCAAAAGTATGAAGAGCTGGTACGCGACGAAGTTGCCACCTGGGATGTAGACGCTCCGATAGAGGAGGAATGGGGCAAAGTAAAGAAGCTACTTACAGAAGTAGCCGGTACGGCTTTCGGTCATCAGAAAGCCAAAACCAGGACTGGTTCGCTGAAAATCTCGAACACATTACACCTCTGCTCGAGTCCAAACGACAAGCTGCGCTAAAACATCGCCTTAACCCATCCGAAAAGACGCGTATCGACCTATCGAATGCAAAATCAGCTTTACAACGCACATCACGGTACTTCGCAAATGCATACTGGACCGAGCTTTGTCAAAGCATTCAATCATGCGCTGATATGGGAAACTTTGGTGGTGTTTACGCTGGGATTAAAAAGGCCCTTGGTCCTTTTTCTAAAAAAACAGCCCCCCTTAAAGAAGCGAACGGCACTGTTATTACAGATGCTCAACGCCAACTCGAACGATGGGTAGAACATTATGTTGGTCTCTACTCAGAACCAGTGAACATAATGCCAGAAGCTGCAGATTGCATGCCAAAACTAGCTACCTGGACTGAGTTAGATGATCTTCCTACCATAAGGAGTACCACAAGGCTGTAAAGCAGCTTAAAATTGGAAAATCACCTGGAAACGATGGTACCCACGCCGAAATTATCAGGCTCAAGTGCATATTACCCATCCTGCACAATCTGTTGTGTAAATGTTGGGAAGCGGGATATATACCACAGGATATGCGCGATGCTAACATTATTACCCTATACAAAGGCAAAGGTGACCGCGGTGACTGTAACTGTTATCGTGGAATATCCCTTTTAAGTATAGTAGGTAAACTATTTGCTCGGTTAGTCTTAATAAGACTCCAGAAACTTGCTGATCGTGTATATCCCGAATCGCAATGTGGATTCCGCGCCCAACGTTCCACAACAGATATGATCTTTACACTTCGCCAACTGCAGGAAAAGTGTAGAGAGCAGAAAACACCTCTGTTTGTGGCGTTCGTCGACCTTAACAAAGCCTTCGACACCGTGAGCAGGGAAGGACTCTATACTGCACTTTTAAACATCGGGTGCCCTCCAAAACTTCTAAGCCTCATTAAATCCTTCCACGAGGACATGAAAGGATCTGTTGTTTTTAACGGCAATACATCCGAGCCGTTCGAAATGCGTAGAGGTGTTCGTCAAGGCTGCGTGTTGGCTCCTACCCTGTTTGGTATTTTCTTCTCATTGCTTTTTAAAGTTGCTTTCGGCGATGACCAACAGGGTATACACCTGCACACTAGGGCTGACGGGAAGCTGTACAATATCTCGCTTCTTAAGTCAAAGCGTAATCGCGATGACTTATTCGTCGATAGCCTTTTGTTCGCTGACGATGCAGCCTTCGTTGCTAATTCTCAAAGTGAGCTTCAAGACATTGTTGATAAGTTTTCCCACGCGTGTTCTCTGTTCTCAATGTCCATTAATGCCAAAAAAACAGTAGTGCTAGCTCAAGGTGGAGAAACACCACGTATTTTGCTCGGTGGCGTTCCCTTGAACATAGTTGACAAGTTTTGCTACTTAGGGTCGACTGTGTCGAACAATCTCACCCTCGATGCTGAGATCAATACTCGTATCGGCAAAGCGGCGACCATGTTCGGCAGGCTCAGTACAAGAGTATGGAATAATAAACACCTGACCACAAAAACCAAGATAATTGTTTACCAAACTTGCGTTCTAAGCATACTCTTGTATGGAGCTGAAACCTGGACTTCGTACGCAAAACAAGAACGTCGACTCAACACATTTCATATGCGCTGCGTAAGAAACATCTTGCATATAACTTGGCAGGACAGAGTCACAAACGAGCGAGTTCTAGAAATTGCACAGCTGCCTAGCTTTACCGCTTTGCTTAAGCAAAGACGATTGCGGTGGCTAGGGCATGTGTACCGCATGGAACCTTCGCGTCTACCGCGGCGTGTCCTGCTTGGCGCCGTAGCTAACGCCAAAAGAGGAGTTGGAAGACCGATGCTACGTTTCAAAGATTGCGCCAAACGGGACATGGCTGCGTTTGACATCGACCATCAAAGCTGGGAGAAGCTTGCTGAGAATAGGGATGTATGGAGAAAGCGTGTGTTTGATGGGCGTAAAGCTCACGACGATGCCTGGTTCGCTGGTCTCGCAAACAAAAGGCAAAAACGACATCTAAACATGCATGTGTCAGTCTCTAATTCCACCTTCGTTTGTAGAGCGTGCGGAAAGTCATGCCGCTCCCGTATCGGCTTATACAGCCATGAAAAATCTTGCCTCAGACACTGAATAAATCGTCTGTCACAGACGTATGAGGCCAATGATGATGATGATGTTTTTTGTAAATCATATAAGATACTGTTAACTAATAAATAAAATTTAAGTGTTGCTGTAAAGTTAAAGTTAATACACACCTTAATCTAAATTATAAAATTATTAAGAAATATTTTAACCCATTGTTCTGGGATTGAATTTACCCCATAACGTATTTTATTGAAATAAAGTGGCAATACTAAGTGACGTTGACTTGTGTTTCTCTGGGAAGGAAAGACCATGTTTTTTTAGACTATGATTTTTATATTATTATTTGCTAATTACTTATTCGTCCTTTATCCGCAACAGAACGGAGAAAGAGTTGGGGCTAAGAGAGCGTTTGTTTGTTTGTATAACTACTCCCCCTATCCAATTACAAATGATCCAACAACAGTAGAAGCCAATGCGAGTAGATCACACTCCACAAGCTCTTCAAGTAACCGACATACCCGCCGTTAGGGACGCGGAGGTCCCTCATTTGTGCCCTTCTTTGGCAACTACCGGGTAGTCACAGTCCGCTCCCGGTCCGTCCGTTCTTCCCTGAAGAACTCCTAAGCCCAATCTCGCTCCAAGGGCGTTGTTGAGCTGGTTGTTTGAACAATCATACAAATATTTCCGGGTGAGCACTCGCTCCCCACCAAGCCAACCGGCGTAGTTTTGATGACCCCAGGGCCGTAAACGAATCCCCAACCACAAAATAAAATAAAATGTGTGCTTGTGCAAATCAATGTTACCAATTATCTCCAAAACCAATGATCCCATTTTGATGCGACTTTCAGTGATAAATTCAGATTTTACTGGTGCTTGTTCATAGATACAGGTGTAATGCGAACAACTCGCCAGGGGCGCTGCGGTAAACCGTCGTGGGTTTTTACTAAATATAAAGTTTTTACTTGGTAAAGTTCATAATTTTAAAGGATCATTGGGCGCTTATTTAAGTATTATGCAACACTAACCTACAAATCATCATCATCATCATCATAACAGCCACAATAAAGTCCAAGAACATGGGCCTCCCCCTATTAGGGGGGTATTTGCCATACTCACCACGCTTGGCAGGCGGGTTGGTGAGCGAATGCAAGATGTTGAAATGCGATTGTGAAATTCATCCAGGGATTGAACCCCTGCATGAATTTATCCCTTAGTCGCCTCTTACCACACCCACGCGAAAGATATGGGGTGATGACATTCTAAGCCGGCATCACACGGCAAACCTACAAATACCACACCTTAATCCCCACAAAGTAAATTTTATTGCTTCTATGTTTTTACCGTAAACTACAAGCCTTGCTACAATCTTCGTATCCATCGTTGTAATTGCTTGTCAACTCTCTCCACTCAATCCACTTAATTTAGAGTAGACGAGTAGATAGATAGGTGTGTAGACAAGACATCACTATCAGAACCGCTCTTCTTAATTTCTTGTGGGACATCGAGTCGACGATATTCACTACTTTGTAAATAATTCAACTTATTCCACACTTTTTTTTTCTTCTGTTTGGTAAAGACGTTGTAAGTTGAACCGCCTGATAGGCTAGTAGCATAGGGAAGGCCTATTCATCGTTCGTTCTTTCATCACCTATTTACAAACAGGTTAGATGGCTGGATGGTAGACAAATGTCGGCGTGGGTTACACAATCATTCCATAGGATGACTGCGGTTTACAATTACTAAGTTCAGATATTTCATTGATTTTGTAGGGTCAACTCCTCGTTTTACTTTGCGATAAGTTGTAAGTGGCGACTGGCAAAGCCCTAACAAATTCACTATTTCGTAAAAAACTAATTTAAACCATTCAGACCTAACCTTTTGTATATATAATAATAATAAGCCACGCATAGAAATGCACAAAGCTATTGATCTAGATCAAACCTAGATATTATTGAATTGCGTCGTATTTATGGATTTTATGCATACCTAATTAACTGATATTTTTACAATGCGAGCAAGGGTATACGGCTACCGTCACATCGTTGATAGTAAACTTCCTGACTTGTATATATTTTTGTGTAATAGGTGCCTATATTTCGTAATATAAAATGCGGTAAAACTTATTATTTTAGAATGTAGTGTTTTGTACGATAGTCAAGCAAAATACTTATTGTAACTACAACATTATGTACTTTATACATAACTTTTACCAAGGATACACGCAATCCTTCTGCTCTACTTAGGTTACATCATAATTACCTAATTAGAATACAATGTAGGTTTCCGATCGTAAAGATGTCACATAGCTCACTAAGAAAATGGCGCAGGAAAATCTCTTCCGACCCAGCTGCGTAAATAAAAACCGGACCTACAGCACAGACACCCATACTCTGTGCTGTAGTCTGGTTTGTATTTAAGCGACCCGGCTTCATACAGTATACTGCGCAGGCAATAAATAAGCAGGGCAGCTATTTGTCTAGTTAACAGGAAGATATGGGTCCTATCTTAGCATCAGTTTAATAACTTCGTCTCGTCGCATGACTTTTTTACATGGAATGCCTAGCTTTCTTTACTTGCAAACCTTATGTATCCTCGCATGCCATTGTAAATGCGAAATGTCAAACTCGCTTAGCTCGCAAAATACCATGTGTCTGTAACTCATTGCATGCTTTTTAACGCAAATGTCGAGCTCACTCCGCTCGTAAACACCTTGAGTTTCCTTGCATGCCTGTTTAATGCAATATGTCTCCCTTTTCGGTCGACTGTAGTCTATGATATTTGTAGTGACCCCCGTATATACGCGACTACTGGTAAAAACACGTACCGTATTGGAAGGCTCGCAGGTAGTGCGCGGTGAGCCGCAGCACGCCGGTCTTGTCGATCTTCTTGTTGGACGCCATCACCGGCGGCACCATCGACCCCAGCTCCGAGATGGAGTGGTTCAGCTTGCCTCGCCGCTGCTTCTCTGCAGAGACACGTACCGTATTGGAAGGCTCGCAGGTAGTGCGCGGTGAGCCGCAGCACGCCGGTCTTGTCGATCTTCTTGTTGGACGCCATCACCGGCGGCACCATCAACGCCAGCTCCGAGATGGAGTGGTTCAGCTTGTCTCAGCGCTGCTTCTCTGCAGAGACACGTACCGTATTGGAAGGCTCGCAGGTAGTGCGCGGTGAGCCGCAGCACGCCGGTCTTGTCGATCTTCTTGTTGGACGCCATCACCGGCGGCACCATCGACGGAGTGGTTCAGCTTGTCTCGTCGCTGCTTCTCTGCAGAGACACGTACCGTATTGGAAGGCTCGCAGGTAGTGCGCGGTGAGCCGCAGCACGCCGGTCTTGTCGATCTTCTTGTTGGACGCCATCACCGGCGGCACCATCGACGCCAGCTCCGAGATGGAGTGGTTCAGCTTGTCTCGCCGCTGCTTCTCCGCGCGGTTGCGGATCTCCCGCGGGTTCTCCCTGCGAACAAAACTCATTCGGTCACTTACTTGCTATCGGACAAAAAATTAAAATAAGAAATCGAAAACAGATGATGTCCTCCGAAACTCAAACCCGAGACCGTACATCTATCGAATAGGTAAGTAGCTGGAGACCGACGGGTTTGGCAACGATTCAGTATGTTTTATAAAAAGACATATAGGTACTGTACCTACGTAAGAAATTAATTTTTGAGAAATGTCCTATGTGAGTATCTGTCGTGTAAAATCACCTAAGAATCCTATAAAATATATTACGTATAAAGTAGGGACCTTACTTTTTTAAGGCAATTATTTCGATACTGATTTGGTGGCTTTGTCAATGGTATAAACCTAGTGCGAGAGCGTTTTAGTAGGCAAGATCGCTTAAGTGAGAGTTCCCGTTTTTTCTCGAGTTTGGCCCCGCCTTGGAAACGAATCTTTAGGCTATTTTTTAGCTATACCGAGCAGGGGCCTTGCTAGCATACCTACAAAAAAAAAATGGCAGCCATTTCAAACTTTTTTTATTGGCCAAAATTTTGTTATTTTGTAATAACTCAAAACTGGTAAGTGCTATAAATGAACATTGTATAGAAGAAATGTTACGCGTAAATTTCTGCACAACCTTGCTCTAATAACTTTTTTGATAATCTAATAGTTTGCGAAAAAAACGCTTTAATACATGGCAGTTTTTTCTAAAAACTCACCAAATCTAAAATATGAATTAAGTACTGAAGTTGGGGATTAAGAATTACTTACTGTTTGGGTAGACCTTGCTATACAAATTGTATACCACGCACAGGCAATACTACTGGACCTAGGACCCTGAAATTTTGCACAGAGGTTATTTGAATAATCTTAATTAATATCAAGAAATGATTCCAAAAAATTCATCACCTAAGGTGGTAAAACAGAGGACGAAAATTTGTATAAAATTAACTTGTTTACTTCAAAATATATCAGCGGGTAAAACCGCTGGGCGGAAAGCTTGTTACTAAATATCAGGCAGGATATTGTAGCATGGTCTACCTACACAGCGAGTGACTCTTAATCCCCAACTTTACTACTTACTTTATACTTTCTAATTTGTGAGTTTTCAGCAAAAACTGCCATGTTGTGCTACGTTTTTCTCGCAAACTATTGGATTATGAAAAATTTATTGATAACATTCATAATAATATGCAGAAATTTACGCTTAACATATCTTCCATACAATAGTTATTTGTAGCTCTTACCATTTTTGAATTATTACAAAATAACAAAATTTTGCCCAGTGAAAAAAATTTGAAACGGTTGCCTTTTTTTTTGTAAGTAGGCCAGCAAAACCCCGGTTCGGCATAGGTAAAGAATAGCCTAAAGATTAGTTTCCAAAGCGGAACCGACCTGGAACACGCACGGGAACTCCCAAAATTTTTTTGTATAGAAATTCTAACCTACTATTTAACAAACATCATTTATCAAACATAATCTGGTGTTTTATTTCAGCTTGTGTCCCGCATGAGACTCGAAGGTACATATAAATTCAGTTCAATATACCTAGCCCATGTACGCATGCAGTCAACTTAATCAAATACATAGAAAACTAGTTCAAAATTTATTCTGATTGTTCAGTATAACGAGTTAAAAACTAGTTTATTTATGACGAAGTTAAAAGTTTGATTATGTTGTGTTAACAATGTTTGTTACTTTATAGCAATGATATCCCAGGACATCTGAGTAGAGAAGCTAATATTTGGATTAGGTACCATTACACGCCGTTCAATAAAGTCCCTTCGTTTACCTACACGAGTAAATTAAATGTCCCTTTCTCCGGTTCTTCGATTTTAACTTGTAAAAAGTCCATCGTAGTGTTAATAAGGCCATAAAGAAATAAAAGCTCACTAAATTTTCTATAACTTTGCTCTACACATAGTTACCATACCAGAGATTGCATAGTTTTTATATTAATCCCCGTTTTCTGAGGGTTATTTATACACTAAAGGTTAAAGGAATGAGATTCAATTGCTTTATAGCCATATTGATGCATCAAATCGACGCACTCCGGCCAGATGGACCGATCACTTAAAAAAGGCGGCTGGTAGCGACTGGATGGCAAAAACGGGAGATCGTGCCTTATGGCGTTCCCTGGGGGAGGCCTACGTCCAGCAGTGGACTGCAATAGGCTGAAATAGAATAGAAATCGATGCACTGTTTACAAGTTTAACCGAAAATCTGGAAAAGGGGGCATTAAATTAACCCAGTGCCTTTTATAGTTAGGCGAAGATCTTATATTAGGCTTTATGTTATTTGTGGGTACAGTTTACAGTAGGCCCTTTCTACTGGAAACACCCCACAATTATTAGGCTGTCGGGATATTAATGTCGACAATTTTTTAATCTTACGTGGGATGGGAAGTCATTTGAATTTTGTTTTGATGAGATTACATTGTTGGATACTATTTATTTATACTTCCCCACAAAGCAATGTATATTTAAATTAGTTTTGCTGCATGCTATTACTAACTCTTGTTATAAAAACTTGTTGAAATTGAGTTTTGTTAACTTGATTTGAAAAGTGTGATATATTTATATTATACACATATATGGGGTGAAATTTTACTAGTGACCGATAGCGAAAACTCAGAACCGGCTGGTGATAAGGAACAACTTTCCCCAAGGAACATAGGTCGAAATACGAAAATCAATTTTGGACCTCCCATACAAAATTGCCGATCAGCTGATTTGAGTTACTATGGGAGGTCAAATTTTTTTTTTCGTATATCGTCTTATGTTCCTTAGGGAAAGTTGTTCCTTATCATCAGCCGGTTCTGAGTTTTCGCTATCGGTCACTAGTAAAATTTCACCGTATATAGGTATCTGGAACCACAAGAAGAGCAATAAACATTTTGAATAATGATAACTGTTGATGAGTTAGGTACATGGTATTTGCAGCAACGATTATAAACAGGAATGGCCCAATTAGTGACGTCCAAAGACGAAATGTAAATCCCTTATACTGAGAGGTATTCGAATTACCATCATCACCACAGGTTCTGCGATTTTTGTAGTTTTCGAGTAATTCGATTTGCTTGGTTTTGCGATTCGGATACCTCTCAGTTAATAGGATTTATATTTTGTCTTTGGATGTCACTAATTGGGCCAACATGTAAAATATTTTAAGGTACATACTCATGGAACTTGTTCAGTAAAAGCGAATCCCAGCAAAGCTCATTAATGTGCTCAAATTCATAAAAGTCCATATTTTGGAGTTCTCGGTAAATAGCTCTGACACCACGATTCGTTGAAATGTTTGTGAGTGCCTGAACAAACTAAACCTACAGCAAGTTTTTTGAGGTAGGTTTTTGGCAACATTTAAAATTATCATAATTTTGTAGGGGCGAAATTGCCTAAGAATGTTATTTCGGAATAAATTAATGTCCTGTACCTACATATAGGTACTTATGTAAAGTAAAAAATTAATTTCATGTTTTTATTACCTTGGCATTCAGTTGACTTTCGCTTTCTAACGCAAAATTAGTCACTCATTGCGTTTTTCGTGAATACAATCTCTAATACTTACCTGTGTCTGAAAAAGGTCTTTTGCATATTTCCGAAGTCCATTGATGGTATAGAATTTGAAACTGTCAAAGGCGGGTGGTGCGGCTACTTATCGAATGTTGCGTTTTGGCAAGTGAAGTGTATCTAGATCAGAGCGCTGGTTACATCAGAGTAGGATGAGGTGGTGTATGATAAACCAGTATACAAAACGCGTATATTTGCGGCTCCTGACGTTTCTACTCCGTGCAATAAGTACTTATTCATTATATTTCGCGTTCTTAAATGAAATCGTTGCGCCTTCGTTACTGTCACAATTTTCTTTAAGAGGCTACTATACCGAGCTGAAAGATCGTGAGCTGTCAGTTGATAAAAATATTTCTATCTCATTTATGCATCCCACCCGTCCCGCAGCCGTAAAAGAGACAGTTATAGCTCGCTAGCGGAAAATTTGCGTTCTGGGTTTACCAGGTTCCCCGTTCGAAATCGCTACCAAATTTGTTAATAGTGGCATTATTTTGCTGCCAATAAAATATTCTATGCCCGTATCATTTGTTTTGCTGAAATTATTGTCATATTTAGAAGATACCAAGGCGTAAACTTGGTGATAATTTTAGAGCATTTTGCCACAGCCATATCTTTTTTTAAATGCATTATTATAACCAGAAAAAGAATATGGAGCATAGATCTAGTCCAGAAGAGTTACCGTGCCAAAAATTGAGTCGATCGGTTGCGAATTGGCAGAGGGATACGTTGAAAGCGTTTGTATGAAAAATAATGACTATAGATCCCTCTTAATATTCAAAATTCTATCTGTGTATGAGTACCGGTAATATAAACTCATAGTCATAACTAGTATATAGTACTGGATCAACCGTTTCCCATTTACAGAATAAAACAGTTTTGAGAAATGAATTTATGTAGTCAAAGAAACTGGCTATGAAGCACTTTAATTATTTTCCTATTTCATCCTCACTATAAAAAGTAACACTGGTTTAAAAGAAGGTAGGTGGTTCATCTGTGACCACCTAACCCTAAATAGAAAATAGAGATGTAAAAGCATGACTCAGAACAAAATTGTGGAAGCTTATGTCGGAGGCCAAGACCCACTTTGGGTCCCTGAGCCACAGAAGTAAGTAAGATGTGAAAAGAAGCCAATAAACTAGCTACCAACACCAACGGAAAGCCGCACATGACTTAAGTATAATCAAACCGGAGTGTGGATGGAGTGGTTACTGCTACACCAGTAACATTGTTGGGTTACGTGATGAATTTCGAAACATTCACACATATTTACAGTAAAATGTTGGGGAAGTAACCTACATAGTTCCCTACCTACCTAATACCCTAGAATTATCATAATATTGCTGCTACTGTACAGATACTAGACGTTTAAAAACTTAAGTGAACTTTTGTGGCTGTAGTAGTATTTCAAAAAAATACTTGAAATACAACAGCTATCCGGTTAATTACGCTCTAATGTAGAACTTTATAGGTAAGTACTTAGACTTAGTATACACTACGAAACACTATAAAAATACAGTACTTATTCCTTTTTTCCCTTTTAATATGGTTTTAAATTAGGGAGATAATTTAAATTATTATCTTTTATGATTATTATTGAATTTGTACCACTGCGAAAGCTCATACCTAACCCAAACGTCACTTCTAACATTTTCATTCGGTGTCCAAACCACAGACCAAACCATGATTTACTGCTTTTTATTCATTCTACTCATATTCTTTGATCTTGGATCTACGTACTTTTACTATGTGATTTCCGATGCCTATACCGAAAGGTACGCTAAACAGCCAGTAACTACTCAGCAACGACTACTCAGTCGTTATTAAACCATAACAATAGTTTTTATACTCACTAGCCAACATACACTTCATTATACTATTCGTTTCAAACATTCAATAAATACCTAGTAGGTAATTTATTACTTACCTGCCTATACTTGTTTCTGCATTATGTAGGGTGGGCATTCAAAGCCTGAGCCAAATACAGGTTTGTAATGGCAAAATATTATCATTCTATTTAGAAACGACAGTTTCATAATAAGTATTATAATTCAGTTTTCAGCGAAATTGGTAAGGTATGGGCGACCGGTTACAAGCATTTTCAATTAAACAATGACCTTAGAGTCTTAGACAAGTCTTTACTCGATAAAATGCGTGTTTATATTATTGAGTAAAAACATTTTAATGCACAACAAATGCGCGTAACATGAAAACTTAAAAAATGCAGGTAGGCGGATTTATCGCGGAAGTAAATTTCTACCATTCAACCTTTGGGTGAAAGAAAAATCCGAGGCAAATACCTAGTTTCGTATTCAAAAATTACAATAATCAACTAGACTGCTTCTTTTGAGATTAGCGTCAAGATGGCGGGACCATATCTCAAATATTTAGTTAAAAATATTGTCCGATTTAGTACCTAATTTGTACTATTTTGTACCTCAAATTAAAAAAATTGTACCTCTCAGTATCAAAAGATATTTCTAAAAATCTCTGGTCCCACCATTATATGACGTGAAGATGGCGGGACCAAGGACAATGGTGAATCTGAATAGATATTTAGTTATACGTATATTTAGTACCTTTTTTCTACCTAAAGAAAGCGTTATGTGATTCTGATTATTTCAAAGGAAGTCTGAGAAATAGTCGAAAAATGCTTGTTCCGCCATTATGACAATTTCAAAAATTACAAGAAAATGTACTTATGTTTCAGATTTTCAGACTTTGACCCTAATTTTTACCTATAGGAAATACTATTTTTTTCACAGTTGGTTGTATTAATTTTAAGTTATTTACAAAAAACAAATACTTTTTTTTCAAATATCTTTTGATACTGAGAGGTACATTTATTTTTACTTGAGGTACAAAATAGTACAAATTAAGTACTAAATAGGACAATATTTTAATTTAATATTTGAGATATGGTCCCGCCATCTTGACGCTAATTCTTTTGAGGCAATTTCTTTATTTCAATTGTGCAAATCTGAAAGCAAATTTTACGTAGAGTGGCTCGTAGCGGGCCGATGCCAAGATTTAAATTTAGCGCTGTATTCGCCTATAGAGTGCTTCACTCGATGGCCAAGTCACATGAAAATAGCTACGACAATGTATACAATAACAATACTTTTACGGCAATAAACTGTAAGTAATAATTAAATTAGTTAAGTTACGTTACGTTACCTCACCACTACTATCTGTATAGTAGGTACTATCAACAGCACGTCGAGTTACTCATAGTAGAATGACCTTTTCTGGTTTAAATAAGAGTCGTGCCTCACAAAATATATAAATTATAGCGGATGTAACAAAAAGGGTATAGCAAGCCAAAAGGAGGACAAGGTACTCATGAAACTGAACAACTTCCCCCGTGGAACATTAGACCTCACATGGTAAATCAATCATTTGAGCAGCAATTTTGTATTGGAGGTCCAAATTTTCATCGGGGATAACTGTTCGATTCATGAGTAGGTACTTTGACCTCCTTCCGTCTTGTTATTTTACTCTTTATGTTACTCCCTGTATAATATCGTCAATTGTTAAGAAGATAAGCCGCGGGTAATTGCTGCACAAAACCAGGAAAATAATTTCATTTTTAAATGTTTTCTACTGTTAGCAAGTAAAGTAATAAGTAAAGTAGTAAGTACCTAAAATAATTTAATTTAAGTAAATAAGCAAGTATTTTTTAAATGTTTTCTACAGTTTTCTACTGTTATAGTGGTCTTTTTAGGGTTTCGTAGTCTACTAGAAACCCTTATAGTTTCGTCAAGTCTGTCTGTCTGTCTGTCTGTCTGTGTGTCTGTCTGTCTGTCTGTCTGTCTGTCTGTCTGTCTGTCTGTCTGTCTGTCTGTCTGTCTGTCTGTCTGTCTGTCTGTCTGTCTGTCTGTCTGTCTGTCTGTCTGTCTGTCTGTCTGTATGCCGCGCCCTCATAACTCCGTCAGTTTTAGAGCTATCGACATCAAATTTGGTATGAAGATAGATCGTCTTGACCCAAATTTAGGAATGGTGAGAAAAACATATTTTAATTATTTTTTGGACCCCCTCCCATACAAGTGAAAGAAAGACAAAAAAAAATATTTTCTCCTGTAATATTAAATAGGGTATCTTTGAATAGGTCTTTTAAAACTAAGGTGAGGTTTCTTAAAAACAAAGCCACTAAAATGTTTCTGTCTCGAGATATTTGCCTTTAAAAGGGGCGTTTTTGAGCCACAATTTGTTCCAGCTGTAGGTCCTAAAGTATAAACGCTAAACATTTGAAAAAAATATGAAATATACTTCTCAATCTGAAGTTACAATGAAAACTATAACGGATACTGTACCTCTAAAGATTTCAGAATAAAAAAGTTTTTCTATTTGCGGTTGGTAATCATACAGCTGCAAACAAACCAGCAACAAAATTAACTTTGTAACGCTGATAACCTGATATTTAAACGTTGACTACGAAACCCTATTTGTGGGCGTGTCTGACACGCTCTTGGCCGGTTTTTTTCAAATAATCGAGACCTTAGGCCGTTTCCCTAAGTTGTGACCTTAGAATAATTTAGCTTTCAGTTTTATTGTACGGAAAAATTACTTTGGTATGCATACCGATAATACGCCAAGACTCAACTCTTTTTTAGGCATAAGAACTTGACCATGTTTATGTACGTTTTGGTGCGATTTCATGTCTTTTTGCTTTTTCTTTTAGATCTTTTCCTTTTTATACAGATTTCTACTGTCTATAACCTGATTCGCAATTGACCATTTTCCATTTTTGATATTTCATGCTTTTACCATATTTTAGATTTCTAGGTCTTAGTGAAGTTTCCCTAATTTGTGAAGTAGGTATTACCATAATTTTTATACATAAATATTTCTGTAAGCCAACACTTGATTATTTTAAATTTTTGTAACTTTTCCTTCATTTGCAGTAACCAAAGTAGGCATTACATTTCAAAGTATTACCAACATTTTAATACATAATCATGTCTATGTCCTGCCTGACTCGCACTGGACCATTTTCTATTTTCAGAATTTTCCCTTTACTTTCATGCCAACAACTAGCCTGATGCATCAGCTTTCTACTCTTCTAGATGTAGTCAAACATTTCGATGAGCTGTCAGTGAGTAGTGAGTTAGTCAGTCAGTTAGTCAGTGACTACCTTTTCGATTTTCTCGCATCCATAACTTTTTTCTATTAAAGCTACAATGACGAAACTTTGAATACGAAATAAGTTAAATAATACTTAAATAAGGTCCTGTTGAATTCAGTGCAAATATTTTCGGGGCGTGTTCTACTTGTGAAACTGAACAATTTTCCCCAAGGAACATAGGTCAAAATATTTAAAAACTGTGCTTTCTATACAAAATGTACCTACCAGTTGACCGAGTAAATTTGCATGTATTATCCAAATTTTCTGGCTGTAACACGTTGTATAATGTTACCGTGAAATTACAAACACCGCTAGATTATAATATTATAATTATCTCGTTTTATTACAATCTGTCGAAATATTATAACACATTCATACGTATTACTATTTAACGTATAATTTTTCAGTAGATTACAATATAACGAACTAAAACCGTAAAACTGTGATACGATACGCAGCTCGCGTTGTGATTGGTCAAGTCGACCATCTTGTTGCCAGCGACGCCATGTTTGTTTCACAGCTGATTGCCATTTGTTAGTTTTCAAACGCAAACAAACAGATTTTGTTTTCTTTTTTATAATTTCGTTGAAAATTGCTCATACAAACTTACGAAATAAGAAAATAGTCTCTTAAGCACTGTTTGCTAATGTTCGATACCCATCGAAATGGCGATCAGCTGTCAAATGAACATGGCGGTATGATATACATGAAGTTCAACCAATCAGAACGCGTGTTGTAAATTTTACCGTTTTACTTCATATTAATAAAATATTTTGAAAATTAATACTTACGTTAAATTGTGATCCGTGTGTATGTCTTACAATATTTCGATAGATTGTAACTAAGCGAGAAATATTATAATCTAGCGGTGTTTGTAATTTCACGGTGACATTTTATGTAAGTACTCTAGGGAACATACTTGTTAAAAAACTGTCACAATCACCAAGCTACAACGAACAGGGTTATAGGTAGTTATTCATGTTTCTATCTCCGATATTCCATTGATCTATTAATTGCAGGACACGGAACGACGCGGTAGGTACATATGGGGTGTGTACCGAGAACTTTTCAGCCATAAAATTGAACATTGTTCCCACAAAAACATTCGTTAGGTACAGTGCAGCCGTTTGTATAGGCCATATTTGAAAGCAGTCAAAATCATTTTTAATGCTGTGAGATAAGGTCTGTTTCTCTTTGTAGACACGTGTTTTGGTATGGGTTTGACAGCTGTCAAACATGGCCTACCTATTTGAACGTCCGTACTTTATTGGAAACGGTATGTACATACCTAATCACGTCTATATCCCTTGCGGGATAGGGTTCACGCTCTGAACGACTGTAAAAAAAACAGCCATTCATACCACGTGTGACAAAAGTATAAGAGTCACTCTGAAGGCTCTGTATCACCATAGTGACAGGTTGTCAGGCTGTCACCTAATATTGCAATACACATCAGCGTTCAACTTCCTTAGGCGCTTCTAACGACACCCATGGGAAAGACATGGTATTCTAAGCATACGCAACGGTAAAATTACCTATTTCCTCTACCACACTACAAGATAAAAGTTTAGCAGGCAGACATTATTTCGGAAGTCGAAGTTAAACCGTTTTCCAAATTCCTCCACGATATTTCTTTACCAATTGCACTGGTTTTCGGCCAGATCATGTCTGCATAGTTCTCGATAGGTACATTGACCAATCGCATCCAGTTTACAACTTCTTTCTTCTTTTTCGTGTGGGACACCGAGTCGTTCAACGACCCGATGAACCCTGGTGTCAGAGTTTTTTCAACCGCCTACTGCAAGTAGCAGGCCTCTGACATGGTTGAGTAACGACCGCCATCATAGACAGCAACCGGGACCGACGGCTTAACGTGCCCATCCGAAGCACGGAACCATCTTACTTGCGGACAATCAGGTGGTTCAGCCTGCAATGTCCTTACCAGACTGGGAACAAATTCACAAAGTGATAAATATCAACTTTGTGAGTGAGCCCACCGGGAATTGAACCCGGAACCTTTGCGTGGCAGGCAGGCATACTAACCACTGCGCCACATCGGTTGTCTTGTTGTATTGTTTGATAAAAAAAAACACACTGAAAGAAAATAATATGAGTAGGTAATTTTCTATTTCTATACGATATAAAAAATACTCATTTTCTCTCCTCGTAATTAAATTGTGATAAATAAAAATTAGGTGCATGTCTATGGTAGGCCTTAATGTAATAACATGCATTATTCGGGAAGAGAACAGGGGCATACGTTTGCATGAAAAGGCGAAAACCAGGCATCGGTCGGGCACCTTTTTAATACTACTTACGTCTTACGTATTGACGATACGTAAGATGAAAATGGTAACCTGATTCGTATAAGAAAGGAAACCGAAATGGTATAATTATTGTTTGTATATTTTTCGTATTACATGAAATTTGAACATGTTATCAACAATAATGTTGCCATTTTTGATCCGTTCTTCTATGAACCAGGTAGTATGAGTCCATTTACACTCTGTATTCTAAACTAATTATCTTAGAATGTAGACTCGTTGTTGTATTTATAGATAAGTACTTGCCTTCCTACCTATAGTTTAATTGGCGCGATTACCTTCGACCGGTAATTGTGATACAAAAGGAAGAAAATAGAAAAATTATAAAAAGTAAACATAATGTTTTAATGGACGATCTAAATTTGCAGTGCCGCAACAAACACTGTTGTGTTTAGTGGTGCTAAGAAGCAATTGGTATATCATTTGTAAGATAACCTTAATAAAATAAAATAAAATGGCATCAGTCCATCAATCTTCACGGACATATTTACCTACCTTGCATTGCGATATTTAGTAGCTACTAAATGATTAGTAAAATAGTAGTTGATAATAATTTCCTGGTATTCTAAAATGTCATTTACGACTCGTAAAATTATACCTACCTATCATATTTTGTTTTGTAGGCTTTAACCTTGTACATAAAAGTACAAAGTTGTTGTTTTTCCATGGAGGAAAAAATATATAAGTTTTTTACTAGGTTTGGTTTTAGATTCAGATTTCATAACTTTATCTTAGCTCTAGGAATTAGATCTGCAACAGGAAGACTATAAAGAGGGCAGGGGCTGCCGTTGAGTACTAAGAGCCTGGCCTAAAAATATGAAAGATATACAGGCAGAACAGAAGTGATTCTATAGGAAACATTGTTCAGTGTGATGGGCCGCTTACTTAGGTGTAAATAAACAGATGATGATTACGGTGGTGGAGGGTATCTTTATAATAAAATTAGTCACTGGCTTCTTTTTCGATCAATCAAATGCTTTAGATTCGCTACAGTCCGTGTACCTGTTCGATTTACGTTCCTTGAGAAAAGTTGTTCAGTTTAATGGGCTGATTCGCCGTTAAAAATGTTGCCGCTGATATTTTTACGTTCTTTTCCTATACATCTACCTACATCTGATGATTGAGAAAAAAGTGAGTGATGCACACGACATAAATTTTATGAAAAAGAGGTCGTTGAATTTGTCTAGATTTTGATATGTTTAGTAATAAGATGCATTTCAAAAAAAAATTTAGTAAGATGTATTTCAAATAGGGTTTTATCAGGGTTCGAAAATATCCGATATAAATATCAAAATGTACGACATTTATAATTTTTTTATGTTATTGGATTTAGTCATATCGATCAGTCTGAAAACTTCTTAATTAATTAAATAATACTTATATCATACATTCGTCATCTGCCTGCTCTTACCCCAATTTATTTGGGGCCGGCGCAACATGTCTTCCTGTTCCATTCATCTCTATCAGCCCTCAAATCTTTGTTTACACCTTTTTGATTCATATCATCTTTTACAAAATCCATCCAAACTTTTTTAGGCCTTCCTCTCCTTCTGCGTCCACATAAATATTCATTACTTTTTTGTCACATGATTTTCATACCTCCTCATAACATGCCCTTACCACGATAAACGGCTAGTCACTGGTACAACTTTCAAACTTCCTCTTATGTACTCATTTCTTATTTTATCAATTCTTGTCACACCACACATCCATCTCAACATTCTCATTTCAGGTACATGTAGCCCCAAGCTCCACAGAGAGGACAAGGAAAGGACATAGGGCGTAGGGCATGACGCTTGACGTTTGACATCGCGACGTTTCCATACAAAATGTACGAAAAAGTATTGACAAAGGCACACACAAGCGTCGCCAAAGCGTCGCATCCATGACAGCTAGCGTCAAAAACTAAGAAGAATATTTGACGATCATTTGTCTGTCAACTGTCATTCTTACGTCCTATGCCCTCGTCTTTTTGGTGGAGTTTGCGCCTGAATCGCCTTTCATCCGTCACCTTTGACGACAGATTCTTACACCATGTTGTAAATCTTGCCCTTCAGTAAGGGGTATTAGCACAAATTAGGAAAACGGTGCGCGGGTATTAGGGGGTTTCCCACCATTTTTCCAGTGTGCTCTGTAGGGACAGAGCACACTGGAAAAATGGTGGGAAACCCCCTAATATGAGGGCATGTCCTCTTTCCCTGAATTTAAGCTACATCATACAATGTACCTACCCCAAAATTTATTTTAATCCAACACCAATTAAATCCCAATGTAATGTACGGGCCATAGGTTAGGGACGGCTCTCCAAGTGCTGATGGATGACCATTCATTGCATTGCATGCATTCAGACCACTGAAACTAAACAATTTCCCTGAAGAAGGTGTTTCGGGGAACGTGTGAGAATGATTGCTTTACTGTATCCTCGTGGTCAATTAGGGCTCTAACATGGTGATGACTCTGAAATGGTTATGTAGTACTTTGACATAGTTGAGTAAGCATGACTTAGTTGAGCAGACCTCTAACATTGTTCTTTGGGCCACTGATAGGAATAAGTAGGCAATATCAGGCTGAACCACCTGATAGCATAAATGCAACCTTTGCTGGAGACTAGAGCGGGGCTCGACTGCAGCGGAATTGTCCTCTACAGCGACGGGCGAGAGCTTACGAATCGTCACGGGTGCTCCTGTGTGCGTGCTAAGCGGCGTAGAGGGACTTGAAGCACCGAAAAGTCGTAGCAGATGCGTAGACATCTACGATCGTGTCGCCTTATACGTCGTTGACTTAGATTTTTGTCCATGAAGTTGACGAATTCGTCGTTGAACTAGATTTTTATTAGACCAATAATCCTGAAGAAATCTAATGCATTTTGCGATGTTTTGTAGTTTCGCGATGAGCCTAAGAAATTCGCAATATATCGGATTTAGCCGTTGACCTGCGACATATTATGTATGTACATAAGGTAATATTTACCTAATACCTATGCAGGAAGAAAGTTACTGAGTGAATTACACCAAACTAATTTGGTTATTTCTCATTATGCGTTGATTTATTAGTGGCAATAAGCAAGTTATTTTTAGTCAATTTATCCATAAAATTTCATTACTCTTTTCCAAAAAAATATCGTTTCATATTATCTGATACTTTTCAAGTGATATGCGTACCTATAGTGTGTTACCGGTAAGCAGGCATATAGCTAAAAACAAACTAGTGATTCTAGCTATCTCAATGACATCTTATAATAAGGGGCCATCTGCGAAATCACACTTTATATGATTAAACTTAAGTACAAATATTTTCAGGACGTGCAAAAAAAACATCACACAGATGTATTTCAAAAATAATTCCTGTATTTTTTCCAAAAATATTGACGTGAAAACCATAAGCCGGCCGGCACACTTTTTGTACCTATTGTAAAGTTCGGGATGAATTAAGAACCTCATCCGTTTTTATTTTTCGTCAGTTAAAAATGTTTGATAAACATATTGCAAAAGTAAAAAAAAGGAGTGTTAATTGTAAAAAAAGAAAACGGTTTATTTGTAAATGTGATGCCCGCTTCGAATAGCATCACCCCAATTCTACTAGTGGGTGTTGTAAAAAGCGACTAAGGGAATGGGCAGCAGCGTTCCCTGAATGAATTAAAATCAATTAAACATCTTTCACTGCGCTAGCCAATCCGCCTGCCAAGCGTGGTGAGTATGGCAATACCCCCCAATACGGGGGAGCTCCATGTCCAGCAGTGGACTGTTGTGGCTGTAAAGGATTTGAAACAGACGAATTGCGACGTTTGTATGGTAAGTCGTCCACATAAAAGTCGTTATCTCTTAACATAAAAAGTGATTGCCATTTTTTTTCAAATATGTAACGTATCAAGAAATTAGTAAAATTCACCGAGATTTTTTGCCTACATTATCTACGGTGTTTTTTAACCATTTAGATCTTCGGTCCCTGATTCCTGTATCTGGTTTTCGAGATAACGGCTATTTCATACAAAGAGCATTAATTCACCTATTTTAATATTAATTGTTTTTTATGGTGTCAAAAGAAGCGACTGAGGGTCGTTTATGTGTTTTGCAATTTTAGGCGACATGCTGACAACCTGTCGCTATGGAGATTTACAAATTCAGTCTTCTTAATGACTCAAATTTTTGTCAGACATACCTACCTATGTCTGTAGGTAACTATTTCTGATAATTCTTGGATTCATTCAGGATGATAGGCTACTCGAAGGTTTTATTGATGTCAATTATGACATTGAATAACAAAGTAGCACTTAATTATCTTTTTTTTTATTTGATAGTGTTTTCGAAACATCTGTTCTCATAGATATCTCAAAAATGTAGACTTCTTAGTCTGTACTAAATATAGGTATATATATAGTGTAAATCGTTCAGGATAAACCAATCAATAATCCATTAAAATACTGCATCCGTCCTGCGACACGCCCTGCAAAAAATTATCTACCACTGCAAAAAAGATTTTGCAACAAACAATGCAATGAAAAAATACGCAAATATACAATAGGTAAAAAAAACTACCACGAACAGCACAAAATTCGCCAAAAGCAAGCAGTAGCGTAGACACTACCTACCTACTCAGCAATGTTCTATGATCGGGAAAAGAAGCCTTTCTGTAACTTTTCACACTGAATAAAGTAGAGCCATAAGAAGACGCTGCAGCATAATGATATATGCACTTATGTATTTCAGTGCAAAAAACTAATATTTAAACTTCGCTTAATAAGAAAATTATAAACATTATCAATTTCTAGCAGTACATCCGCAGAGCAAAATATCACGCAAATATTGTGGGCGGCAATGATGGCGGTCGCATTAATTTATTCAAACTAGAAACCTAGAGTATGTAGGTACCTACCTAGGTACTTTGAGAATAAATAAATAAACATGACGCGTAAATGTGCACAACACACAGTAAGTACCTACTTTTAACAAGACACATAGCGGGGTGCGTAAGAGCACAGTTGATCATTGTGATGTTGTGACCCTCTGCCGCCAGGACTATCAGCGAACATGACAAATTAGATATAAATCATAGGTGCTAACAGTGAGAAAGATATGATGGACACTATCGCTTTAAATAAATCTGCAACAATTTGTTCGTAGAGCCAAATTAACGCATACCTATGTAGGTATGAGTATCTACTACCTAATAATTAGTATAAGTACTTTAACTGAAGTGCCTTATTATTCTATCAACCAGAAAATAAGTCATTTACTGCTATACGCGAAGATGAAAACAATCAGAATTGGATACACTTTACGCTATTAGGTACTAGTACTCACTTACTCGATTGATGTGAAAATTAGTATCGGAAAATGCAATCGATAGCACTTAATAAATTGGAAGAGAACGTGGCGAAACTCACCCCCTAGGGACCACGGCAGGATTGTAGTTTCGATATGCAGGTGCCGGTGGAGGCGGTGGCGCCGGGGCCGGCGGCTGCAGCGGCTGCAGCGGCGGCGGGGGCTGCGGCCCGACCATGCTGTACGCCGCGTGCTGCTGCGCGTGCGGCGGGTAATATTCCGATAGCTGTGGCGGCTTTTTCTCTTGGTTCTCATCGTAGTAATGCGAATAAGGGTCGTAGGACCCGTCTGGCGCCCACTCGCGATCCATCATCCACCAATCACCCATAGTGCGCCCGACGCCGAGGACGGAGGACGACTGCGCTTCAGCGAGCGTCGAGCGTGCGTGCATCAGCGGACGCCACGAGCGCGCACTGGCTCGCCCCGCCCGGCCCGCCGGCCGCCGCCACCGGCCCGCCCGCGCCTCACGCTATGCAACGCATATAAACAAACTGCAAATCCTTTATTTGACCGCTTCGCAATGTTCGCAGTTTGCACTAGTAGCAGCCTACTGATAAAGGACAGTATGTCATGTTATATTATATTATATCGCTACGCTAGGTAGAGCCGTCTTCACCTCGTGCCGGGTATGGGAGCACCCGCGCGACCCGCCCTGCTTGGCCTTCAATGCAATGTAACGCATTTGGCAGCTAAACGATATTAAAACTGTTAAGTGCATGTTCCAAAGGAAAAAAATATTAAGTATATTTTCTGCGGGCAATAAAAAACTTTGACACTTGACGACAAAATGCGCGAGAAGAGAAGCACAAGTCTAGCCACCAGACTGATAGCCCAGCTGATAACCCACAGATGGGTATTTTCCATTTCAATTGTGTGTCTGTCTGCATCTGCAAAGATTTGTTAGATACCTATGTTACTAGGTACAATGTTGGATAGGTGATTTAATTTGTAAGTATTAGGTAAGTTATAACAACATGCGCTTCGATGTTGTATATTGAAGCGTCTGCGTGATCCTGGTCACGGCACTCACGGCATGGCGGGTGCGTCCGGTACCTACTCAGTGGAGTCGGCTTTCGCTTGTCTTGAAGCAAATATCTCAGCGACGAGCGTTACTTGAGCTCCACATAGGTACCCTTACGTGACTCACGTTAAGGTGGCAGTTACAGCCATCGCCCAGCCGCCATATTCCAATGGTCTGAACGTTCGCCTCAGGATCAGGACATTTTTGAATTCCATGCCGGGCAGACGCCATACCACTATTCGTAGTACCTACTTGTTAAGTAAAAATCTGACACAAAGTTCCACCGCGTCGTTTGTCGTACCGGTATATCAGTCTAAATATGAAAAGAAAATTTGGACCTCCTCCTGTACTAAATCGATCAGCTGATGCTCGATTTCGTATGGGAGGTCCCAATTTATTTTTTACATTTTATGGGAAAGTCATTCAGTTTCATGAGTACCTTGACCTCTTTTCGGCTTGCATACCCTTTTATGTACCCTTTTTGTTACTCTCGGTATATCTACCCTACAAGGCAGGAGAGAAAAAGAAGTGAGGGAAATTCTGCCGGCCACAGCAACGGCCACAGAATATTTTGTTCCATACTTAGCATATGTAAACTAAGTCATTGCCTGACATCACGCATGACGATTGACGATCTTCTTCTTTTTGTGTGTGGCACTTGTGTGGCACTGAGTCTTCGAACTACCCGATGAACCCTAGTGTCAGAGGTTTCAACCGATTACTAAAAGTAGCAAGCCAAAGAGTTTCATTGTATGCAATGTAGTTGCAGTTGTAGAGAGTTATACTTAACAGTGCTGGTATTTGTATATTAAAGAAAATTAAATTCGCTTGGAAACGAGAATCAATACATATTGTTGAAGATTTAGAAGTAATGGCCGAGACGCCGCCACCGGTTGCTCAAGTGGTAGAGCAGTTTTACCAAATAATATATGATATTCAGAGTATCCTACTCACAAAACTGACCATCATATCTTAATAAATTGAAAAATTCATCAGCGACCGGCATGATTTGAAACCCGGGCCGTGGGGAACCGTCCCACTGCTCTGCCAACTGAGCTACGGGCTCCTGGCTGACTATGATGAATGTATAAAACTGGCCAAGAGCGTGTCAGACACGCCCACAAATAGGGTTTAGTAGTCAACGTTTAAATATCAGGTTTTTCAGCATTACAAACTTAATTTTGTTGCTGGTTTGTTAGCAGCAGTATGATGACCAACCGCAAATAGAAAAACTCAATTTTTTCTGAAACCTTTAAGGGTACAATATCCGTTATAGTTTTCATTTCAGATTGTAAGTTATATTCCATATTTATTTCAAATTTTTAGCGTTTATACTTTAGAAGTTACAGCTGGAACAAATTATGGGTCAAAAACGCCCTTTTTAAAAGCAAATATCTCGTGACAGAAACATTTCAGTGACTTTGTTTTAAAGAAACCTCACCTTAGTTTGAAAAGACCTATTCAACGATACCCTACTCAATATTACAGAAGAAAAAAATTTTTTTGCCCCCCTTTCACGGCATACAGACAGACAGACAGACAGACAGACAGAGAGACAGACAGACTTGACGAATCTATAAGGGTATCTAGTAGACTACGAAACCCTAAAAATACTACTACTCGTATTTTCGACGTAGCTCAGAACTGGGGTTCAGTCCCGGCGGTCGCTGACGACTTTTTAAATTTTCTTATTTCAATTTATGAGAGCACTGTGAGTGCATTAATAATCCCAATACATATCTCGATAACTTTTTCGTAAATTAAATATAAAAATATATTGTTTTGTCCCTATAAATGTTACAGTTGTACAGGCTTTTTGTAACATTTTCTTACCTATGGGCTTTTCTTTCATATGGGCTTTTCTTTCATATTTCGAAAAAAGTTAATAAGTAAAGTTACCCAGAAAACATATGTACATTAATTAAATTTAACAATATAGGTAGGTTTAACACGTTTATCAACTTTGTTGCAATATAGAATTTTTATTTTACTTGTTTGTTTAAACAATAAAGTAGCGAAAACATTGGCTTCATGCGCTACGTGCAAAGTGCAGCTTGCCGTAGATTTCCGCGTAATCAAGTGGATCAGGCCGCGCGGGTGGAAATCACGCTCCCAACAAATCAATTTTATGTTCTTTTCTTTCGCCGTTCCCTTGATCATGTCGGTTCGTTGCTTCAAACGTGCACCGATACAATACTCGGTAAAAATGCACCTGATTGCCAATTACAGGTGCTGTGGTTTTTTATTTTATTTTTTGTAATGAAGCCTGAAAGCCGTGTTATTTATTCCGTCTATTTAAATGTTACGTAGCTCGTATATTTATTTGTAAGGCTATGTAAAATATGAATAGCATTTTAGCTGCACTGGACTCAACAACATTTTGTTGTGTAGGTACAATGAAACAGAATTGTGAAATTCTGATGCACTTTTTGGGGAAAAGTGGTACCTAAACGTGGTTTGAATGCCTACCTAAATTATATGTGATAAGTAAAAGGCTTCATAGTGAAAGTTATGTTCTGCATGGGGGTAAATCTGCTGGCACATACGTAGATAAAATCAGCACCAGCGGTCGCTCTTTGTGGCACATAAGACTTCGAGGATTTGTAGTAGGTACCTACTTGATAAGCATGATAGACTACATGATCTGGAAATAGTTCCATAGTCTTCCTGTGTAATGAAATAAACTGCTTCCGCTGGTACAACATAGGAATCGGGGATCTTGTTGCGAAACTTATAGAGCCCCCTAAATAACAAGAAAATGTATTAAAAGCGGCCAAGAGCGTGTCAGACACGCTCACAAATAGGGTTTCGTAGTCAACGTTTAAATATCAGGTCTTTCGACGTTACAAAGTTAATTTTGTTGCTGGTTTGTTTGCAGCTGTATGGTGACCAACCGCAAATTGAAAAACTTTAATATTTTCTTAATCTTTATTGGTACAGTATTCGTTATAGTTTTCATGGTAACTTTATAATAAAAACTATATGCCATATTTTTTTCAAATTTTTAGCGTGCATATTTTAGAAGTTACAGCTGGAACTAATTATGGCTAAAAAACGCCCCTTTTAAAAGCAAATATCTCGAGACAGAAACATTTTAGAGACTTTGTTTCAAAGAAACCTTCCCTTAGTTTTTAAAGACCTATTCAACGATACCCTACTATATTACAGGAGAAAAAATTTTTTTTTGCCCCCCTTTCACATGTATGGGAAGGGGGTTCAAAAAACAATTAAAATATTTTTTTCTCAACATTTCTACGTTTTGGTCAACACGATTTATCTTCATACCAAATTTGATGTTGATAGCTCTAACACTGACGGAGTTATGAGGGCGCGGCATACAGACAGACAGACAGACAGACAGACATGAAACTATAAGGGTTTCTAGTAGACTACGAAACCCTAAAAAACCGTGCCGTGTGATGCAAGCTTAGAACGTCATCATCCCATCCATATCTTTCTCGTGGGTATCGTTAGAGGCGACTAAGGGATAAATTCATCCAAGGGTTCAATCCCTTGATGAATTTCGCAATCGCATTGCAACATCTTGCATTGCGCTCACGAACTCGCCTGTCAAGCGTGGCGAGTATGGAAAATACCCCCCTACTAGGTGGAGGACCATGTTCAGCAGTGGACTTTATTGTGGCTGTGATAGTAGTAGTAGTAATACAAAACTACAAAAAAATCACAGAACATACATGGGGTGATTCGGATACCCCTAAGTATTAAGGGAGTTTTGTATAAAGATGTCACGTCTTTGGCCACCTGTATAGGAACAATAGGTCTCTACCTATCTATTGCTTTCCTTTCAAAGATTGCACCGACTTTTAGAACTGAACAATTTTCTCTAAGGCCCATAGGTTGGAAAATTGCGATACGACAAAAGTCGAGAAGCAATCTCACGTAAACAAGTCTGTATGTCGATCTGCAGCCCCTTGTACCAGATATTTCTATTGTGAATTTTTTATCGAATTCATTTGAAAGTGATTTTAATTTGAAGAGGCATTGAGTGGCTGAGATACTTCAGATTAAAGTAATAGTTCGAATGAGTATCTATCTATTATTGCTAATTTCTTGTGATATGAAAATGTTTTGTTTAAAATAGTATACGGGATGTAAGGGACGGTGTACCTATCGAAAACTTACTTAGACCATAATGCTGAAAACTTTCCCTTTAGTCCTTTTTTCAGGAAGCGTTTTTTCCATGGTTAATGCAGTCAGCTGATCGTGATTTTGTATGGGAAATCGATTTCTTTCCTTGTTTTCTGACAGGTTATGTTCCTAGAGGACAATTGTTCAGATTCATGGTTGACATCAGTGGTTTGAGACCTGTCCCTTATACATTGTATTTCAACAATATGCACTATTTAATGTAGGTATTCGTTAGACCCCCAATAAAAACATCCTTTATCGTCTACTTTTAACTTTCGATGTGAGTGGAACTTGAAGATAAAAAATATGTGTCATTGTCAAGGCTGTAATACCTATTATGCAATAGATAGATGTAGGTATAATACCTATAATATCTACCTATTGTGCCATTCTACTAACAATAATTATTCAACAGTCTATCTATAAACGATATTTCCTTCCACGGAAAATCACGTGTCAAAGAGAAAATAATTGGGAAAGAAAGGCAGTAGAAAAGAATAATAAAAATATTAATTCGTCGTGCGCCTTAATCCTAAACTGTATGAGAAGATGCTGTGCATACTTTAGCATTTCATTTCTATGAGAGAGGCCCTTTCTTTATGGAATCTTGTCAGGAGTTTGCCTTAAAAACTTGACTAATGAAATGATAATTTTCAGCATGCAAGAAGCTGTTCATTGGGTGCCATTTACGACAATATTACAATCTACTTTTTTCTTTCTAATACTGAATTTACTAACCAACGCAATAACTAAAGTAAAATAAATGATAATTTGTTTTAAAAAGTTTACTGCACTGAAAAACACATTTCTTGTATTTTAATACGATGACAAGATCCCTGTCGTAGATCAACTTAACAAATTGTGAGAAGCACCTCATGTAGAGCCAAGTGATTGTTGTTTTTAATATTTCCGAGTGAGGGTTGATATTTTTGGAACCTAATAAGACCGAGCAAGCATTCCCATAGAGTAGTAGGTAGTTGACGATAATACTTATTTACTTTCAGTTTACGTATAAAGAAGAAGATAGGTAGGTATTAGATTATTTTTAATAGAAATCTTCCATCAGACGTTAGCATAGTGCACAGAGGTGTAGTGATTATTTTATCTTTATTAAAGGTGACTGTGTTTATATAACTAATATGTATCTAACTTGTTGCATTAAATAAACGAGCACGATTTATGTGTTTATCCACATTTGATACCTACCATCTTGTTATCGAAATCGCTTCAGTAGGTACGCAAATAGGCCACTCAGATAATACATTCAATTAATGCTAAGAACTCGGTGCATAAATATTGTTTACAATGTGTATGTATATTTGAAACTCGATCAAAGCAAATACTAACAAGTACACTTTGAATTATAAAGCAGTAAAAGAAATAACTTTAAAACCCGTGAACCGATGAAAATTGAGGCCATTCTATTTCTTGCCTATTTTCACCACTAAAATAATGTCTTCTTCCTTGAGTTAGACTCTTGCCAGTGGAATAATTTCTATCCACGTGCCACGAAGAAAAAAAATAGTAGTTCCACGGGTGGACGCCAACCAAATACACAACTATTCGAAAAGCAACAGCGCCAAGTTGCAGGGTTCCTTTCGTGGCGCGGGCTTTATGATGAAAACTGATATCTTTTTGTTTTACTTTGTATGTTGCATTTAGGTAGGTACATAATTTTTCCACACGGTGTATTTTCATTATAATTATTATTAGGCTGCCTAAATGCGCAGCTGTGTACCAGAAACTTACGTTGGAAGTAAGTAGGTTTTTTCATTCTATTTTATTTATGTTTTTTGTGATTAGTAAGTTGTTCAACTGCTCATATCATATCAGACTCACCGTTTTTTAACATCCTTTAAATCGAAAGTAAAACGTGAGCAAGTAGGTCTAAGATTAAGGATTTACTTTCATTAAGGGGGGATGAGTACCTACCTACTGAATTCTGAATTACTGAAGTGTTGATATTTTTATAAGCACATACTATCATGGCAGGGTAGGTATCTAGCAACATAGTCTTAGCATTAGGTATGAGTGCGCCGTCACTTGCCAAAACCTAAAACAGTCAAATACGCGATTCGTCAAATTTGAGACTCGTCAATTCCAGTAGACAGTAACCAAAACCTAAACTAGTCAAATACGTGATTCGTCAAAACCTAAAACTGTAAACTGGTTCAAAGTAAAAACTCTTTTACATTGAAAAGTATTTAAGCTAGACTGTCAAATTCTTTGATGATGTTGTAAATCAAAGATAGTAGTATAGGGTAGGTAGATGGAGCTTTTTAAAGTTGAACTTTTTAGATATATGAATCCTTTTTACACAGATGTATTACGTCATAAGAAAAAAAGAAGCAGCTATAGCTACTTTGACAGCTTCAAATACTCCAGTGTCGCCACTTTGTCTATATATACACATTTATTTATGTATATAGCACTAGTGTTGTGCAATGTGCAATATCGATAACTTTTCGCGGGAAATTCAAATGAAAATTATTCTGTACCTAATCAAACTGCCCGAATAAAGCATCTATTGAAGCAGTGAAACATAGCGCAGACCGGATGCAGCATGCGTGCGTGCGTGCACGCCTGGCACCAGTTGTAATGTATGGAAGTGTATGACACAAATACCAACCAGATGCGTGGCATTTGCGGTTTGGTGCAAGATGCTTGCTGAATGGTGTAGTATGCTTGCGAGATGGTGCGGGATAGTACGGGATAGAATAGGGGCTTGCGGTAAGATGCGGGATGTTTGCAAGACTGTACGGGGTTTTTGCGACATGATAAGGAAAAGTAAAAAAGCTGCAACTACACACTTACAAAGTTTAATTACTCACCATTGATTTACAAATGTTCAATTTGTTTGTGTTTTTAAAACAATGTTTTATTTACAAAATTGTACAGAATACAGACTATTTACAGCTATACGCAAAAGCAGAAATTTTTACAACTTTATGTAATCTACAAAAATGTACAGAATGTACAATTATTTACTACAACTATTATAACAGCCTTTTTCGTTGTTTCGCTTGTTTCGCTCTTCTTATATTATTTATCCACTTCAACAACTATAACAGCCTTTTTCATTGTTTTGCTTGTTTCGCTCTTCTTATATTATTTATCCACTTTTTTTTTAGTTCGGGATCAACTGGGAATCTGGAATGATTATTTATTTTATTAAATTGATATATTATTCAAAATTACCATACGAATTTATCCCATTTGGGTCCTATTAATAGCAATACTGCACTTATGCAGTACGAAATGTAAATATTTTATCGATATCGATTGGACGCACTTTTGCAGAATTTATGAGTAGGTAACATGTCAAATACCGGCGCTGGGAATTAGTAAATAATTTTTGTATTAAATAATCTAAATTATTCACCTAATAAGAACCTGCGACGTAAATGTATTGTTCCAATGACTTCAAAGGATGCATTTAAGTAAGGATTAGTATATTCATCGCGGAGTATTTGGAGTAGAAAACTTACCGCTGAAATGACTTTTTTCCGTTTTCATCATTTGGTTCAGTTGCGTGGCTCTTGCAGCCAGGAACCACACACGACATGTTTAAAAACAGTTGCGTCCATTCACTTTAGAAAAAATCCCAAGATTTATAATTATTTTTCACCAGAAAATAATAAAAATAAAAATCCAATGTTTGTAATCATCTGGTTACACTCAGTTTGACCTTGATCCGGCTGGTGGCGCGCGACGTTTCAAGTCAGTCACTGACGTCATAGTCGTCACTTTTTTTCTCACGAAAAAGGTTCGTAAGGCGTGAAAGAAATGAAGATAGGTTTATGAGTTCAACTTAAAAAGCGGTATCCACCTACCTATACTAAATCCTTGTTGTAAATCTTGATGAAACCGGCACATAGTATGACAGCTGTCAAGCTAAAAACTCGTGTATCGTGTATCTCTGAAATTATGCGTGCTAGACTATCAGTGTTTGAGAGAAAGTCATAGGCCTTAATGAGATCTACATATCAGGTGACAGCTGTCAAACAAAAACCTCGTTTATCTTAGAAACTACGCATGATAGACTATCAGTTTGTTTGAGAAAGTTGTGGTCCTTCATGAGGCCTACATTTATGATGACAGCTGTCAAACTAAAAACTCGCATATCTCTGAAACTAAAAATCTTAGACAATATGTTTCTTTGAGAAAGTGGTAGGCCTTGACGAGATCTATCAAACGACAGCTGTCAAACTAAAAACACGTACAACTTGGAAAGTTGACAGCTGTCATCATAAATTTAGGTCTCATCAAGGTCCACAACTTTCTTAACAAAACGGATACCTAGTGTAGCATGCAAACTTTCCAAAATATACGTGTTTTTAGTTTGACAGCTGTCGTTTGATAGATCTCGTCAAGGCCTACCACTTTCTCAAAGAAACATATTGTCTAAGATTTTTAGTTTCAGAGATATGCGAGTTTTTAGTTTGACAGCTGTCATCATAAATGTAGGCCTCATGAAGGACCACAACTTTCTCAAACAAACTGATAGTCTATCATGCGTAGTTTCTAAGATAAACGAGGTTTTTGTTTGACAGCTGTCACCTGATATGTAGATCTCATTAAGGCCTATGACTTTCTCTCAAACACTGATAGTCTAGCACGCATAATTTCAGAGATACACGATACACGAGTTTTTAGCTTGACAGCTGTCATACTATGTGCCGGTTTCATCAAGATTTACAACATCATCAAAGAATTTGACAGTCTAGCTTAAATACTTTTCAATGTAAAAGAGTTTTTACTTTGAACCAGTTTACAGTTTTAGGTTTTGACGAATCACGTATTTGACTAGTTTAGGTTTTGGTTACTGTCTACTGGAATTGACGAGTCTCAAATTTGACGAATCGCGTATTTGACTGTTTTAGGTTTTGGCAAGTGACGGCGCACGTATATCCCTTCCCGTCGTGTTGTGTTTGTGTTATATTTATAACATCTGCGAGCTTGTTAGTAGCAAAGTGCATTGATAATGAAATGGCAATTGCATTTAGAAATGTCAAGAGGCTAGAAATGGGTGTCAGATTTAATTTCTAGAATGATAATATCTATCTTCACTTGGAGGAAAGATTAATTTGTTTACTTGTACCCTTTCACTTCACCTATCTTTTAAATCTTCTTCGATACATTTTGTAACTATTGCGTATTATGAAAAATACTTCAATTATTGGTGTTTTCAATATGAAATCTGGTGGCAAAAAAATATTTACTGCTAAGGTTTATTATGTATTTTTTCTTCGAGTGGGACACCAAGTCGTCCAACATATTATGACAGATGGGCAGACAGCGAAGTCCCAAATAGGTAGGTTCCATTTTCACTCTTTGGGTGGGTAAAGATTATTCGCCTTAAGGGGGATCGTTACGTCATACAAACTAAAATCTGAACTTCAACCGAGTTACACATGAGCTAAACAACAATTTTATCAAAAAATCTTTATGTGAGATGAGGAAGGCACACGTAAATATGTCGCAAAACTGCTTAACGTAAAAAAATATCAAATATTTTCTCCACAAAAAAATTAAACGTGTTTATTGCAGCAGTAGCTCCATCTATGTTCATTAAGTGGCGACACGGTTTTTACAGAGAAATCTGATGGTTAAAAAATTATTTGTTTTATTTTGCGAAAATGTTATAAAAGCACGGGACTTCCCATCAAGTTTTTTAATCATAATTTTGTCTCATTTAAAGACGTAACTCCATTTAAATTTTGTATGGAAAACGATCCACCTTAAAAAGCAATAAAACAAAATAGTGGATTAATTATGTTTGTATGAAAAAGAAGAATCTGTAGGTATGTTAGATATCCCTCCACCAGTGCAGAACTCTGTGAGATCCAAAACCCCTATTTATCTTTTTGACTGTTTACGTTACGGAATACTTATTACATAAGATTTATTTATCCAAAATATGTTGATTTGTAATAAACTTCTTTTGTGGTGAGATGAGTCTTGGACTCTTGGTATTTACTTTTGAGTGTATTGGCAGGGCAAAAAATACCTTTCTAAAATGAACTACCAAGGGGTCACTTGAATTGTACTTAGAGCTACGCTCCCAGTTAAGAAACAATTTAATTTCATTTTCTTTTAACGATTAATACATTAATACCCTTGAGTTATTTGTAAAACCAATATCTGGTCACATAAAGGTAGGCGACTTAGCTCTATCTTTACACCGGGAGTAACGGAAATGGTATAACATGCCGAAAGGAGGTCAAGATACTCATGAAACTGAACAATTTTCCCCACGGAATATGGGTCGAAATATGAAATTAGCTGATCGACGATTTTGTATGGGTGGTCCAAATATGTTTTTCATACCTCGATGTTCCATGGGGAAAGTTGTTCAGTTTCATGAGTACTGTTAAAAATAATAGACCTTCTCTTCGTGAGCTTTGGTTTGCGACTGTCTCTTGATAAAGTCAGAATAGTCAGGTCAAGTCATTGTCAATACGTCATGTCTGTCTGTCAGTCCGCTGACCAGCCAGGATCCCCTAACCGGCCAGCGTCCATGTCCAAAAAGGTCGTAACATCCCCACCTCCAGTATTGGTCATGTCTGTCTGTCAGACCGCTTTTTTTTTTTTTTCGTGTGGGACACCGAGTCGTTCAACGACCCGATGAACCCTGGTGTCAGAGTTTTTCAACCGCCTACTACAAGTAGCAGGCCTCTGACATGGCTGTGTAACGACCGCCATCATAGACAGCAACCGGGACCGACGGCTTAACGTGCCCATCCGAAGCACGGAACCATCTTACTTGCGGACAATCAGGTGGTTCAGCCTGCAATGTCCTAACCAGACTGGGAACAAATTCACAAAGTGATAAATATCAACTTTGTGAGTGACCCCACCGGGAATTGAACCCGGAACCTTTGCGTGGCAGGCAGGCATGCTAACCACTGCGCCACATCGGTTGTCACTGCGCCACATCGGTTGTCACTGCGCCACATCGGTTGTCCCCTAACCGGCCAGCGTCCATGTCCAAAAAGGTCGTAACAAGTACCTTGACCTCCTTTCGGCTTGTTATACTCTTTCAGTTACTCCCTGTATACTCCTATTTAATGAATAACGAAAAACAACAACTATGGCTATACCAGATAGATAGAGCCGATATTATTATAGAAAAGGTTAGGTATTTAAGTTGAAGTAGAATTTGGTTATCAATTTTATTCCACAGTAAGCCGAAAGTTGTTTTCCATGCAGTGCAGTGTTGGGTTACTCTCGCCCGGTATAATATCGCTAAGCAGTACATACTCGTATTATACGCAGAGCAAGGATTTTTTCAGAAAGAGATGTTTACGAAATATCGGAATGATGCTATGAAAAGTTTATCAATAACTTGGTGCACGTTACAACACCTATAAACATACATAGTAATTGATAATTCTGTGTTGAATATAGAAAATCACTGGGACTAACACCTACCTATATGAGCAGTTTTTTGCTTTTTGGTTGTTCTATATGTTTTTTGTCTTGAACATTTTCATGGGCGTCTTGAAAGTCGAACCAAAAGGTACATTTTATTATTATTTTAGGTAGCCTAGCACTTTTATACGATACGCATGTAACGCCTTCTTAAAAGATCTTGACTAAATATAATTTAATTTACCTACTTGTCACTATGGCACAAAGTTACAATATGCTGTGTGGCTAGCCTGGCCGCCCCCTAGGTAGCTATAGTTAGTATTCTTTGCCCTAGGCTAGGCAATGCCGTTACCAATTATTATTCTTTTTCTCCTGCCCTAGCCACGTTCATACCAAGAACACAAAATTATGCCATTCAATTTTCTTTTTTTTTTACAATGACTTTACCATTAATGTTTACTGACTATCTATAAGCGGTACTTTTGTAATCCTCTAAAGTCTAATGAATAAAGATATTTGATTTGATTTGATCTGGCTGTGCTCGTGTCGAGTTTTTCGCGGTAGTAATTTAGGTTAACGTTGGGTTCTCTCTGAAAAAAATTCTGCCTCTAAATTCTTGCTCGGATTCTAGCGAAAACAAGCATATTTATACAATGGTCAGTTTCAATCAATATGGCGCGGGTCGGGTTGCTGGTTTTTAGTAAACTGCGCAAAATCTAGTCTAGGCTTGGGGGCCTTGGCTGCTTTATTCGACTTTCTGTTTAGTAAGCACAATGTGATAGTACAATTCTAAATAACTAGAAATACATAGAGTTTGAAGGTATCTGCTTACTGTGGGCCATTGATGGTCCGAAAACCGAGAACAGATTTATCCAAATCTCCAAATGTGATGACTATCTATTGGGATGGGTAATTGGGTACTAAATATGTAAATTACAATGTAATGTAAAGTTACATGCCACGTGGTTAGCCTAACCAGCTTTGAGGCAGTATTTTTATTATTATATTTTTATCTCGTCCCAGCCGCGATTATACTTTCTATTTAGAATAGATAAAAAAGAAACAGAAAAACAATTTTATTTATTTGCAGTGATTAATCCATTTCTGTACATAATGAAATGACTATCATTATGTGGTATTTGTATCCTGTTTGTTTGGATGTTTCAGAAGTTATTTTGTATTTGTATTTGCTACACCTAGTCCTTTGTCTATGTCAGATGTGGTAGGAATGGCAATTTTTACAGCTGTTTACGCTCTGCCTACGCCGCAAGGGATATAGGCGTGATAAAAGTATGTAAGTGATATATGTATGCTCGTGTGGGACACTATGGGGATGGCAATATCTACGCTGTCATTTTTATATCATATCACAATTTTATTGAAATTAATGACAGCCGATGTGGCCCAGTGGTTAGTACATCGGGTTAGGATGACTGCCTGCCACGCAGAAGCTTCCGGGTTCAATTCCCGGTGGGGTCACTCACAAAGTTGACATTTATCTTTTGTGATTTATCAATTATCATTTTAGATGACAGATGTGAATTTGTTCCCAGTCTGGTTGGGACATTGCAGGCTGAACCACCTGATTGTCCGAAAAGCAAACCATCTTGCTTTTCGGATGGGCACGTTAAGCCGTCGGTCCCGGTTGCTGTCTATGATGGCGGTCGTTCGTTACACAACCATGTCTGTCAGAGGCCTGCTACTCGCAGTAGATTGTTGAAAAACTCTGACACCAGGATTCAACGGGTCATTGTACGACTCGGTGTCCCACACGAAGAGAGATATTGAAATTAATTAAAATAGCTACATCGGTGATTACTTTGCTCTCGCTTTGTAGATATAAGTAGGTAGGAAACCAATTAACTGAGAAAAAATGTTTGAAATTATTGCATCATACATAAATGAAATTCAATAGCAGGTGCATGACTGACTATGTAACCTATATAAATAATATGAATAACGCAGTTTCTAGATTATAGATAAGTAAAATAGACATATTTTATTGTTGAAATACACAAACACAGGCACACCTGAAGAAACAAGATCATCCGCTTGACAACATACAGTAAGTACGTACAGGCACAGAATATATAATAGCACTAGTACAGGTAGGTACGTACAGTCAAGATCAGCTCTGGCTTAGGGCTTAGTCACATTGGTCTTTATGCCACTTGGAATTAAAGAAATCGGGAGCCAGCTTGACTATTGAAAAGGTTATAGCGAATCTCACATTGCCTCGTCTTTTATGCGGCGAGGTTTCGCATATTATTTCTGTATGTCTGTGAATTATAAATTGCAGGTACATAATATGTATACCTATATTATTAGGAGTATAAAATTCAATTGTAAAGATTTTGATGGTGAACCAAGTCCATGAAACTGAACAATTTTCCTCAAGGAACATAGGTCGAAATGTAGGTACACCTACCTATGTATGCAATCTGCGGCAGTAATGTTTTAATGTAACAGAAAAAAAAAACTGCCCACAGGACCGTCGAATAAAATCCATCTTTTTAGTAAAAATTACTAAGTTGACATAACAATAAATAATAAAATAATATTTCTTAAGTGATACATATAATTGTAAACGTGAAATCTCTTATTAATTTCATAATAGATTTTGGAAAATTATAGAAAAGTCGGAACAGTTAGAAGTCTTAGTAAGAATTACAGGCTATGGACATCATTAGCACGATCGGTTCGTCTCCGCGCGGTTGCGGTTGGGTTGCGACGTGCCACTGCTCAGCGGGCGTGTGTGTTTAACGACATACCACAACATCTGGGCGAAGTGCGTATTATGTAACATTTTGAATTTGCATTGGAATAGAATGCGTTGAGGTAGATCACAGATAGTAAAACAATCTGTCTGGCTGTCGGGCCGTCTGTCTCTCAGGTGGCTTATTTACTATAGGAGCTCGAAGGGCACGATCTATGGGGCGCAAGGCTTTGTAACTGAAAAGGGTCCCAACACAAGTAGGTATGGTTTGGAATTCTCCGGGAGCCAGCTGCCGCCTTCTCTATTTTTAACGTAAAAAATGTCACATTTGCTACATTTCTAAATACGCCAATAGGGTATCACCGAAACGTGCGTGTCCTAGGGCGCCAAATCTCTAAATAAGGCACTGCTAGGTATCTCTCCACTTCTAGACATGCCTCGAGCTCCGTCTCAATAATTTCGTCAGTTTGCAGCTTGATATGTTTTTCATTCATACTTCATCCACATTCTCACAAAATAAACATTTTCGCTCTAGGTATCTATCATGATATCTTTTGCTAACTTTTCACATTCATATGTATACGCTTATAATTATAATAGTTAATAATGTATAGCTTCGCACTTGGTGTCGTATGTCTTTCCGGTGCAAAAATTGTCGCACGTCAACAATTAGTTAAACCCAATAATATATATTATTGGGTTTTTCCCCTTCTAAATTAAACTACGGCAATAAGACAGTCTACGTTGCTGGGACAAGATCAAAAAACGAAAACCACCACAAGCTGTCCCACAAGACTATGTGAAACTAAGAAAAACCAAAAAGTCGTCTCCTTCTCGAATTATGTTGGCTTTCCATATACCTGAAAGTGGTCGTTAATAACAAATTGCGCAGGTTATGTAGGAATTTCCAAGTAATTCAGAAACACCTACCTGGAGGTGGCAGGCGAGTCGTCCTCGCCAGAAGTCATGGAGCTAGGTGACGGTGCCCTCGCGTCGTCGCTGCTTGCAGGAGACCCTTCCACAGGCGATGTACGCGTCATTAAGTAATTCAGAAGAACCTACCTGGAGGTGGCAGGCGAGTCGTCCTCGCCAGAAGTCATGGAGCTAGGTGACGGTGCCCTCGCGTCGTCGCTGCTTGCAGGAGACCCCTCCGTAGGCCATGTACGCGTCATTAAGTAATTCAGAAGAACCTACCTAGAGGTGGCATGCGAGTCATCCTCGCCAGAAGTCATGGAGCTAGGTGACGGTGCTCTCGCGTCGTCGCTGCTTGCAGGGGACCCCTCCGTAGGCGATGATTCAGAAGAACCTACCTGGAGGTGGCAGGTGAGTCATCCTCGCCAGAAGTCAAGGAGCTAGGTGACGGTGCCCTCGCGTCGTCGCTGCTTGCAGGAGACCCCTCCGCAGGCGATGTAGGAGTCATCAAGTAATCACGCCTGCTACGGATCACGCTGCTTGCGTTGGCCCGGCTCTGCGTCTCCGCCATACTCGGCAATACCTAAGAATTGAAAGCAAACATCTGAAAACTGCAGAAGTCATTACCACACTAGGTCTAATAATATAAAGAGGAATGAATTTCTTTTTGTAGTACCTTAATCGATACACTCCGCAACTATGTACTATTTAAAAAAAATATTTCACTAGTTCTTTGTTAGAAGGCACCCCTATACTTTTTACTACGGCAGAATATGAGTGGTTTTCTGAAGTGAAAATTTTACGTGTCCTGGCTGAAAACGTGGTGATGCTTTGCAGTTACGACTGTGATTTTTTTTCTCAAGATAAAAGACATACGTATTTACATCTAGCCACATAAATAATGTTTGTAAAGTTATTAGTATTTAACAGAATAATCAATAAGTACCTCATTCTCAATTTCGGTGGCCTGTCCCCAATCCCTTTTTTACAACATTTTCGTCTCTCAGATAAATTATGTCCAAATTACACAACAAAAGGTCTTCTGAATATGTTATGTATTAGTTTCTCTACGAATTAATAAAGAAATATGATTTTTTAGACGCAAAGTAAATGAGCTGTATTAAATCTAGTTTTATCCCAGCAAAAATACCAATTTCTGTGGCCAACTTGTTTCACCGTTTTTTTTTTCACACCGTAGATATTATACAGATTATAAAACCCTTCCTCGTAACTATGAAATATGCTGTTTCTGGCAGTGTAAATTGTTTTTCTTTATATTGCTACATTTTTCCGTCTAAAATAAATATATATGATTTCCGCGCACTCGGAACAAAAAAGTGCAATTTCGGTGGTAACGATTTAAATCTATTCACATGAATGAAAAATTCTAATTTTATACATGCAAATAAGCCTCTGGTTTACTATTAAAGAACAAGAAAAAATCTGAAATAACCTTTATAATAAACTTTATTTTTCTTAAAAACCTTGTGTTTCCAATTTCGCTGGCCTAATTTCGGTGCTTTTCGGTGGCTTTTGTTGGTGCTACTTGGGCACCGAAATTGCATCTATCATTTAAATTTGGATTTAAATGGATTTTTAAGGAATAATAGCCATTTTGGCTTCAAGTCGGTCAGCAAACTCCAGCCACGCTTTCCTACTGACAGGGGGGTTTCACTCCGCGGTTTAGGTATTACCCGCCCGGGTGCCCCTTGAAGGGGCTAATCTCGGTCGGTTGTCGCGCGCGAGACTCACCGCATGTGTGTACGTATTCGGATTATTTCTTCGGAAGTCTTATTTTGTGTTTCGAAAATGGATTAAAAACTAAAAAAAGGTTAGCCATGGACCTCGCAAATACTGCAGTGTAGATATATGTAAGAACAATATAAAAAAGAACCCGGAAATAAGTTTTTTCGTTATTCCGAAGGAGATGGAAAGGTAAGTTCCTTCTAAAATTGTATTTTGATAATTTTCAAATACTTGTTGCTATTTCTAACATTGGTCAGAGTATAAGTACCTACAACAACTGGGACCAACAGCTTAACGTGCCTTCCAAAGTACGGAACCATTTTGCTTCAGGTCGTTCGAGTCCTAACCAGACTGTGAACAAATTCATATAGTAAATAGATAGGTAAGTCGGTAGGTAGGTATCAAGTTTGCGTAAGCTTCTATCATCTCATTCATAAGATAATTAGGTAGGTAGGTACTTACTACTGTATAATGTTACGCTAGCTTAATTTAAATTCGATTTAAAAAAAACTTGCAATACTTGTCTTGTAGTTACCTAGAATACCTATGCACTGAACAGATAAATTAAATACCTACTCGATTATTGTGACAACCCTTTGAGAGCGCGCGCGGCCGGGTCATTGTCCGGCGGCGTCCAGTGGAGATTGAGCCGTTCGCTCGCAGTAATAAGTTTCAATTTTGCTCGCGGGCGGTCGGCTAAGCCGAGAGTAGGTATCTTTTTATACCTAACCACGGCTTTTGTTAGGGAGTGAATTTTCTGTACCCTAGTACTATTATATATTCTGTGCTACTGATCAGCTAGATAGGAATACTGCTGCCCCATGCTCGCCTTTGTAAAGGACTGCGGTTAAGTTTCTGCTCGCAGCACTATAAGCACACGCCGATGTCCAGGTCTGAGGCAGCCTCTGCTCCTAGCGCTGCAAATGCATGCCTGAAAACTGGCTAGTTCTTTTTTGACTGCGCTGCTAGCAAACGCCATCCACGCTCCACAACACACGCTGGCAGATTTGATCCTTGCTTTTAATTCAGCAAGCAAACGCCGCACAGGTCCACCTGACTACCGGATGGGTTTGTGACTGCGCATACTCGAAGCGCTGCAAAACAACTAGCCAGGCCCGCCTTATCTCAGGGTAGGCCTGTAGCCGCCTCTGCTGGTAGTGTTGTAATCAAACTCTGTCAACTTCCACTTACCTACCTGCGTGATTTGTGGCCGACTTTATTTCCAGCGCGTTAAGTAAACAACAGACAAGCTGCTCTTGCCAACCAGCTAAAGCAATAGTCGCTTTCGTAAGCAGCGCTGTGATCAAACGCCACCAAGGCTCGTCTGCCAGCTTGGGCTGCGGCTACCTTACTTGCAGACTACAATCTTGTTAGATTGTGATTACCTCTGGTTGTAGCACTGCAAAAATCGCCGTTCACTTCTCAGCTGGCTAGATCTATGTCGAAGTGCTGCAAGCAAACACTGGTCACACCCGCCTTTCTACCGGGAATTTCTTTTTGCAGCGCTAAATGCAAACACTGATTACGACCACTCATTGTCATCCTTGGTCTGTAGTCGCCTTATCTCCCAGCGCATCGCTGCAAGCAAAATCAGGTCGGAACACAGCTTGAACACAGCTTGGACTGAGGTCGCCTTCCTTGCAGCGCCTCAAGCAAACGCCTTTAACGATCACCTGCAAGCCGGCTGTCTCCGTTTGCAGAGCTGCGAGCCAAGCCTTTCACGCTTTCCTTCGGAACGGCTAGATTTTTGCCATGGCGCTGCAAGCAATCACCAGTTAGACCTACTTACCTACAGGCTAGGTCTGGAATCACCTTTGCTTGCAGTACTGCAAACCCCGAACGGACCAAACTCGTATATCGATCGGAACAAACACTGTTCCCGCAGACAAACTGTGTATGCAGTTTTGTGGGACTATGTATAGATGTTAAGTGAACTTAAGCTTAACAAATAAATATAAAATAAAAACAAAACACCACCCAGGATTGAGATTCTACTAGCATTACTACCAGCATGCAGCAATGTAAACGAAACCGAGCCTGTCCATCAGCTAGGTTTGAGGCCCTCCTACTTGTATCATTCATCATTATATCATATGGCAAACCCTGGTTGGATAAAACGTCTATGTCAAGAGTTTTAGCCAGCTCTCTGCGTCAGGCGTGTACTTGTGATTATACTATCAGAAAAAGCGCGAAGGGAACATTCGTTCATAACGTGGCATAGGTTAGTGGTGAGGCTAAGATTTAGTCAGTACTTGCGTCACTACAACACGTCACGAAGCGCTATAAACAACCTCGATCAGACTCCCCTGCCCTCCAGTTAGGTTTAAGGCTACCCTAATTGCTTCACCACACGTATACGCCGGTCAGACCCGGCTTCCCGCTTGCATTGCCTATGCTCACATGTCGGACAGTAAGTTTGCGGTTGCCTCTGCTGATCTGCTTGCAGTGCTGCGAAGAAACTAGACCCTAACTGCGGGAGCGTATCTGCTCACCTACCAGCTGGCTAGGTCTGTGATTGCAGCGCTCCAAGGTAACGCTGGTCAGTCTCGTCTTCCCGCCTAATACATAGGTCGGTAACTGCGACCACCCTTGTTACAGTGCTGCAAGTAAAGCCGGTCAGGTCCACCTGTCAACCAGCTTGGTCTGCTGCTTGCACTGCACTGCTGCCAGATTAGTAAATCTCTGCTTGTAGCGCTGCAAGAAAACGCCGTACACGCTCGCCTGGTTCTGTGGCTGTCTTTGCTCACCGCGCTGCAAGCATACGCTGATCAGGCCCACCTGCCTACCACCTGGGTTTCTGGCCATCTCCTTGCAGTGGTTCGAGAAAAAGCGACCATAAATCTAGCTGACGTGCATGCACGATGGTTTTACCCACAGCGTTACGAGCTAACACCAGCCACTTTTGCCTTCTGTGGTTGTTTCTGCTTGTAGCGCTGCAAGCAAACACAAGCTAGGATAGCCTCCTGGTCTGCTGGATCTATGGCAGTCTCTTTTTGCAATTTCGGTGGCATAAATGCTATTTCGGTGGCTTAAATTCAATTTCGGTGCCATAGCAATTTCGGTGGGCAAAATAACTCATTAAATACTATAGTAATAGAATTCTCCTTTAAAATATTTATTAAGGAAGTGAATATTTTACCCGACATTAAAAAATCATAACTTAAAACCCAAAAATAAAAAAATCCACCGAAATTAGGAAAAAAATGCACTTGTTGAAAATGCCTCATATGTAGGTATATTGTCAAGGAAAAGATGATCCCACCCAAAACATAAATGTGAAAGGCTGCCAAGTTCGATAATATTCGAATGCTTCGCCTATAAAAGAAGTGAGATCTAAATAAGTACCAAGTTCCATACACTGACCTCAGTTAAAAATAGTTACAGGAATGCACACTTGATTTTCCGCAGTTTGGAAAGTAGATTCTGAATAAATATCATATTAAATAGGTACCTAAAATTCTAATACTTACAAAACGCAAACCTGTTTTTTCAGCAGTTTCCTTATGACGTTTTTTTTTTTTCTTTACTTTGTAATGATATAACTTGGCAAGTTTTCACACACTTTGTTATAAACCTACTAAACGCAATGAGTCAAGTATATAATTTTCTATTAAAATAGTTAAATGTAAAATAGTTAAAAAATTAAATAAATGAGTTATAGGTAGGTCGAACTTGGCCCGAAATGGTTCGTGTAATATAACCCACGGCCGGTGTGTCGTTTCTTTGTTCGAACTTGGCGGACACACTGCCGTGTGTCTTGATTGTAAGAGTTGGTTCAATATTTATTATTATTATTATTTAATAATAGGCGAGTAGCCACTGGCTGGTGTGTGTAAAAGTTCAAAAGTTCACTTTAAAGTTCACATATACTTAGTCCACATTATTATCACATAATCTTAAATTGCTACGAATCTACCTTTGTGAATTTGTTTTTTTTGGTCATTCAGTCGTGACCTTGGCTTGTCACCTTCAAATTCAACTTGTAGCATGTTGAATTTTTGAGTTGTGTTTTGTACGAATTGTAGTGGCACGCCAAAATCCAAAAGGTTGGTATCGGTAGATTAATTGAAATCGTTAATTGTGTGAATGACTACCATAATTTAATTATAAGTAAGATATTGGTTATGTATGATTTTTTCTATTTAAATGCTAAACAATAAATAGGTCTTTATCTTTAGTTAACTTTGGTCCAACGTATACACAAATGGACAATCATTCTTTTCATTGTCAAGCTCAGGCACCATGTCCCCTAACTTTTCGTTTTCAAAATGTTGTAGCAATTTTGAAACCAACTCTCAGGTAAATTACACAGCAAACTTGACGTTCTTCGAAAAAGCGGTTACTATTGGAATTCCACGCTATTAAATTAAAAAGAAATACGTAATGTTAATTTTGATCATGACTATGATTATGATAATGCATAATTTTGATTTGGTTAATGCATTACAGAGTGATGTAGGTACCTAACTAATTTGATCCGAGCTTACAAAGATACAGAAAATTAAAATATAACTTGTTAAACAGGCAAAAATATAAAAGAATAATTACAAAAAATTATAAAAATAGTGGGACGAAAACATCATTGTTCGCATCAAATCAGCATTTATTTTGCAGATGCGGATTTCAAAACGATCGCATATTGGGAACGACGCATCGGCATCGCTGATTATTAGGTTTTCATTTCTTTTTCTCTTAGTACTTTATATGGAGCCATATTTTTTTGTTTATTATTTGAGAGATTAGAGTCAAATCTCGCTAATAGCTGCTTAAACAAGCGCTTAATAACTATGTAAAATTTTATATGGAGTAGGGAAATATTTTGTTGTTTATAAATTGAGTGATTAGAGCCAAATCTCGTTAATAGACGCTTTAACAAGGGCTTAATAACTTTGTAAAATTTTACGTTTTATGTTTTATATATATTTTTCTGCCTGTTTTCCGCTTTGCAAAGTGATTATTGTTATTTATTACTTTATTACAATAGATAGGTATCCCTACCCTTTAGACGCATAATGTACGATTCGCAAAACGTAAACTCTACCTATACTCTGTCAACATGGCCCAAAACGACATACGTTGCTGGTTTAGTCCGGTATGGCGAGGGTATGGCAGGCATATCTCACAAAAATTCTAATGTCGCTTTAGAAGTTTTGTACAATTGTGTAATATGTGTCCATAAAGTACATATTTCATTTCAATCCATTTTTTACGCTTCTTAAATATTCGATTCAATGTATGGCAGCACAAAATATTACCAACCTAGTTTGCGTCGTTTTTTCCACCGAAAGCGAAAGTATACTTCCATACACCTAAAATAACAAAAAAAATCATTGCGCGACCCCAAAAATTAGACGAATCTAATGGTCTACTTATTCGCCAAAAAAAAAACAACTGTAATAGGTATATTGAACCATGAAAAGCTAGCCATACAGGGTATAACTTCGAATGTGTTAGCTAATAGAGCCCTTTCGGCAAAGTGTAGATAATATTTTGTTATAAGTTGGAAATTAAATTTCAGTAGGTAAGTAATCTCGTTCTCTATTAACCAAATTAGGACACACATTTAGGATACAAATGAATATAATTTTTAAGGCCGTTTTTATATTTTCCGACGTCTATCATCAAAAATATTTATATTAGATACACTTGCAGCTTTAGGTATTTTAAAAAAGCTTAATCTATGAAAGATATAAGGAAGGGGTGATTCAGACATAGGTGCGCCGGCTCTACGCGTATGGCTTGTAAGTCTATCCATTGATCTCAGAAGTTCAGCAGTGAACCTACCTACCAACTCTGAGCGTAGTAATGTAGACCAATCGTAGGTCACTCACCCTTCTTTCAAAAACCACATGACCTACCCTGATCTCGATTTTACGTTTTACCTATCCCACCGTATCCTACAGGATTTCGTATCCCGTCACCATGGCAACGACCGACTGCACCGCACCGATGATCTGGGGGCACCGGCACCGGGCACCGGGCTCCCTCGCCTTGACACACACCCATGATAGGCGACCGGGGTCAACGACCGCGCCGCTGATGCACCCGAATATTATTGTGCACTTCTCATACTAACTCTACTTCTATTATTAGAATTTCTGTTGAACTGTGCAACATTTTCGTACTGTTACTATGATGCTGGTAGATTTAATAGATAATTACAAATGAAAATAGATGGTAGTATAGTAAAAATTAATAAATTAGACTCACTTACCAAAATTAAGATAAGTTCTCAGGTTTACGTGACTTTAAAGTTGAAAACATTTTATTCCATACAGTTTTCTAAAAGTTCATATTCACATTACTTATTCTATTATTCCCTGCATGTCATATCAAAGATTTATACTTTGTTTATACACAATAAGCAAAATATCACCAGACTTGAACCTGTGTACACCAAATTACGATATTTTTTAGTTTATGTAGAGTTTTATCACCACACCACTGCAAGGGACGCCATCTAGCGTAATTACTTTATACCACTACGAATCTTGTGAACAACTGGGCAGCAAACTAACACGGGAAAATTCCATTACCACATCATTCTACTGTAAACCAAATACTCTGTAGTAAGTTCTTACTCAGACACTTAGATGGCGATCGGAACAGTTTGTTTAAATATGTAGAGGCACGTCCACATCATGAAACTTATTTGAAACGATTCTGTCGTAGTTAAAAAAAACAAGAAGGATATTTTTCACTAATTAGCTCTTTTCTTACTTTTAAACAGAGTAACATAATATGCGAGTGAGATGTCAACATTTAAAAAGCTTCATTTTTGCAAAAGCGGACAGTAAGCAGGCGAGAGCGATCGTTTTCATATATCGATATTTTCGATTACCGCAATATTGCAACTTGTCTTGGGGGCAAATACGAAAAATTATAGAAACGTAAAGTAATTAGGGTACCTATTTAAAATTAAAAAATATTTCATCAACTGTTTTTTTTTTCAGTCAAGTTTGCAAATTCATGCTCTTATGTTTCCTAGTAAATCTGTAGATTTTTAAACTAAATGTTCGATGACAAGTGAATTATTAAGTTCTAAATACTATGTTAAGTTAGTTATTAATAATATAAGTTCATTAAAGAAGAAAATAAATAAAAGTTCATTTTTATTATTATTATTTTTTAAGAATGAGTCTATTATTTTTAAGAATCCACCTTATGTAACTTAACTTACTTTGTTTTGTTATTATTTTATATTAGTTACATAATTAATGTAATTATATTATTAGGTATAAGTTTATTATTAGTAATTTAGGTTTCCTCTCATGTTGCAATACATTATAGAAAGGGTATCATGTGTAGAAACTGTAAAATGTCATACCATAACATTTGTATGTAACACCATGTGATATTATGCAAGAAATAAAATATGAATATGTGTATACTTACTTACATAGGCCTATTTTGATGGCCATCTTTCGTGCAATTATATGAATCTGATTATTTATATATGTATAGGTACCTAAGCGATAAGTCTCTACAAATAAATTATATCGCCCCGTAGAATAGTTTTCAAGTCTATCGACTATTTTATAACATCAAAACAAACTATTAATCGTAGGAGTGTAGCAAATTAATTAAAGTAGGTAAGTAACTAAAGTCGCTACATATGTATTACCTGCATTTTGTCATGCTTGTGGGTTTTTATAGTGGGTGGCCTTTAATAAAATTTAAATAAACGGCAATAATTGTTTTAATTTAGTGCTTTTGCTACGAGCCTTTAATTTTTATATGTATGTATATGTTACAGTCAAAACCCTTAATCAGTCAATAACGTTAATGACTGGCAAAACCAGTCAATAACGTTATTGCCTAAGGTACTCAGTCAAAACCCTTATTGACTGATTTTATCTAATAAAATTAGTCAATAACGATATTGACTGACGTGCCCAGTCAAAACCCTTAATGGGTATGTCCTGGCTGGTCTTAGAACACCATCAGGACCGTTAGATGGTCCCAGCCAGAGTGGAAGTCTACTCTCTCGCTCGCCGGTTGTTATTCCATAAGGACATGCCCAAGTCGTAGACGGCTCTTCACTTATGTTGACCTCAGCAGATACGTGGCCTCCCCTCCCAGAAGTCATAGACCACCCGGTGGTTACTCGAGGACTCGGGCTCAGTGCCACCGGCGAGCAAAACAGTAGACTTTCAATCTGACTGCCGCCATCTTTTATCTTCTATAAGATGCATTTCAGTGAGCGTGCGCAATCGCCCCACGACCTGATTATCCCCATTCCACCTCCGGGGATCGCGTCGCCGACTAGGATTACACCTTTATCAGCTGGTGAGATAGCAAACAAATGCTAGACTGTCTTTAAAAAAAAATGATCCTGACGGTTACTATGCAGTAGCCACTCCTACCCGCGGCATCGCACCGTAGCTTACCGCACCGTACTGCTACCCGCCGCATCACATCTAAACTCACCGCAACGCACTGTTACCCGCCGCATAGCACATAAACTCACCGCAACGCAGTGCTACCCGCCGCATCGCTCATAATCTCACCGCAACTCAGTGCTACTCGCCGCATCACACACCGAAACTCTCCGCACCGCACTGCTTTCCGCCGCATAGCACATAAACTCACCGCAATTCAGTGCTACCCGCCGCATTGCACACCGAAACTCTCCGCACCGCACTGTTTTCCGCCGCATAGCACATAAGCTCACCGCAATTCAGTGCTACCCGCCGCATTGCACACCGAAACTCTCCGTACCGCACTGTTTTCCGCCGCATAGCACATAAACTCACCGCAGTTTAGTGCTACCCGCCGCATTGCACACCGAAACTCTCCGCACCGCACTGTTTTCCGCCGCATAGCACATAAGCTCACCGCAATTCAGTGCTACCCGCCGCATTGCACACTGAAACTCTCCGCACCGCACTGTTTTCCGCCGCATAGCACATAAACTCACCGCAATTCAGTGCTACCCGCCGCATTGCACACCGAAACTCTCCGCACTGCACTGTTTTCCGACGCATAGCACATAAACTCACCGCAGTTCAGTGCTACCCGCCGCATTGCACACCGAAACTCTCCGCACCGCACTGATTTCCGCCGCATAGCACATAAACTCACCGCAATTCAGTGCTACCCGCCGCATTGCACACTGAAACTCTCCGCACCGCACTGTTTTCCGCCGCATAGCACATAAACTCACCGCACAGTGCTACCCGCCGCATCGCACACCGAAACTCTCCGCACCGCACTGCTTTAACCTATTAAGGGTTTTGACTGGGCACGTCAGTCAATATCGTTATTGACTGCTTTTAGTAGATAAAACCAGTCAATAAGGGTTTTGACTAAAGCCCTTAGGCAATATCGTTATTGACTGGTTTTTCCAGTCAATAACGTTATTGACTAGTTAAGGGTTTTGCCTGTAACATATATACACATTCCTACTCGCCACTAATTTGTAAGTAGGTATTAAATCTATCTATCTACTTATGTGGTAATTTCGTTAGACCTCTAGGTAAAATTAAGTCACATTTTGTAACTTTGAAGCTTTATCTAAGTAGCTACCTAGGTCATAAGCTGGGAACCTATACAGAGTGCTAATTTAAATGCGTGGCATACGTTTAGTATCCATAAACGATGCCAAAAAAATATTAAAAAAATGATAAACATAATTTTTTTTGCGTATCCAAAATTTTAGAAATATCATAATTTTTTAGGTAAAATCGTTTTTTACCCTTGTGTCGTTTATAAAGTCATAGTACAAGTACTTTCGTCGAATTAACTTAAGAACTTGAATGAATCTTGACTGAGATAAACAAAAAAACACCAGATTTTAATTTTCTTTTTTACTTACGACGTCTTTAGCGACACTAAACCTACCCTTAACACCTTGTATATATAAGAATAAGAGCATGTCATGATTGCTCGCTGCGCTATCTCCTTCTTAGTTGTAAAAAATCCTGCCCATAATTTTATCGTTCGTATTGTTCTATCTTACAAAACGCTTCCGATAGTTCAAATTGAGGTCACTCCAAACATTAGTTTTTATGATAATGATCGACCTTTTTTGAAAATAAATTAAATTTTGCAGTCTTCCTATCTAATTTCTTTTCCTCTAAATAGGTGATAGGATTTAGCTAAGAAAACGTTATATTACAATCGTGGCCACTACCTTTCATAAATAAGATGATGAATGTGTCCGAGGATCTGGTAAGGCACTTAAGGCACAAATCATGTAACAGTGATGGCCCTTTACCCTTATTGATCACCCTACACCCTACGTAAATTATTCTGTAGGTAGGTAGGTACGTCAAATACATAAGAGAAACAAATTTTACTAGCACGAGGTCCAGACAGAACAAAAAATAAGAAAAATCATCGCCTAAAATAAGCCTAATGTCTAGTAGATTTTTGAATTAGATTTATTTGCATAAGTAATTTGCAATTAGGGCTAAATGATAAACGTTGGAAATCTGGAATATCGAGTAATAAAGCAAGAATTCGGTATGAACGTACTTCTTGCCCTTTTAAAAACGGGGGTGATGCCAAGTAGTGAATAGGAAAGGGAGGTGGTGCTTGGCACTACTCTTTTTTTATCAGTAGATCAAGTAGTACCTTTATGCCTATTTTCGGATTTGTAGCTCAATGTGCAAGGATAAGGTTCCTTTTTGACACTAGCCTCCCCCAATGGTTAACCCCCCCGCCACGCAACAAACGTGCAATGCCTCGGTTCAAGTTGGAAATTATCGGCCACTCGGCCTGACTTCCTTTCTACTACAGCGTGAAGGTCCTTCCTTCCACCTTGCAGATTTTATCTCACAAATAATCAACTCATTTTACACCTACAAACACTTATATTAATCTGCTCTCGTTATTGTTATTATTATTACACTGAATTCTAATTAAAGCGAAATGTCACGTCATACAAACGAAAAACTGAACTTCAATAGACTTAAACATGAACAACACGACAATTTTATCAAAAACTTTATGTGAAATGATAAAGACACACATAAATATGTCGTAAATCTTCTTATGGTTAAAAAAAGATTGTGTGTATTTTCTCCACCATAAAATCAAACTTGTTTATTGCAGCAGTAACTCTAACATCTATTTCCTTAAAGTAGGGATTTGGTTTTTACAGGAAAATCGGATATGGTTAAAAAATTGTATATACTATTTTGCAAACATGTCTTAGAGTCTGGCTAGCGAGTCTTTGGACGTCAAATAATTCAAATATTTCAAATGGCAACATGTTAACACTGAAAAACTACAATAAAACAATTTTGATACTTACTATTTTTTTGTTTTCTGCTCTTTAGTTTGTGTTTACCTTGCCTACCGGTATGTATGTATGATGTATCTACCGGGAGTAACAGAAAAGGTATAACAAGCCGAAAGGTGGTCAAGGTACTCATGAAACTGAACAACTTTCCCCATGAAACATGGGTCGATATATGAAAAAAATATTTGGACCTCCCATACAAAATCGCAGATCAGCTGATCGATTTACTCTAAGAGGTCCAAATTTTTTTTCATATTTCGTCCCATGTTCCATGGGGAAAGTTGTTCAGTTTCATGAGTACCTTGACCACCTTTCGGCTTGTTATACCCTTTCTGTTACTCCCGGTAGATACATCATACATACATACCGGTAGGCAAGGTAAACACAAACTTAAGAGCAGAAAACAAAAAAATAGTAAGTATCAAAATTGTTTTATTGTAGTTTTTCAGTGTTAACATGTGAAAGGTTTTTAAAATTGGCGCCATTTCCGTGTCCAAAGACTCGCTGGCCAGACTCTATAATCACGGGCCTTCCCATCGAGTTTTTTTTTCAGACTTTTGTCTCCTTTACAGACGTAACTCCATTTAACTAACATGTAACTTGTTATTGTCACAGCATGAAAAATGCGGGAACCTCTGAGATAGCCCGAAATGTGAACTATTGCAAAAATAGACAAAAATATAACCCACCACCCGCCAATATGTTTATACCAAACTGTGGTTAAAAGATAAAAGTTCTATTCTAAATATTAATCACAGATCAACATTATTGATGATCTGGTTCTCTATAGTTTTAATGTGCTTCATCTTCTTTTCGTGTGGGACACCGAGTCGGTCAATGTGCTGGTACTTACTTATCTAACCTACCTTATAGCTACAATGTACCTACATTTCTTTAAATAAACAGAGTTAATGTTTATAAAAAGAGGTTGCCGGTTATACGCCTGACCGGCATTACCTTCGATGCTAAATCCACCGCTTGCTCAGTTTTTATTTTTGTGCTATTTTGTTTGTTGTTTGGAAAAGCCTTAATCCTCTTCTTTCGTGTGGGGACCAAATCGTTCAACGATCCGATAAAGCTTGGCATCAGTCGCAATAAGGACAAATATCAAACCACATGCTAGATTGATCTTTTATGAATTATTAAGATATTTATTGAATAAATCAAGTAAAGGCAAGGATCTGGCTGAACCAATTAATGCAGTTGTAAGGTCAGCCTTGTCCCTGAAATGCGGAAGCCCTGACTCTATTAGTGCTGGAGCTCTGTGTGCAGTCGCCCTGCCGCACTGCCTCAAACTCACTTGCGAACGTTATAGTATCGAGTTTACATTTTGTTTTATTAATTTCTTACTGCTGCTGCATAAACGACTGACGTGATGAAACCTTGGCCTGGTCAACTCGTAGGTATCGCGTCGTAGATACGAAGTAAAACACTCCTTGTTATTTATATACTTGCACATATACACATATCTGAAATTAGGAGCAGAGATTTCAAAAATCTTATACCTATATAATTTTATAATAGACTAATATATAAGTATCAATCCGCGACCTCGCCTGCGTTAGTAAAGTGTTACAAACTTTTCGATGTATATAATTATGTGTGTCAAACTAACAGTTTAATTAGGGTCGTATTTTGAAAAATACTTATGGAAACAATAATTGCTTATTTACATAGATTGATAAATTAGATGTGTACTGGCTAAAACACTCTCATACAATTTTTATTTTCTTATGTGTGTAGAAATGAATGACAGTTACTCGAAATTAAAGATAAAATATTTTAAATAAACACAAGGATTTATTGACTTAGGTTGCAAATCACGCAAAAAAGGTAATCTAGTCTCGCTCATATAATTTTCTATAATTATTAGGTGAAGCCTAAGTAACAATACCAAGTAATGAAACAATTGTGATAAACTGAGATTACGCGGTATAATGAGTAAACCTCAGTAATGGCTTATCTAAGATGTTTGTTTTTTTATTACTAGAGTCAATTAACCTCCTTATTGCACAACTGAAAGAGGAAGGATGGATTCAATTGTATTGCCTACATCCAGGTTTTGTTGGAAAAAACCATTGAACAGTATTGGTAGGTAGACTGAGGTTCTACTTATTTATGTATTGCGAATCGTTGAATGCGCTTGCTTGAGCATCAGTCGCGCAGTCTGCTGGCTGAGACAAAACAAGGACATACCTACATAAATGTATTTATAAAGGTATAGATGCTGCCCTATGTATGGTATGATTCAAGTTTATCTTTGTTCTAGGTAGGTATCTTTTTTTTCTGCTTTATTTATTTTCCATTGCCTTTTTGAGATATTTTGAACCTTGTGAACTGTCAGATTATGAATGAAATAAAACTTATAATGTCGGAGAGTATTTTCTTGTTAAATCGTTTCTAGACGCAAATAGTTATTAATTTTTTTTATAGAAATGCAACCTCGAAGAAGAAATAAAAACAGTTATGAGGGGCTTGTAGAACTCGTGGGTTAATATGGATAACGCCTTGAAAAGGCGATGGGATATTTACATTTGCGTATGATCAGTTGCTGTAGGTAAATAAAAATGCCTCTTAACTTCAGAAATCTGCATAGTATCTGCATCCCGCAGTAGGTGTTCCAGTGGAAGCGGTTCATGTTAGGTTTGCAGTCGTGCGTGCGGCCCGTGTGAACTAGGCCTACGCTACGCATTGTTTTGCAGCGAAATACTTAAGTAATTAAGATTCTTCTGGACTTGCAGACTGTGGGTAAACGTAAACATGAGTCGCGCGACGCCCCAAGGACGTGACGACGCGAGCGCTCATCCGAGCGAAATTAGGTTGTTTAAAAAAACGTGTCATGCTCATGCGCGTTATCCGATGCACATTTAGGTTAATAAGTCCTCTGGAGGTTGAGAAGCAGCCGGTCAAGAGCATTGGCATCTGAACGTGCCATCTTAAATAAAAAATTAGTAGTCTAGTCAGCTTGCAGTTGACGCAAACAAGGTGAATATTTTTTCCTAAACAACCCTGGTTTTACACACCAACCTAACTTCTTCTAACCTAATGATTATCTATTTAGAAATAACTTATGTAAAGATAACAGAAATCTTGTCGTTATTAAGGCAAGTGGAATCGTAAACTAAAGTAAACTAGCTACATCTTCATTCCTCATCACGAATTTATTGTTGGTAAATAAATGATTATTTTATTATGATTTATAAATCATGTCATCATGCAAGCAAAGCTAGCAAAGATTTTGGCATTTACTACCAAGAGTCTCTTGACAAGAGTTTCAAACAATATACCTTTATACGCGTTAGGTATCAAGATACACTTGTATAATGTAAGCCGCGGTAGCCCCGATGGTAGAGGCTTCGTCAAACAGACAGAATTGCGAGATATTACTGCTGTGCAAAATTAATGTTATTGTTGCAACCCACAGACACGGATACAATTCTTTAAGGTCAAAATCATTGCTCGGAATAAGCAGTAAAAGAACGAAAGTCATAATTAAGAGTTAGGTACGAAGATTATACAATTCAGTACTTGTATAATTCTGGGGAGTGTCAAGTGTCATCGCATTATGTAAGAACAATGGTGCATTTAAATTGCTAGCTATGATTTATTTATTCACCCTTGAAGAACTACAAGTGGCTTGTTAGGTTAGGTTCGTGTCGATCAAGAACGCAAACAATCTGGGAAGCCTCATATAGATCAAAATATTCTGGAAAACCCCATATTAGGTCAAAATTATCTGGGGAACCTCATTTTAGATCAAAATAATCTGGGATACCTTATTTTCTTGATATTACGTGCTATCAAACCAAAATGTTCACCATCGGTTGTATTTTGTACAGGTATGTACACCTATATGTGTAGGTATACCATGAATATCATCAAAATCAAATCAAACATGTTTTACCCAAGTGACGACTTAATCCTTGCGGGATAGACAGAGCATTAACGCCCGTAGCAAATGCGATCGCTTCTGTATTGTCACGTGTGACAAATATTAGAGCATAGTCTCTCTGTTCATATTACTAGTTGGTAAAAGTTCAAACTATTTCTTCGTATTTTTCTTTTATAAGTTTTTTTTGACCAAAAGTTATAATCTTAAATTGTAGGTTTTAGTTTAGAATATTTTTTTATAAATTGGTGTTGTTGAGACCGGAAGTTGGCATCGAATCTTTTAGTGTACTACTAGGTACCAGGTACTACTATTGAGCTCGAGAAAAGGACCTTTTTATAAAATTCTGAAGGTATTATCTACTAAAAAACCCCTGATGAATGATGCCTAAAAACTGTCATCTAGATCCTGTAGCATTATTACTAACATTCAACGAAAAATCCTCCGATGCTCTGTTCCAACAAATAGGTAGTCAAATACACCTACCAACGCAACCCGCTTCTTAAAACTATTATTATGTATCATGCTCTGCTCGAGTCAGGTTACATAACGTAACCATGACGAACACCTTGACTTTCACCGGAGTGCATTTCGGGACGTTACGTGGCACCCTTGACTTTAACCTCGACGCGGATTGCGCATGACCCGCGCGCGCATGCATGCGTGAGGCTGGCGTCGCCGCACCGTCGCCGCGCGGCCGCCGCACCGCACCGCACACGCCCACGCGCCGCAACCGCACCGCGGGCAGCAGCCTACGCCGCTCACTTGTTAACCGGGCAGTGCTAGGCTAGGCGATTATAATGTACCACTGAATAAAAATAAATAATTATGTAGATACCAACTCTGACTTGCTATGATTAAGTAAGTAAGTATAAATACACACGTACGCACAGGCGGCGCATTATCCACAAAAAAGAAAAAAATATAAGATAACATGACAAAATGACATGCTTGCTTGGCTTGCTACACTCTTGATAAAGTTCTTTTGCATTCCTCGTATAAGTATTTTTTTGTTCCTATGTTTTGTCAACAAGGGTGTCGCCGAGTATGTACTTATGTAAAAGTTTGGGAACTCATGTTTAAAACCAAATCGACGAAAGATCACATTTTTTTGAAGCGGTAACTCAAGGTAACTCAGGGTAACTCAAGTTTATGAACTGTGTATATGTGTTGTAACATTGTATCTCACTAGATTATCATGAAAAATCGAGCACGCTTTGCTGAATGCTGCTTGCATGATTGCATCCCACCGTCATTGGCCTCATACGTCTGTGACAGACGATTTATTCAGTGTCTGAGGCAAGATTTTTCATGGATGTATAAGCCGATACGAGAGCGGAATAACTTTCCGCACGCTCTACAAATGAAGGTGGAATTGGAGACGGACACATGCATGCGTAGATATCGTTTTTGCCTTATGGTTGTGAGACCACCGATCCCACCAGTCATCCCAAAAAGTCGAGCTCGCTTCGCTCGCAATACGCTTTGTGTCTTTAGGTACTGCTCGCATTGTTTGTGATTCTGAACTTGCGTGCTATTGTCACTTGTTGCTGTGTTTACTATTATGACGCGTGTACGATGCGTCTCCAGATTACTGAATACGTCAATGTTAGCGGGTAATGTAAAACAAAACATGAAGTTAGAAAACAATCTACGGGGTGACACCACCCATTTTCCACTTCAGGTGCCACCCAAGCTAGCTACGCCGCTGCTGCTACCCATATCCATATAGAGTGAAATTTTACTACTGACCAATAGTGAAAACTCAAAACCGGTTGGTGGTAAGGACCAACTTTCCCTAAGGAACATACCTAGGTCGAAATACGAAAAAAAGTTTGTCCTCCCATAGTAAGTAACTCAAATCAGCTGATCGGCAAGTTTGTATGGGACGTCCAAAAATTTATTTCGTATTTCACTAGCCGGTTCTGAGTTTTCGCTATCGGTCACTAGTAAAATTCACACTATATATGTACCTACCGCTGTAGATTGAATAGCACTTTATGTGTCTTCTGAAGCACTGAACTATCTTTCTTGCGGACAATCAGGTGGTTCAGCCTATTTAATCCATATCTAAGGTGGAAATATTTTCACAAAGTGACCACCTAGATCACGAAGGCATTTACTTATATAATTACCTATATATAGTGAATGATAGATACTTAAGATTTAAGGGTCATAAATCTTGTAAGCCAATTTCAAATAAAGGGCTTAGTTAGAACGTCGTGTCGGAAATTGGCAAACATAAGTTATACCTACCACTTCCTTTTGTCGTATCGAATACTTAGCCTTGTTCGTTATTTTTTAAAGTTATGCTGTCTGTTCCTTTATTTATCCCAGATCTGTTCGAAATAATATCCGTACAACTAGCATCAGCCAGTCGACAACATTTTTACAATTATGTTAGAGACCGTATTTTTATGGCCGTTCACGCTCTGCGTACCTCGCAAGGGAAAAAAGCTTAATACATGTGTGTGTGTGTGTGTGTGTGTGTGTGTGTGTGTGTGTGTGTATCAGGGGGCAGTTATCCAGATGGTTCGGAAGGGATAAGACTGATAGCGTTCCCTTAATAGGCCGCCCAATGCCGGACGCGTTTGCTATCGTAGCCTTTTTTTCTCGTAGCCCGTGACGTAGCCTTAGTAGTGTTACACTACGAAATTCGTGTTTCTCTTTGGCCGTAGCTGTTTTTACTAGTCCAGTTTTCTGTTCGAACACCTGATGTAATTTCTATGGTAGCCTTTTGTCCTCGTAGCACATGACATGACGTAGCCATAGTGCTCCGCGTATGACGTCACTGGTGCCCCGGGAGGAGCGATGGGCTACGTACGGCTACGAAGCTCTTTGCACGTAGCAGGGACGTAGCTACTTCTCACGGTTCACTTTTCTGTTTGTCATAATTAATTCTATTGTTCATTATTTTATTTTTAACCGACGACGTAAATTAGAAAGGACTCAATAAAAGTGTACCTATTACCTACCTACCTATATGCAAGGTAGACTAACTTTTTGCTTGGTTGGAAGCTCTTTTTGCTCTGATGAGTTCTCCAGTAGATATTTAAACTTACCTTCCTTTTAAGCGCAGTAGTCACACGCACCACACAGTTATTCGGTGTTTTCCCGGATCCGATTTTCCAGAAAGATGTTTACGAAACCCCATAATAGGTACGATAAACGGATATAAGGGCAGACGTCGCGACATGAAATTGCGGCTATCAAAAGTTTTTTGTTTTTTTTTGTAATATTAGACTATTTCTAGACTAGGTAGACTATTTAATTTAGTCTTTGTCACAAAACGCAATATCCATACGGCACGTATGCGATTTACCAAACGAACGCTAAAGAGTCCTTATGTACCAGGCCACGCAGCTAATTAGCAATCTAAGATTTATTCTTGTTTCTGTCTCTGAATCACGAACGTTTATTAGTTAAACTCTTAACACCCTATTAAAATAAGGAGGTACGAGTAGGGAATATATGCAGGAATATTTAACATGTGCAGTGATACAAATTATATTATATAAGGTCCTATTAAATTCACTGCTAATATTTTAAGGGCATGCGTAAATATGTAGAAGAAAAACATCTAAGGCATTTTAAAAAAAAATCTACTCGCTAGATTTTTTTTTCATTTTCAAACAAACTTTTTAATTAATTATGTGAACATCCTTTGATTGACCCGACTGACGTTCCGCCACGTAGACATGATTCACTTACAGGGCACGCACACTAACAACCAACCAATCACAGCAACTTTTTTTCGGCGCGTAATTCAAATTCATCGAAGTGTGTGTTTTTAGGACAAACAGGGTGTACTTTTTTCGTTTTGTGTAGATTTCTTTAAAAATTTGGCAAGTACATGCTTATATTTTATTTGATCTGCCCCTAAAATATTTGCAGTGAATTTAATAGGACCTTATTATTATAAGGGCGTGTTCTACTTAACCTTAACCTTAACAGCCACAACAGTCCACTGCCGGACATGGGCCTCCCCCGTATTGGGGGGTATTGCCATACTCTACTGTTCTACTTACTAAACTGAAAAAAAAATATAAGTCATTTTTCTTCGAAATATGTATAAGAATTTGGACCTCCTATACGAATATGCTGAAAAAATGTGTCACTGAGTATGGGATAAAAAAAAAGCTTTTTTAATATTTCGTAGAAAAGTTGTTCGGTTTTATGAAATGAACACGCCCTTATAATATTTGTACTTAACTAACTTCAACCCTGTATACTTCATAACTTCGTATCACTGCACATGTTAAATATTTGTTAAATGTTACCGTATATGTCTGAGTAAAGTCATTTAAGGTTTGAACTGTATCGGGGAATATACGGATGCGGAAACACGTATCAAGCAAATATATCTAAAACGTGACGTTACATATAAGTCTTACTGACACAGTATCAGGCAGGATGCATTATTAATTCAATCGAGATTAATTAGATTTAATTCAATTTACACATAACATTTGCATAGAATGAAAAATAATTTTGTATGCGTTTTACTAAATTATAACACATATTATGAGTTGTGTTGTTATTTACTAAGTTGATTCCATATTAATTCTAACAATTATTTCAATAATATTCGCATCCTAAGCAAAATACTTGAAATAGTCTTACAATTAATTTGAACTTGTTTGTCCATCATTTGTTAAGCTAGGTAGGTAACCTACAGTTGCCCCACCTTTGCTATTTATTAATATTAAAATATTAACTATGCTACTTAGGTATTGGTATGTCGCAGGACTAAGATGAAATCCGGTGAATCGCGTATTTTCTAGGAGTTTAGGAGCAGTAAGCCCTTGAGATTCCCAATTTTTGAAAACAGTGGGTGAAATAAGTGGGTATTGTTGTATTGGACAATGAAGCGTTATGAAATTCTCTGTATGTTTAATCTCGACCGATTTTACCTGTTCCCAATCGATATCCAGCAAAGAAATACAGAAAGTTTTGGACTGGCGTGCTTTTGACGTTTTATGATTGAAGTTATCACTTTGTGAATTTGTTTTCAGTCTGGTTATAGCAAGATGGTTCCGTGATTTGGAGGGCGGTACGGCGTCGGTCCCGGTTGCTGTCTATCTATGATCACTATAAGGCGATCGTAACGCATGTCAGAGGCCTGCTACTTGAAGAAGGCGGTTGATAAACTCTGACACCAGGGTTCATCGGGTCATTGGACGACTCGAAAAAGAAGAAGTGGAAGTCAAGACTAAAGTATGTAAATAACTTTATAAGCTTAAATGTCTTGTGTAATATTTCATACAATGCTCCGTTTTCAAAATATGAGCACTTCTTCTTCGAGAGCTTCAGCGGCTCGCTGCCATGTCTGGACTAAAAGTAGTCCTTTTTAAACCCAGAAACTCTTAATATTAGTAATTTTATAAATATATTTCTATTATCATCTAGATACACGTGGCATTTCGTTACCATTTTTAGGGTTTTGTAGACTACTACAAACCCTTATCAGTTCGTTAAGTCTTTCTGTCAATCTGACCGTCTGTATGTCCCCCCTTGATAATTTCGTCGGTTTTAGACCTATCTACCTACATCAAATTTGGTGTGAAGATAGATCGTACTGAATCTTTAGAAAAACCAAATGATAAAAAAAAATCTTATTATTTTATACATAGATTGTTAACCATTCAGCTGCAAACAAACCAGCTATAAAATTTACTTTGTAACACTTAAAAACCTGATACTTATATAATTAGATTCTCGCTGAATATTGTAACGTTGAATACGAAACCTAATTTGTGGGCGTGTCGAACACGCTCTTGGCTGGTTTTTTACAATAAAATGATCAAGATATTTGTTTGTCTTTTTTCTTTTATATGGCTAATTTAAAACTGAAGGCCTTCCACGTGCATTTTATTATTGACATAAGTCCCTCAGTTCAATTTATTACCTTGCAATTAACGTACTCGTGATGCTAGTATCTACCCACTACTACACTGGTTTATGTTAGCGATTTTTCATTGAAGTCCTTGTGATTCAAACTAATAAAAACTTTATACTTATCCCAGGTGCCGCCGTAAAGCCTTTGTTAACTAGAGAATTCAGTGAGTCAGTGTAGGTTAGGTAGGCACTGGAATAAAACAAAAATGCGTGACATGATAGAGCAAGTTTTGATTTAAATATCTATCTAGAATACGGCAGAGTAATAGTATCGTATGTGATATCTCCTATAAATTATACTTAGTAGCTTTAAATAGGAAGTGTTATAATTCTGCGAGACGTGAGTCATTTCCTGGGTCACGTAGGCCAGCCACGACAATGTGGATATTGACATAGATTCTTAAAAACCTTGTGAACCAGACTGGCAGAACATTTATACACCAACTACAATTTGCTTTGTATATTCTTTTAAAATACACATTAAGAATGCGCTTTAATTAAATACGTGCAAAGTATCTGTTAATTGATATGATAAGAATCATTGTTTACATAAAAATAATGAAACACTATAAACACGAGCATCATGTATTTTTATGATTATTGGCATCATATTGCAATTAAATAGCTTCTTTTTTCAATAGTCATATACAGCAAAGCAAAGTTCGGTCAACCGGTATACAAAAAAATTGTATACAGGTTGTTTTTTTTAGGTATGTAGCTTTTTAGGTGGCCTAAAATTTATCTAGTCATTAATGTACTAGATACGTTAATAACCCTACAATTGAGCAGTCTGTATTAGGTTAAGTACCACGATCTTAAACTAGGAGGTCGTTTTTTATCTCAGCATAATCATATTCAATTTATTGATTAAATATAATTTATATGTCATGCATGTCATAGGTACCAGTGTAAAAATCTACAAAGAGTGGATATACATGTAGAACAAGTCATAGACAGGTACTAAGTTTATTACTACTATCTTCTTACATTTTTTTTTTAAATCATAGAAGAAATGAGGTCATGTGAGGGCAGGGTTCGAAGATATATATCACATGATATATATCATTGATATTTATCGGATATATATCACAATATTTACTCCTTAATAAATATCAAGTGATATATATCATTGATAAATATCGCGAGATATTATGATATTTATTTTTTGGATATATATCACCATAATTATTTGAAGATTTGTGAAATTTTATGGTCAAATAGACTAAAAAAGAACTCGCCAAGTATTCGCCCGCCATTAATGAATATCTTTAGTTAATTATAAAAACCCCACTTTTCTTATTCACGAAAAAGAAACAAAATAAGTAGGTATTGTTGGTAACATTAAGTGCATATATTTAATATGGCAATAATTTGTATTGTGTTCATTCACTCTTACTTGCCATACTCACTCATTCACTCTTCCATAAAATCTGCTACAAGAAACTCTCTGTAATATCTGCAACGTGAAATTTACTAAAATAAATAGTGTGTGAAAAGTCTCAAGGTGTTTGCAATCAAAAGTCTCCGTCGCAATTCCTCAAGAACCAACAAAACTACAGTCCACAACACAAGCGCAACGTCGCACATGGTCCATACTCGCCAGCAAAAAGGAATCGGACGCCACGACGCGGTCGGTAAGCGACGCTAACGCGAAGAACAGGCTACATCGGACTTTAAAGTACGTGAGTGCAACATAATTTGCAGTAGTCGGCGAGCAACATTTCCTCGGCGGTCTCTGTGAACGCTTACGATACAAACCTACGCCGGTGAAGCTTCGATTTGGTTGTTCACTTTGCAACAAGACGCCATTTTGCACGCATTCAGCACGCAATATATTTCACCGTGCTGCAACATTTCACGCAACATTTTGCAGTTTCGAGAGCAAAATTCCTGCAACAATCTCCAGGATAGCATACTCTGCAAGCTTACGTTCATATACCTCACTGTATGTGCATTCCATTTAGGTGGTGTTCGTCATCAACAAGCAAGCAGCATATTTTTTTGGCCACCATTTTGCCAGCAAGATTTTTATATTTCCCGCCTCAGCAGCACAGTCGCGCCATCTAACGTACGGACGAGTAAGTTCTTCGGACATCGTGACGCATCATTCTGCGACTACAGCTACGCAGCACGCCACGACAACAAACAGGGTATCCCTCTCTTTCGCGCAACACGGAAAAGAGCGAGAGAGCAACACGGGAAGCGCGACATCTATCCAGCCAGAGGTGCAACAAAGTTTTTTACGGTTGACAACACTACGATCGACATCGAGCGGAGATCGAATAAAAAAAATACTGGTCGTTCATTCATTCTCATTCGTTCAAATGCCGACATTTTGTCATGTATTAGCGTTATTTGTGTAAAATTTATACGAATTGTATTTATTAGGCCAAATAACATATTTAGTGGATAAAAAAGTGTAAATTAGGTACTATAATGGCCGACATAGCGGCATTAGTAAGCGCCCGAGGCTATGTAAAGGGGCAAATAACCCGCTTACACAAATTCTTAGAAACGCCCGAGTTTGAAAAAGCGTCAGCTTCGCTTCTGCAGACCAAAAGGAGTTATTGGTATCGACATTCAAGGACTACGTATCCTACAACATGAAGATAGCTTTAGTAAAACCGGACGACGCCGAAGACGCCGGAAAGCAGGAGGAGAAATACTGCGAAACGCTTGCTCGGATAAACGATGAAATTGATGCTAAGAAAAAAGCCTCGGGTGCGGAGGGTGTACATGCGCCCATGGCGCACACAAAGCTGCCAAATATTGAAATCCCGACATTTACAGGTAAACATTGTGAATACACACAGTTCAAGAGTATCTATAACTCAGTAATACACAATAATCCTAAGTTGGACAATGTACAAAGGCTGTATTATTTAAGAAACTTTGTAAAGGGCGAGCCTCTAGATTTAATAAAAAACTTACCACTTAGTTCAGATAGTTACTCCAATGCGATTAAAATTTTGGATGAAAGATATGACAACAAAACGCTCATCATGAATGACCATATCACTCAATTGATGGACTTACCTAGTGTTAGGAATTCAGCATTGTCTATCCGTGAGTTCATATCACAAATAAAACAGCATGTCGCTGCATTGACAAATTTAGACCCACAAGTTTCAGGTTGGGACCCAATCTTGTTGTGTATTTTATTAAGAAAGGTGGACACCTACACTGCAAAAGCATTCCAAATGGATAGGGACATAAATAAATCACCAACATTGACTGATTTTTTAGAATTCCTGCAAAAGAAAGCTATGGCTTTGGAGTCTGTGGACGGCAATGGAGCTCGGCCGGTGAGAGCTTCAGTCAACGTGACAGTCGAAGAGAGACCTCAGCAACGTCAATGCCCTTTCTGTAAGTATAACAAGGAATTCCATAAATTATTTGCATGCCCCAAGTTCAAGTTAGCACCTGTAAAGGAAAGAATGCAATTTGTAAATGAAAACAAGCTATGTAGGGTCTGCTTAGGTGCACACCAAGGTCGCTGTAAGTATCACTTCCGCTGCCAGACCTGCAAAAAAGACTTCACACAGTACACTGTTGCATGAAGATAGCCCAGCAGTGAATTTGTGCATGAAAGAGGAGTCACAGGTGGTTATGATGGCACAAGATGACAAGAATGATCTCAGTTTGCTTCCGACAGTAAAAGTTAAATTAATTCGAAGCGATGGGACTGAAATGATCATCAAAGCAGGTCTAGATTCATTTTCACAGGTCTCTCTGGTCACATCTCAAGTGGTACAAGCGCTAGGGCTCAAACCAAAGCATAGCAGCACTGAAATAGTGGGAGTAGGTAACGTAACAAGTACATCAAAATATAGCATACCGCTGGAGGTCTTTTCCATACACTCAAATTACAAAGTGAACGTCAACTGTAAGGTGGTGGATGAAATTACATGCAAGCTGCCCCAACAAAAGTTCCCCTCGATTCAAACTGCCAGCCAACATTGAACTGGCAGACGATACCTACAATCAGCCTAGTAACATAGACATGATTTTAGCAGGCAATATATTTTTACAGAGTATCCTGAGAATCGTGCCGCAACATGAGCTGCTCGCAGGATGGCGCAGACCTACCGCCAGCACTGCGCATCATTAGCACTCAATTCGGCGATGTACTAGGTGGAGATTTAACATTAAGTACGCCTTCGCAACAACATAAGGTAGCCCTTCTTTGTACTACTTGTGATTCGAGCATCAGCAAAACTGTCAAGAAGTTTTGGCAAACTGAAGAGGTCCCTCAGATATTCAATGAAAATGCCACAGAGTCTGAACTATGTGAAGACATTTTTAAAAAATCTGTGCAACTTAAAGATCAGCGTTTTCAAGTAGATTTGCCATTAAAGGTACCTCTAGATCAGGTGAATGATCACCTAGGTGACTCATTTCATCTAGCTCTCAACAGGTTTGTCAATTTGGAGAAAAAACTGCACAAAGATGAACAGCTGTTTCAGCAATACAAAAAGTTCATTGATGAAATCATTGAGTTAGGTCATGGTCGTTATATAGATATCAATCAGTATGATTTTAAAAAGGATCCTCTCTGCTTTATTGCGCACCAAGCAGTCATCAATGAAAAAAGTAAGACAACAAAGTTAAGATCAGTACTTGATGCGGCTATGAAAACTAGTAACAAAATATCACTCAATGATCTGCTGCTCAATGGCGATGTAGTACAAAGAGACTTGTTTGGCATACTTTTGTTATTTCGCCTCGGTGAACACATGTTCACCACAGATATAAAAAAAATGTTTAGATGTATAAATTTAAATCCAATGCATGCTTCGTTACAGAACATCCTGTGGAGAGAGAATCCCAACACCGAGATCAAATGCATACAGCTCACAACGGTACAGTTTGGGCTCAAAAGTTCAAGTTTCCTCGCTACACGGTGTCTGGATGAGCTTGCTTCGATTTACAAAGAAGAACTCCCTCTAGCTTCTTTCATACTTAAAAACTGCACTTTTGTCGACGACATTTTATATGCAGAATCTGATGTTGACAAAATGGTAGAAGCCAAAAAACAATTAGTAGAATTGCTAAAAAGAGGTGGGTTTCAAACACATAAATGGGCATCAAACTCTTCTCAAGTTTTACAAGATATCCCTCAGAATGAGCAACACTTTGATAACATTGACTTTGAGAAGCAAAATTATAGTTTGAGAGCCTTAGGTATTAACTACAATGTAAAAGAAGACTGCTTCACAGTCTCCTGTCCCGAAAAATTCGGTGACAGAGCAATTACAAAAAGAGAAATCCTCAGTTACGTCACAAAATTCTATGATCCCCTTGGTTTCATATCCCCTATTATTGTAACTGCAAAAAGCTTTATCCAGACACTGTGGGCAGCTAATATAAATTGGGATTCTCCCTTGACCGGTGTTCTGAAAGAAAAATGGGTGAAATTTGCTAGAAATTTAGATAATATGGCACCAATCACATTAAAAAGGTCGGTATCCATTGCACATGCGCATACCATCGAGCTTGTTGGATTCGCTGACGCTTCGAGCACGACAGCATACGGCTGTTGCATATACCTACGGCTGATACATGAAGGTAAGGCAAGCTTATACCTACTTTGCTCCAAGTCTCGTGTGAACCCGCTTAAAAAACCACTAACTGTGCCGCGATTGGAGTTGAATGCTGCACTGCTGCTTGCAAAACTAATGGTGAAAGTTCACGAAGCTATTAGCACAAAAACGAACGTGCACTTTGTACGCTTGTTCTGTGACTCAAAAATAGTCCTAGCTTGGATCAGGACTCAAGTGACGCAGCTGAATGCATATGTGGCAAATAGGGTACAGGTGGTGACACAATTGACGGCCGAGTGGACTTGGCACTACATTCCCACCAGCGACAACCCAGCAGACCTCATCACTCGTGGCGTGAGCCCGCAGGAGCTGGGAGACAGCGCCCTCTGGTGGTCAGGACCTTCCTTCCTGCAAAATGATAAGTATGAGTATGTAAGTACAGTAGACCTACCTACCAGCCTACCTGAAACGAAGAAAGCTCAAGCTGAAGAATCGATACCCAGCCATGTTGCTCTACCAGCAGTGATAGCGGCAGATGATCTGTTTGAAAGGTACTCTGATATTCACAAAATGACTAGAAGATTTGCGTACTTATGGCGGTTTTATTACAATTGTAAAACAAAAGATGATAACAAGAGAGTAAAAACCACTTATTTAACGACAAAAGAAATAAATAATTCGTTATTATCAATAATAAAACACGAGCAACATAAATACTTTTCAAAAGAAATAAATTCATTACAAAATAATACACAAATCAAAAACAGTTCATTGAAGCCTTTGTGCCCGCATCTTGACAAGTTTAACATGTTGAGAGTCACTGGTAGACTGCAAAATGCTGCAATTCCGTATTCGCAAAAACACCCCATCATTCTTCCAAAAGACTCACGCATTACGGATATGGTCATTCAGAGTGAGCACAAAAGATTGATGCACGCCGGTCCAAAACTACTGTTATCAGTATTAAATGAAAGATATTGGTTAATAAATGGTCCTAGACATGTTAAGAAAATTATAAACAAATGTATAACGTGCTTTAAGCTCAAAAAAGAAACTCAAAGTCAGTTAATGGGTAACCTGCCTGAGGAGAGAGTAGTTCAGTCTGCGGGCTGCTTTGAACGTGTAGGTATTGACTACGCCGGTCCAATAGAAATAAAACAGTCCAAGATAAGACGGTCTGTTATCAGTAAAGGGTATATTTGCCTGTTTGTATGTTTCACGACCAAAGCAGTTCACATAGAGCTAGCCTCGGACCTTACAACCGCAGCATTTCTTGCCTGTTTCAGACGCTTTACTTCGCGACGAGGTTTCCCGCATGATGTATTTTGTGATAACGCGAGTAATTTCAAAGGCGCAAAAAACCAATTAGCTGACTTATACAAGCTGGTCAACTCTCAGAGTCATCAGTCACAGGTGATAAATTACGCATTAAAAGATCAAATTCGTTTCCATTTTATACCAAGTTACTCACCTGTCTTCGGAGGGCTCTGGGAGGCGGCTGTAAAAAGCACCAAATATCACCTCAAGCGTGCAGTAGGAAACACCATACTTACATTCGAAGAAATGTATACCGTTCTCACGCAAATAGAGGCAATTTTAAACTCGAGGCCCCTGGTACCTCTGTCATCAGACAGCGACGAATTTGCGTACCTTACGCCAGGACATTTTATTACTGGCAAGGCTATAGTATCCTACCCTGATCGTGATCTCACTGACATCCCTATATCTAGGCTTAAACTGTGGAATGTCATAAATAAAATTGTACAGTCATTCTGGCAAACTTGGCACAAATATTACCTAAACACTTTACAGTCAAGGCCTAAATGGAGGGACGAAGTGCAAAATGTAAAAGTAGGAGATCTGGTGCTGCTCCGTGATGACGGTGTGCCTCCCCTCATGTGGCCCATGGGTCGCATCACAAAGCTTTTTCCTGGCACGGACGATAAAGTAAGGGCATTCGAAGTAATGACTCCAAATAGAAAGAAACATGTAAGGTCTATAACAAAAATATGTTTATTCCCAATTAACAAAAACGAGTGATTATTTATTAGTCATATGTAGTTCGTAGGCCATCTTAGGATGTGTAATTTGTTACGATGCCAAGAACACCTAAGGTGTATTATTTAGATTTAAGTTTTGAGTCTGATTAGATTTAAGTAAGGCTCTATGTACATGTGTGCAAAATAAGCTTAGCTACTCATTATAGTCTGAGAGCTCACTACTTGATTGTTAATTAGTTTAAGTTTATACCTACAAATAAGTAAATAGGTATGATCTCATTATAAGTTAAGGGTCATTGATCTGCACTATTATTAATTATTTAGTGTTTTTGTACACATAAAGTCTGTGTTACTTTCATGTTGAAAAATGTTCATGTATCTCAATTTTAGTGGGCAAAACTTTCTATGTTTGTTCTTTCCCGCGGCCCCCCAATATGTTGGTAACATTAAGTGCATATATTTAATATGGCAATAATTTGTATTGTGTTCATTCACTCTTACTTGCCATACTCACTCATTCACTCTTCCATAAAATCTGCTACAAGAAACTCTCTGTAATATCTGCAACGTGAAATTTACTAAAATAAATAGTGTGTGAAAAGTCTCAAGGTGTTTGCAATCAAAAGTCTCCGTCGCAATTCCTCAAGAACCAACAAAACTACAGTCCACAACACAAGCGCAACGTCGCACAGGTATGATGTGAATTTCTCTGTACCTATTATTTTCTTATTTAAGGTAAAATTTGTAAATATTAAGTTAGGTATCTATATTTCGTTCTTTGGTATTTATTTCTTTAGACAGACTCATAGATTTAAAGTTATTGGGAATGCGAGGTGGATGGTTTATTAGGTAGAGCATTTGCTGCGTGCGGGCTCAAATACGATGGTCGAATTATAAAATGTAGGTATGCACGTATCCACTATTGTAAACCCGTTTTATGTGTTCGCTGTACTTCTGACCAAAAAATACAGTATTTTTTATACTACTTTCATTTCAAAATAACCTATGATGAAAAAAAGTGTTCCAAATTAATTTTCTAATAAAAAAAATCGTATTTGTCAATAAAATCAATACATTATTTTGAAAGTTTTTATACTGATTGATATATATCCGATTTATTGGATATATATCGGATATGTTGATATTTATTACAAATATCGGATATTTTCGAACCCTGTGTGAGGGTGACAAATTCGAGTTTCAAGATTTTGACAATTAACCGATGCAGAAAAGAAGTTGCTAGATATTTACTAGTAAAAACTATCATGGCCGAGTGTCTTATAAACGCGCTCCTAACAGCAATGACCTAGCTGCCTACAATTACTGTCCCACGAAGTTACAATATTCCGCTTCTGTTGACATTTTAATTCATCATCATGATGTAAATGAATTAAATAACTCATCACGTGATAGCCTTCAGCACTTGGCAAAATGGGACAAGAACAGCGAAAGTGTCGTTCTCATGTGTTGTGTGTGATACGAAGCGACGGTTTTTGTGTAATATGACAATAATTAAGCATAAGCTAGCTAATTAAGTTTAAAAAGTTAGTGGACAATAATCCTCCTAACACATCGAAAATAGAGACCAGAATTTACTGTAACGTAGGTAGTTAAAAGATGAGGTTCCATAAAGTAGGCTCCACAAACATTTGGACGTTTGTGATGTGCTGTTACAGAATTTGCCAAATTGCCTTTTGTAGGTCCTAGTTTAGCTACCACACCACCTATTTTTTAGAGGTACAGCAAGTAATTCCCTACTTGTAAGTACGTTTATTTTAACCGTCATATCATAACATAAAGGTCAAAGGAAGACCCATATTTCTTTTTTCAAATTACGGTACCGTCGTGTTGTTGTGACGCGAGGCTGTTGTGGTCGGCTGGCGGCTGGCGGGTAGCCGCTGGCCACACCAGAACCGGACCTACGTCACTATATAAGTGCTTTAGACAAACCAGATCTTATACATTTTAAATTACTTAGATACATACCTACTTTGAATTTTATGAGAACTGGTTTGTTTATTTAATTGCGTACCGGCAAAAAAAACGTAATTATATACGTTATCACCAGCTATATAACTTAATTTTAACAGCCTATGTAAAATATGTAAGGCAAATTGAGTCATGGATTCCCATGATTTATATTTTTTTACGATTAAGTATTGCTTTTATACAATTATTGACTTTTTAGGAACAAATGTGTTCTTTGCTGCATTAATTTTAGTCTCAATAACATGTTATATTTATGAAGTTGAAAGACTTACCTATCACCTGTGTGAGGAGGGATTGGAGAAAAATATGTTTGTTTGTTGTTGTTTGTAAGTTGAAAGACTTAGCACCTGTAGGTAGGATAATTATCCTGTTTAAAAAATATATTAAGTATAACAAATATTAAGTACACAAATTCTATTAAGTATAAAAAATATTTTAGGTACACTAATTCAAAACAGGGTTTACATAAAGGCTTAGTACTTTTGTTCTAATGACGGCGTAGCTAGGCAAGATAGGTAAGTGTGGATGTGAGAGCAAAAACATTTTTTTTTCTCCTATCCCTCACGCAGGTGCTAAATACTCGTTTGTAGATTTTAGAAAGGAAAATCTCATCGTTAATCAAAAAAATCTAGTTTTTAGACCTTTTTACCCATCTAATCTAGATTTGATTACTTCTATTGAGGGTTCTAACATATTACAATATTTCAAAAGAATATAATTCCAGTATTGTATTATATTAACGCGAATAAAAGTTAATAAACTATGCGACTAGTGAATTAGGTGTAGCCTAGGTGGCACCGCGCTCATAGCAGGTCGTGTCGACTGGGGTAGCCTTGCTTGTCTCTACCAAGTCTATCTCCTATAATTTATGTAGGTCACTAACTAGGTACAGCTTGCCTACCTTACACATGCTATAAGCTCTCATTGTCAATGTAGAATCAATCGATCAAAGTATCTACTAAGTAGTTATTCTAATGGTTAGCTCTCATGTATATGTGACTCGTTGCACACTTGGGTAAGATTGAAGCCGGCCCGGATTCAACCCGGGCCTGAAAACCGTCCGAAAATATAACGACCGAATTAATAACGTGATTTGTACAGTCAGTCAAAAAAAATGACTGAATCAGAATCAGTCTCAATTATTTACTATTAGATTCAAAAGACAATGTGAATATAAACTTACAAAGACTGTTTAACAAAAGCAGTCGAGCGGCTTCGAAATGCGTCTTCGATCGCGCTGCGTACGCGCATCTCAAAACCACTTTATTTATTCATTTATTTATTTTATTTTATTATGATAGGAAAACCAACAGCGAACACAACAGAGTAATTAAAAGCCGTGGAAACAAACAACCAATTATAGGTCACAGGTAAAAAAATAATTAAGTATGCTAAAAGAAATGGAATACTTTGAATAACTATAAAATACAAGATACCAAAACAAATAAAATATTATTTAAACATTCATACTGTTCTTTATTCTGTTCTTGTTTCTCTATCAAATACCTACCTATAAAATGAATATTACGAAGGTAGAAATCTGGACTATAAGCGGAAGGCTTGTATAGACGATGGAGACCGTTCGGATTGTGGTTAAAGCATGAAACTTGGCATAGATGTTCTATCCAAGAATCTGTAATATTTTACTAGATAAAGCCCGATTTCTAGATGTTTCACCTCTTAGAGCAGGTAAGAGGAGGTGGAGCTGTATAGGGCAAGTTTAGTATCGTTTTCGAGTAAAAAACATAAACAATCTATTTAACATAGTAGAATATCAAATCATGTTCTTATTAAAAATACGTCGAAGTTAGGGTTTCTGCCCGGGAAGTCTCGAGGCGAGAATTCCCGGGAACTTTCTAGAATTCGTTCCCGGGAAATTAATGTCGAGAAAAATCGAGAAGTCGAGAAATCATTACAAGGCATCTTACATTAATGAATGAGATAATTATGATTACCTCACTACTATTTACTGGACTATTTGCTGTTAGGCCTTTACTCGTAAACAAGCGGCGTTGTCCTTTGATAGCAGTGCGGCCTCAGAGTGCTGCATAGTAGTTTACTACTGGAGGAGGGACGGGGAATTTCAATTTCAATTTATTCATAGCAAAAAACATCTTTACATTGAATATTTTAGACACATCATTACAAAGTAAATTAAAGTAAAATACAATTATTGACTAAATCGAACAGTTCATTCAAATAAATAACAAAATTACCAGTCACAACATAATACAATATCACAAATAATTCTTTAAAACAATAATAAGCAAATAGTCATCAATGTCATCATAAATTAATAATACCTAATATGTCAAAAGGGAAATAATATGGGAAGGCCCCCTAGGGTACGCCACAAGGCACGATCTTCCGTTTTCGCCTTCCAGTCGCTCTCTTTAAGTTATTGGTCCATCTGGTCGGAGGATGCCCAACGCTACGCTTGCTGAGGCGTTGTTTCCACTTGAGGACCCGCTTACTCCACCGTCCACCGGTTCTACGACATATGTGACCAGCCCTCTGCTGAAGTGGGTCATCATATCCGTCACTTTAGTTTTTTGGTGAAAAATCTCGTACGAGACCTTATCATTAGCGAGATCACTAGCAACGCGCTTTTTATAGCCCTCTGCGTGACATGTAGCTAGCTGGTGGGCCAGATTTACTGTCAGGTTTCACGACTCGGCCCCACAAGTCATAACTGGTTAGACCTTGGTCTTGAGGCATTGTGGCAAGTTTGACTCCAGAATATGACGTAACTGCCTAGATAATCCTAACTGCTATTTTGCCCAAGGCGAGGCATATATACTTCTGGACAACTTCATGATCTGCACGGTCGACGGACACTGGCTCAGGGACTACATGTAGATTCAACATGCATGACCTTGGTCTTGTCAAAGTTCATCCCAAGTCCAATGCGCCTCGAGACCACATTTAGACTAGACAGCACTACAGTTTTTCGTTGAGCGTTGTTTCTTCATTCTTGAAAAATAAAGCAACAACATTGTTAAATTAAATTAATTAAAAACGTTTATTTGCCATTAAAAATTACAGAGACAGCTTTACTATAGGGCCCCGCACTAGGCTATGCCTGTATCGCGGCTGCCCACACGACCTTTACCAATAGAGCTTAAATATTAAGTATTATAACAAGATATTATTATAAAACTAACTATGTGAATCTTACAATTGTAGTACTAAATCGTATAAATTTTAACAAAACGAAGAACAAAACACTTATACCTAATATTCTTATTATTAATTTACAAATAAAATAATCTGAGCTTTTCGAAAATTTATATACCTACCAATTATTCTTATAAAATAAAAATATAAATACTTAGTAAATAAAATACATAGATAATTTTGTATATATGTATAAATTACATAGTTTAATTATAAAAAATACATAGTTTTTTTATAGTAATGAAGTTACAGTAAGTAATTAAACAATAATTGTTAATATTGATTCAGAGGAGCCATAGTCCAAAGATTTCAACCATTTTGTTAGCTTACGTTTGGCTTCTGTCATTTTGCAGTCTTTGATATTGCAATGTTTGTTGACTATTGTATAGATGTATGGATAGCTGAAATTTCGGAATCGTTGAGCAAAGGAGGTATTAACTTTAGGTGGCTTGATGTAATAAAGTCGCTTTTGTGATAGAGATAACTGTTCTGAACTAATTAGGTTTAACACTGCCTTATGCTGGTCTAAAGAAGCTTTGAGAATAAATAACTGCCGGACTGTTAGTACTTACCCCATTAGTTTGTATATCCTTTGATCCTTTCGTGATATCGCTTTTGTGATAGAGATAACTGTTCTGAACTAATTAGGTTTAACACTGCCTTATGCTGGTCTAAAGAAGCTTTGAGAATAAATAACTGCCGGACTGTTAGTACTTACCCCATTAGTTTGTATATCCTTCATGGTTGTCCCATTGGCTATTACGGAATCGAATGGCCTTTTCAGCCCTTCAAGGACATAATTTTCACCAGCTCTTTGAGTAGCTCAGAGGCTTGAGAGCGTCCTCGATTTCGTTTTTATGTTATATTTTGTTAAACGACTGATAATCTCCGTGTTTATGCACAACTAGCTAAAACCCGCGGCTTCGCCCGCGTACTCATAAGAAATAACGAAGACACCTAAGTATTTTGCGCTTTATGATTTGTTGCACTTAAATACAAACATCTTATCCCCTTTCCCTCCTCTTTTAGGGCTAAACATGAAAAAACGCTGAAACACGTTATGTATCATTCTAAAAGACGGCTGATGTGACGTAGTTTCTCTCCGTCTCCGTCTCCGTCGGCGTCTCCCTCTCCCTCTCCCTCTCGATTTACGAAATTTGAAGAAAATATATGATGTGAACAAAAAATTTCATACTAACTTTTATTTCCCGTTTTCAAAAATTCCTATCTTAGTGGATGCTAACGTTGCTTAATGAATACACATGCCAAATTGCACGCTTCTAGCTCTAAGGGTTTGGTTTTTACGACAGTGCGTAATTTTCATCCCCTATGTCAACCCATCGGGGAATAAATTTTGAATACTTCTTAATCAAAATAATATTGACTGTTTATTAAAAATAAGGGTGCCGAATTTCAAAACTGTAGCTTCAAAAGTGCGACCTGCGCGTAAATATAATACTTTCATCCCCTTTTTTACCCCCTCAGGGGTTCAAAATTGGAAAATGCTAAAGTACGTCATTCATTATTTTTAAAGTTCTTACTAAATATGAAATTTTAAGCAGTTATATCAAAGGAATACAAAGTTTCATACAAAATGTCATCCCCGTATCACCCCCTTAAGGGTTGAATTTCGAAAAATCCTTTCTTAGTGGAAGTTAACGTTGCTTAATGAATACACATGCCAAATTTCACGCTTCTATCTCCAAGGGTTTGGTTTTTACGACAATGCGTAATTTTCATCCCCTATGTCAACCCATCGGGGGATGAATTTTGAATACTCCTTAATCAAAATAGTATCAACTGTTTATTAAAAATAAGGGTGCCGAATTTCAAAACTGCAGCATCAAAGGTGCGACCTGCGCGTAAATATAATACTTTCGTCCCCTTTTTTACCCCCTTAGGGGTTCAAAATTGGAAAATGCTAAAACATGTCATCCATTATTTCTAAAGGTCTTCCTAAATACGAAATTTGAAGCAGTTATATTAAAGAAATAAAAAGTTTCATACAAACTTTCATCCCCCGTTTTACCCCCTTAAGGGTTGAATTTCGAAAAATCCTTTCTTAGTGGATGCGAACATTGCTAAATGAATACACATGCCAAATTTTACGCTTCTATCTCCAAGGGTTTGGTGTTTACGACAATGCGTAATTTTCATCCCCTATGTCAACCCATCGGGGGATGAATTTTGAATACTCCTAAATCAAAATAGTATCAACTGTTTATCAAAAATAAGCGTGCCGAATTTCAAAACTGTAGCTTCAAAGGTGCGACCTGCGCGTAAATATAATACTTTGATCCCCTTTTTTACTCCCTTAGGGGTTCAAAATTGGAAAATGCTAAAACATGTCATTCATTATTTCTAAAGATCTTCCTAAATACGAAATTTGAAGCAGTTATATTAAAGAAATAAAAAGTTTCATACAAACTTTCATCCCCCGTTTTACCCCCTTAAGGGTTGAATTTCGAAAAATCCTTTCTTAGTGGATGCGAACGTTGCTAAATGAATACACATGCCAAATTTCACGCTTCTACCTCCAAGGGTTTGGTGTTTACGACAATGCGTAATTTTCATCCCCTATGTCAACCCATCGGGGGATGAAATTTGAATACTCCTTAATTAAAATAATATCAACTACTTATTAAAAATAAGGGTGCCGAATTTCAAAACTGTAGCTTCAAAGGCGCGACCTGCGCCTAAATAAAACACTTTCATCCCCTTTCTTACCCTCTCAGGGGTTCAAAATTGGAAAATGCTAAAACACGTCATTTATTATTTTTAAAGTACTTTTTAAATACGAAATTTGAAGCAAATATATCAAAGGAATAAAAAGTTTCATACAAACTTTCATCCCCCGTTTTACCACCTTAGGGGTTGAATTTCGAAAAATCCTTCCTTAGCGGATGCCTACATTATAGTGGCTATCTGCATGCCAAATTACAGCCGAATCGGTCAAGTAGTTTAGGCTGTGCGTTGATGACAGTCAGCCTTCTTGAGTTTTATATATTAAGATTAAAGTACTTGGTAACAAAAATTTCTATATTTAAAAAAATCATTAAAAAATTCAATGTGAATTTGTGAACTTTTTCGTAATTTATATGGAAAAATATACCTAAATTAAAATTTCTCGAATGACCCGAGAAGACCCGAGAAGTGACGCTCGAGAATTCTCGATTCCCGGGAAATGAAAAAGCTCGAGAAGTCAGAAACCCTAGTCGAAGTACGCAATAACAATAAAAGTACTCCACACTGTTTTCATTAAGTATGTTGCTTTTCAGTGTCACATACCGGATTCTTGAAATATATTGATTAAGTACTATTTACAAGGTTCTAAACAAAAATGTTCGCTCAAAATATTACAACATACTTTACGAGCCAATCGAAAGGTTTGTGTTGTGTTGCTACTAAGGAAACTTGGTTAGTTTGTTACGTTTACAAGTAATCTTAACGTTTTCCTTGATTTGTCAAAAAAGGTTTTTCCTTTCAACATTTTGCGATTTTATTTTCCTTGGCAAACTGTGAGAGTGACCTAGTGATCAACCCTATGGTGTCAAAAGTAGGTAATCATAGAATGCATTAAACAGGTCTCAAACCACGTTGCAATGTCGAAATGTCTTGATAAATGGCATGTCAACATTAAGATTTTTCATAGAAACACGGAAAGAATAGGTATTATCTACAAAAGCTTTCCGCGCATCATTTATTGGCCAATTTTACTGATGATTAATGGTTTTCTACCTGAATGTTTTTAACCAACCAACTGCAAGACTGGCGAATGGGTGAAGAAGGCTAAACGCTAAAAGCAAGTTAAACGAGCCAGTTTGCAAATTGGTGAATTGAACATATTCCTCGCTCTTACTCCGATATGTCATTGTGCGTAAGTCATGTCAAAATCAATGGACATGTGACATAGAGTCGAAACAGCCGCTGGCAGCGCACGCGCAAGTCAAGGTCTCCAAATCGCAAAGCCAGCCGCCGACCGCCGACCGCCGACCGCCGCCGGCGGGCAAACTTTTGCAGGAACAGGTTTATTGCCAGCATTGCTCTGATAACAACTGGCAAGGCAGTATCGTACAGGGCTGCTACCAATATCAAGCTTAAATCTAGACATTTACTACATACATTTATATACGTGTAAGGGATGGCGCACCGAATACTTTTTCAGGTATAATTGGACCATTAAACTGAACAACTTACCTACTTCATGGGAGCTTTGTAGGTAAACGAAAAAAGCTTTCCGATCTCCCATACAAACTTCCGGTCTTGATCATCTAGCTGACTTTCTACAGAATCTCGAATAGGAAGTTGTTTTCGTTTTCCAACATAGGCTCCGCAGTACTTAAATATTGCTTAGTTTCATGCCCTTATTATTCCTGCAAAGTTTTCGGTGCATCTTCTGTCCCTTATATCTACAGCCGATATACTTACCTAAACCAACTTTCAATACGAAATTACTATTACATTTAGTTTCTTCTTGAAAAATGTATTTAAAACCGAAATCATATTGATTATCAAGCTTTAAGAAAGAGTCAATTAAAAAATTATACGCCACCTACTTTTGCTGTAATAAATTGGTATTGGACCAGTAGGTTCAAATCAAGGAAGGTCTATCGGTCTCTCTGTTGTAGCTAATTTAACATCAGGTTATATTCAAATGAATCTAAGTATTTATGATGAGATGGTGACCCTAAATCAGGAACTGATTGGTTGTTAGCGGTCACAGGCAGGAGCGCAGCGCAAGCGCAGCTGTGATCGATCGAGGGCGAGAGAGACCAAACGGAACTCTGCACCGAAATAGTGCAGTTTGTATGACGCAACCGAAATAGTGCAGTTTGTATGACGCACCTACCCACACTAGCACCGAACAACGGCGGGCGGCACTGCGCTCTAGTTGTTCACCACCAGTATTTCCTTTGCCTTTTTTAATACATACATGTATACGAACATATATCACGCCTATGTCCCTTGCGGAGTAAGTAAAGCGTAAACGGCGTCAATAACGGCCATTTACACCACGTCTGGCAAAAGTTTGAAAGTCATTCAGAAGACTGTATATCACCATAGTGACTGTCGCCTAAAATTGCATAACACATCAACTCTCAAATCTCTTTTTAGCTTCTTACGATACTCACAGGAAAGATATGGGGTGATGGTATTCTAAGCCGGCACCACACGTTACGTTAATATGGACACAAAAGTTAGGTTACCACCAGGTTGCTAGACTACCTGCCTGTTCAATAGGATCTACGAAGAAATAGTCATACCTAAATTAGTTGTTTTTCCAATACAAGTGTCCTCTGAACCATACCTACCTAATGTAACTTCTGGAAAGTCCATACTAATGTAGATTTCAAAGCAAAAAACCTACATCCCTATTGATCAATCACTCGATCTAATTCGCGAAAATGTGACCAAGTAGGTACCATGAATTGAGTCAGTTCATTATCAATATTGAGGTCATGAATAACTTGCGGAAATCCGTCATTGGACGCGACATTCGTACTTATACCTACATATGTAGATTCTTAGCTATGTGTACCTATAATTATCTCATACAGGACATTGCCGGAAACAGGTAGCTGGTATCGCGTTCTGATTTGTAGGTAGTTTATCGTCATGTGATTCTTATCTGTAAGAAATACAGGCGCAATTTTTCTATGTATCTGTCTTTACGTTAGCTACTTAGATTTAAGTCTGGAACTAATATGTAGTGGTTTATAAGTTAGGTAATTGTTAGCGTCATCGGCTATCAAACATTTTGATAAAAAACATTTTGATGAAAATTAATACTTGCGGAATATACTTCCTGTTAAAATTTAGAATGGTATAAACCAGTAATAAAAAATCCAAAAGGCACCTAATTAAATCAGAAAACAATAAAAGTCTTTAGAGCTAAAAAGTCTTTACTTATCGATATTTCCATTGAAAAGTTCCATTGGGGTTAGAGCCAATTAGGTATCCCTTAATTCAAGGAAAAATACTGACCGCAAGTCATTCGGTTCCTGTAGGTAGGTACTGTAACTTCATTATAAAATTCAGTCAAGTTGAAACATTACAAGCACAACTAATAAAAAGGAAAACCCGACTGCGGTAATTTTATATTATATTTTGTTTTTAAAACCACCATTTCGAATTTATGCAATTCTTGCACCACTGGGACAAATCTAACGACACCTCATTTCATTTGTCAAAATTCTAACAAACAGTTTGGGCTGTAACACGTGAAAAATATTTTTCGTGTCCGCTTACATAGGAACATACCCACATATATATTCTCGAAAATATAATCCTCCTTCAGAGGCAATCGGGTGGTGACAGCCGATGTGGCGCAGTGGTTAGTATGCCTGCCTGCCACGCAAAGGTTCCGGGTTCAATTCCCGGTGGGGTCACTCACAAAGTTGATATTTATCACTTTGTGAATTTGTTCCCAGTCTGGTTAGGACATTGCAGGCTGAACCACCTGATTGTCCGCAAGTAAGACGGTTCCGTGCTTCGGATGGGCACGTTAAGCCGTCGGTCCCGGTTGCTGTCTATGATGGCGGTCGTTACACAACCATGTCTGAGGCCTGCTACTTGCAGTAGGCGGTTGAAAAACTCTGACACCAGGGTTCATCGGGTCGTCGAACGACTTGGTGTCCCACACGAAAAAGAAAAAAGATTTGTCAGAATTCTAACAAACAGTTTGGGCTGTAACACGTGAAAAATATTTTTCGTGTCCGCTTACATAGGAGCATACCCACATATATATTCTCGAAAATATAATCCTCCTTCAGAGGCAATCGGGTAATAATTACGGTGAATTATTCGTGACGAATGGTCGACAAGATTGGCGGTTACGCGGAAGTGCTCAATGAAAATTGGAGATTTCTAAAACGCATTTCGATCGACGAATTCGCTATGATCGATCTACACGAGCTGAAAAATGAAGTTGAAGGCCACGTTCAAGGCTAACACTTGCAACTTTTGCTATTTTTGTTAGTTACTATCGACAACAATTCAAGTTACTTTATTTAGATATCAACGCATTCTGTTTAACCTTAGAACGGACGATGATAGCTCTTGTTGCCTTTGTGTTCGAGGCACTTCGAGGGTACTTTTTCTGTCTTTAATTTAGTAGGTAGTATGAATGACTAGGCAAATTCTCCTGCTCATTACTAAGTTTGATACAATTTAAGTTTAGATAAGTTGCATTGCAATATCCACAAAAAATCTGGCGAAAAAAAATTACTTGCTGTGCTCACTGTGTTTCCGTGGGAATATGGTGGGAAGTAGATAAAAAGTAGCCTGCCTACCTATGTAACTCAGGGATGTTTAGCTTTTTAAAACTATGTTTTTTTTTAGTCGATAAACAAGTTTCTCACTTCATAGAGTACATAAAAAAGGACTTTATAAAATCTATCCTCTTTGTAATGTTTAGTGTAGTGTAAAAAGAAGTAAGAAAAAATAATGTAACAAAATTATGTAGGTAAGATAGTATAAAATGGATGAATTATGTATCTACTGTGATTATCTACGTCGCCGTTTTGTACTGCGAATAAGTGGGTAGGTATGGCAGAAAACTTTACTTCACATTTTACTCGGCCATTAGGAGAACTAATAATTTTCCCAATTAACCAGGCGCAATTCGCGTGCTAGTGGCAGATTTCAGAACATAATTTGGTCCGTTATTGTTTCACGATCAATAGAATCACGAGAAATGCCTCGATGGCCTTCTCCTGCCATCACGATATTGTACTGTAAGGCGGGGCCCACACGTAGCATTCGTTGCTGCGCATTCACAGCGCATCGCTAACGTATGCTTCTGTCAGATACAAGGAAATTTCAAATTCCGCGTTGAGTTGTTTTAACGTTTTTAGTATAGGGAATTCAAAATTTCCTTGCATTTGACAGACGCATGTGCATGTGTTAGCGCGGCTGCGACGACGTGAATGCGCCGCAACGTGACGTTACGTGTGGATCTCGCCTACAGCCCTAGAGCTAGGTATCACATAAATTGCATTTTGAATTCATGGCAACTTCTTTCATCTGCACTTCAAGGAATGATAAAGGCATTATTTAACTAGATCTTAGAAATTTACTGAAATCTTTATCCATTACGAAGAAATAAGATATCTACCTATCTAACCGAACTATCAAACAAAGTTGGATCGCACAGCGAAATACACCCAAAAGACCAACGCTAGAACCATAGATTGGTCCATGCTAGAACTATATGAATTCTTTATTGCAAACATAAAATAACAAATGGTGAAAAACTTAAAATTAGTTACAAGGGCGAGCTTATTTCTATAAGAAATCTCTTCCAGCCAACCCAATGGAGATGAAAGAGGAGAATATGCGGGAACTCGAAAGTACAATAAAGTATGTGCTTATATAACATAAATCATATATAAAGAGTATAAATACTAAATTACCTACCAACTAAAATATACAAATACACAGATATTATAAAATAAGATATACTAATACATATTATAAATAAATAATATAATATGACAACAAGAAAAAGTAGTTTCAGATAATACACACATATAATTATTTACAGTTGTGATAGAAAGTGCGCTTTCAGCCTTTTCTTAAAAGAATCGATAGAAGGACTGTCCTGAATTTCTCTGGGCAACTTATTCCACAACTGTGTGGCACGGACAAACTACTGCAAATAGTAGTCATAACAAAGTGTGTAAAGCAAGCGTTAAAAATAACTATAAAAATATTTACAACAAAATATTTTACAAACCTTTTCATTCAAATGTTTCACTCTAATTCAGATCGCGACTTAGATAATCGACCTATTTTTTAGATTTTAATTATAAGATACCTAGGTAAATCAATCAATATTTTTTTAAGATTACATTTGTAAGTATACACTAGGTATCTATCTTCTCTTACCTGACACTTAGTGCAGGAAATTATTTTAGTCTATACTATTAATTTAGTTTATGATAATTGTTTTTATGCTACTTTTGGCCGTACGTACTCTTAATTACCTATATAAAAAAACTTGTCCTGTAAATGAAGGATGTCAATGTTTTGCTGAATCATTCTAATTAATAATAATAAAATTCTGAATTATTATTTTCTTCAGCATTGTTTATATAGGGTTACATTTAATTAAGTACAAATCTCTTGAGGGTGTGACCTACTCACAAAACTGAACAACTTATGTTTGAAACTTTTCTTCGAAATATGAAAATAAAAAATTGGATATCCCATACAAAAATGCTGAAAAAGTGTGTCACTTAGTATGGGAGGGCCAATTTATTATTTCATATTTCGAAGAAAAGTTACAAACGTTGTTCAGTTTTGTGAGTAGACCACACCCTCAAGAGATTTGTACTTAATTAAATGTAACCCTATATAATAGGCAAGTACTTCTTCTTCGTGTGCGACACCAAGTCGTCCAACGACCTGATGAACCAGAGTTGTTACTTGTAAATGAGTTGATACTTAGATGTATCATATCAATTATGCATGTAACGAATCAAGTTTAAACATTAATCCGATCTGTAGTGTAGGCTAATCTGAGCAAAAACAGGTGTCTGGCTGTATCTAATCAATCTATGTGATGATATACAGTATGTCCCTGTTAAGGTGGTCTAAAGAAAAAAAAATAGATTATAGATAACCCTTTTAATATTTGACGAAAAAAGGGACCTCCCACACTAATAACGCTGACTGAAAGGACGGCCGGTGCAAAGATAATCTGGTCCGATGGGGATACATTGACGGCTCCTCTAATGTATGCGAGTGAGGTGCAATTCCTCAGACCATGGAACACCTCTTGACCTGCCCCATGTGTCCTGACTCCTGCACAGTGGATGATCTAATGAAAGCCACTGCAAATGCTGTCCGGGTGGCTGAATTCTGGGCGCACAAAATTTAACTTTTGCCATCGACACAAAAATAAGAAGAAGAAGGACATTTTGTATGGAATTTCATTTTTTTCTTAGATTATTAAAAAGCAATAGTCCTGGTAGCTAAGGAGGTCCAGAATCTAGTTTTTTTTCATTGGACTACTTAAATGAAATAGGGACAACCTGTATAGCACTATAATTAAAACTTAGTAATAAAATAAACTGCAATCATTATCAATGCATTAAATGTGTGGAGCAAATTCAACTTGGTAACACAATAAATTACATATAGCCGTAATTACAAACAATGGTGCAGTATTGATAACATCAGTTGTATAGTGTATCTATATCATGATGATGAATTATTTAACGGTCAGCTAATAGTTATTTACCTTGGTAACTCATAGTCATAACTCGATATGGAGTCCAATGCACGACATGCATTGCCTATAAGCACAATGATCTACCGCGTAAAGGTTATCTATACAGTTATTAAATATTGTCAGCATAGATTGATTCCATAAAGGGTTTTGTCCATGCTGTCATACCTTCTAGCAAAGAAATGGGCAGCTTTGCACAAATTTTACTCTTTTAAAATTGTGGGCTGCAATACAAAGCCCAATACAAAGTATAAAAACCGGCCAAGAGCGTGTCAGACACGCCCACAAATAAGGTTTCGTAGTCAACGTTTAAATATCAGGTTTTTCAGCATTACAAACTTAATTTTGTTGCTGGTTTGTTAGCAGCAGTATGATGACCAACCGCAAATAGAAAAACTCAATTTTTCCTGAAACCTTTAAGGGTACGATATCCGTTATAGTTTTCATTGTAACTTCAGATTGTAAGCTATATTCCATATTTATTTCAAATTTTTAGCGTTTATACTTTAGAAGTTACAGCTGGAACAAATTATGGGTCAAAAACACCCCTTTTAAAAGCAAATATCTCGTGACAGAAACATTTTAGAGAATTTGTTTCAAAGAAACCTCACCTTAATTTTAAAAGACCTATTCAACGATACCCTACTCAATATTACAGAAGAAAAAAAATTTTTTTGCCCCCCTTTCCCTTGTATGGGAGGGGGTCCAAAAAACATTTTAAATATTTTTTTATTAACATTTCTATTTTTGGGTCAACACTATCTATCTTCTCACCAAATTTCATGTCGATAGCTCTAAAACTGACGAAGATATGAGGGCGCGGCATACAGACAGACAGACAGACAGACAGACAGACAGACAGACAGACAGACAGACATGACGAAACTATAAGGGTTTCTAGTAGACTACGAAACCCTAAAAACGGGGTTGCTTTATGTGTTTCTCTGTCTGTCTGTAGGTATGTCGTGGATTGAACTTATTTTTAAATATACTTGTACGTATAGACAGCGTGGAAGGACCAGACATTTTATTTTAGTACCTGATAGGTTTAGAGGCCCAAGGAAATAAATATCCTAAAAGTACCCTAATTTTGGACTCTTGCTTCAGGAGTAATCAAACCTGAAAGGCTAAAAGCTCATTTTTTATATTATGTTTTTGAAAGCTAGGTAAATACCTACCCAAAAAATATATAGTGACGTCTCATAAACGGTGCCTCTGGCTATGTATGCTAGGTATGACGTTTTTATAAGTACCTACCTATCTCGATCTTTGTTGAAACATGGAGAGTACCTACAAGAGACACGTGGATAAAATGATCATTGATGTTAAATCAGTCATAATGCTCGAAGTAGGTCGCATAAAAAACCAAGGTCCTTTGTTTATTATTAGGCAGGTTGATTGAGACGCACTTTTTGTCACTAAACAAATTAACAGGTTAAGCTCTAATTTATGTAATAGATAAGTATCTACCAACTATACTCACTCAAGCTCAAGGGCAAACTTAATTGATAAATTGTGCATAGCGACAGACTCCGAATCTATCATAATTATGATTAAGCCTGTAAGTACAAAAAACAGCAAAAACTGGTCTGCTGTTGTTAAAAAATCATGTTAAGCAGTTTTGCTTATAATGACAAATGTGATACACGAGTAATATCTCCTGAAGTATATGCGCTGCACATGTATTCTATAGTGTTTTAAAGTGACTCGTTATGGTATCTTTATAAGTTAGTAGGTATTTACTGAACTATTGGCAGTCAGCGACAGCAGAAATAAAAATGATTAGCACTTGGTGAAAATCCCTGAATTCTGAATTTGGCTAGTTTCGGTGTAATCGAGAAAGAAACTATGGAATGCACTGGTGCTTTGTTAACTTGGTACTAGGTACTAGATACTCGTCTAAAATCGTCCTGCTGAATACTGAGCTCCGGGTGCACGGTGACACGAAAAAATCCGTACACTCACACGCAAGTGTGAGGTATACCTGACTTAACCTGACACACTAATTATATATTTATTTATTTTTTTTAACAAATCGGCACAGTGTGCTTCACTTGAGCACCAAATTCAAAATTAGTTTAGTAATACTGTTTTTAATGTTACCCAAATAAATTAAAACTAGTATACATAACAACTTATTCATCAAAATACACAATGTCAACAATAATAATAAAAAAGAAAAATAAATAAATAAAACATTTAAATTTTATTTTATTATTTATTTTATTAATTATTTATAAAGGCTAGGTGAGTTTATTACTCCGTGTTTTATGACCACGACTGTAGCTAGTCGCTGGCTATAATTTAATTTGTAATAACATTTTGTATTTCTTCTTCAATATCATGCGATATCTTAATGAAGTCGTCTTTTGGCTTTTTAATCTCAACCCTATCCTACTGTGTATTTACCCAAAACGTATTAGGTATTTTAATCGAAAATAAATTTAATTTTTATCTCTTTTCTTAGTCTATCATTATTTAGTATCTAACCTACCTAATGGGCAGGTCACAACATTTTGATTATAACTTGGACAAACCACTGCTTAATTACTTTGATATAAAAATGGGTTCTTATCACTTTCAATCAAAAGCCAATTTAGAATGTCAAAGCACGTTTTACTATCTTTATTTTTGTATGGTGAGTGTGTGTTTACTTTACAGAGTGTACCTCATCTATCTCTACCCTCAAAACTGAACAAATTTTACTCGAAACTTTTCCTCGAAATACGTCCATTCCATATTAATAAATTTGGTCCATGGGAGGTCTAAGTGACGAAATTTTTCAACATGTTTTTATGGGAGTTCAACTTTTTTTATAATTTAAATAGAACATTCAATTAAAAGTTGTTCGGTTTTATGCGTAGAACACGCCCTTAAAATATTTGTACTTAATTCAATTTAATCTCACCTATTTAATTTATAGAGTACTTAAAAGTTTACACGGTTGGCAGTAGTAAGCACACAACCTCTCTGTCTATCAGTTCAGTAGCAAACCGCCACTATTGAACCTCTAGAACTTCTCATACATTTGACGTCGGTATCTATAGATCAACTGCTTAAGTTTTGACAGTACAGCGAGGGGCAATACGCGCACTCTAGTACGGAAGTCGCAAACTCTTGTGTCACACCTTCTACTACTGAAATTTGCTAAAGTCAAGGCTATGCGTGAATGGATTTGTGTAGTACAACGTAGCACAATAAGCAAGACTTTCACATGCGTGCGACAATTCAAAAATAGAGCTCCTAATATCATACATAGTATTCTTATAACAATTCGTATTCTATTTCTTATTCTTCTTCTTCGAGCGGGGCACCAAATCATCCAACAGCCCGAATAACCCTGGTGTCAGAGTTTTACAACCACCTAGCACCTACTGCAAGTAGCAGGCCTCTGTCATAGTTGTGTAACGACCGCCGTCTAAATAATCATACACAGCAACCGGGACCAACAGCTTAACGTGCATATCCGAAGCACAGAACCGGTATTCTACTATCTTATACCCAGGTACTTAAATCTGCAACGAGCGGTTTATCCCTCGCGTGATGCTCACGTGTGTTTGATGAGGTGACTGAATAAGCTCAAATACCAAATGTGGGCTTCCTAGGTACTCTCCATCACTTCATATGCAGACTACCTCTGTTGTCATTGCGAAAAGCGGTAATATTTTTCGGTGTTTCCCCTACATTCGTCGCTTATTTTGCTATGGTTTCCTTACCGAGGTCAGGATAGTAAACAAATGACGGGCCATTTGGTTTTCCTCATATTCGTAAGACGGGTCAATATTAAAAATGCCAGATAAATCAATTACTTACAACTCGTTTGTTAAGTGTCACCGACCGCAGTCTGAACTGAAGAACCGTGTCGCCCATGGAAGGAAAATCCCGGCGTGATTCAGATGAAATGAAACGAGGAAAATTACCAAACAGTAATGTCGTCAAACACATACACCTTTACCCACCTCATGACGTCAAAAGACAGTGCCGTAACTAATTAGAAATTATTCCTTTCCTAAGAAGTTGAGCATAATTTTGTTTTTTTTATACTTTTCGCAAAAAAACATTACGATGCCCATAACTTTTAAAGCTTTGTTGCTACAGGGTTTCTTGAGTATGCTACAGGGTTTCTTGAGTATAGTGTTTTCGGAAAAGTCGGTCGTTCAGTATTGGTATGGTACCCTCTATTTGCAATTTAAATAGATGAATGCAAAAATAAATTAATAACACAAATTAGGAAAACATATGGTAAGTATAATACAAATTAGGTAGACGTCAACGGTAGACGTACAGGGGCGCGGACATTGAGAATTTGATAAACTTTTGCAAGCTTTAAAATAAGTGGAAGTGGAAGAGTTCTTCTAATGTCGTCACCATGAATCAGCTGGCGCGTGCGTGCGTTGCGGTTGCGTGTATTGGCTGGTGACGTCGCGCGTTGCGTCGTCGCTGCGATGTCGCTGTCGGCCGTGGGCCGTGGGCTGGCTCTTTCCCTGCTTAGCCTCGGCTTGTGGAATGGAAATCCCCGATCACCAGCAGCCTTTTGGCAACATATCTCGTTTGGCAAAATGTTATCAATTAGTTACGATTTGATAAGGAAATTAGCGCGAAAACTCTGGAGGTACACATAGAACAGGTTTTATTCTTCTTCTTGGGAAAAATCACTACAAAGTTTTGGTTTTCCGCAAAAATAATCCATGCTGATTATCTTCTCAACTTAGCCGGAGTTTTACATATTTTGGGAAATTTCTACCTAGATACTGATCTCCCTAACGCCTAACAGACCTAGGTACCCCTGGGTGGGTGTAACTCTGACCTGTGTTCTTATATTTAGCTAGGTATTGAATTAGTATTTTAACTGATAAGGAGGTAGGCCAAGTATGAGAGGAATCACTGTACCTTCGGTACTTACCTACACATGCATAGTCACTTTATTCCTCATCGAACGTGCATAGTCACTTTATTGCTTACAAGTTTTTTGTGGCCTTAATTCCAATTGAAAGCGAATCCAAACTACAAATTCATGTTTTATACAAAAAATGTAAACATTTGTGTGAGAGACGATAAAACCCGATGAGGACACTGATTTATTCAATATTTTTATTCGGTCAGGTCAGAAACTGGTTTTGGTTACACGTTAGTCGGAAATCGTCATACGTTCTGTTTGTTTACATTTTGATGAAAGCGTCGCTTGCGCAGGCGCCGCGCGGCCCTGCCTGCCGGCGGCCCGGCGCGGCGCTGCGGCCCGGCCGGTGCGCACGCGCGGGAATCCCTGCCCGCACCGAGCAGGTTATTACCGCCAGGCCAGCGACGTACCACTCGAAACCCCATCAACAAAACTTAACAGGATAATCTCAACGAAACCGGTAAAATAAAATTACATCAAGTTTTTGAACACATGTTGATTGTTTGTCGTAAAGGTTTCCCGATAAACCCCATGTGTCAGATTTTTAAACAGCATGATTTATTGGACGGCCGGAATGTAAGCAGACGACAGCGGCAGACGTAGACGACATCTCATCTGTTCTCCGTAGGCACTATTGTCTATGTAGTTGTCCACATTTTAATTTGGTCGTTAATTAACTGACTAATTGATTAAGTTTTCCTGACACTTGGTATTTTGGATTTAACATAAATTACATCCAGATAACTGATTTCTGAACGTCATTAGTTAAACCCCGACTCCAATATTATTTTAATTAGTTAACAGTAGTTCCGATTTTCCTAATTAATAACGAATCTATAATTAACGGAGGTGTAATTAACGCACGTGCACAAAATGCCTATCACCTAAGTTAAAGACAGGGAATCACCTTTGCCCACAGAATCGTTTACCTATTTAACGACGTTTTTTTGTCACCAACAGACCACAGGAAAAACTGTGATTCACGACGTAGGTAATTTCAGTTGGTACCTACCCATCATTTTAGTCACGTAGGCCATATCATCATCTTTGCCCTCTGAGAAAAGCTTGACCTCTCCGCTGTGCGGCTATGGCTAATCATTGTTCACCGTTTTTGATGTCGTTACAGCACAACTCAACAAAACAACACTATAATTGTACGTCCAGGTACTAAAATATCATAATAGGTAGAAAACGACAACTAATATAAAAAAAAAAAACTATGAAACAATAGGAAACTAGACGTAAAAACCCATTGAAAATGGGGATTACAATGGATTTACAATGGATTTTATATTTTACATTTTCTTTTATCCATGATGCAACTCAAATTTTTGCGACAATCACAATTTCGAACTAGGTAGACCACTTTTCGTAGAGAAAAGTGTGTCCACTTTTTAATTGTTCCATTAACGAGCAACAACACATACAGCCTCTTTAATAAAATTTATGAATGCTGAAAATCGAGAAAACTATTTGAACTCCCGTAGAAAGTTGATCGTTAAATTTGTATGGGAAGTCCAAAATATTTATTTGTTTACCGGTACTGGTTCCATAGTCTCTCTCTCTTCGTGTGGGACACCGAGTTGTCGCAACCACCCGATTAACCCTGGTGTCAGAGTTTTACAACCACCTACTACAGGTAGCAGATCCGATAGAGAAAATTGTTCGGTACGATTCCCTAAATAACTATTGTGTCCGATTTAATGCATTTCTTCAAAAAAGCCTGAAAATATTATGTATAAACAAATATATTATAAATTCTATAGCAAAATCATTCATAACAATAAAGTATAGAAGAGTAGATATTTTCTGCGGTCGTAATTTCTGATTGGATGTCATTGCGCGGTTTTCCCTAGATTTATGGCAATATCGATCGCTGTTTGAAAAATGTTTACAAGAAAATATAGAAACTTGCGCTTATCAAAACCTGAAAAGTAGATCCGAATGCTTTTAAACTAGTAATAAGTAGTATATGCAGCTGCCTTACAATGGGAGGCATTAAATTGAGAGTGTGCTCCTCGTGTGTGATAATTAATGCTTTGACAAGAGTTTTCTATTGCAGCTGCATTATCTTTTTTATCTACATTATGCCTACAAAAAAGTTTAAAAAAATATCCAAATCTGCACTGGTGTTAGCAAGGGGACCACCTCCCTGTAACCCAACAACTGAAAGAGTTTTGTAAATAACTTTTTAACGAAAAAATAACATAGGGCTCATAAAAACTGAACAACCCATATGGGCCAGTCAGAAAAAGAGCTGTCACGTATTTTGTCTATAATTCAAGTAACTGATATTTGGATCTTTCATTTAATAGAGTATTCCTTTATGTACCTATCGTTTGAACCGTTTATTCAATAAAATCAGGTAAGCAATTATCGAACACCCTTTACAAAAATATAAACCTAAATGAACCTTGATCTCATTAGGAGAAATTAACAAAAACAATCATGCTAAATGGTAATTAAATTAAATGGCTACGATTACGACTGCACTCAAAAGTAGCGTTTTTGTTCGGTCTATATTTTTAAAGCGGAACTTGTAAAGTTACTTCCGACTTCGGTAGTTACCAACAACGCACAAGGACCAGGTTAAGGATACGGTTCTATAACTGATTAAAGATTGTTTCATATTATTTCACAATTCGAAAACGAATGTAAATATTTTACAAGCTTATCAGTTCTTTAAGAGAGAATTTTCGTTTCTATCCCATTAAGTCAGTATTAGGAAAAGGTTTATTAATTGTATCGTAGTTTAGATAGATAGGTAAGTAAGTAAATAAGTGAGTGAATATACCTAGTTGATGAATTTGTCGATTAGATTGATGATAAAAGATTGGCCTAGGTCCATACAACCAACGTAACATAACAGAAAAACTCAGAGTTTATTTATGCTCTCTCCTTCATTAACAACGACAATTTTGAAAATATTTTTCAGTGCGTATGTGAAATGTGAACTAGGTGTCCCACACGACGAGAAGAAAAAAAATATCTTCACCTCCCTGCCCTTCTCCCAAATAGTGCCATTTAATCATATTTAGGGCTTTTTCTAATAAGTTATTTCATACAATACTATTGTTTCTTGAAATGCTTTTATGATAAATATTAAAGGCATTTTCTAGTTAAGTAAATTGATGTTTAGCTCTGTTTTATGTTAACTCTGACATAGTTTAAGATTTAAATCTAAAAAGAGCAAAATTTAGAAAAAAATTTGGTGGTACCTATTCTCGATGAATTTTTAGGAATTTCAGAAGAGTTGAGGAGTGAGGGATGCTGCAGTGGAGCAGGCGGCAGGAGGCGGCCGGCCGCGGGGCGTCGCGGGCGCGCGGCGGGGCGCGGGCGGCGCGGCGCTGACGCATGCGCGACGAAAGGCTCTCGGGGTGGGAGGCGCGCGCCTAACACTATTTAAACTGTTCTTGCGAACGGTCATCATGCATTGGTCTGTTTGCAATCCGATGTTTAGTTAGCTATAGTAATACGACTGCTCGAGTCAGAGACAGACTGGCATCAGCCCGTGGTCAAGACAGACAGCTCTCGCAGACATACGCTAGCTAAGCGTGCAGTGAACCCCGCGTTCAGGCAGGAACCCAGTGGAGTGTACCCGATCGAGAAGCCATGGCCGCCGTCGCTGCTGCCCAGAAGAACCGCGAGATGTTCGCCATCAAGAAGTCCTACAGTATCGAGGTGAGGACCTCGACTTCCACCCGCACCCACCCGCCTCCCCTAGCCCTCAAGTTCTTGTGGTTGGTTGACATCGACAAAAGGATTATACAAGTTAATCAAAGTGAAAAGTTCATTTCTGCATTTACCTAATATTTTCCAAAAAGTGTTATTGATGTGACCGACCACAAGAACGTGAGAATACCTATTGCTTTTTTGGATACTTATAGTGTCCGTTAGTTTTGTTAGTCAGTGGTAACAGATCTACCTACCCTTCAGTTAAATTGTCCAGTAGCTAAATATTTTTCTTTGCTATTGATATTATCTCCTGTAGGTACGTATTTCGTCTGATCATAATATTCCATTCATCTTATAAAAACTTAAAAGCGTCACTTTGTTGTTTGGAATCAACACAAAAATATAATAGTGACTAAATAGTAGAGTAAGAGTACTTTTTTATGGATACAGTAAGAGTATTTTTATTGCACATTAAAGATACCAGTAAAGAAAACGTCTACAAAGATAAAGATAAAATCAGTACAGTGGCCAGCAAGAAAAATATTAAAAATACTGTCCCATAAGCTTGACTTAGTCGTGATTAGGTAGGTACTAGTTTACCTACAACTAAGTACAAACTTGCATTCAAACAAAGGCATCAGGTGCGCGCGACTAGTTGTGATTCCTGACACCAAAACAAATTCCTACAAAAAGTAGAGTTTGCTCAAAATGCCTATAATGGCGATAACATTGTTTAAAATTTTTAGCTCTTATCTCAAATATAATTCTCAAAATTAGACATATAAAAATTCAGATTATTGATTCTTTAGCCTTCAGGATTCGGATCCCGGTTTGGTAGAGTAGGGAAAAGATGTATGAAACTTGTAGTGCTGTATCACTAATTTCTAGAGTGTTTAAACTCATGGGATCAGCCTAACACCAAGCTTATTAAAAATATTTGCAAGAAGTCAGTGGGTAAATAGACATGTAAACAAACAAATAAGTGCATGCAGTGCATGCACGACTGAATGACAGTAAATTGTAGAGCTTAATCAAGTAAAACCGTAAACCTTGTTTATGCACGTAAATGTTTACCTTGATGATCGTGATTTGGTATAAAACAGAGCAGAAAGGTAGTGTAAAAATGGGTCACGAAGTTGGTAAATTGCAACAAGCAGTTTTATAGGATACCTAGTTGAAATTTTTGGTAAGGTATTCTCACAAAATCAAAATATTGTGATATATTACCTCTAATCAAATTTCATTAAAGTAGCAATTCAGAAAATTAGCTAAAGATCAGACAAGAATGGCTAGAGGAGTAATGCTCAATGACAATGTGACAAGACAGTCATCAAGTGATGACCTCCAGCTCGCTGATGGCTGGTGGCCGACCTGGCTGAGCTACACGTTATCTGCATAATCGCCATTACCTCAAATCACACATCGGCCTTGTCCAACCGCTAACAATGGGTAAAGAATCAAAACGCGAGCCCTTTACAAAAAATCGCAACATCGCGAAAACAAAGAGCTAGCAATGAATGAATACGTATTCGCAACCGAAACGCATCGCACGCTGCAAAAACAAAGAAATGCAACAGAAACGTTCTTGCACAAACCAGGAAGAATGTTCAAGAAATCGTGTGAAAGTAACGTGGGTAAGGAGATGAATAAGTTTGCAAAATGTTAAATGTTTTCACTGATAAAGCTTTGCATTAAATATTATCCAAAGGCCCGTCGGTCCCAGTGAACGCGCGGCCTCCGGGCAGGGCCCGTTAATGTCATTTTCCAGCGCATATTTTGATATAATTAAGACGCACTTAAAACAACATACACTTTCACAACAAGAAATATCGTGTGACAATTACATAACAATCGCGGAATTATAATTAAAAATAAATACGTCATTGTTGAGGAGGTCCCCGCGGTGGTGCGGCGGTCGGGCGGGCCGCGCGCCGCGCCGCGCCGCGTAACGCGCGCTAATCGCGTCCGTGTATTGCGTTCTCATTACCGTACACCGCCACAGAAAAAACATTAATAATGAGTCTCCATCATTGTCTGACTGCTGCATTAATTACCATTGTCAATATTCAAGGCATTGAGTTTTAATGAAGAAGACTTAAAACACCTACCTCTACTCTCTCAATAATTTTCCATTGCCTGTCCCATAAAAACTGCCTACGTAAATCACGAAAGCCTTTGCGAAATAAAACTTTTATGCGAACTTTTTGGAGTATGTATACACGAGTGGCCTCGCTCGAGTTTAAACAGTATTTATTTACCGGAATCCAACAGGTTGTACGTACGTGCGAGGGCACTTGTTGTATACAAACTCAGGTTGCGATGCGATCCTTATTGTCTATTGATTGAAATATGAACGCTGTGCGATAACGCCGTTAACTAAGTTACACCTGGTCGTGGTGTACTTAACGTGTGTTTTATAATTGAAGCCTAAATGATTGTATTTCCTTGACCATTGAAGGTCAGGCTGTGGCGCTCACCGGCTCCCCGGCTCACCGCACCGGCCATAAGCGGCCGTAATACCCAAACATCGTTAAATTTGTTATAGTTTACCTCCTCCAAGCACGACCCGTCACCCGCATCATCATTACTTATACCGATCTATGTCGACTCACCAAAGACGAACAAACAAAATAGCAACATAATTAAAAACCTCATTTTCTTTTGTTGCACTTGATGCAATGATTAGTCGCGTCACGCAAAGATTATCTGCTAAGACCCTTGTTTACAACTAATTCGAGGTCATTTCGTTACGCCCTTGACCAAACGAGGTTCTTCGCGGTCAGCTAACAGTCATTAGAAAAAAGCAGACGATGCTACCGTTTTTGTTATTGGATCTGTTGCTTGAATGGTCGTCGGTTTGATGGAGTAGTCCGGTCGAGGGTGGCACAGTGGCACTGGACAGTGGTCGGGTGCAGGTCGCTCTCGGCTCCAATTAATTAAACGTCGCCGGAATGGAGCAGTGAAGTGGGCTCGTCAGGCGTCGGGCCGCAGGCCGCGCGGCGCGGCCGAGCGGTCGCCGGCCACCGGCCGCCGCGCCGCACGGCACTCGCCCACCAAGGCTAAATCAACCGGATTCCGAATACTACCCGCTCCAGTTAGGCGGACCTTTAACATTACCGCATAACATGACACTGGGAGCCGTTTCCGCAATTTCTGCCGGTCTTGACGGCGGCCGCCAACTATTTAATTGGCGAGTTGTATGCAAATTCCGTCTTAAAGTTTAAAACAAAAATTAACAATAATCTGCGCACCAGACTAAACTTACGTAGTACACCTGTATCTTAGCAACGAACTACTGCAGTTGGAGATGAATCATATAGGGGATAATGTATAAAAATGTAGGTAGTTGATTATAATGCGGCGTTTCAGGGGCTCGGTAACAATCTCGGGTGATTAGCGCAACCCTTGACACACATAGTTAGGTTCGCGCAGCCACTCTACTGGAAAATGCTAGGTCTCGGCTCGCCGTCCGCACTCCGCACTCCGCGCACAGCGCACTCCACACCGTACCTAGCTACGCTCGCACCCGCACACTCTATACTCCTCCACTCATAAACGAGTACCTTGTTCTACTACAATGTATGTAGAGTCTTACAAAAATTACAACTAAATCATTCATAGGTACTAACTAAAAAAACAAACTTGCGTGCCTGTATACAGATTTTTTAGATACATATTGTACTTGATTAGTTTAATTTGTTTCCGTAACATGCGATGAAGAAGAGCATCTTAAAAAGGAATTCCTATAAAGCTAGCTTGTAGTCCTTGTGGCTTAGTCATAATAGCGAACACAAAACACAGAATTCTACTTTACGTCGCCGTGACTAGAATTGCGAAAGCCATTGTAGATAAAGCTTAACTCGAATCAAAATTGTTCTAAAATGCCCTACAATTTTCTTCTCAATCCAAGTTTACGAGCCATAATTCAACCGAACCAGGTCTGTTACTCATTGTTTTAAACTTTAAAAAATGCAAAGTTTATTGGTAGGTGTTCGTAGTTGTGGTAGAAATAGCATAAGTAGTTAGGCAGCTAAAACTTAACCTAAAACAATGAGCATTCTTGAAGTGTATGAAGTCGGTAGTCAGAATAATTGGCTCCTTTCAGAGGCGCTCATGCTGAAACGCAGCCTTTGTAAGATTTCAATTCGAGACGGCGCTTCCGTCGCCTGTCGCGCGGAGGCGGGCGGCGGTAATGGCGGAGCACTTTACCCTCGGCCACATCGCAGGAAATAAGCTTAGGAACTCCGTAAAAGCAATTCCTGTTCGCACATGAAATATAATACGATGTGACCGCTTTATATTTATGAGGATTTCGAGATCAAGCTATTTTTAGAGCGTCTTTGTGCGCGATGAAATCTGCACTTGGCGGGTTTACTTTGTGTGGATTCTCCAAGTCTGTATTTTACTTCCTCCTTGGCCAGAATCTAGTTTATAGACTGCTTAAGTATTAATAATAATACGCAGTTTCGATCGATGTTTAATAATAAGAACACGCAGTAGGTATGATAATTAAATTCCTGATGAACATGAGTACGAATACTTATCTACCCATAATAGAGTATATTTCAGACTCAATTATATCAACAAGTTTTGGCAGTCAGATAGTTTAAAATTTTCTATTTAAGATTTCTATGAATTGGTACGGAAATATTGATGCGTAAAAGTACCGTGTACTAGGGTATCATAAAAGGGTAGAGCAGCTTAATACCTCCCGAACAAGGTCGAAGGCCGAAAGACAATCAAGTTTTCTAAACGTGATGTTTTTTCCAGAACGGCTACCCATCACGCCGCCGCTCTCTAGTGGACGACGCGCGCTTCGAGACTCTCGTGGTGAAACAGACCAAGCAGAGCGTGCTGGAGGAGGCTCGCGCCCGCGCCAATGGTGAGTTATCACTATCCCCATTTCTATAGGAGACTATGCTACGACACGACACCATGGTTCTCACTCTCAACACATTACGTTAAAAGTCTACAACACCATGTCTATAAGACAATGATACGACACCAAACGGAGTGTAATGCTTTAGTCTTCATCTGCAACAACACCTCATTTCATCACGAGACCATTTATAACACTACGATGATGACGCCATAAAATGACTACATACCTCGGCGGCGTCATATCATAATACCACATTAAGGATACCCTGCGTGAGAAAAAGCATCACGCCATCACAGCAGACCCCATCACGAGCATCCCTGCTGCAGCAATAATCAGCTCCATACGACTTTAAAACCATTTTGTGCTTTCTTATTTTAATATTTTTAACTTATTTGTTCTGTTTTCTTTCGTTTTTTAAATTTTTTATTTTATTTCTTATTTAGACTCTGGCTTGGAATCCGAATACATCCAAGATGATACTTACATTGGCAACGGTGACAAGACCCCGACTGTCGAAGACGGGACGAACCAAGACGAGACTAAGAACGGGCACCTTGGTAATTTCATTTTTCCTTTTTATGTTCATTATGTTATTGTTGTCTTTTCTTTTACTTTTATTTAATTTTTCTGTTTCTTTTTGTTTCTATCAACAGCTGACGCCGATATCAGCGACGACATAGGGAAAGGGGATGACGGTATGTAGCTATTATTTAACAACATTATTCTTAATGAATTTATTTGTCCACTGTTTTCAAAACAATCAAGTACAAAATAGAATAGGTAGTAAACTCCATCACACCTTTGCAGATTACACCCTGACTGAGGAGGAAATAATTCTGCAAAATGCAGCTAGCGAATCTCCTGAGGCAGAACAAGCGATTCAACAGGCTGCGATCCTGCTGCGCATGCGCGATGGCATGGGCTCTCTCGCTCGCATCCTCAAAACTATCGACAACTACCACGGCTGTGTGCAGCACCTTGAAACCCGTCCGTCGCAAGCCACCGGCATCCAGTTCGACGCCCTCGTCAAAGTCAGCATGTCTCGCGTCAACCTCCTCCAACTCATTAGATCTCTTCGCCAGTCTACGGCTTTCGCCGGAGTCAACCTTCTCTCCGAAAACAACATATCTAACAAGACCCCGTGGTTCCCGCGCCACGCCTCTGATCTCGACAACTGCAACCATTTGATGACCAAATATGAGCCCGAGCTCGACATGAACCACCCTGGATTTGCGGACAAGGAATACAGAATGCGCAGAAAGGACATCGCTGAGATTGCGTTCGCCTACAAATACGGAGACCCGATCCCTTCTATCACCTACACCGAGTCAGAGAACGCAACCTGGCAGCGAGTGTTCAACACCGTGCTGGACCTGATGCCGAAGCACGCTTGCCAGGAGTACAAGGCTGCTTTCGGCAAGCTGCAGGCGGCCGATATCTTCGTGCCGCACCGGATCCCGCAGCTGGAGGACGTGAGCGGGTTCCTGCGCAAGCACACCGGCTTCTCCCTGCGGCCGGCTGCCGGTCTGCTCACTGCCCGGGACTTCCTCGCGTCGCTCGCCTTCCGCGTGTTCCAGTCTACACAATACGTGCGCCACGCCAACTCTCCCTTCCACACCCCAGAACCGTAAGTTGCACTATACGTTTTACAGAACAACAAGCACACAAAATATATTCAGCTATTTAGTTAATTGATTTCATTACCATGTCGTCGTAATATGTTGATTGATTAGTGATTACATTACACTAATATTTACCGGTTTAATCCGTCAGGTCGTAGCCGTCGCATAATTTTGATGTGAAAATATCTATTATCTACTAATTATAGTTTGGCGGCAACGATCACAAGCAATACAGAATCTCAACTCCAAAACGGTAGTTAATTATCCCTAAATTGGCCACTGTATATGTAGGGGTACCTATCATTAACAAATCTGCAAAATTATAATGTCCAATCACAAAGTATAATTTTTTGCTATTATTATGTAGCCAGCGAACTATGATTGGAGTATAGAATTACAACTAAAGTGGCAAATGATACGGAAACTACACATTAATTTTGTCGTCCGTCTGGGCTGCTTAATTCGGAAATATGAGCTACCTTTGAATTGAAATTGATACACGGTAATTAACTTACCTTGACAACAGTTTTTTTACGGAAATGTTACGTAACGTAACACAAGTCCTTGTAGATGTTATGTTAATTAGATCAAATCACACCTTGTCGTACATACACCTAATTAAGTGGTTATTTTTTGTCAAGTTTACTTTTTGTTCAAAGGCCATTTGAGTTGACTGTTGAGTAAAGTGATTTTGTTGGTGAGAGAGGCGACGGAATGCCCGTAATGGAACTGTAAAGACATTATCTGGCTCGAGCTAACTCACTTACGGTAGCAAAGCTCGGCGCAGGACCAAGTTTTAACGATAAAGGCGACTTTTATTCAATTACTTCCCCTCCGGTAGACTGCATCAGGCCGTCATTGATATCGAAACTTGTAATTACCATCTAACTTTCCTTTGAGCAAGACCTAGAGGAAATGTGATTAAATAGTGTAGAGGAAATACTATTAACTTGTTCGCTGTTTGACTAAGTGCCGTTTTCCCATCAGTGACTGCATCCACGAGCTGCTGGGCCACATCCCGCTGCTGGCCGACCCCAGCTTCGCGCAGTTCTCGCAGGAAATCGGTCTCGCTTCACTCGGCGCTTCCGACGCCGAAATCGAGAAACTCTCTACTGTAAGTAACAGATGGATGATTCACTGATTGGTTTGTAATGCTAAAGCGATTTGATTCTTTTGTTAGATTTTGGTAAAATTGGGCCCAAGCTCTTGCGAAGTATTTGTTTTCTTACAATTACATAATCATTGGCGTTCTTGTACAGCCGATTGGCAGTATGTCTACATGGGTACCTATATCTTTGCGCAGGTGTACTGGTTCACCGTGGAGTTCGGTCTGTGCAAGGAGAATCACCAGCTGAAGGCTTACGGTGCGGCGCTGCTGTCGTCCATCGGTGAGCTGCTGCACGCGCTCAGCGACAAGCCTGAACTCCGGCCCTTCGAGCCCGCGTCCACCTCCGTGCAGCCCTACCAGGACCAGGAGTACCAGCCTATTTACTACGTTGCCGAAAGCTTCGAAGATGCCAAAGAAAAATTCAGGTGTGTATAGAGAAACAAACAAAAATTGCTGGGCATTTGCTTGGTTTACACAGCAAGTTTACTATAAGAACGAATGTGATGAAAGCATGTGGAAGACGAGCGTTAAAAGCACGGAAAATATTGCGTCATACACTTCCTAGTTGAGGAAAATTTTTCAATATCATCGGTAGATTCAGTCTGTTGCTCTATATTGTCAAGTATATTTTACACCCCCGATGAGAACTGTGAGATGATATGAGGGTATGTTTGCAGACGCTGGGTGTCGACCATGTCGCGGCCGTTCGAGGTGCGCTTCAACCCGCACACCGAGCGCGTCGAGGTGCTGGACTCCGTGGAGAAGCTGGAGACGCTCATCTGGCAGCTGAACACCGAGATGCTGCATCTCACCAACGCCGTCAAGAAGCTCAAGAGCTGCTCGCAGTTCGAGTGATCGCCCTACCACTAGTACACGTCAATGGTCCAGTGCACGCGGCCTCGCCGCATTCTGTATAGCTAGTGATATTATAGGTGTAAGACTGTTGTCGCCGTGTGTGGAGTGTGAGTGCGAGTGTGGAAACCATCGGATGGTACTTCGTTGAATTCCTTTTGTACCTTACTGTATTATTTATTATGCCGAGCTCATTGCCCGGGCCTCGGAAAGTGCACGGAGCTTCGATTGCCCATTTACGGAGGCTGTGCGCGTTTCGCGAGTCCTACTATTAGTATTAATTTATAAATTAAAAATACACTAAGAAAAAATGGAGCACCAAAAATATATATAAAAATCAAACAGAAAATATAAGTGTTTGAGTGGAATGCGCAGTTTCATTTTCACCGATCTATTTACCAGTTCAAATTGAATGATGACTCTAGACAAGCTACTCTGAACCCCGTATTCTTTGCGAAGAAATTGGTAGGACCTAAACGTGACTCAAAGTTTGATAATCAGGTAAAGGTATTCATATACGCAAACAAAGAGCCCATATTAATCACAACAAGATACACTTGTATGTTTTCGTATGCAACGATTTAACCGCTTCGCTTGAAGAGGCGTCACCAGTAGATACCAATGACAAAAGTCGCAGGTTCAAAATATCTTGCTGCGGCAAAAATTAAAGAAATATTTTCTAAAATGTACTCATGATGATTCCAGACAATACGCAGCAGCGTTCCCTGTGAATGCGTAGGTATAACAACTTGCTCTAGACAAAAATTTAAACAAACACTTCCCAACAAGGGGGTGGTCCTGGATGTTCATAAAAACAAACCTGGTACTATGCTAGGCAAAATGTGTGCCTAATTAGCGGCCCACAGGTAAATATATGGTCTTTATTTTTAATTATTAAAGCACTATCCTATCCACTCATATTCAAATTTCACGCATCCGGTTTCCATCCGGAAACAAAAAATACGTTTTGCTAATTAGGTAACGTATTGATTTTTTCTGCCTTTTGATGATTGGCAGCTTCGAAAAGTGCGTCACGGAACCGTGACAACGCAGACTGTTGCGGAAAAGTTTACTTTTTTGTTTTAATTTTTGTCATGTCGATAAACCCATAGCCATCTATAATTCGTTGCCCATAGCTAATGAACTGAAAAAAACTATAACGAAGCTTGTGCCACAGCTTTACAAAGCAGTGAGGATAATATTAACACGGGAAAACATTAATTGCCAATGAAAAGTATGCAGTAAGTTAAGCCGACTAATACATAGCGTAGACTTTAAGGTACCAATATGCAATAGGTAGTAAAGCCGTAACAAATTTCAAAAGAGGAAGTGATCTATTCGATTCAACAATAAGTAACATTTTCAAAAATCTAAAAATTCTGAGCAATTGACCATGACTCTACACGTTTCTCAAATACTACAAGACCGATTAGATTAGAATAATGATTTGTGATTGGTTTATTTTTATATCTATGTTATGTTTAAAAGATAAAATACCTTCAGAGTCAGAATACTACGAAATAGGTTAATTAGCTTTAAAGTTTCTTTCAAAAGTTAATGTCTTTCTTTACAGTGTAAATTGGTTTATACTTATTTTAAATAAATAGGTAAAACTGCTGGCACAGTCTGTGTCAGTGGCTGGTTGCAGACAAAGCTTTAAATAAATTCTTTGAATACCTGAATCAATCAGTGGAAAAAGATATTGGGTCAGGCCTGCGCCCCGCGCCCCGCGACCCGAGTCTCTAATGCGATTTGCCAGGTCTCTGAGGAAATCTTCAAACGTTCAGCTCGTAAATCCGATCATACCAACGCAATTAATTACCTTCAGACCGATGTAGAATTGTTCACATACATACATATTTTAATTAAATCTGACATTGAAATGACTATCCTTTATTCGCAAAGCTAATAATAATAACCGTTCAATTACAAGGTACTTCCTTACACAATTGTAGCAATTAGAACCTTCTAGATCGACGGTAAAAAGTTCCTGCAGCGTTGAAACAAAGAGTCAGATCAGTACTGCAAAAACTTGCGCGTGAGTAATGATAATGAAACAGGTTTAGAGCAACACCGTGCCGAAAAAGGGAAAAAATACAAGGTAGGTATACTGTAAGTAGAAAAAATGTCAGCGTTGTGCGTTGACATTAAACTATACATCTGAGAGTCAGTTCACACTGAGACGCGACGCAACGCAGCTGACTGTTAATCGGAACACTAACGCACAGATTGAGTTTATACGAGATTGTAAAGAACAGCTCAGTGCGTTCAACCATGACATTAAAAAAATTCCCTAATGAAAATATTTCAGGAGACTTAATAAAAATATTGATCTCCCATAAGAAATCACGATCAGCTGACTGTATTTTCTATGAGAAGTATTTTCTTTCTTAAAAATAATTTCTTATGGTAAGTTGTTCGATTTCATAGTCTAAACGATGAAAGAAACATTGTATACAAAGTTCCCAATTAAGACGTACCCTTCCGAAACATTGTATGAATTGTATAAAAATAAGGACATTGGGAATATTTATTGGGGAAAAGACATTGCCCAAATTGGACCAAACAGAGACCCGCATAGGGACATAGTGCATAATGTTCCTAAGACTAATACAAGTCTGAAACCCAAACCACATCAAAATCCTTTACCGGCTTTCCATTAACGAAAAATCAAAGCAGACAGCTTATTTCTAAACAAAAGACTGTAGTAATTGAATCAATCAACTACTTAAATCAATCTTTTGCCTCTTGAACAGCTATTACCACCACCGGTGTTACTCAGGCAGGGTGTCGTTTTGTCCCCCTCTTTTTTGTACAGGCATTGAACCAAATAGCGACCCGTATTGAGACAAAGTGTATATTGGCTTGTCTAAAACTCAAACCACATCATAATCCGTTGCCGGAGTTTTGAGAAAAATGTAATTATATATCAGATTTTCCATTGACGAATAATCATAGCAAACATTGTTATTAAAGTAGTTTCGACACTATACAGGGTGTAAGAGAAAGCCCACCGAATATTGATAGAGAACATTCAGACCGTGAAGCAGACCTACATCTCACAAGGTATTATTTTAGGAAGCATCATAAAAATTTAGACTCCTTACAAAATTGCGATCGGCTATCAACATTTTCTATGGGAAGTCAAAAAATGTATGGCGTTTCCTGAATTATTTTCTTGTAGGAAGTAGTTCAGTTTCATGATCTGAATGCACCCAATCAGTATCCGGAGAGCTGTCTCTTACACCCTGTATTATCTAGCAGTCGGAGCGTCTGTCTATTAAGGATGAAAATAGACAATTCAGGAAATTAGTTAGTCAAATCAAACTAGTTTCCTGCATTGTGTATTTGATAGATGTAAATTAATGAATTCGGTTTTAAAAAAATAAATTTGATACAGTGAGATGAATATAATTAAATTCACACGTACATTATAATATACCTAACCTGTTTTATTTTTGTTAATATAATCCTCCTATAATTAAAGTGAATAAATACTCATAAGACGAAACTATTATTGGAATTTCAATTGCTTCGTTCAACCATTCATTCCCGCACACCAGCAAATATTCCATACCTAGATAAAATTGAAGAAATTCAGAAATAAATGTTTTGGGCCTCTCGTTCAAAAAGTGTGGTACCAGAGTTTTCTTATCGCTACCTACTATATAGAGGTACCGAATGAAATTAACGACTTTACCGATGACACTAAGCTTAAGTATCAGGTCAAACTGAACAATTTCCCCAAACACCAAAGTACTTAAAAAATTGGTACAAACATACATAAAAATTTTATGGCCGAGTGATCTTATTAATGTTTTGGCCTATGTTTTTCAGATTGACGGTTTGAATTTTTTGGGAAATTCGGTCTTTCAGTGCCTTCGAGCAACGCATCTTTCGTCCCGCACCGGTCCGGTTCAGTGCCATCGTGACCACTTAATGAATGTCCTATAACACCCAATGAAGGCTTCCTGTCGCTAACGGTTTTCTGTCTAACTAAACCATTCGAGTATTGCATAGTCTATCTAATCGTTTCTATTTGAATTTTATGCAAATAAACTATTTCAAATAAATAAGAACAAATGGCCAAATACATGCCAAATAAGTAAATTTATTAAAACTTTACAAATTTTGCAACAAATGTTTTCAAAACCGATAACAAAACAACACTAAAATAAGTATAATAAAATAACATATACCTAGCTACTTATCATGTGGTGATTTTACTGAATTCATATTGTTGGTCGTCTTCCCCGGCGAGGATGACGGCGTAGGAGCTCTTCAACGAGTTCACCTGGCCCTGCAGGGTGCGCAGTCTCAGCTCCACCAGCTCAAAGTTCTCCTGCAAGTTGCTCAATTGAACCTGCATGCGTTGACGAACCTGCAATTTTTTATCAGTATGATAAAGACTCAGTATTTCGGCGTGACTGTACCCACGAAATCAGTTTGTTGCGAGCGAACCAAGGTACTAGGTGTCATTTACTTTTTTTTTGTTACCAAAACACAACAGTCAACGAATGGTTCCCTTACCCCCGGTGGTACCAAGCTGGACATGGGAGGTATTTCCCATCTACTTACCACTATTTCTAAACGGATTAGCGAGCGCAGAACTGGGTGCATTGCTTAGTCGCCTTCTATTAGGACACCCATGGGTAGAAATGGAGTGATATTATCCTAACTACGGCATTATTTTAATGCTAAAATGTTGTGAAATAGCACAGTATCCTGATATATTCTCTCTTCTGCATTAAGCTCGTTATGGAATTCTGGATACTCAACAAAGCAAGCTTTCTGAACTTTGCAGTAACTTTACCTCGTCTCTCTCCTTGATGCTGGCTCGGCACTGCGCGCGGCTCTGCGCCAACTGTCTCTCCAGCTCTGCGATCTGCGTCTGCAGATATCTCCTCATGGAGTCAGCGCGTTCCTTGCTCCGATTCAATGACCTCTTTGTCTCCTGGCGCAACTCGTCCAGATCTTTCAGCAGTTCCGCGCACTCTATAGACTTCTCTTTGAATCTGTTCTCTTGCTGCGTTAGTTTCTCTTGAAGACGCAGCACGGAGCATCTGGTACAAAATATGTAGGTATATCAACATTATCAATAGGTTTATAGAGGGTTTTAGATTTGTAACAGGACGTCAATTTGAACTTTTAAACTAGTAACTATAAAAATACACTCCCAAAAACCCGAGAAAAGAAATACAATTTTGCAGTCACAGTATTTACGGGACCCGACTATATAGTACATTCTTGAGTAGTAAGTTACCTAACCTGCGTAGGTACTTTCTCTAAGTTGTATAAAAATATATTTTTTAAATAAAAAAGGGCTTCTCTTACTTGTGATCGTCTAAAATAACGCTTATTTCGTCATAAGCATTTTGTTTCTCTTCAAGAACGATTTTTATCTGTTTATTTTCTTCAGCAATTTGCAATTTTTCAGCTTTTTCTTTATTCAAGCAGTTTACAGCCAACACCAACTGAAAAATAAGTATTTTTTTCTGGTGAGACAAAAGTGTCCTACTACAATTAATAATATTGAAATCACGCCACTAATCCTTAGGACAGTCTACGCTTAAAATGTCAGATAGGAAACTGTTTTTTGCCTCATATTATTATAGAGGATATAAAATGTCGAGGATCAATTGGGATAAGTATTTTTAATGTACACTAATCCGATGAGTGTATCTAGTAAGTATAGGTCAGATACTAAGTCAGATTAGGTACTTAGAAAATCTCTTGAATTTTATCTAGGTGAGTTTCAAATAATCACCTTTAGTTGCCAATACTTGTGTAGTAATATCACGTAGAATGTCAGACATAAGGTGATTGTATTAGTTATTTTATTTGTGTTATTTAAACAATCTACCTATATGACAAATGTAACTTTAAATTTTTAAATTTTTATCTTTTAATTTATAATCGGATTAACTTCATCTCGATTGACATTTATTAAATTGACATTTATATTTTATTTCTGGCCTGACGACTCTGTTTTGTTTTAAAATTGTAATATTACTTATTAATTATTTACCCATCTATATGTCGCAGGAATCTAGCGAAATCCGGTAATTCGCGAAATCCCTAGGCCCTTCGCGAAGAGCCGGATAATAGCGAAATGCATGATTCGTAGCCGAATCCGCTACGCACCTGCTACGAAGGTTCCATATGCTGATCAGGTGGTTTAGCCTGCAATTGCCTACTCATTCATGTCAGCGGCCCACGGAACGCCCAGTGTCGTAAGCGATCTTCGGGTGGTCATGACCATGCCCATGATTATGATTATGATTATGAGTATGATTATGCTTATGATTATGATTATGAGTATGATTATGATTATAATCATAATCACCATGACCATTATGATTATGATTATGACCATGACCATGACCATGACCATTATGATTATGATTATGATTATATGATTATGATTATGACCATGACCATGACCATGACCATGACCATGACCATTATCATAATCATAATCATAATGGTCATGGTCATTATGATTATAATCATAATCATAAACATAAAGGTCATGGTCATGGTCATAATCATAATCATGGTCATGGTCATGGTCATTATGATTATAATCATAATCATAATCATGGGCATGGTCATGACCACCCGAAGAACCCTTACGACACTGGGCGTCCCGTGGGCCGCTGACATGAATGAGTAGGCAATTGCAGGCTAAACCACCTGATCAGCATATGGAACCTTCGTAGCAGGTGCGTAGCGGATTCGGCTACGAATCATGCATTTCGCTATTATCCGGCTCTTCGCAAAGGGCCTAGGGATTTCGCGAATTACCGGATTTCGCTAGATTCCTGCGACATATATATAATTTTAATATTCTTATTTGTATCGATTATTAATTAAATTACGTACTACGTACTATTGTATGTAAATGAAATGTTTGTAATTGTGTGAAATGCAATTGTAATGCTAATTTGTATGAGTTTTGTTACTTGAAATAAATGCTTTATTATTATATTATTATTATATAAGAAAATCTGCCTTTGACTTGCTGTAGCCCTGATCTGTCTGCGGTATCAGCTCGTGCACAACTCTTAAAACTGCATGGGGAATGTCGCCTATGAAAGATACATTACACACATAACAGCCACAACAGTCCACTGCTGGACATGGGCTTCGATACTTACCACGCTTGGCAGGCGGATTGGCGAGCGCAGTGCAAGATGTTGCATTTACAGAAAACGCTGCAGCCCATTCCCTGGATGAATATTCCTTACTCGCTTTTTACGACACCCACGGGCTGAGTTGGGGTGGATGCTTCTTTGACCCTCTGAAGTTCGTTGGAGAGCTGCATGGAGATATTCTCCGACAGCCCATGCAGCTGCTTGGCTTCCTGCAGCTCGATCTGCGCGCTCTTCAGCAAGTCTGGCAGTGGAGCCAGCTCGTGCAGCTTCTTTTGAAACTAGAACTATACTAGGTATGGGATAACCTTTTCTTTGACTCTCTGAAGTTCGTTGGAGAGATGCATGGAGCTGTCTTCTGCCAGCCGCTGCAGCTGCTTGGCTTCCTGCAGCTCGATCTGCGCGCCCTTTAGCAGGTCTGGCAGTGGAGCCAGTTCGTGAAGCTTCTCTTGAAACTATAACTATACTAGGTATGGGATAACCTTTTCTTTGACTCTCTGAAGTTCGTTGGAGAGATGCATGGAGCTGTCTTCGGCCAGCCGTTGCAGCTGCTTGGCTTCCTGCAGCTCGATCTGCACACCCTTTAGCAGGCCTTGCAGTGGATCCTGTTCATGCAGCTTGTCTTGAAACTACATCAATACTATAGGAGACGATAACCTTTTCTTTGACTCTCTGAAGTTCGTTGGAGAGCTGCATGGAGCTGTCTTCTGCCAGCCGCTGCAGCTGCTTGGCTTCCTGCAGCTCGATCTGCGCGCCCTTCAGCAGGTCTGGCAGTGGAGCCAGCTCGTGCAGCTTCATTTTAAACTAGAACTACACTAGGTATGGGATAACCTTTTCTTTGACTCTCTTAAGTTCGTTGGAGAGCTGCATGGAGCTGTCTTCTGCCAGCCTTTGCAGCTGCTTGGCCTCTTGCAGCTCGATCTGCGCGCCCTTCAGCAGGTCTGGCAGTGGAGCCAGCTCGTGAAGCTTCTCTTGAAACTAGAACTATAAGATAACCTTTTCTTTGACTCTCTGAAGTTCGTTGGAGAGCTGCATGGAGCTGTCCTCGGCCAGCCGCTGCAGCTGCTTAGCTTCTTGCAGCTCGATCTGCGCGCCCTTCAGCAGGTCTGGCAGTGGAGCCAGTTCATGCAGCATGTCTTGAAACTACATCTATACTATAGGAGATGATAACCTTTTCTTTGACTCTCTGAAGTTCGTTGGAGAGCTGCATGGAGCTGTCTTCTGCCAGCCGCTGCAGCTGCTTGGCTTCCTGCAGCTCTATCTGTGCGCCCTTTAGCAGGTCTGGCAGTGGAGCCAGTTCGTGCAGCTTGTCTTGAAACTACATCTATACTATAGGAGACGATAACCTTTTCTTTGACTCTCTGAAGTTCGTTGGAGAGCTGCATGGAGCTGTCTTCTGCCAGCCGCTGCAGCTGCTTGGCTTCCTGCAGCTCAATCTGCGCGCCCTTCAGTAGGTCTGGCAGTGGAGCCAGCTCGTGCAGCTTCTCTTGAAACTAGAACTATACTATAGGAGATGATAACCTTTTCTTTGACTCTCTGAAGTTCGTTGGAGAGCTGCATGGAGCTGTCTTCTGCCAGCCGCTGCAGCTGCTTGGCTTCCTGCAGCTCGATCTGCGCGCCCTTCAGCAGGTCTGGCAGTGGAGCCAGTTCGTGAAGCTTGTCTTGAAACTACATCATTACTATGGGATAAGATTACCTTTTCTTTGACTCTCTGAAGTTCGTTGGAGAGCTGCATGGAGCTGTCTTCTGCCAGCCGCTGCAGCTGCTTGGCTTCCTGCAGCTCGATCTGCGCGCCCTTCAGCAGGTCTGGCAGTGGAGCCAGTTCGTGAAGCTTCTCTTGAAACTGCATCTATATTTTATTTAAAGGGTATAATCAATTCAACCTGGAACCTAGGAAGTAACATTCCTAGAATTCAATCATAAAGTCTTTTGAGTAGGTAAGTCGAATATCAATCTGAGAATCCAATTGGCCTCAACGTCTGAATCCTTTTTTGGATTGTTAAGATTTAAAGTGATCCATAGGGCTACACAATCTTTTTAAACGCGTGTGTAAAAATAACTCCATACAACAGCAAACACACACTGAGTGTTTTAAATCAATTCCATACACATTATCGTGCTAAGGCCCATTGCACCTGAAAATTGCTCATAAATCTGAAAACGTCCATCATACGAAGGTTTTCTTTCTGTTGTTTGGGAGGCAGTACATTACCTTCATTTTCTGTATTTCGATTTGCACTTGTTCGGAGACCTGCTTGTTGTCAATGTCCACCACTTCAAGTTGTCGTCGCAGCTCTTCCACTTGTTGTTGCGCGTGTAAATACTAAAATCAGTTTTACTTATTATTTTCAGGAATTCGAGCACAATTACCTACAATATGAGAACTGAAAATTTTCGAGGCGCCGGGCGCTGCGACGATAAGTGAGTGAACGATGTCTATGGACTGGGTCTATTATTTCACCAAGCGGCAACAATTTCATGGGCCAGCTCAGCAGTTTCACCCCTTATGTACCCGAGAGAATAAGGTGTTTTCCTGTAATGAAACTAAGCTAGATTACCTTTCCCATAACGTAATTGGGTCGGTGCAGAATACTTAGAACACAAAATCATGTTTCCAAGGGATTTGGCTTAGTTTTACGGCCATATTGACCTGCCCACGTTTGTGAGCCTGCCTGACCTCTAACCTTTTAGGGAATGTTACCTAGACTTAACTGATGTACTTTTCAATCAATTTCTAATCCGTCTAGTTCTCACTGTCTCTCTCTCTCTCACTTCGTGTGGGACACCGAGTCGTTCAACAGCCCGATGAACCCTGGTGTCAGAGTTTTTCTGGAGTTCATCTAGTTCTTATGGAGTAGGTAAACTATTTATCAAAACAAACAAATCTGTATATTTCTTGAATATTGTGATAGATACTTGTGTGTAATGTAAAATCATACTTTTACTCGGTAATCCTGCAGCTCATCAGATTTTTCATTGAGGGTCAACCTGGTTTCTTCTAGTTCTTCTTTCAGGTCTCTGATTTGACCTTTTAAATTTAGTACCTCTCCCTCCGTAAGTTTTTTGAGCTCCTGTATTTAAAAGAAATGTGAACATAACGTACGTATAAACGACTTATATAAAACTCTACTTTTATATCTAGTCACAAAAAATCACATATTTTGCTGAAACGTGTATTTTACAGTACCTAATTATTTCTTTAGACATTGCTGCTTTGGATAAGTTTACAGAAGGTTAAAACTTTAAATTCCCGTACCTAAATCCGCTTGCGCCAGTTTATTTGTATATGTCACAGGAAATCCATGAAATTCGGCAATTCGCGCATTTCGCTATACGTGAATTCTTGGAAAATGGCGAGATGCGTTAATTCATTCGACATTTTATCATGTGAGGGGCCTATCTAACCATGTCAGGAAACTGCTTACTAATTATTTTCCATTAAGTCGACGAATGGATTGGGTTATGCCATTTTCCAGGAATTTGGAATCCGGAAATTCGCGAATTGCCTAGGAAATACGCAAACTTCAGGCTTTCGCAGATTTCCTACGACATATACCTACAAATAAACTGGTGCAAGACGATTTAGGTACGTCCGTCCTTAGAAAGGAAGCCGGGGAATGAGCTCTGACCTTCATTTCCGGGATGGTGTTGAGTCCCGTACAGCACAGTCCGTTGAGCTTCCCTTCCAACTCCCTCAACTTATTCTCGTACTTCTCGCGCTTAAATTTCTCTTCGTCTGCTGCATTTTTGGCCCGTATCAAATCCTCGCGCAGCTTAGACACCTTGTGAAGAGATTTACCATGATACAGAAAATGAGAAACGTAACGTAAGTAAAGCAAATCAAAATCTAAGTATGATATCAAATGCGATTGAAAGACTCTACCTCAACAATTTTCAAATAATTTTCTTCTGTACTGTCTCGGACAACTTCTTCACCCTGGAACAAAGTACGTAAATCAAAGTTAATTATCGTGAGACCAGTAGATACCACAATTGGACGTGCCTCGCCTGAGGCACAGCATACTCATGCTCGGGCGAACGCGCGCCAGACCGACTACCCAACCAGTATAGGTATTTTTAGGAGTTCCTTTGTTGTTACTGGAACTGACCTTGAGTTATGGCATGTAGTAGTCTTATCTATAAAAAATTACATTCGACATGAAAGCAGGTACGTACTTCTCTTGCAAAGCTCTTCTTTCGCGTGTGCAAGTTAAGCCGATCTTTTCTGATCGTGTCTAGCTCCATTTGAATTTCTTTAACTTCACACTCCATATCACCAAGCTGCTTTTGCTGCAATCAATTTCATTTTAGTGGGTAATTTGGGTATACATATGTAGGGTCAGGTAGGGATCGGTGACTCGGGCGGGTACGTTGACTCACGCTTATATTTCGTAATAGGACAGCTATATCTATCTGTATTCTTAACATAATGGTAGCTCTTGACAACCAAACACATACAAACCAATCACCCGTGCACTCCAGTGGGGTTTGATTGTGAAAAAAATGTGCGATTGGTTTTGCACCTCTAAAAATACTTTTAAAGGTACCCTACATATATTTTTATCAGTTAGGATTGAAAAATTTAGGAAAATGTAATTATTATGATCGAAAGTGGTGTTCATATACTAAGTAATAAGCTAGGTTTGCTAGCTCTTAGAGTAGTCTGGTAATATTTGTAGGCAAATTATTTAAAAATAGCGTCGGCGTCTACACTGGCTCAAATTTAAGTGGTACACAGTGACTCTAACATATAGTACTGACTCATCTCTCTATTTTTAGAAACATTGACAGACAATTGTAAAATATTTCTTATGGCAATTGTAATGATATGAAAAGAATACTTTGACAAAAATGCATAGTTTCAATAAATATTATACTTACACGACAGGGTTGCCAAGTCCATATAAACTGTTAGAGTCACTGTGTACCACAGGGTTTGAGTGTGTGTATCTATCTAGCGGGGTCCCCTGAGGTATAACGATGAAATATATGAAAATGAATAGGCTTTTCAATGTACTTCACGACTTTGATAATGAAATCCAATGTACCTCATTCATTTTTGGAAAAAAGCCAAAAATCTACGTGATCTGGCTAGCGGGCTACTTTTTCATTTCAAAACAAAAATAAATTTTAATTATACAGTTCGATTCGCCTTCCAATGTACTCACCAAAACAGGTATTAAATCTTTAAAAAGTTTGTTATTTTACGCGAAATACCACAACAAAAGATTTCTCTATCCAGCGGGCTACTTTTTATATTTACCACGTACAGACTTGAGAAATATACCATTTGGTTGCATTTTCAATGTACCCCTCAGTTTTGCTAAGTTTTATTTAAAAAAGCATTGAATAATTGTAAAATATCTAAAAACAGATCTGTAAGATCAGCAAAAAAACATTCAATGTTTATTTATTCATATATTATTTTATAATAGGAAGTGTCTATAGAGCGGGGCGCCCCGCTCGATAGTTATTTAGTCTATAGAGCAGGGCGTCCCGCTCGATAGCCGTCTGTCACTGATCTAACTATCTGCCAGTGCAACCTTACATTTTGAATTTGACAAGTGATTTGAAGAAGTTTCGAAGATTGTTTTGGTTGATGTTTGGTTCATTTTAGCGGAATTTCGGCTTGTGGTCGTGAATAAATTGTATTGTTGTGACAATGGAAGGCGATAGCAGTATTGGCAGGCACAATCACTAATATTTTCAATCGATTGACGACTAAAACTAAAAATTCAGTCACTAAATTAGTCATGATTAAATTAGTGATGATTGAATATCGTCACCTCCATGTTAAAGTAACGAATCTGCAAAAAACACTTTTTTCAGGAGAGCTAAAAACGTCTTGTTTTTAAATTTTGAAATATGCGCCATTAACTTTTGCCAATGTCAAATTACTTTAAGTTTATGAAATTACAAGCCCTGTCATATGATTTATGCCGATATTAATTTTAGTCATTAAATAGGGAAATAATGCACATTCGTTAGTTTTGACCACATATAGAAAACAGAAAAATATCCCGTTTTGGACCATGCCAAAGTAACGAAAGTGGCATATTCGCTAGTTTGCATCAAACATTTTCAGTTTTTAGGCGTGCATATTTACGAATCTTCATAGATATAAAAATCATTTTTTAGGAAAGTATTGTTTTACTTGATTTTAAGTATTATTTCTTATAGTTTAAGTATTGTTTTATTCCTAATTACCTATTTAAAGTAAGCACAAGATAAAATCTTAGTATTAAAAATTTTTTTTTACTTGTTTACCCTTTGAATGCCACTGACTCTTAAGGACTAGCAGCTTATTTTAAATATTAATATTGGATACGTGCATAAGCATGAAAATGAGATTCTTCTTCTTCTTGTCGAATCAATGGAGATCTCGTAAAATTTTGCGTGCCCAGAATTCGGCCACCCTAACCGCTTCTGTGGTAGCGGCCATCAGGTCTTCGCGCCTGCAGGCGCTGGGGCACGCTGAACAGGAAGTAAGGTGGACCATAGTCTGGGGAGAGGCACTACACTCACACGTATTGTTGGGGCTGTCAGTGTAGCTCCACCTGACCAGACTGTCTTTGCAGCGACCAACCTGACCTCTTAATCTGTTTAGTGACTTCCAGGTCAGCCATGGCAAGTCGTGTCTAGGGGGGAGACTTTCATTCGGAGGTAGTAGTGGAGTGGGCGCCTCTTCTTTCCAAAGGTCGAGTCTCGCCTCAGATGGGTTGTCTGTTGGCGGTGAATTTACGCTGTGCAAGAAGCTTCGTCGGCTAGAGAGCCTTTGCGGTGCAGGGGAGCATTCGAACATTGGGTGTCGGGGATCTTGTTGTTTTTTACCCATTTCGACAGAATTGGCCACTTCTCTGCGGATTTCAGGTGGGGCGATCCCTCCAAGCAGATAAAGCATACTCAGCGGGGTTGGCTTTAAGCAGCCCATAATAATCCGACAGTTTTGATTCAGTACTATATCTACTTGCTTGGCGTGTGCTGATCGGCTTCACCAGTTGAAAAGCACAGTGCCAGTCCAGTCGTCCGTATTATTGTCGGTGAGGCACCCATTTGGTTGACGTTAGTCAATTACGGAGGTTATTACGGGTGGTGACTTTTTCCTCACGCCTTCACAATTTCCTTGTAAGTTAGTGCCCTATTAAGAGTCACTCCTGCGTACCTCTGATGCGCACAGCAAGCGATTAGCACTCCTTCCTACGATACCTTGAGAGTCCGGTTGGCCTGATGATTACGCAGATGGAAGGCGCAAGTCTGTGTCTTTGCAGGCTTCAGTGCATTCTCAACGTAGTACTGGTTTAGAACTGTGAGTGCAACCGTAAGGTGTCTTTCTACTTCTTCAAACGACTTAGCTTGCGAAGCTAGGGAGGGCCAGATCATCAGCGTAAATAAAACGTTGCGTGTTGGCAGTAGATGGCTGATCGTTGGTATATATGTTAAATAAGAGAGGGGCGAGAACACTTCCCTGAGGAAGACCGTTTTTCTGAGATCGCCATATACTTTTGTCCCCTGGCAGGTGCACCTTAATCCGGCGGTTGTTGAGCAGTTCGCTGAGAACCTTTACAAAATTTTGATCTTCTACTGTTTCGCCCACTTTCCAGAGTAGGTTCTTTAGGTTCACGGTATTGTAGGCAGCAGACAAGTAGACAAATGCCACTCCAGTTACGTGACCCCTCTCGAACCCGTCTTCGATATGCTGCGTGAGATTTAGGGTTTGACTGCAGCATGACTTGCCTGACCTAAAACCTGCCTACCTGCCTGCATAAGTTTGGGATGAACGATGATTGTGAGGCGGTTGAGACGCATACGCTCAAACAGTTTATATAGATGGTACAGCAAACAGATGGGTCTATGGGTTTTCGGATCGTTACTCGGTTTTCCTGGTTTCAGTAACGTAAGACTTTCTCCATAGCCGGGGGATTTTAGCCATAGCAAGGCAGCCGTTGAAAAGCAGTAGCAGCCATGAGACAGCAACGAGGCCTAGATTTGGGATTGGCTCAACAGAGATATTCTCAACGCCTGAGGCTTTACCATCTTTTAGGTTTTGATAGCTCTGACCATATCCCCCAGAACAAAAGGCTTGCTTATAGCGTAATTGTTTGATCTAGCGTGAGTCTGCGAGGGGATCCTGCTCGGTCGCTTTAAGGGTTCACCGTAGAGTAGCAACTGGTGCGCTATTTGATTAGCCAAAACCAGGTTAGGAGTAGAGGCTTGTGGGGGTTCACTCGTAAGACTTCGTATGGTTGACCATGCTTTTTTGCTGTTGTGCGTCATGTTGATGCTAGTAACGGTTCTGGTCCCTTTTTTCGCGGCGTGACTTCGCTTATTTGTGACATAAGTTATTCTCCTATCTGCAGGGTTTCCTCGGAAAAAAGATCAATGTTGAAAGCGGCGTTGTATAGCTTCAGTAAACTGACTGATTCACCCTGGAGACCTGGGATATAAGATGTATAACAACCCCTGGGGATGAATTTCCTGGACGTGGTGGTAACTTTATCGACAAACAGATTATAGTTTTCAGGATCTGGTGAAAGATTTAGATATTTTTCGTCTATGGTGTTGGTGCACAGTTCCCAGTTTGCCTTCGTGTAGTTAAAGCGGCGTCTGAAGGGTACAGTGACGGGGCAAACATCCGGGCGGATGAGACAAAGAAGGGCCCTATGTTGGGTTCGAGGTATCGGTTGGCATACCTACGTATTACAGTGCTTGAGAGCTGACACCTGAGCTGGTAAATACGAGGTCCGGGTTGTAAAATAAATTAAAATTTATTAGGAAAATGTCGCGAATGTGTGCTGATTTTCTTAAAAAATCGTAATCTACCATAGTAAATATTCTAATCTGCCACATTCGTAAATTTGCTACAGCGAAATACTCATTGCGACAAGCGTGAGGCTATAGCAAAATTACGAATATGACAAATTCATTACTTTACTATGGTGAAAATAATTATTTTGCATATATCAGATACCATAGCAAACATGCGAATATGACAGATTCGTTAGTTTGCAATGGTGAAAATGATAATTTTACTTTTATCAAATACCATAGCAAACATGCGAATATGACAGTTTCGTTAGTTTGCAATGATGAAAACAATGATATCGCTCCAATTATATACCATAGAAAAACAGCGAATATGGCATTCGCTAAATTACCATGGTCAATTTAAAAAAAATGCAGCAAATTCGCTAGTTTACTACGTGGTAATTCCTGAACGAAAGCAGATAGAGATATGAAACTTTGCCAGGACGTGTAACTGATATTTGTGACTAGTGTCCCGTAAAAAACCGGATTTCTCAAAATTGGCAGATTCGTTACTTTAACATGGAGATGACGATTATTTAGTTTTAGAAGTGATGAATTTTGTTCTGGTTTGTGTTAGTTTTTAGTCAGCCTTTAAGGGACCAACTTACACTGGTTATTCTAAGTAACTGTATGTCAAACCAGTGTATGTTGACCTATCAAAGGATAGGTCAATGTGGTGCTGATAGTACATGAAACAATACTTAGAATTGCTTGACCTTTTGCACTCATTGAACCTTTTGTTTTTTTTTTGTGTATATCGTGTCGTAAAGGTTTATCGGGTCGTAAGGGTTGTTCGGGTTGTATAGGTTCTTCGGGACGTAAGGGTTCTCTTCAGGTTCTCCGGGTCGTAAGGATTCTTCGGGCCATAAGGGTTCTTCGGGTCGTAGGAGTCTTCGGGTCGTAAGAGTTCTTCAGGTCGTAAGTGTTCTTGGGGTCGTAAGGGTTCTTTGGGTCGTAAGGGTTCTTCGGGTCGTAAGGGTTCTTCGGGTTGTAAAGGTTTTTCGGGTTGTAAGTTACTTCGGGTCGTAATGGTTCTTCGGGTCATAAAGGTTCTTCGTGTCGTAAGGGTTCTTCATGTCGTAAGGTTTCTTCCTTTTGAGGCAGGCGGGTAAAAGCTATAATTGCAAATTGCAAGTTAGTCAGTAGGTATATGCGAGCGAGGTCAAACAAACAGATTTACTAAATCAAATCAAAGTGGGTACACTTGCCCTGTACTTATATCTACCATGATACCTACATACGAGTCGAAATAACGGCGGAGCGGCGCCCCGGTCAATAGGCATACCACAGGCAAAACGCTTTTTAGCAGGGCGCCCCGCTCAATATCAAAGCCTATCTATAAACAAAGCACTAGTCAGCAGGGCGCCCCGGTGAATAGCCTACATGACTATTGAGCGGGGCGCCCCGCTATATAGACACTTCCTTTATTATATCGACTTTTACCGATCTTGGGTAATTCTGCCAGTGTCAGTAATACAACGTATTACCGAACAACCACTGAATGTCTCATACAAATTGAGATAATTTTGTATGGGAGGTAATTTTTTTTTTCATATTCCGACCAATATTCCATGGGGAAAGTTGTTCAGTTTTTTGATCTACTTTAAGCATTATTGGTGGTTTTGTAACACGCAGTATAAGATTCCAGCGCTGCTGCGCCGGACGAGTGATGGCTCCAGCAGGGAGATAATACTGTCTTCTGCAGGTGCTAGGAACATCCTCTTGATCTATCCGGAAATGTCTTGTTAACTCTTCAATTGAAATTCTTAATTCAATGTTTACACTTACAGTCCAGAAAAAAAGAGTAGAAATTACATAAAATGGAACTACATTTCAATTCAATTTTTCACCATTCACCATTCAATTTTTAAATTTCATACATAGTGGCGCCCTCATTTTTTGTCTACTCTTTTTTGCTGCACTGTAGGGTACTTCATTGCTTATAATACAATTTAAGTTAATCATTGAATATCCGAGTAAAAATAAAATAAATAATTTGATTTGAAAATACATCTGCCATTGACGGATAAAACAAAATGTCTAAAAGAAAAATACCAGTGCAATGGTTAGAGTTGCCACTTTTTTTCATGGTGGTCCATTCAGGACAGGCGAAGATGAAAGACTATACTGCCTAGATTTACAAAAACTTTTGTTGAACATAAAACGGAAGAAATTATAAAAAAAACTGTAAAAGATGAAGGAAGTCTAGATCAAAGCGCAGAAATTAGACTTAGAAATCTGAAACTGAGCATCGACATAGATGTTAGCATCAGAAAATAGTTAAGTGTTTTAAAAATACCAGCTTTTTACCCATGGCTTCACCCGCGTGCTCGTATAATTAAGATTCCAGCGTTGCTGCGCCGGACGGTAAGTGGCTCCAGCAGGGAGAACATAATGTTTTCTACACAGGCGCCAGAAACATCCTCTTGAACCATCCGGAAATGTCTTGTAATCTCTTCAATTGAAATTCTCCATTCAATGTCTACAGTTAGGGTACTTCACTGCTTATAATACTATCGAAATAATCATTTCGTATCCAAGTAAAAATAAAATAAAAGAAAATAATTGAAAATACGTCTGCCATTGACGGATAAAACAAAAGGAGTCCTTCATTGTTCATGATAAGGAAAAGAAAAAATAGGTACCAGTCCAATGGTTCGAGTTGCCAATTTTTTTCGTGGTGGTCCATTCAGGAGAGGCGAAGGTGAAAGACTAATACTGCCTAGCTTTACAGCAGCAGGACCACGAGGGAGCGCCGTGCAGCAGGACCACGAGGGAGCGCCGTGCAGCAGGACCACGAGGGAGCGCCGTGCAGCAGGACCACGAGGGGGCGCCGTGCAGCAGGACCACGAGGAAGCGCCGTGCATCACCCCAATTCTACCCGTGGGTGTCGTAAAAAGCGACTAAGGGATAATTATCCAGGGAACGGGCAGCAGCGTTCCCTGTGAATTAAACATCTTGCACTGCGCTCGCCAATCCGCCTGCCAAGCGTGGTGAGTATGGCAATACCCCCCAATACGGGGGAGGCCCATGTCCAGCAGTGGACTGTTGTGGCTGTTAAGGCTAAGGTTGAGTTTGAGTCCAGTCTTAAATGAAACTTGTAGGAACATTACAGGCTGCCTTAAGCCGACCCCAGTAAAACTGTTTTACCCTCTAGCAGGTATAGTCCCTCCAAAAGTTCGAAGAGAGATCGCTTGTTTGGTGGAGAAAAATAAACAGGAATCTGACCCAAGGCACCCACTCTTCAACGCCAGTGAGAGTAGACAAAGATAGCAGAGCCGAAAAAGTTTCCTTAAATCGGCTAAGCCTACGGCAGACAACCCCGTTGCGGCCCGGGACCGTATGATACACCACACACCGCGCTACGCGCGTGATTACGTGCACGCGTACTCAGGCTGTGTGCGGCCCCTCCTACAATCCCATATCTACATTCCAACCGGTACGCGCGTGATCACGCGCACGCATACATCCTGCACACTGAGGCAGTGTGTGGCGAGGTTGAAGGGCAGAACACACCACTTCCGTATGCAAAACGAACAAATGCGTGCTGCGTACCGATTTAAATGTACTCAATTGCATGAGAGGCGGCACATTGACTGACGGCGTCATCACATGTCGCCGTCAGTTGATCACGTGCCGTGTCTCGTACGATCCCATGCATTACAACATCATAGTTACGCGCGTGATGACGTGCACGTCACGACCGACCTAATTTTATTTTCGTTTGAACCCTTTTTATAAGCTTGTAACCTCTAACTGGACATTGGCAAAATTGACCATTCTTGACAGAGGCCACTTTTAACAACAACACTGCAACATTTTTGCAAACCATACCTACATGCCTCAGAGTTTTTTACTACAGGGGGTTACACCTACAAGCATGATAAAAAATATTGTAAATTTGGTAGTAAATTAGTTAGGTGATCATTGATATGGTAAATTCGTGTGAACGTCAACTATGTTCCTTACTTTCATTTCTAATTCCTTGCTAAAAATGGTTGACATTTGAACACACACATAACCATAATGGAGTTTTACGTTTGTACAGCATCCTGTATATAGGCATTATCGTTTTTTCAAAATATTTGTGCATCAGGCTATTATCTCACATCAAAATTAGCAAAACTGAGGGGTACATTGAAAATGCAACCAAATGGTATATTTCTCAAGTCTGTATGTGTTAAATATAAAAAGTAGCCCGCTGGATAGAGAAATCTTTTGTTGTGGTATTTCGCGTAAAATAACAAACTTTTTAAAGATTTAATACCTGTTTTGGTGAGTACATTGGAAGGCGAATCGAACTGTATAATTATAATTTATTTTTGTTTTGAAATGAAAAAGTAGCCCGCTAGCCAGATCACGTAGTTTTTTGGCTTTTTTCCAAAAATGAATGAGGTACATTGGATTTCATTATCAAAGTCGTAAAGTACATTGAAAAGCCTATTCATTTTCATATATTTCATCGTTATACCTCAGGGGACCCCGCTAGATAGATACACACGGTTTGAGTCAGTGTAGACAGGTAGTAGTACACAGTGACTCACAATTTTTTTCTAGAAAAAAATGTCTGGTGACCTTAGTGTTGTGTTATTGCAAAATTTGATAATGCGAAACGAAAGAGTAATAATCAATGCATCCTAGATATGAATTTCAGTTTGATACTTCAAAGTTTTCTATAAAATTTTATTGATTGAAGAAATCCGAGTCACTGTAGCCTACCTGACCCTACAACGTGTTACAAAACAACCCATAAAAACTCCCATACAAATTGAGTTCATTTTGTATGGGAGGTCCAAATTTTTTTTTCATTTTTCGACCTATGTTCCATGGGGAAAGTTGTTCAGTTTTACGAGTACCTTGACCTCCTTTCAGCTTTATTGGTTGTTTTGTAACACCCAGTATAATCCTTGCGGGGTAGGAAGAGCGTAAATGGCTGCAAAAAATACACCATGTCTTACAAAAGTTTGAAAGTCATTCAGAAGATTGTGTATCACCATAGTCACAGGTTGTCAGCCTGTCGCCTAAAATTGCAATTACTCATCTCTCAAATCTCTTAGTCGCTTCTTACAACACCCACGGGAAAGATAAATACCTACCCAATACTACCCATATCGAATCGGCTAAGAATACCAACGGGAAACCACGGAAAGATATGGGTGGGTGTACCTATCTTTCCCGTGGTTTTCCGTTGGTATTCTTAGCCGACACCACACGGCATAGGTACAGTCAGTGCCTCGCTGCGGAGGCAATTCTTAATCTAAGGGGTGGGTATCATGATTAGTATACCTACATATACAAGTTCATTGGACGTTCAGTAAGGGCAGTAAGTAAAGTAAGTATATAGGTAGGTACAACCTAGAACCTACATATAATATCATTGGGTAGGTAGGTACTCTTTGTGTACTAACCAAGACTGTAGCTCCGCCCACGCAGGCATCCTCTGTAGCTTTAGATTTAAATGGCCAAAAATCAGATTGTGGCATTGGATGTTTATCACTGTAAAGAAATTGCTCTAAAATAAAAGATATTTTAATTACTAACACATCAATATATTTAGTAAATCATAAACAAACACTGTCAGTAACGTATCGCAATGTCAGCTATCCATCAGTCGCGTAGACATAAGTCAAAGTTTTAATCACCCAGAAAAAAATGAACTTACACCTAAAAGAGGTGAGATTTTTAAAGTTTTGTGTATCAAAGTGCTCTAGTAAGTACCGTCATCCAAAAAGGCCATATTTGACCCATACAAACCCATACTAGGAAACAAGCTAGGAAACATGTCAACAAAGTAAAACAGACCTTATGTCATAGCATTAACATGATTTTGACAGCTGTCAAATATGGCCTATTGGAATGACGGTACTATAGCCTGTTTTAGAGGCTGAGCAGCTGAGAAAGGCTGAGCCCCTCCGTAGCCCGAAGTTATCTACGCTACGTTCGGTGGCACACAAACCACCGAACGTTTTGTGTGCCACCGAACGAAATTTGAGGTGGAGTGCTGGCAGAGGATGGTCGGCTCCCAAATAAGACTGAAACGACTGAAGAAAAACGTCGAACGAAAACTTTGTCCTATCCAAGTCCTATCGTTTGTCTGCCGCACGCTTGGAGGGACGCTGGACTTGCTCGAAGGCCGCATGCAAAGCAGACCCTTTTCTGAGTTCTGACCGATGAGGTTAAAAAAACAAATCAGCCAAGTGCGAGTTGAACTCGTGTACTTAGGGTTTCGTAAGTACATCATCTTCTTGCCCTTATCCCAATTACTTGGGGTCGGCGCAACACGTTTCGTTGAAGACAAAATCGTGTTGCAAAAGGATTTGGCTGAATTTTACGACCGGCCGCCTACCAGACGTCAACCCTCCTTGGGAATGCTTATGTGGTGAATTAACCGCCACCATACGGTTGGCCCTGGCTGTTTGGGAAGGGTTCATCCATCGGTCGCCTCTTACGACCCCCACGGGAAGAGAGGGGGTGGTGCTATTCTACTCTGCCGGCACCACACGGCTCAGGGTAAGTTAAACGCTAGTTTATATATATGTCGAAGTCAATATGTCAAAATCTGCCTTCTACATAATAGCTCGCGTGTTTACAAACGAAAAGCCGTTTGCATATTTCCATCTGACCTATGTATACCGTCGACATTATGTGTACCGCCAAAAAAACGTCCTTTTGCCGTATGGCATAATGCCCGGCAATATGTACGAACTAGTACTGAATTCCGCCACGGTGGCACTGTAATCGCAAAACAATAAATATGGCGTACAATCACAGAATATATAATAGTACTAGGGTTTACAATACAGCAGGGGCGCACACAATGTGCAAGGGCACTTCTACAGCTATAGTGAAATTTTCTCAACTCCGTGAACAATATTTTTTATCACCTTTTCTGGTGTAAACAAAAATGAAAAAATGCCAAAAAATGTGATTGATGAAATGGTGCTAATTTGCCACTAATTGCTTTACTAGAATCAGATTTAGAATTTGTTTGGTCCCGGAGTAGAAAAAATTGGTCCCGGAGTTGAGAATTTTCGAAATTAATTAAATTTTTTAGGGTTTTCAGAGAAATATTCAAGTAAAAAAAATGAAAGTAAAGAAAAGGAACTAAAAAATCAAGCTAAGTTACAAATAGCACATTTGCAAACATTTAGTTAATTGTTTTTTCTTTTTTTGTTAATTTTAAGTAGATTATGTAAAATCGTGAAGCTAACGATCAGAAAACGGCAGGTTGGTCATCTCAATGCTAAGAAGATAAAACAAAAGAAGGTGGGCGTGGGTTACTTGTCGTCAATGGACTTGCTTGTCGGTATTCTACAGGATACATTTTGAGGTACACTGGATTTCATTGAAGTTACACTAAGGTACACTGCAAGTACCACCATCCTGTAGGAAAGTAGCTCTCTAAGTCTTCTGCTTTTCTGGAAATAACGTTTACAAAGTCTCCCCTAGGGCTCAAGTGCCCTCAGTTTCCCCTATATCGTTTTTACACGTTTTTTACTGGTATATGTCAACATTTTGATTATTTTATATTTTTATGTACAGGTACACTGCAGGTACACAAAAGTACAAAAGAATAAAAGCAAAATACGTATCTACAGACCGAAATAAAAATGTACACCCGCCATCCTAACGTTAGAATGGCGGGTGTGCATATTTCATCGAATAACTTTTTATCTAAAGAGGTACACTGGATTTCATTGGAGGTACACTGAGGTACACTGCAGGTACTATCATCCTGTAGATAAGCAGCTCAATCCTAACTTGTACACCCGCGGTCCTAACGCACATGTGCACAGTCTCTCCATCACTCGATACCTCAGTCACCATTCCATCTCCGGTGCACGAGACGCCGGTTGAGATTCCACCCTTATATCGTAGACATCCCGCAAATTTGCACAAAGCGTTTTGCTTCTACATTTATAATGCGAACTGCTAAGGAGTGGAATTCCCTGCCTGCGGATCTGTTTCCGGAACGTTATAATAACCTGGGCCTTTTCAAGGCGAGAGTGAATAAGCATTATCTGGGCGAGCATGTTCCATCATCGTCTGCATCGTCACCTAGCATCAGGTGAGATTGCGGACAAATGCTTACCCATTGTTTATAAAAAAAAAATGAAAAACTTTAATAAGAAATTGTTAAAATAAACCAAGCTTGTTTCCTCCATAAATACAGTGTTTTTATTAATACTACATGGCGCAGCTTTTCTTGAACCTATAGTTCACATGACTGAGGAGGTCACCGAAAACATGTCTGGCGTGGAGTATCGGATGCCGGCTCCACTTTTGCTTGAAAATCATTTACACAACTTAAATTATAATGTACGTAAACTTAAACTTGTAAAGCGTGCTGTGATTATACATATCTATCAAAATAGTTTAAATGTGATCGTTAAAGATACTCAAGTAAATAATACACAAACAATTTTTTTTTCTTAATCATGGTCACCCTAACATACTCACCACGTGGACGTTTAAGCAACGTTTATTTCACCGTCATATTGCCGGATATCGTGCCGTCAATTTGTATACTGCTTTTCGTCTGTGTACGGACGGGTGATTATGTAAACGTCAGAATCTTACATATTGACTTCGACATATACAGGGAGTAACAGAAAGGGTATAACAAGCCGAAAGGAGGTCAAGGTACTCATGAAACTGAACAACTTTTCCCATGGAACATGGGTCGGAATATGAAAAAAAAATTTGGTCCTCCCATAGTAAATCAATTAGCTCATAGGCGATTTTGTATGGGAGGTCCAAATTTTTTTTTTCATATTTCGACCTTCCATGGGGAAAGTTGTTCAGTTTCATGAGTACCTTGACCTCCTTTCGGCTTGTTATACCCTTTCCGTTACTCCCGGTATAAGTCTTATACAAGTAGTTTGTGTGCTGGGTGCAAGTGGCATGCCACTTGACTAATGGGGAAAAGTATAAACATGCATGCATGTTGCAAGTATCATGCGGGTAGTTTCGAACGAAAAAGTGACTTTTGTATGCAAGCGTAACGTCAAACTTGCATGTAAATGAGAAACCTCTTTTGAACCTTGCATACAAGACTTTATGGGGAACCACAATGCACGACATACTCAATGTACAGCAGGTTAAGGCACGGCAGCGTATTGTACAGCAGATCATTGTACAACGTGATGGATGGATGGTCTTGAAATACGGGCCCGGACCAATAATGTACAGGGGTGGAAATGGAATCAAAACAAATGACGTCACAGCGGATGTAGTGATGTGACAGTGTTGACTTTGATCGAGTTATCGATTTATTATTGGAACATGACATGCAAGGCAACCCACGGAGGGGGGACGGGGGGGGCAAAGCCCCCCCACAAGGGGGGGGGTTTGGGGGGCGCAGCCCCCCGCAGTAAAAAAAACATACTTAACACAAATCCGACACAGTAGGTTAGGTTAGGTTAGAACAGTGACCCCCTGGAGCGAACGAAGTGAGCGACCAAGCTTACTAAAGAATATATTAAATATAAAAACAATATCGATTAAGTTAGAAATGCATAAAATAGTATCGATCCAGTCACATCACTATTCTACCACAACACGTGATGTCTCCAACCATCATGTCGTGCAATCCACCCCTGTGCACTTTCGGTACGGGGTGATGGATGGCGACATTGTTTTGATTCCATCCACCATGTCGTGCTCCATCACGTCGTACATTCCTCTGACGGCCAATATTATGCTGTACAATACTATGTTGTACATTGTAGGGACTCGACTTTAATTTAATTGAGTTTGAAACTACCCGCATGCAATTTGCAACTGGCTGGCATGCATGTTTACCTTTCCATTATTTAAGAGGCATGAAACTTGCACCTTGCACGCAAGTTACTTGCATAGTGGAATCGAGGCTTAAAATTATGTGTAAAATGGTATAAAGATCATGATTGTTGTATGGGAGGCCCTGGAAATATTAACTTTATTTTGTTCTAAAATATTTGATAGGTATACTTACAGCATGACTTGTTGTGGGCAGCCTTGGTGTCGTTCATTAGTTTATAAAAATGCTTGTATTGAAAATGTGGGCCTTGTGTGAGTAATTTGAATACATCTGCTTTGCATGCGGCCTTCGAGCAAGTCCAGCGTCCCTCCAAGCGTGCGGCAGACAAACGATAGGACTTGGATAGGACAAAGTTTTCGTTCGACGTTTTTCTTCAGTCGTTTCAGTCTTATTTGGGAGCCGACCATCCTCTGCCAGCACTCCACCTTGCCTCCAAGAACGCCCTCTACATTCAGAGTTCAGCAAGAAAGAAGCGGGTTCTTGCAGTACGTGTGAAGCGCATAGTGTAGCGCCATATTAAAAATTCCTTCAGTATTTCATAGATGTCGACTTCGACTTATCCTTGAACTAGTATAATGTGCACTGCTACAGATAGCGCTTTGTGTTTGTCTTAGAGCTTAGAGGTCTTAGAAACCTATGTTCATTAATTTTAACTGAACTTGCCAACGTAAGTTTATTTTTAATACAAAAAGCAACCAAGTATATTCAATTTCAAACTACATTCAAAAACATTCAGTCGAAGAAATACTAATAAATAAATAAGCGCCATCTGTGGACGTGTTAAAATATTTTATGTTTTTCTTTTGACAAGGCGGTATAATCAACACCTTGCCTAACCTTACCAAAGGCCAAGAGGAAGAAAAAAAACTAATCAAGAAATGAAATGAATTTTGCATGATTCTTTGGCGGGAATTTGAATCAAGAGGGTGAAAATTTTTCAAAGAAAATTTTAAAATTGCTTTTTGCTGAATAAATTGATAATTTCTTAGTAAATTTAATTACTAGTAACTTATATTCTAATAGTGCAATAAAAAAGCAACACAGCTTTGCTGCCCAGCCATGGGTCGCAAAGGCAAACGTAAAAAGGGAAACGATGGCGGAGAGGTAAGCGAAGGAGAGGACCCCGCTATGAGCGATGATGCGGGCGACGACGATGTAGACAAATACAAACCATACAAAACAGAAAACTACATCCGTCAGTATCCGGAGGATGGCGGTGAGTTCGAATATATAGTAATTTACGAGAGCGCGGACGACAAGACGCCGATAGGTGAGAGGGACTTGATGGGCTTGGGAAGCGCATTGAAGCTTAGTAACAAAGGTATCAAGCAATTGAAAAGAATCAATCGTTACAAAATAGCGGTTATATTTGAGCGACCAGGGTTAGCAAATGCAGCTCTTAATAATGTCAAGTCTCAAAAGAGCTAAAGTTGAGGGCGACTATTCCAGCAAGATTAACGGAAGTGACAGGGTAATAACAAACGTTCCAACATACATGAGCAAGAAAAAAATATATGATGGAATTTCTAGTTGCAGAAATGTTGTATCTGTACGCCGATTCATGCGACGTTCCAAAGACGACGAAGGTAACTCCTGCTTGGTACCAACACAAGCGGTATCGATAACATTCGCTAGTGCAGTACTTCCTGATTATGTGGATATTAACAGCTGGTATTTCGAAGTAAGGCCATACACGCCTCCTGTGAGCCAATGCCTGCGATGCCTGCGCTTTGGACACATTGGTAAATTCTGTAAAAACGCCCAGAGGTGCTCAATCTGCGGTGATTCCCACAATTATAAAGATTGCGTAAAACGGCCAGAAGAAGCAGTCTGTGTTCACTGCAAAGGAAAACATGTTGCAATTGCCAAATCATGCCCAGTGAAAATTCAAAAAGCAGAGGAGATAAAAGTTCAGATGCGCAGGGCCTCGTATTCTGAAGTTTTTAATAACAAAAATTTCCCCCCACTAAAAAGTAAAGTAGACCCAGTTCAACAATTGTTTAAATCGGAACAATTCATGAATCTTCTGATTTCTTCAATTATAAAAATTATTTCCGCTAGTAAAGATGCTGAAAATCCCATCCCAATCTCTACTCAAAGTATAAAAAGCGCTTTACTTGATTCATTCAGTATCAATAAAACCACAGACCATAAAACTAAGTAAATTCTAATTTATGGATCAGTTAAATATTGTTCAATGGAATGCTCAAAGTTTGTCTAGTAATTTACATGCTTTTACTTATTTTTATATAATAATAATATTCATGTAGCACTTATTTCTGAAACCTGGTTAAAACCAGGAAAAAATTAAAATTAAAGGTTTTAACATCGAAAGATTAGATATAGGTACTAAACACAATGGTGTTGCTATATTAATACAAAATAATTTGCGTTACAATTTGTTAAACACACATTCTGATAACTCATTACAAAATTTGGCAGTTCAGTTACATTTCAACAATGAAATTATTACAATAATTAGTTTCTATAGTCCCACGTTGGCTTCTCCTTCCAACTTTACTTATTCCCGTCTTGATAGTTTGATTAAATCTGTACCGGGGCCTCTTATTATGGCTGGGGATTTCAATGCACACAGTACTTCGTGGGGTTGCACGTCAACTGATGCGCGTGGTATAATTTTGCAAGATGTGATTGATGATAATAATTTATGCCTCCTTAATGACGGCCAAGCAACTACTGTGGGTTCACATGTGTGGAAACCAAATGCATTGGATCTTACTCTCGTTTCTTCCTCATTATCATTACGATGTAGCTGGTCAGTTCATGATGATCCAATGGGAAGTTATCATCTTCCCACTGTTACTAGTATCCTTGGTTCTGTAAATAGAATTAACAATTCCAATTTAAATCAAGGAAATTACATCCGTCCAAATTTTTCAAATGTCGATTGGAAAAATATCAAGAAATAGTTAGTGACAAATTAACTACTTTTAACTTTGACTTTGAACGACCCCAGGAATCCTATTCTAATCTCTGCTCTTTACTACTAAATTGTGCATTTGAGGCTAATCCCACAACCAGAAATAATTCAGTGCAGCCAAATTTAACACGTAGGAAAAGACCATGTTTGCCTTGGTGGAATAATGCCTGCACTTTAGCAGTAAATAATTCTAAAGCTGCTTACATTCAATTTAAAAATGACCCAACATTAGAAAATTATATCTATTTTAAAAAACAACAAGCTATTAAAAAACTTACCATTAAAAGGGAAAGAGAAGCTTCATGGATGGCTTTGTGTGAAACATTTAACCGGCAAACACCTCTGTCTGTAATATGGAAAACAATGCGCATGTTTAATAAATCTTTTTCTGAATGTAATGTGATACGGTCTTCTAACATAGATTGGATACCAGCATTTTTAAATAAGTACACAACCGTTTCTCCAAATATTGTCACTACTACTGTTAACTCTCCAGTCACAGGTGGTAATGATTATTTAATTACACCTTTTACTTTAAATGAATTTATTAGTGCACTTAGCTCTAGAAGAGATACTGTTTTTGGTTTAGATCATATTCCATATAAGTTATTAAAAAATCTTTCATTGTCAAGTAAAAAAATGATTTTGGACATATTTAACTTTCTTTTGTCTAATGACATAATTCCCACTGAATGGAAGGTTGATTGTTTAATTCCAGTTTTGAAACCTGGTAAAGATGCGGATAATTGTAATTCTTATCGACCTATAGCATTAACATCCTGTATAGGTAAAGTTTTTGATTGAATCTAATAAGTTATTACCTCCAAATCAGTTTGGTTTTAGACGTGGTCACTCTGCAATCGAAAGTTTGAATAATCTCTTTCTTGACATTCATCATTCCTTCTCATTTAATAAATTTGTTGTTTGTGTCTTCTTTGATATTGTTGGAGCCTTCAATAATGTTAATCACCATGTGCTTGCTGCGGAGTTACAGTTGTTAGGTTTACCTGGAAAATTAATTAGTTGGATATTCAATTTTTTAAATGGTAGGCAAGTATATGTCAAGTTTAAAAATAATTTATATGGACCACAATCGTCATATTTAGGTGTTTGTCAAGGTGGAATTTTAAGTCCTTTGCTGTTTATCTTGTATATTAATAAATTAAATAGTATACTGGGTACCGAAGTAAGAAATTTACAATTTGCTGATGATTTAGCTATATATTGTATTGGGTCTAACATGCAAGCAACAGAAATCAAATTAAATTTAGCATTAGAAAGATTAAAAACATACTTTGATTATTTACATTTAAATGTTAGTCTAGAGAAAACTAAAGTTGTGATCTTTAGTAGATCTAGACTTTTAATATCTCATATATATTATGATGGTAGCTTATTGCCAGTAGAAGATGAAGCAAAATTTCTTGGAGTAATTTTTACTAGAAATTTATCATGGAATAAGCATGTAAGATATGTGTCAGATAGAGCTTCTAGAGCTTTTAATATTCTTAAATCCTCGCTAGAACATCATGGGGGCTGATCCTAAAGTTTTACTTATGTTATATAAGTCTGTGGTACGTTCCCACTTTGAATATAGTTTTCTTTGTTATGCTTCCAATCCTATTTTGGTTAAAAGTTAGAAACTTTACAGAATAAAAATTTACGTTTAATAACAGGTGCAATGAAAACAACACCTATTGTTTCTATGCAAGTTGAATGCAATATACCTCCATTGATGTTAAGATTTAAATATCTCAAATTTAGATTTCTACTGAAATTATTTTCTTTTACTCACCATTCCTTATTAGAGAAAATCGCTGAAAATCAAACTTTGGCCTCTGCATCTACTTCAATTAAATTCCCTTTATTCTGCTTGATTATTCTGAAATAAAAGTTTATAATGAAAGGCATAACATTCACAAATCTGACAAGTTGGCATGTTACGAGGAGCTTTTGAAAGCAAATTTTGCAATATGAATATAGTTATAGATAACTCTATTAGAACTAGAGAAGAGCTATATGAGAAACTATCATTATGGCCACAATACCAGCATATTTACACTGATGGCTCAAAAACTGATACTGGTGTCTCTCTTGCATACTATCACAGTGCCTTGAAGACAGGAAATGGATATAAACTACCAAAACCTGCAGTATATTTACGGCAGAAGCTGCAGCAATTCAAGCCGCTTTAGAATATATAAACAATTTAAATCACTCTTTCCTAAATGGCTTATTATTAGTGACAGTATGTCAGTTTTATCAGCTTTAAAGAATAACACTCTGAGTACAAATTATATTATTTATAAAATTAAACAGCTGTGGCAAACACTATACAACGCCAATGTTTCAATTGAATTTTTATGGTCTCCAGCACATAAAGGTGTGTCAGGTAATGAAACAGCTGACTACCTTGCCAGAACAATAAACAATAGCTTAATTGGACAACCCAGAAGAATGTCAGTTCCATGGAGAGATTTAATCCCATTGATTCAAGAGGAAATTAGACAAAGCTGGATAAATCAACATCAAATTATAATACAAGAAAAAGGTGCATGGTATGCTGCAATCAATAAGAATCTTGGAGAGAAACCCTGGTTCGCTAAGAATAATACCTTTATAAAAGAAGATTCTTCACACAAATATGCAGGTTACGATTTGGTCATTGTAAATTTAAAGCCCATCTACACCGCATGAAAATTATTAACTCACCTTTATGTACAGATTGCTCTCTAAATGAAAATCAAACGCTGGAACATATATTTTTCAACTGTCCCGCTTTAAATATTAACCGAATTTTATTAATTGACAAGCTGCAAGATATTTACAAAGACAGTATCCCGCCTTCGCTTCAAGAACTTCTATCGAATCCTGCCACTTTTAATCCAATATTTGACTTTATTATCTCCACGGTTGGAGAGCTTTGACATGGATTTAACCCGGACATGGAATTTTATGAACCTGAAAATTACACAAGAATATATAGAAGAAATGGCATTCTTGCCTTGTTTTTATTGGAAATAAGAAATGAACTATAGAAGAATTGGCATTTAATGCCTTATTTTTGAAAAGATAACAGAAAGAACTAATAAAAGACTAGGCTGTATGGCTAGTACCATTGCCTATCCTGATGGATGAATTTTTAAAACAACAACAATGAATTTTGCATTGCACTGCTAATTTAAGAAATTGAGTATTTTTGATTTGTATTGTTTAAAAATTTATTTATTTATAAAATTATTACAAAGGTATTGTTAATCTGTGAATGTTACCGTAAAACCAAGTATGGTGGTCGGCGACAAACTACAGTACAAAATGTTTACAAAAGTGACATTCTGCGTGTGCTGAAAATTTCGGTCAAGCCCAAGAAAATGGCAATGTAAATACTATAATAGTTTCTATGCAGACGTGGAAGTTTTTAAACGGTAAGTCTAGGTTAAGATATTAATTCTGTTTCAAACCGGCCGTAGGCCAGGTAGGTAAATACCTTAGGTCTAGCCAATCATCAAATATTTGATTATTTTATAGATCCTTTAAACTATCAGGTCTTCATAAATCACCGGTGGCTCAGCCCTAACCTAAATTTCAAAACAACAAATCCACAAAATGTTATACTGTTCCTTTAGAAAATCCTTACAATTTTATAAATTTTTGTGTTTTGAACCATCTACACCTTGAAAGACAATGTTTATCAAGCAACATACGGTTCAATTAGCTGTGGATCAGTTCAAAAGTTCGTCTTTTCAGATATAGATATTTCTTCTAAAGTTGGTATTGCTTGCTTAGTAAGAACAGAAAATAAAAAAGTAATTATGTAGGAAGTTTTGTTCTTTACTGTGTGTTACAAAACAATCAATAAAGCTGAAATGAGGTCAAAGCATTCATAAAAGTGAACAACTTTCCCCGGAACATGGGTCGAAATATAACAAAATAATTTTGACCTCCCATACAAAATGACTTTATTGGTTGTTTAGTAACACATTGTATAAATGTTTTTGGCAAATTAAAAGCAGATATTTTGCAGGTACCCAATAAAATGATGTCATAAGGTATAAGATAAACACAAAATGTCTGAATCAAGTTCAGAAACACAACTCAACATCAAGGGAGGTGAGCATGGCCTGAACTACGGCCAGTGGAGCCTTCGAGAAGATACATCAATATTAATCTCAGATCAAAACCAAGCCATAGCACACAGGAAAATTATAAGGGTATGTATGTAAAATATCAACCAAAGTGTTACACCAATTACTCTTACTTTGGTATGGCTCGATCAGATAGAGAAACAATCTTGAAATAGCAACATTATTGCTTGTCTGTCTAACAAGATATGTCATGATATGATGCAGGATCCCAACAATAATGTTGCCATATCAAGTGATATAACATAATCCCCTGCTATTTTTATTATTTGTACCTGTAATCATGAGTTTGATAATGTACATTAATGGTAGGTTCATGTAAGCTAATTCACATAAAAACTCATATTTTAAACACACCTAAAAGCAAGGATATAGTTTCCTGCAGAAACAAACATTCCCACCCACCATGCTTGGCAGTAGGCAGGTGATTTAGCAATTGCAGTGCATGATGTTAAATTCACTGGGAATGATGCTGCCCATTCCCTGGATAATTATGACTTAGTCGCTTTTTACAACACCCACAGTAGAATTTGGTTGATGCATCCCTTAACCTTTGGCTGACGAGGTGGGTAAAATGCAACAGTAACACCGTAGTGGTGTCTGAGAGACGTATGTTTAAAAAATTTACAAAAATAGGTACTAAACTTTTAAACTTCTTTAGTATTTCTATTAGAAACATTAATGTAATATAGCTTATTTTATAATTTCAAAATAAGAAAATATTTTAATTAGTCATCAAAAATCACATTATGCACTTCAGATGAATTCATGATTAAGAACACAAAACTTTATAGCATTAATAACAACTTGATGTCTGTAAGACGGGTGTGTATTTTTTGGCCTCTGACTTGCTAAATATGTCTAAACACGTTTTTTTTATAAAGGATCTATCTTCTTTTGCTTTTTTGTGCACATTTTGCTTTTATAATTAAAATTTAATGGCGTAAATCATGCCATTGTGTATATTAATTTTAGTAGGTTCATTAAGACCGTGGTTACGTCTGTGAGACGTGACAAGATATTTTATGGAGATATGGTCACTTGCTAATCATGGAATATCGACAGTAGATAGAAAAAGCCTAATGAGGAAGGTACTGAGAAAGGTGAAGCTGAAAATGCGGTTGTTAAAAATATATTGTCAAAATAAAAATATGTAGGTCTGTGAGACACCCACCACGTCAGTTAAAGGTTAACAGGCATCACACAACATTAGTATGTATGTACGTTGGCCCGCTCCGCTCTTCAGCCACTCTCAGACCGCTAGGCCCTAATAGTCACCTTTCACAGACACTGTATCACAAAATGTCATACTCATCAAATAAAGGATGGCATACACTCAACTGATCTTTTTAATCTACCAAACAGGTCATCATACTTACACATCCACAAAGTTTGCATACCAACTTTTAGTAAACAAACATGTTCAGTTCAAACTTAATTATATAGGAAATTATCTGGCCGATAGATATAATAAAATTTCATAGGAGTAATCAGATAACTTTAATCTAAAAAATATTTAAATTTTGTGAAAATTAACTGGGACCATTTTTCTATGGTCCCAGATTTGGGTTCTTTCTTAATTCTATTTTCCAACACACTGCTTTCCAGGTGGTCTAATATAGGTAAGACAGGGTGAAACAGGGAAGTTTTCAAATTGCTTGGGCACAGCACAGTCCAATTTGATTCTGATTTCACAGATGTGGAATTTGAAGTTTTTTGATAGTTTCTGACCTTTTTGACTATGGGACCCTGGTTGACTATAGGACCGCCTGATAAGTATACTTTTAAAAGCGAATTTTAGGTATCAGTCCAAAAAAAAAAACATTTCTATCCTAGTGTCACATACATGGATGAATTAGGAGCCTCAGATATTAATGCCATGTGGTGCTGGCTTAGAATAGCATCATCTATATCTTTCCCATGCATGTCGTAATAAATGACTAAGGGACTGAGCGTTGATGTGCATTGCAATTTTACGCTTCAGGCTGACAACATGTCACTATGGTGATACATAGTCTTCTGAATGACTCAACTCAAACTTTTGTCAGATGTGCTGTAAATATGGCCGTTTTTTACGCTTACGCTCTACCTACCCCTCAAGGGTTATAGGCGTGCGTAATATACCGGGAGTAACGGAAAGGGTATAACAAGCCGAAAGGAGGTCAAGGTACTCATGAAACTGAACAACTTTCCCCTTGGAAAATGGGTCGAAATATGAAAAAAAAATTTGGACCTCCCATACAAAATCGCCGATCAGCTAATTGATTTACTATGGGAGGTCCAAATTCTTTTTTCATATTTCGACCCATGTTCCATGGGGAAAGTTGTTCAGTTTCATGAGTACCTTGACCTCCTTTCGGCTTGTTATACCCTTTCTGTTACTCCCTGTATATATACAACGTGTTACAAAACAACCCATAAAAACTCCCATACAAATGAAGTTCAATTTGTATGGGAGGACCAAATTTTTTTTTCATGTTTCGACCCATGCTCCATAGGGAAAGTTGTTCAGTTTTACGAGTACCTTGACCTCCTTTCAGCTTTATTGGTTGTTTTGTAACACCCAGTATATAAGGTGTAAAAAATCAACTGCAAATATTTTAAAGGGGTTCAGCTCGGCCATCTCCATTTGTTAAAAAAAACTCGATGACAAATGGTCACACTTCAGACTGCAGATGAAGCAATTTGAGATTTTGCCGGCACCGCGCCGGTCTATAAGTAGTGCGGTCACTGTGTAAATTAGTTCGCCCATTTCCTCCTGTTAGCTTACAGAATTGTTTTTTCTGCGTTTAAAATGGATGATTCTCGTAACTTTACCAAAGTAAGTTTATTGTTACTGGTACACACCAGGACATCAACATACACACACAATCTGTATAAATCATTTCATTACATTCAGTATCATTCGTATGGCATTCGCTATTTTTTCTTAAATACTTACTTTATAGTTTGTAGTGTTTTTCTTCGATGTACCAAATCATGACTAATCAGCAATATTACTTTGCAGAGATGGAATCAATTATCACGCCTACAAAGGTCTATAGTATACGCTATACTAATTATAGCAGCAACTGGTCTAGTGTTATTATATTTTTCAAATTTAGGCGCTAAAACAAGAACTTCTAGTGAAATTTCAGATCAGGTAAGTTTTTTTTGTATGGTTACTATTATTATGTCCTTTTTTTATAGGCGCGGCTTATGCCGGTATTACAATGCACACGGGCCTAAGCCAAGTGTGTATCGTTTTGGATTGTTTCTGTATTTGAAGTTTCATCCGTATCTAAGAATTTTCTCACTATGCGACAGGTGTTTAAAATGACCGCTTTCTGCATGAGTATAAAAGTATTTTCGGGTATATCGAGGGATTTTAGCTGTTATTATTATTATTACATACTACTTTACATAAGTAATTTTTAAGAATTAAATTTACATACTGTGTTTAATTATAATTTAATGTTTTTTCCCTTGTTACACAAAAGAGCCAAAAGGCGGTTTTATTGAAGAACATTATGCACACATATTTCAAGAAAAGGCTGGTATGTTATCAACAGTTACATAATTAGTATTCCATTCCGTTTGTACTTACTTACAATTTATAAAGGGGAAAGGTTGAAGAGTTTCACTTCTAAGATAATCTTTTGAATGGTAAATTCATTTAATAGTCCGAGTTCTTAATTGGCAGTTTGTATGGAGGTATGGTCCCATCTGGCAGAAATCATGAAACTTGGCATGTGTATAGCTTACATGTGTAAGCTTCAGGAAAAGAAGGGAAGCAAGTTGGACCCCCCCTGCTTCCCCCCCTTTCCCCCCCTTTTATGTCCCGATATTCAGTTATCTTTATTTTTCTCGGAAACTGTTAGAGATATGAGAAATCTGTCAAGGTAAGAAATATTCCTTATAAAATTGTCTACATAATTGTTCTTGGGTCGATGTTGATAGGACTTATACTTTTCGAGTTATGCTTCTGGGAATCCCATCATTTTTTTGAAGGTGACTTCCAGCTCTGTATTAGCCATAACTACCATGTGATAGAATATTTTTTCAAACTTGCTATTGGCTGTTATTAGTTAGGTAGTCTTCAAAGGAAATCCGCAGAGACAACACTTCAATCACGCCTGTGGGGGTGGGGGGAGGGGTGTCCGTCAGGATGGCGGGTCATGTTGGTATAATAGGTTATATTTGTAATAGGGATTTAGTACTATTTAGGTACTATTTGGTACCTATATGTAAAAAATAGGTACCTCATAGATTACGAGAATATCGCTATATGAAAGTGTGCCCGCCAACCTGATGTCAGAATGGCACGAATGGCGGGTGATGTTGGTATAATAGGTTATATTTGTCATAGGGATTTAGTACTATTTAGGTACTATTTGGTACGTATATGTAAAAAATAGGTACCTCATTGATTACGAGAATATCGCTACCTATATGAAAGTGTGCCCGCCAACCTGGTGTCAGAATGGCACGAATGTTATAAAATCGAATCGAACAAGTGGCAATCAAGTAGCTATATTTAAGTACTATTTGGTACCTTTTACGAGAAATGTGTCACTACCATGCATACATTCAATAATATTTAAAAAGTAACTGCGATGAAACACCATTATACGAAAGATGATTAGAATCAGTCATAATCTATTTTTACCCGATGACGATGAAGCAAAAAGAGAGTCATAACATTGACCTGTATGTTTGGGACTATATAGGGACTATATATAGGGTGTAATTTTATTAGTGGCGGATCCGTTAAGGGTGTGTTCTGTCAATGAAACTGAACAACTTTCCCCAAGGAACATAGGTCGAAATATGAAAAAAAAATTGGCCCTCCCATACTAATTGACCCGGCCGGCCAACACACTTAGTATGGGGAGACCAAATTTTTTTTCCGTATTTCGACCTATGTTCCTTGGGGAAAGTTGTTCAGTTTCATTGACAGAACACACCCTTAACGGATCCGCCACTAATAAAATTACACCCTATAATAGGTTGGCGGGCACACTTTCATATAGGTAGCGATATTCTCGTAATCTATGAGGTACCTATTTTTTACATATAGGTATCAAATAGTACCTAAATAGTACTAAATCCCTATTACAAATATAACCTGTTATACCAACATCACCCGCCATTCGTGCCATTCTGACATCAGGTTGGCGGGCACACTTTCATATAGCGATATTCTCGTAATCTATGAGGTACCTATTTTTTACATATAGGTACCAAATAGTACCTAAATAGTACTAAATCCCTATTACAAATATAACCTATTATACCAACATGACCCGCCATCCTGACGGACACGGGGGAGGGAGGCAAAGTTTATTTTTTCCGAGCTGAACTTGAGGACTTCTGACTCCTTAAGTAAATGTGACACGACACGAGAAATTGGGTATCATTTTCGAATAAAACAAGAACGGAGTATTCATTTCTGGAACGCTCTTTGGTACATTTCATACAAAAATATAAATATATTAAATGAAATAGGAGAAAAATATGTTTCGTTCTCATTCAAACGCTGTTTTCTTCATGACCTTGAGACATATTTATTAGATAATAACACATACTCGAAGAAATACTCACCCGAATTATAAAACCATATTTTATTTTCAAAAATATTAGAAAATACCTAGCCTACGGAAGCCTAAATATTTTTACAAAGTTATGTTTGTAGCTGGAAAAAGTTTAAGTTCATAGATTTTGTATGCAAAAATAAGATTACCAGCCGCAAACTTATATTTCTCAATTTTCGCTAAACCATTCCAGATTGAGAAATGCCCTCATAGGGAATGTTGTTTATACTGAAGGGTAGTTTTTGTTGGAATAAAGAAATTGAGGATCTGGAGTACTTGATGTTTAAGAAGACATTACAGTATCTCGAATAGTTTAGCTGGGCTGTTGATGTTCCACATCAAGTACTCCAGATCTTCAATTTCTATATATCAGCATAAACAACTCTTCAGTATAAACAACATTTCCTATGAGGGCATTTACCTATCTGGAATGGTTTAGCGACAATTGATAAATATACGTTTGCGGTTGGTAATCTTATTTTTGCATACAAAATCTATGAATTTGAATTTTTTCCAGCTACAAACATAACTTCGTAAAAATATTTAGGCTTCTGTAGGCTAGGTATTTTCTAATATTTTCGAAAATAAAATATGGCTTTATAATTCGGGTGAGTATGTCTTTGAGTATGTGTTATTATCTAGTAAATATGTGTCAAGGTCATGAAGAAAACAGCGTTTGAATGAGAACGAAACATATTTTTTTCCTATTTCATTTAATATATTTATATTTTTGTATGAAATGTACCAAAGAGCGTTCCAGAAATGAATACTCCGTCTTTGATATATTCGAAAATGATACTCAATTTCTCGTGTCACATTTACTTAAGGAGTCATAAGTCCTCAAGTTCAGCTCGGAAAAAATAAACTTTGCCCCCCTCCCCCCATCCCCACAGGCGTGATTGAAGTGTTGTCTCTGCGGGTTTCCTTTGAAGACTACCTAACAAAAGCCAATAGCAAGTTTGAAAGAATATTCTATCACATGGTAGTTATAGCTAATTCAGAGCTGGAAGTCACCTTCAAAAAAATGATGGGTTTCCCAGAAGCATAACTCGAAAAGTATAAGTCCTATCAACATCGACCCAAGAACAATTATGTAGACAATTTTATAAGGAATATTTCTTACCTTGACAAATTTCTCCTATCTTTAATCGTTTCCGAGAAAAATAAAGATAACTGATATTTGGGACATAAAAGGGGGGGTAAAGGGGGGAAGCAGGGGGGGTCCAACTTGCTTCCCTTCTTTTCCTGAAGCTTACACATCTAAGGTACACACATGCCAATTTTTATGATTTCTGCCAGATGGGACCATACTTCCAGCTAAGGAGCCGTACTATATATACCTATTCTTACTTTTACTTACAAAGTTTGTACGGAACCGTTGCGTCAACCCGCAGTTTACCGATTTTTTCCATTTGTATCGTGTGTCGAAACACTTTAATTCTACGGGGTTGTACCCAACAACCGAAAAAACGTTGTTAAAAGTATTACATCCATAGATAAGGATGAAATTGCTTATATAGTTGATTTTTTGGATGGGAAGTCCAATCTTTGTTTATATATTGACCACAGGGCCAAATTTTTATACAAGTATGAAGAATAACAAGTATAAGCTGATTCTTTAAGTGCGTAGGTTGATGTGGTGGCGATAGTACCACCCCGTATATACGGTATATCTTACTTTGATTAAACAATGTATTTTGATATATTTCAACAGTAAAAGCCTAAAAATAAATATTAAACAATATAACCTACAATATTTATCAGTCAAGTAAGTAGGTATATCAGTGGCAATGGCATAGCACGAAATTTGATACCTTGCCGTGCCACATGTTCATTGTTCAATAACAATTTGTTATCTATACTAGCTACTGAGCCTGCCTACAATCCACTGATTTGATTACTATTTAATTTCATTCTGTGCATTAAAAAACTTACTGATTGTGTTTATTGTATTTTTTTTACAGTTTCTACTTTTTGCTATTATCGTGTAATTTACATATTTCGAGATACTACCACACCAAAGCAACGTTTTTTTTTTCATGGAACGACATACCTAACTATACTACGTAATATACTATTAGCACGCATAAGTTGTTTGGTAGTGAAATAATTATGTTTCAAAATTTAAACGACTTTAATAAACTTATCAACAAAACTATAACTTTAAAATTAGAACTTAGAAATATTATTAACAAGTTTAAACAGATCTTTCCTCTTTATAATTTTACTTAGTTTTAATAGTACCTATGTTTCTATAAATGCTCATAAACTTTTAAATTATCGGCCTTGGAATATGTTGTTTAAATTAATGATGAGTATTTACTTACACCTAATTCATAGACACACGCTTCGATCAGTTTGTGCACATTATGCAATACGTATGACATAATCTTTAAGTTTTACTGTTACTCAACTGATGCACAAAATGACTCAATTCGATCAAAAGGCTTTGCGAAGCTCCACATTAAATTAGTTTACTACATTTTCCACTAGCTTTTATGTTCAGTTGATACTGTACTATAGCACCTGGTGGCAGCCACTTGCATTGATCACAAAAAAGTCCTACTTTGTACGCTCTAAAAGACGCCAGTGCAAAGCTTGCGAGACTATTCCTGAGTGAAAATTGTTTAGTAGGTACATAATGTGGGGTGTAGATGTACACGTGCTCTTTGCACTAACACGCACACAGCCCGCGCAAAACCCACGTGTGTCTCAACCCGCGCTGATGGAATAAGTGTCTTCAGCAGCCGATGTTATAGATATGCTTTGCCACCGAAACGAAGCGTAAACGGTCTATTTATAGTACGATCGTTTAAACGAGACATTGCCCGCAGTGTACTTAACACGAGCACGTGGGTATGTAGGTCACGTGACTAGTACATTCCTCATAGCTGCAATCAAATCGCGCACGAACATAATATGACAAGCAACTCTGTCATTCATAATCATAACCGTACAGTCAAGCTTTCGTACAATTAGACATTAGAACCGCCTTGGATTAGCCAATAAATGTTGCGGCCTATTCAAATATCTGCACGGTACTTGGATAGCGGTATTCTTATTGGTATAAATTGTCAAGCGACTGAGTCCAGCTACCCACGTACCCATCCATCAGTTACATGGGTAGGTGAACTCAATTGCAAAATAGCAATGTGAATTATGGGTAAAATGTGAATTATGCGTCCGGCATAAGATTGTTTCAAAGTCAAAGTCCAAACTGTTTGTTTACCCCAGCTCGAGTTTGACTATAGGTACTCACGGGCAATGTCATTTAATTGATGTCTTAAACCATAATTAAACGGTCATACTATATTTGTACCAACTAATAATTGAAATTATTATAAGTAAGAGCCACTACAGATTTAATCCTGATTTAACGATGTATTGCATTTTTAAGGATACTGCAAAGAATTTAACTCTAGTCATTGAGCCAGCCGCTGAACCGGAGACTCCGGTGAAAAAGGCGCCCGGCGACAGCGAAGTTATTACAAAACCCACCTTTACAGGTACGTACTTAGATTCTAAGGTACTATTCAATTGACGGCAGTATCCGTATGGTACGGGGTAACACGGTATCCTGCTTCCAATTATCAAGCGATCGAGTACCGCTCGTTTGATTATTAAAAGTCGTAAAATTATTTACTTTTTTAACTTAGTGCATATGAAGAGATACGCGAGCGAAAACCTACTATAGTCGGTGCTTGTGTCAGGTCCATTTGCGCATAGCGTTGAGAATAACGTCAATAGCCGGTTATAACTATTCGGATTGACCCAGGTCGTTGAAAATATGAGTAGTAGACTATAAGTTTCAAGTGAGATGTTACGCACGTTATGAAAAAAAGCGACCCTTCAAGTCAATTTGCTCAAAAGTTATGCCTGGTAAAGGAGGGGGGCGGTAAAAGGTTAAGGGGGTGGTGCCTGCTAGGCTCCATCTCTAATTTTGATCAGGAGGTCAAGAAGTATCTACATGCCAATTTTCAGCTTCCTGGGTCAATCCGAATAGATGTGACGTTAATCTCTACACTAGCATACCCTAAACTAAATTCACAGTAGTCAGACCCGTCGCGTTGCGGACTTCTGCGGAATCGAATCAACTGTTTCAGATTTATGAATATACTAGCTCTCCGCCCGCAGTTTCACGCGCGGTATTTATCTGTTTAGTCTAATGAAAATGTTTTTAAATACATTGCATTTAAAATCCACAATTTTGAAACAGATTGCATCAAAGATCACGAACTGGAGGTGGAGTTCGACTACTCGACAACAGATAGCGCCACTGTGCCGGAGCCTCCTGGCTCCGTGGACTGCTGGATTAGGTGTTTTGGGAGATCACTAAAATACGACTTGTATCATTTGGTTCTTTATTGACACTGCCTCAAGGTGAAAAATCATATACAAAAGTCATAAAAAAGTCATAAAAAAATACATAAAACGGCCATGGTATCAAAAGAGGTGCAGTTCCGCACATTCCCCCCTTTTTTTGTTAAGTGGGAAGCGAAACCAGCTTTTTTAATGGTCGCCGAAAGACCCCGGCAGCCGTGGCCACTTCAGCTACTCTGGCAACCCCGTCCACTCCCGGGTGTAGTCTTAGTATGCGTCCCCTCGGCCAGAAGCCTCTGGGCAGGTTCCCGTCAGCCACGAAAACTAGGTCTCCTTCCCGCACAACGGGCTGTTCCCCCTGGTTTCGGCGTGGCAGCAACGTAGGAAGATATTCAGAGACCCACCGCCGCCAAAAAACATCGGCGAGCCTCGCGGCTCTTCGCCATTTGAGCCTTGAAACATCATCGGCCTCTGACAGGCTGGCTTCTACATTCTGAGTGGAGGACGTCCCAATAAGGAAATGGAATGGCGTTATCGCCTCCGGGTATTCTGGGTCCGGCGAAACGTGCGTTAGAGGGCGGGCGTTCACGACTGCTTCAGCTTCTATCAAAAGGGTGTGGAAGACATCCTCTGTCGGGGTGGATTTTTCTCTCAGCGTTGCTTTCAATGCAGTTTTAACGCTTTTCACCAGTCGCTCCCATGCACCTCCCATGAAAGGGGAGAGAGGTGGTATGAACTTCCACTCGATTTTCTCGTTGGCTGCATAATTGGTTACAGATTCTCCATAAAGATTCTGGAGTTGGCGGTTGAGCCCGACAAACGCCGTTCCATACATACATACATACATACATCACGCCTTTATCCCTTGCGGGGTAGGCAGAGCGTCAACGACCGTAAAAGTACGGTCGTTATCGCCACGTCTGACACATATTTGAGGGCCGTTTTAGCTATTGTCGTGTATCGCTATAGTGACAGGTTGTCAGCCTGTCGCCTAAAATTGCAATACACATGATACCCTCGAGTCCTTTAGTCGCTTCTTACGACACCCACAGGAAAGAAATGGGGTGATGCTATTCTAAGCCGGCATCACACGGCATTATCGGAGAAAATTTGACTCGGGCGACCTCGACGATTAACAAATCTGCGCAGGCTCATCATCGCGGCGTCAGACGACAGACTGTTTACGATCTCCAGGTGTATTGCTCGAAAGATCAAACAGGTATATAAGGCGACGTATCTCTTCTCTTTATGGCGGCCCACTGTAACTTCGACTGGGCCAAAGTAATCAAGCCCGACAAAGGTGAATGGTCGGTGGTCATAGCTGTTTTCGGAGAAGCGGCCCTTAATTTTGAAGTCTACTAATTGCACTACAGACTCCTTTGAGAGCCCACCAATACAATCAACTATCAGTAAATGCTCGGGGCCTTTAGCTCCTATAGCCGCGGATACACTAGAATCAATAATTGTCGCTGTGGAACCGCCATCTAGCATTGCGTAAGTGTCGAAGCTACCCTTCGGGCCAGTTACGGTGACCGGTAACACTTGCAGTTGTTTAACACTGGTCTTGTATTTTGGATTAACCATTGCGACGAAGGCGTGAGTTTCGTCCTGCTGGTCGGGGTGCACAGCGCCGCCCGTCTCCTCTTCGCGGTGTACCGGAGACGCTGGCTCCGACTCTTCGTCTACCTCACCTATGTATGCGCTAAATTCGTTTAAATTTACTCCATGCAAAACCTCATTGTGTTTCTTTCCGCAACCGGCTACACTACAAACTTTTTTCGGGTTACATAGCAAAAACTTGTGTGGGAACTTTTTTAAACATCTATGGCAAACTTTATTTTCTTTAATAAACTGCCATCTGTCACTGACAGACAATGACCTAAATTTTTGACAGTCAGTCAAATTGTGTATTTGGTCACAATAATACAAGTTGCGAACGACTTATTTTTATGAATTTCAGCAGTACGTTCAGTAGCGGCCTCCGAAATACTTACTGCGTTGAATCTATCACGGCGGGTTGGCGGTGTTTGCTGACCCGCTACTGGGGTGTGGGCGATGTTGTTGACCATCCCATATTTGGCCTGCAGGTCCACTTCCAAGACTAAGAATTAGGAGAGCAACTCCAGTTTGGGTGTGCGGCCAGCGTCGTTCTGCGTAGCGACATGACACAACCAGCGTGTTTTGAGCATAGGCGAAAGTTTAGTTATTATAGAGTGGAAGAGTTCAGGGGAATATAGATACTCAAAATTGTTTAATAGTTAAGTGTGGCCACGCAGTTTCTTATGTGGCATGCGAAGTCAGGTAGCTCCTTTCCCTCGAAGCCTATCCTAGGGAGGTTACGAATCACCGAAACTTGTTGCTGGATGACATATTCCGGGCGTCCAAAACGCATATCCAGGTCCGCGACCACCTCATCAGGATCTTGGGCTACGACTAGGAGCATGGAAACCGCCTCATGTGCTTTTCCGGTTAAGGCTAAGCTCAGTCGAGCTATATTCTCCGCCGACGAATAATATTGTTTGTGTGTATCTATCTAGCGGGGTCCCCAGAGGTATAACAATGAAATATATGAAAATGAACAGGCTTTTCAATGTACTTCACGACTTTGATAATGAAATCCAATGTACCTCATTACTTTTTGGAAAAAAGCCAAAAAACTACGTGATCTGGCTAGCGGGGTACTTTTTCATTTCAAAACAAATATTAATTATAATTATACAGTTCGATTCGCCTTCCAATGTACTCACCAAAACAGATATTATATATTACAAAAGTTTGTTATTTTACGCGAAATACCACAACAAAATATTTCTCTATCCAGCGGGCTACTTTTTATATTTACCACGTACAGACTTGAAAAATATACCATTTGGTTGCATTTTCAATGTACCCCTCAGTTTTACTAAGTTTGATGTGAGATAATATCCTAATGCAAAAATATTTTGAAAAAACGATAATGCCTTATACAGGACGCTGTACAAACGTAAAACTCCATTATGGTTATGTAAGTATGTGTTCAAATGTCAACCAACTTTAGCAAGGAATTTGAAATGAAAGTGAAGAACATAGTTGACTTTCACACAAATTTACCATATCAATGATCACCTAACTGATTTACTACCTGATTTACAATATTTTTTATCATGCTTGTAGATGTAACCCCCTGTACTAAAAAACTCTGACGCATGTCGGTATGGCTTGCAAAAAAGTTGCAGTGTTGTTGTTAAAAGTGGCCTCTGTCAGGACAGGACAATTTTGCCAATGTCCAAGTTAGAGGTTACAAGCTTAAAAAAGGGTTCAAACGAAAATATTATTAGGTCGGTTGACCCTAAAACTGCTGCTACTACTAACTAACCGAATAAATAAATGTGCTGACATAGTTAACAAAAAAGCTAGGTGGGGCAGGGGGGACTAGGTGGATGCCCTGGTGTAGCGTCGTACGCCCTGGAGGTAACGGATGACCTTGAGGGAGCGGGATAGCGTCGTATACTCTGGAGTCGTTGGACGGCCTGGGATAACGTCGGAATAAGACGTAGGGAGAGGGAGAGAGAAATACATCACAATACAGCCGGTACACTTGCTGCTCAAACACAATACTTTGTTAATCCCCTACGAGCACGCGGGTGAAGCCATGGGTAAAAGCTAGTATTTTTATAATAACACTTAACTATGTTCTGATTTTATCCCTTACTTTAATGCTAACATCTATGTCGATGCTCAGTTTCAGATTTCTAAGTCTAATCTCTGCGCTTTGATCTAGACTTCCTTCATCTTTTACAGTTTTTTTTATAATTTCTTCCGTTTTATGTTCAACAAAAGTTTTTGTAAAGCTAGGCAGTATAGTCTTTCATCTTCGCCTGTCCTGAATGGACCACCATGAAAAAAAAAGTGGCAACTCTAACCATTGCACTGGTATTTTTCTTTTAATTCTCAAAAACATTTTGTTTTATCCGTCAATGACAGACGTATTTTCAAATCTAATTATTTATTTTATTTTTGCTCGGATATTTAATGATGAACTTAAATTGTATTATAAGCAGTGAAGTACCCTACAGTGCAGCAAAAAAGAGTAGACAAAAAATGAGGGCGCCACTATGTATGAAATTTAAAAATTAAATGGCAACATTGGCTATGAATGGCAACAATTTAGTATGAAAATGTTGTAGTTCCATTTTATTTAATTTCTACTCTTTTTTGCTGGACTGTAAGTGTAAACATTGAATTAAGAATTTCAATTGAAGAGTTAGCAAGACATTTCCGGATAGATCAAGAGGATGTTCCTAGCGCCTGCAGAAGACACTATTATCTCCCTGCTGGAGCCATCACTCGTCCAGCGCAGCAGCGCTGGAATCTTATACTGTGTGTCACAAAACAACCAATAAAGCTTAAAGTAGGTCACGGTACTCGTAAAACTGAACAACATTCCCCATGGAATATGGGTGGAAAAATGAAAAAAGAAAATGGACCTCCCTCCCTCATTGGTTGTTTTGTAATACGTTGTATTACTGACACTGGCAGAATTACCCGAGATGGGTAAAAGTCGATATTAAAAAATAATAAATGAATAAATAAACAATGAATGTTTTTTTGCTGATCTTACAGATCTGTTTTTAGATATTTTACAATTATTCAATGCTTTTATAAATAAAACTTAGCAAAACTGAGGGGTACATTGAAAATGCAACCAAATGGTATATTTCTCAAGTCTGTACGTGGTAAATATAAAAAGTAGCCCGCTGGATAGAGAAATATTTTGTTGTGGTATTTCGCGTAAAATAACAAACTTTTTAAAGATTTAATACCTGTTTTGGTGAGTACATTGGAAGGCGAATCGAACTGTATAATTATAATTTGTATTTGTTTTGAAATGAAAAAGTAGCCCGCTAGCCAGATCACGTAGTTTTTTGAGTTTTTTCCAAAAAGGAATGAGGTACATTGGATTTCATTATCAAAGTCGTGAAGTACATTGAAAAGCCTGTTCATTTTCATATATTTCATTGTTATACCTCTGGGGACCCCGCTAGATAGATACACACATATTGTTTTGTGTCATTAAATATTCTTTTTAGTGCTAGCCAATCAGTAGGTGACTTACCATCAAATACGGGGAGCTTGTGGAATATCGTTCCAGTACCAGCATGCTTATTGACAGCTACGTCCTTACCGAGGCCATCGAAAGCGTGATGAGGATATGGGGGGGGCTGCGCCCCTGCATAAGGCAGCCATGATGTCCCTACATTAGGGTTGCCGCCCCTAGAGGGATCGTTGTGTCGAGGAATCACATTTTATGGTGTTGTTACATAAAATTACAAATTATTGCAAATATATTGAGTCACACTAACAATAAATAACAAATAGGTATAAAAACATAGAATAAAATTTATGAAATACAAAGATTTAACAAGGAATAATTTTTGACAATGACAATGACAGGACAATGAACATTATGACTGAATTACTCTATGACATAAATTTAGAAAAAAGTGTTTAGCTGATGAAAAGTTTTTAAGTTTTTAGGTACGAGATTTCAGACTAAAAAGGGTCCCAAATCTCAAACCCAAAGCTACTGTACAAAATGGTACGATGCGTCTTTCACAGCGACGGTAGAATTTGGTACGATGAGATTTCCGAAAGGTTTTCCGCGGTTTCATTTTGCAAGTGTGTCTATAATTGATTCCAATCAAATCAATTATAGAATGATTTTGAATTTGGATATAGGGTTCCGAGATAGTATAATGACCGAGACAATGACTCACCAAGACCTCGGGTAGAATCTTGTTGGACGTGAAGCCAAACAAGACCCGACCTAAAGTGGTGATCGTGAGGCAGGCTACAGGTTCACTGAGGAAACCCGTGGCACCGTCGTTCAGCACAAGAAGAGTGTCGCAGCTACCCGCCGGGCCTGTTACAGTCACTGGTAACATTTCTGACAGGGAGCGGCCAGCTTCGACCCGTTCCTCTTTGTGACTGCCCGTGGCGATAGGAGGCTCATCCATCAAACAGTAGTCTCCTATTGGAGCCGGTTGTTCGATTTGGCTGGAGTCATCAACCGCGTCTATCTGAACCAAAGCGGGTGATGGCTCCAACTTGGTTTCATCTAAATGAGCGCTGAATTCGTTTGAACGATGCAAAATTTCATGATTCTCACCGCTCTCTCCGTCATATTTAGAATTGCAACTTTGAGCATAACTTTGAGAACTACAGAGTTGAAACTTTTCTAAGCTCTTGTGACAATCTTTATTCTCTTTCAAAGATTGCCACCTGTCATTTTCGGACAGACTCATGAATCTTTGACAATCAGTCAAATAATGATTTTTTTCGCAGTAAATGCAATGTTTATTTTCAGAAATATTTTCATGTTTTTCAGCTGCACATTTACCTACGGTTTCGGCGATACTTACATCGTTGAGATCTCGGTAAATAGGTGGCGCTGGTTGACCCGTCAGGTCGTTCGTCGACTCGATGTCCCATGGGGTATAGGTGATGTTATCGACCAGTCCACATTTAGCCTGATCATACAAACCAGCCTGCACTGTAGTTGCAGTCGCGCGTGGTGTGTGTCTTCAGCATCACACGGTCGTAGGGTAGTCAACGTTGGCCAAGGGGGTCCGTTCCTGTTATGGACAGCCTCGTGCCCAGACGAAGCACTTATAAGGGAGGTCTGAGGCTCTGCGTCGGGTAACCGTGGCGGGGATGCCGCAGCTGGCTGAGTGACACGCCCGTCCCTAGAGTAAGCATCCGCGAGCATTCGCATGGCGTCTCCGTTTTTGATGTGGGCTTCCGCGCGCCTTGGCGAAGAACCCGCACCTGTATACTCAGAAAAAAATGTGTTAGTTTCGAATACCGGCTGATTGGCTGAGGTTTCTGGCGGCTTCTGTGATTTAAGAGATCTAGTATGCGAACTTTTGTGGTTACGTCGCGAGGAATTACTAGATTCAATAATTGCTAGCTTAGCCTTTAATTTGGCTTCAGCTACGGCTTTTGCGATGTTGGCCATGTCTTCCATGTGTTTGGCCTCAGCTGCGAGTTTGAGAGCATTTATTGTAGCTCTCGAATTTCTCGAGTGGCATGAAGAAATACCTTGGTTTAACGTGACGTGAAGTGACGATGGGGCAACCGAATTAACCACAGACTGAGTTTCCCTTGAGCTTTCACGGCCAGAAGTATGGTGGGCCTCCTCCCGAGGAGACTTGACTTCCGTGGGGCCGTGGCAGCCGGAAACTTGGTGTGCCTGCATTTCGGTATTGGGCCGCCTGTCACCACAGGCCGTGTCAAAAATATCTAAGTTGTATGAAAATTATATAGGTTTAGGTTTACTTACCGGTAGAAGGACCAAATCATGTGCCGGAGCCTCCTGGCTCCGTGGACTGCTGGATTAGGTGTTTTGGGAGATCACTAAAATACGACTTGTATCATTTGGTTCTTTATTGACACTGCCTCAAGGTGAAAAATCATATACAAAAGTCATAAAAAAATACATAAAACGGCCATGGTATCAAAAGAGGTGCGGTTCCGCACAGCCACTTTATCACTTAATTTTCAAGTTGAGGGATTGGAAAAGCCCATCTTTAAAAATACGCCCTTTAAGTTAAAACGGGAACTTTCTTGTTCGAGGGGGTATAAAGGGCTATTGTATAAGTCCCTTTATCGTACCGGGAATCCTTTTAAAGTTTTATCGGCACGCACATTTTATCAACTTAGTTTTATTATCCTACTAATATTATAAAGGCGGATGTTTGTGTGTGTGTTTGTTACGACATCACGCAAAAACGGCTGATTAGATTGACATGAAACTTTGCAGAAATATAAAAGGGCATCTGGAATAACCCATAGGATACTTTTTACCACGGAAAAATGACTCATTCCCACGGGATCACGCATTTTCCAATATTTTTGAAATATGTGGCGTGACTGAGCCGATTCGCGTTTTAAACGTTTTCGCCGAAAACTAACAGCGACATCTCTCGGCGAATAATGCTTTTTTCCCGCGGAATAATAGGTTGCAGCGGGTAAAACCGCTGACGGGCAGCTAGTCAAACATAAGACGGAACCGTCTTATCTTCATACATCTGACAGATACCCAACTATTTTAAAAATGCACCTCTAGCTGTCAAAATTCATAATCATAATCATAAATTATTTATTTGCCGGAATACAGTTATATAGGGTGAAATTTTACTAGTGACCGATAGCGAAAACTCAGAACCGGCTAGTGATAAGGAACAACTTTCCACAAGAAACATAGGCCGAAAAACGAAAAAAAATTTTGGACCACCCATAGTAACTGAAATCAGCTGATCGGCGTTTGTATGGGAAGCCCAAAATTTTTTTTTTCGTATTTCAACCTATGTTCCTTGGGGAAAGTTGTTCCGTACCACCAGCCGGTTCAGAGTTTTCGCTATCGGTCACTAGTAAAATTTTACCCTATATACAGATGTTATTATAAAATATTAGCACAGTGTATTCAGCTTGTATGCAAGCATGCAAATGATATTATGAGCAGTTACAATTATTTAAATTCTAAATAAAATTACAACTATTAAATTACAAATACAAAATTACAATTCAAAATAAAATTACAAGATACCTACCAAGTTATTAAATTAAATGTCAAATTACAATTTTTCTTTATGTCCCATAAATTCCTTATAACGCTATAAAAGCAATGCATCAGTAGCCATTTTGTTCTTATCCTACTTCCTACTAATATTATAAAGGCGGATGTTTGTGTGTGTGTTTGTTACGACATCACGCTAAAACGGCTGATTAGATTGACATGAAATTTTGCACAAATATAGAAGAGTATATAGAATAACACATAGGCTACTTTTTACCACGGGAAAATATCTTATTCCTACGGGATCACGCATATTCCAATATTTTTGCAAAGGTGGCGTGACTGAGCCGATTCGCGTTTTAAACTTTTTCGCCGAAAACTAACAGCGACATCTCTTGGCGAGTAATAGGTTGCAGCGGGTGAAACCGCTGACGGGCAGCTAGTATATAATATAATGATTTCCAGGGCCAACAAACGCTCGTCAGTATGCAGTGGTGCAGAGCTTCAAGCACGCTTGGAAGGGATACAAGCAGTACGCGTGGGGTCATGATAACCTGAAACCAGTCTCCGGAATGCCTTACGACTGGTTCTCATTAGGATTAACCATCGTCGATGGGTTGGATACTGCCTATATCATGGGCTTAACAGAAGGTATAATTCCAACTTTTATTACCATATGAAAGGTGTTAGGAAAAGCCGCAAATCTTCTCGTAGCATGCATACTTAAATGCGGTTTATTTTTATTACCTTTGGGAAGTACACAATCATTGAAGTAGCTGTTTATTAATCTAAAAAAATATACATTGCAGAATGTCAAAAAGAATTAAAAATTAAATAAAAACAAAACAACATCAGTCAAACATCCCACCGCAGATCGTACCTAGTTCAAAAGTGCCCATGAACGTTGCTGCATTTCCTCGCTGAATGGCGAGTGAAACACGTTGAACCAGATACGGTCCAGAGCGAGGATTAAGACCTCGTTCCCTCAGGCGTCTTCCTATTCCTAGAGCCCAAAATTTAGTAAAGATGTTTAGCCTGACAACCTATTATTTCATAAAATGTTTGTCGTACATGATGCGTAATACCTGATTTTCTTTTACAGAATTTGAAGAAGGCAGAGATTGGATTGATAAAGAGCTTGTATTTACGAAGAACAAAGACGTGAATTTCTTCGAAGTGACTATCAGGGTGCTGGGCGCTTTATTGACCAACTACCATTTCACTCAAGATGAAATGTTCTTGAATAAAGCTGTGAGTATTTCAATCATTTCAAGTTTTATAACTTAGCTTAAACATTATTTACAGGTGTAATTAAAAGTACCTCAGTAATCAGAAATGGCCTCCTGTACAAATAATGTTTAGCTAATAATGAAAATGGTTTCCATTGTATAGAAAGTAAAATTCATCAGTATTATGGTCAAACAAACAAGCGGCCCAATTCAATGCATTTCCTGTGCTATACCGCGTATACGAAAAACATAACATGTTGGGTTTGTGTACTTAATTATGTTTATGGAATGTGTAAATGACGTATTTTAGCATGCCTAATGGCGCAACAAGCATTAGGCCCTATTCAAGCCTGAGCGGTTCCGCCGCAGTTTGTGTTTACGTGATATTCTAATTGACACAAATTGTTAAGCGACTAAGTTCCGCTACCCACTACAACTTTATAAAAATACTAATATCTCGTAATAAAAACTAATTATGTCGACATCTGGATTTGTTTGGCGCGGAAGCCCACAATTTATAACTTTATTAGCGGCCTGCTTCGCTGTTGCACCCGCTACGCTAATCGTATTCCCGTGGGACCAAGATGTTTTGCTGGCGTGTATTATACATAACTAGCAGCCTGTTAGCTGTTTCACCCAATGCAACTCATTTTCCCGCCATGTTTTATGCATATAAATCTTCCTCTTGAATCATTCTATCTATTACATAAAACTACATCAAAATCCGTTGCGTGGTTTAGGGAGTGTTAGTAAATTCCACTTCCGACAGATAGAGAAACGCATAAAGCGACTTCATTTTATTCATAAATGTTGAATCACTCAAAATCTGTTTCGTGGTTCGGTATGTAGGAGTTAACGGTGTCCATGACAGACAGACACGAACGCATAAAGCTACTTCATTTTATATTATGTAACTCTTTGGTTGTAACTCCTTGTATATCTTCTAATGGAATATTTCTATTATGACTTCCAGCGTGATTTAGGCGAGCGTCTGATGGCCGCGTTCTCGTCGCCATCGGGCGTGCCGTACTCGGACGTGAACCTGGCGGCGGGCACCGCGCACGCGCCGGAGTGGTCGCACTACTCCACCACGTCGGAGGTCACCACCGTGCAACTGGAGTTCCGGGAACTCACCAGGGTCACCGGCAACCCCGTCTTCGCGGTGAGTACAGCAACAACCACATCGCAATCAGCCCAGTGGTTGCAACAACTCCACCACGTTGGAGGTGACGACGGTGCAGCTGGAGTTCCGGGAACTCACCAGGGTCACCGGCAACCCCGTCTTCGCGGTGAGTACAGCAACAACCACATCGCAATCAGCCCAGTGGTTGCAACAACTCCACCACGTTGGAGGTGACGACGGTGCAGCTGGAGTTCCGGGAACTCACCAGGGTCACCGGCAACCCCGTCTTCTCGGTGAGTGAGCACAAACCACATCGCAATCAGCCCAGTAGTCGCATTACAGCACCACCTCGGAGGTGACCACCGTGCAGCTGGAGTTCCGGGAACTCACCAGGGTCACCGGCAACCCTGTCTTTGCGGTGAGTGTGCACAAACCACATCACAATCAGCCCAGTGGTCGCACTACAGCACCACCTCGGAGGTGACCACCGTGCAGCTGGAGTTCCGGGAACTCACCAGGGTCACCGGCAACCCCGTCTTCGCGGTGAGTCATCATCCTCATCTTCCTGCTCTTATCCCAATTGCTCCGGGTCGGCGCAACATGTTTTGTTTGAACACAATCATATTGCAAAAGGATTTGGCTTAATTTTACGACCGGCCGCTTGCCTGACGTCAACACTGTTGGGAATGCTATCGTAGGTGGTATTACCGCCACCATATACCGTTGACCATAGTCGGCAGATATTGTAGCCAAGGTTGAAAACTCTAAATCGCCTTTTACGAAACACCCTGAGTAGAATAGGGGTGGCAGAATTCTTAGCCACTACCACTCGGCATGTATGTACAGCACAAACCACATCGCAATCAGCCCAGTGGTCGCACTACTCCACGACGTCGGAGGTGACGACGGTCCAGCTGGAGTTCCGAGAACTCACCAGGGTCACCGGCAACCCCGTCTTCGCGGTAAGTGTACACAAACCACATCGCAATCAGCCCAGTGGTCGCACTACTCCACCACCTCGGAGGTGACGACGGTCCAGCTGGAGTTCCGAGAACTCACCAGGGTCACCGGCAACCCCGTCTTCGCGGTAAGTGTACACAAACCACATCGTAATCAGCCCAGTGGTCGCACTACTCCACCACCTCGGAAGTTACTACTGTGCAGTTAGAGTTCCGGGAACTCACCAGGGTCACCGGCAACCCCGTCTTCGCGGTGAGTGTACAGCAAACCACATCGCAATCAGCCCAGTGGTCGCACTACTCCACCACCTTGAAGGTGACCACCGTGTAGCTAGAGTTCCGGGAACTCGAATCACCAGGGTCACCGGCAACCCCGTCTTCGCAGTGAGTACAAGCGTTACAACACCACATATTTATGGAGGCCCGCTTATCCCAATTTAGAATCAAGAGTAGTCCTACATATCATATGTCAATTGAGATCGTGGCCTTCTTTTACTTACCCAGCTCCTCCCAGAAACACAATGGACTCCTGGGTCGTTCACAGGCTTCTTAGAGCGACTATCGAGGATTTGTTAACCTTGTTCGGTTACCCCCTCGCATGCGAATATAAGTCTCTCTCTCTCTTCGTGTGGGACACCGAGTCGTTCAACAACCCGATGAACCCTGGTGTCAGAGTTTTTCAGAGGATTAAGTGAGAGAACGTTTCTTCCGCGTCCAGACAGCCCCTGAACAATGGGCTGTCTGTCGCGTTGATGGTAAACAAAACAAACGATATGGCAATAATCATATTAATTTTTAGTCATCCTTCCGTGCGAAATCTACTATCGGATAAAATCTTCTTTTAGGCGCTTCCAAAGTCCAAAATTTTAGGCCGACTACATCCATCAGCTGCGTCACCGCCACCACCGCCTGGTAAGAGACCAACCATTGCATATGTACCGACAAGGTACCGACCTTTAAGACGCGTTGACAGAACTTTCTTATCTTACTCCTATTGAGAACCGGTCCAACAATCAGCGTGATGTAATCGCACCACCAGTCTAATCAATGATAGATAAGTTTTCTATTAGTATATATATACAAATTAATCGATTTTTACGGAATGACTAAGATAATTAGGTACTCGATGGTATGGAAACTTTTTGTTCGAATGTGGGAGGAGGAGCGAGCCCCGGACGATTTTAAAGTGTCTCGCATTAGTGCCCTCTACAAGAACAAAGGTGACCGTTCTGACTGTAACTCGTACCGCGGTATTTCGTTATTATCGGTCCCCGGAAAGGCCTTTGCAAGAGTCCTATTAAACCGCTTGAAGGACTTATCAGAAAAGATTCTGCCCGAAACCCAGTTTGGCTTCCGACCTGACCGAGGCACATGTGAAGCTATTTTCTCGGTACGTCAACTGCAGGAAAAAAGCAGAGAACAAGGTCGTCAGTTGTACCTCTGCTTTGTTGACCTGGAGAAAGCGTTCGACAGTGTGCCTCGTGAGGCTCTCTGGATGGTGCTAGGAAAACTGGGGTGCACGGAAAAGTTTGTGCGCCTCCTGAGACTCCTGCATGACAATATGCAGTGCTGCGTCTCTGTAGACGGTGAACAGTCTGATTTTTTCCCCGTCACCTGTGGGGTGAAACAAGGGTGCGTTCTAGCGCCCACACTGTTCGCCTTATACTTTGCGGTAGTAGTCAAGGAGGTCCTAAATACTGTCTCCGAAGGAGTCCGCATCCGCTTCCGCACTGATGGCAGTCTTTTCAATTTGGCTAGACTTAAGGCGCGCACCAAAGTCTCGCATGCACTTATTACTGAAATTATGTATGCCGATGACTTGTGCTTTCTTGCAGAATCCCCAGAAGGCCTACAACAACTGATGACCGTTTTTCACCAAGCTTGCTGCAAATTCGGCCTTAAGATTAGTGTCAAAAAGACGGAAGTGATGTCCCTGGATACACAAGGTCGTGAGACACTGACAATTAAGCTTGGTGAAGAAAAAGCTTTTGTACTCTTCCGAGACCTGGTGTGTGTATCGTCACCACATACGCACTTTGGATCGATTCCACCTCAAATGCCTTCGCACCATCATGAAGATCAGATGGTCCGACCGAGTGCGAAACACCGAAGTTCTAAGACGAGCCAATGTTGGTGGCATTGAAGCCTACTTAATGCGTCGACAGCTTCGGTGGTGCGGTCACGTATCCCGGATGGCGGATGAGCGAGTGGCGAAGCGCATCTTCTATTCTGAGCTAGAGGAGGGCAAGCGAAAGCATGGCGGTCAACTCCTCCGATTTAAAGATGTTCAGAAGAGACACATGAAAAGATGCAATATCGAACCCTCTCAATTTGAGGTTTTGGCAGCACAACGGCCAGAATGGCGCGGTCTTGTAAAGAGGCGAATCCGCGACTTCGAGGAGCAGCGTAAAGCAGACCTTGACGCTAAACGCGATGAACTGAAGGCCCGTCCTCCCGCCGCCATTAACTACAATTATATCAATGGCAAACTCACGTGCCCACACTGTGCACGGGAGTTTACTGCCAAAATAGGCTACAATAGCCACCTACGAGCGCATCAGCGCCGACTTGATTAGGAGTAGAAGTGGTCGCCATGGCCGAAACCGGCCGGAAAGATCATCATCATCATTTGTCGATTACAGTACGTTGTATTTTAGATTAATACTTATCATACAATAGCTAGGTAGTATTGTACTATTGTCGAATAGATTGACTCCAGGGCCTACTTTCAGAGATTAAATTCTTCCACTGTTTCCGAAAGGTTCAAACCATGTACATTTCAAACACGGTCTGCAGACGTCTGTAACTATCACTTTGATACAATATTATTTTAAGACTGATTCATCACATTACATAATGTACAATAGTGCAGCTAATTACATTCACAAGAAGCTTGGCAGTGAAATACAATGATAAGTAAGATTTATACGGCGTGCATGTTAGCCCTGGGCACCGAAACTCAATATTGTTATCCATTTTCATTCTATCTATTGAGTTGAACGACTTGCTGTGCCGCACGAAAAAAAAGAAGGAGAAGCCACTGTTATATTAAACCAAAACTATTACTACTACTACTACTATTATATATTATATAAACGAACAAACGTCACTCATAAAAAATACTCTTGTTTAACCAAAACTGTTAGCGGAATACGAAACGCCCAAACGGGCAGCTTGGGCACGCTATCAAAGCACAACGTTATTAAAATCAAAACCAGATTTTCATAAATACATTGTGCCGCTTTATCTTGCAGAACGCAGCAGTAGCCGTCTCTGAGAAGATCCACGGTCTACCGAAGAAGCATGGACTGGTGCCAATTTTCATCAACCCCAACTCGGGTAGCTTCGTGCCGGCGACTATCACACTGGGTGCCAGGGGAGACAGCTACTACGAGTATCTGCTCAAACAATGGTTGCAGACTGGGAAAACTGTCCAATTGTAAGTATCATGGTTTTAAAAATCTTGCATAGTTTAAGGGTGAGAATCCACCAGAGCTGTGCGAGGTAGCGAGGCGGTGAGCGAGGAAAAAATCCACCAATAGAATCACTTCATTTTCCTAGCCTCGCTCAGCTCAGCTCTGGTGGAATAGGGTTGAGCGAAGCGAGGCCATTGTACATACAAAACAAGCGAGAAATGTGTGCGAGGAATGTGTTGCGAGGAATGTGTAGCGAGGAATGCGTTGCGAGGAATGCGTTGCGAGAAATGTGTTGCGAGGTTTCCACTACATCGCATTCCCCCCGCTCACACATTTCACAGCTTCGCAACGCATCCTCGCTCCGCACATTAATGCGCATTTTGACAGCTCCGCTACGCATCCTCGTACGACACATTTTACTCGCACAGCTCTGGTGGAAACCCCTACACATTTCCACAGCACAGCTACGCATCCTCGTACGACACATTTTACTCGCACAGCTCTGGTGGAAACCCCTACACATTTCCACAGCACAGCTACGCATCCTCGTACGACACATTTTACTCGCACAGCTCTGGTGGAAACCCCTACACATTTCCACAGCACAGCTACGCATCCTCGTACGACACATTTTACTCGCACAGCTCTGGTGGAAACCCCTACACATTTCCACAGCACAGCTACGCATCCTCGTACGACACATTTTACTCGCACAGCTCTGGTGGATTCTCACCCTAAACGCGGGCAGGATTTAAACTTGCGACTTGACTTTGACGCCTTTAACTAATTAGGCTATCACGCATCATTTGTATCGCGCGGAATGGTACCATGAGGCATGACGATGCATACTATGTTTATGTGAAAAATATGCCAACCCGTCGTTAACGAAACTACGATATACAAGTGGAAAGTCTTTAAACTATTATAGTATCGAATTTTACTGCACATGCGAATTATAAAAATTACCTGAATTATGCTAATTTTATATGCTTTAAACTATTATAGTTTCGAATTTTACTGCAGATGCGAATTATAAAAATTACCTGCATTATGCGAATTTGATATGCTTCTATTTCCTTTAATCAAGCTTTTAGCGAAATTGTTTAATCTTCCGCACAAGCTGGAAAAACGAGTTGACTATAAATAAAAGTTTAGCAATAACTGTTACTAAGACTCGGGATCAACTGAGACTCTGCAACGATACTAATATTAGTATTTTGAAACATTTCAAAGTGCATATTGAGTGTTACGGCGAATAGTACTACTACAACTGACTACTACAATCACAACAGTCCACTGCTGGACATGGGCCTCCCCCTTTCGCGGGGTATCGCCCTACCACACATAATTGGCAACGCAGATGCTTAATGATAGAGAGAACGCTGTAGCTAAGGCTGTAGCCCATTCCCTGGATGAGTCAATATCCCTTAGTCGGTTTTTACGACATCCACGGTTAAAATTGGGGTGATGCAATTCTTAGCCGGCACCACACGGCGAATAGTAACCTTATTCCAAATGTGGGCAACCATCGGTCTTGCTTTACATGTTTTTAATTCTTCACATTACACGATTATAGCATTATGCGATTGATGTACATTACGCCAGTGTTGCATTACATGGTTTTTGTATTTGTTTGTATTGTAAGTATAAAATATTACCTGTCCTCCTCCACCGGGTGGCCATCGGGAATAGGTATGAAGCTTTTGGAGCACCAAGCCTTTATTCCCGTTGGCCCATGGCGCGCCGGGGAGGCTGATTCTACTAGTGACTAGTATTTGATTTTTACTATTTTCTCAACGTTATTTAAAGTAATCGTTATATCTATACACAACCTACTTGTTACAATTAATTAAATAATCAGCCTCCGCGGTGCGCCATGGGCCAATAGGAATTGTTGAATTCTTGGATTGTTGAATTACATTACGAGATTGTTAAATCACACAACGCGATTGTTAAATTACTTTACGAGATTGTTTAATTACATTACGCAATTGTTAAATTACATCACAATATTGTTGATTCACACAACGTGATTGTTGAATTACATTACGTGATTGTTGAATCAAACAACGCAATTGTTAAATTACTTTACGAGGTTGTTGAATTACATAACGCAATTGTTGAATTACATTAAAATATTGTTGATTCACACAACGTGATTGTTGAATAACATTACGTGATTGTTGAATCACACAACGCAATTGTTAAATTACTTTACGAGATTGTTGGATTACATAACGCAATTGTTGAATTACATTACAATATTGTTGATTCACACAACGTGATTGTTGAATAACATTACGTGATTGTTGAATCACACAACGCAATTGTTAAATTACTTTACGAGATTGTTGAATTACATAACGCAATTGTTGAATTACATTACAATATTGTTGATTCACACAACGTGATTGTTGAATTACATTACGAGATTGTTGAATCACACAACGTAATTGTTAAATTACTTTACGAGATTGTTTAATTACATTACGAGATTGTTGAAACACATAATGTTATTTTTCCAGCCTCCTGGAAGACTACATGACCGCTATGGAGGGAGTGAGGGATTATCTAGCAAAGCGATCTTCACCAAACAAGTATTTGTTCATAGGCGAACTGTCGGCCGGATCAGAGGTAATCCTTATTACCTATATCAGAATCTCTATTATCGTGATAATATTTTTGGAGTGCAATAACAAAATAATTATCACTTGTCACATAGCCAGGGTTGCTATTGTTAAAAATCTCGAAGTAACTACATGAATATCAAAACAGCAAAATCTGATACAAGAACGTAAACTGATTCAGAGCTAATTTGAATCCAATAAATAGGACGTTCATGGCAACCATCTTCTTACTTGAGTTCTTCTGAGAATTCAGTTCATTCTAGTAAGCGTCAGTAAAAGTCATCGCTAGTACTGAATTTTTCCTTATCACCAGCTTGACCTGGTTTGTGTATTGGTCTCTAGTAAATTTTCTTTTCACCAAATATTGTCTGAATTTGCAGTCGTTCAAAGCGAAGATGGACCACCTGGTGTGTTTCCTGCCGGGCACTCTGGCGCTGGGCCACTCGCACGGGCTGCCCGACTGGCACATGACCATGGCGGCCGAGCTGCTCTACACCTGCTACCTCACCTACCAGCGACACCCCACCTTCCTCGCGCCCGAGATCACGCACTTCAACATGGTATGATGTTACCCGACTGGCACATGACCATGAGATCACGCACTTCAATATGGTATGATGTTATCCGACTGGCACATGACCATGAGATCACGCACTTCAACATGGTATGATGTTACCCGACTGGCACATGACCATGAGATCACGCACTTCAACATGGTATGATGTTACCCGACTGGCACATGACCATGACCTGCTCTACACCTGCTACCTCACCTACCAGCGACACCCCACCTTCCTCGCGCCCGAGATCACGCACTTCAACATGGTATGATGTTACCCGACTGGCACATGACCATGAGATCACGCACTTCAACATGGTATGATGTTACCCGACTGACACATGACCATGAGATCACGCACTTCAACATGGTATGATGTTACCCGACTGGCACATGACCATGAGATCACGCACTTCAACATGGTATGATGTTACCCGACTGGCACATGACCATGAGATCACGCACTTCAACATGGTATGATGTTACCCGACTGGCACATGACCATGACCTGCTCTACACCTGCTACCTCACCTACCAGCGACACCCCACCTTCCTCGCGCCCGAGATCACGCACTTCAACATGGTATGATGTACTTATTACGGTAGCTCAAAGAGGATCTTGGCCTCCGTCACCAGAAGTCACCAGCTATCTTGGTCTTCAGCTGTCGTTCGCCAGTCGTACTAGGACGCTGAATCTGCCCGAACTCTGGCCTTACCAGTTAAGGTCAGCCAGCCGCCTGTTTCTTGACATTGGTTATTCGCCATAATTTCGAATAGCTAAGTCACGCCTACTGCGTTCACGACACAAATTGTCGAACTCTTAGTAAGTTATGTGAAAACACTGTGAAAATAATTTCCCACCAGACAAAATTTATTGAATCAAATGATCAGATACTTACATTAATTTGAAAATCAGGTATGATTGATGAAGCAAGCCCTGTGTGTATAAAGTTGTCGAACTATCGATAGTACTGTTATAATGTGCAATACTATCAAAAGTATCTATTTAAAAACAATCGATAGCATGAGGCATTTTATTGACATCTTTTTAAAAAACTGGCAGTTAGTTATATCTTCGATAAATGGCGCTAAGGCAATGTCTCTTGGCGCTGACTCTTGGCGACGAGAGTGGGATATTATTGCTGTATTTTATACTATCGATAGTTAAGTTATAGTGTATCGATTGTCCACTAACGAACGGTAAATCTAGTTGCTAACTAAGCGAACGTTGTTTTGCAGGGCACGAGCTCAACGGAGGACATGTTCACGAAGACGGCGGACGCGCACAACCTGCTGCGGCCGGAGTTCGTCGAGAGCCTGTGGTACATGTACCAGATCACCGGCAACACCACCTACCAGGACTGGGGCTGGCAGATCTACCAGGTAAGCATAAGTCTGGAAGACTGGAAGTGTAGCAAGCTGAAGTGGCTGTAGTCTGGTCGCATCTGTCGTAGAACCTATTAACGGTGGAGTAAGCGAGTTCTCAACGCGTAGCGTTGGGCGCCCTCCGGACGGATGGACCGATGCTTTAAAGAGAGCGGCTGGTAGTAAATGGATGACAAAAACGGAAGATGGAGTGGCGTAGCCTGAGGGACACCTATGTTCAGCAATGGACTGCTATGGGCTGATGTGATGCGTTGATGATAAAAACTTACAAATATAGTCCCGGCATTTTACAGGGGCCGAAATCGGCTAAATGAAAATCGTTGCAGTTGTGAATCGATGTTCTAATCATCATTATCTTCATGCCCTTATCCCAAATCAATTGGGGTCGCAACGTGTTAGTAAACAAAACCATGTAGCAGAAGGATTTAGCATCGTTTTATGACCTACCTCCTACCTGACGTCATCCCTCTTTGGGAATGCTATTGTAGGTAGGTGGTATCACCGGCACTATGCGAGTGACCTCGACAGATATTCAGCCGAAGTCAAAAAGTCTAAGTCACCTTTTACGAAGCACCCTGAGTGGACTAAGGGTGGTAGTACTCTAAAGGTCAAAATAAAGACCGAGCGTGGCGGCGTCGTAGTGCGCCATCAACTTGATAGCGTCGTTCGAAGTATGGAGGACGTGCCGCCCGGTCTTTCTGGCATCCCAAAACCAAACAAACCTGTCTTCCTATGAACGAAGCTGTCACGTTAATGGCGCACTACGACGCCACTGCGCACGGTCTTTACTTTATTTTGAGCCGCTACCACACGGCGGGGAGTTTTAATATAATATAAAAAACATGCGATAATTTTTTCAGAGTTTCGAGAAGTACGCCCGCGTCTCCAACGGCTACAGCAGCCTAGCCAACGTGAAGAGCGAGAAGCCGGCGTACCGCGACCTGATGGAGTCCTTCTTCCTCTCGGAGACCCTCAAGTACCTGTACCTACTGTTCAGCGACGATAGGTTCATCTTAGACCTAAACAAATACGTACTCAACTCGGAGGCACACGCGTTCCCTATAGCGAAACCAGAACTATAGACTATTTAACAGTTAAGTAATACATATGTACAAAAATACTTATTTCAATGATTTTTTTAATGAAATTACACTACTTTCCCCTAGGAATATCATATTACGAAGTATAAACATAATTATCCCGTACAAAGTAACTCATTCAGCCAGCAGATATTGTATCCAACATGCAAAATCATTTTTCGATTGATGATGCCCTCAGAAAAAAACATTACATATATTTTTTTTTACATTTCTAAAATTTGGGTTTACACGATCTATCTTCACACCAATTTGATGTCGATAACTTTACTGACGAAGTTATGAGGGCGCGGCATACAGACAGACTTGACGAAATTATAAGTACCCTGAGAGCAATCTTAACCCGTTATATGGGCATTAAACATTAATCTATATAAGTAATAATTTCTGGCTATTACTTAGATAAGTTACTATTCATTTGAATTTATAAAGAATCGGCCAATATTTATGACCGCGACAGTCAATAATAATAGTAATAAATACATTTTATTCCCGTAAAAACACAACGAAAATGTTATAAATATTGTTACTTTGCAACATTTCATCTTAATATTATTTCCGACCGTCCAAACATATAATCTTTTTATTTTTATTAATGCAACATATCCACGCCAAAAAATATGCTTACGTAAATTTAAAAAAATGTTAAGCGCTTGGTAAAAAATGGTTTCAGCTGAATTTTAAATTTGCTGTAGTCAATTTTAATCTCTTAACATACTTTTTATGATATCGGCTTCGAAGAAATAGTGATTGTGATAAAAGAAAATTAAGTAACTACTATCCCGAAGCAAACAATGTGGGATTATAAATAATACAAAAATAAATGTATGTTTCTTTTCTAATTACATAGACAGAATTCTTCTACTATTATTTTCTTGGATAGGATTTCAAGATTAATGAAGAAGGTATTAACATTATTATTTTTTATGTTCCTGTTAGATATTTTTTTAGATTCCGGTTGAAATACTTTTAGTTATTGCAAATAAATACATTTTCACCAAAAAATTACTTATACCTCCTTTGCTGTAGAATTCCATTGTTTTTGGGTGCATTTTTTTTTTCCTTAACTTCCGGTCCGCTTTTGCGGAAGATTCGAGAATATAGGTTCTTAGATTTGCATAAAATGATCATTCCCAAAAATTTGGGCTTATATCGAATTTTTTCCAAAAAACGAGGATTGCTCTCAGGGTAAAGGGTTTCTAGTAGACTACGAAACCCTAAAAAGTTTTGTTTAATTTCATGGACTGCATCATTCTTTGAAATATTTTACCCTTTTTTACATCCTGTTTTGTTCAACTACTAGTGATATTAGTAAGTTCTCTACTTAGTGTCTGATAAATTAGCATTCATTTTTCGTGCATTACCGCAATAAAGCAAAGAAGATTGCCCATTTTTGGTCTAAGAATTTGTCTCGCCTCAAAACGAAAATTAAAGCAATATGTAATATCCCTCATTCTAATGAAGAATAGCTACGGCAATTGTTGTACAAAACAGGGAAACTAACTTAACTGTTAAAGGTCTTTCTACCGTTAGGTATTTTTCTCAAAGATTTGACTGTGGTGTGAACCTTTTTTGCACTGTTTACTTCGGTATACCTAACGATAACGATTTAAGAACGAAAAACTCGATATACACCCAAACTTCAGAACTTTTGTCTCTTCCGATACCCAACTTTAACATTCAATAACTTCAGAACTCCTGTAATAATTAAATTATTTTCAGTTACAAAATGTTAAGCAATAATTAGACTTCATAATTATTTAACTTTGGCTTTGATGCGAGGACTGCAAGTAGTGAGGCAAGCGATAGACGAAAATCCATAATAGACTGGGCATGATTCTTTCGTAATATTTATATTTTAGTAAATTATAAAACAATGTTTTATAGGTTCGATATTAGAAACTGGACTAAAATAAATTATAATAATAGTCATACTTGAGATACCAATAAAGAGCTGATCGCAAGTAATCTAATCATTCCTAAACAAATGATAATTTTAACCATTATAATAAATTACTTATTCTCTAAGCTAGACGTCTTGTGCCCCTGTCCCAAATACTGATCAAACCCACATTCCAACAAATTCCTAGAGTTTTAAAGATTTTTTATCATTATCTTAACACAATCATAGCGTTGCCAAATTTTTTGTATTAGCATTCGTGGACACTAGGACTACAGACGCATGTTAGTGGTTAGTGATAAAATTTTAATCATCTTATTGTATAGAAGTCCACTGTTGGACATGGGTGTATTTTTTATACTCGCTAGTTTCCATGCTTGGTGGGGCGCTGCAAGTCATTGCTTTTATTTATAGTGCTGGTTCACTTGTATGAGCCGTGTGATGCCAGCTTAGAATGTCATCACCCCATATCTTTCCCGTGGGTGTCGTAAGAGGCGACTAAGGGATAAATTAATCCAGGTGTTCAATCCCTGGATGAATTTCACAATCGCATTGCAACATCTTGCATTGTGCTCACCAACCCGCCTGCGTGTTGGTGAGCACAATGCGTGTTGGCGCATGGTATGGCAAATACCCCCCTAATAGGGGGAGGCCCATGTTCAGCAGTGGACTTTATGGTGGCTGTTATGATGATGATGATGATGACATGTATGAGAGTTTTTCACATCTGCCCAACAACCGAAAGATAGGATAAAATTGTATATTGTATCCGAGTTAATGTTAAACACGTTTGTATGTGTTTGCGTGATTCTTTAATCTGCCAGAAGCGTGAGCCGATACAGTTGAAAGTCGTATCATAAAGATTGTATGATAAAATATGTATTTAAGCTTCTGCTTAAGACTATTTATCCAGAAAATTTAGCAAAGGATTTTTTTTGCCATGCAATTCACGTGAAGTACATTGATAGGCAAATTGGGCATTTTAATGATATTACCTTAGATAGTATCATGCATGATATTATAACTTTAATTTTCAGATTTTAGTTACTTGGCACATTATTTTATACGCTATCATATTCGGCACAGTTATGTAACAGTATAATTAATTAAGTATACAGTTTGTACTTACATGGTGCTTCGTTATTGTATAAATGTAGATATAAATCACATTAAAATATGGGAGCTGTTAAATTATTCTACTTATTAAGCTAACCCTAGCTAATTTAGCGATATGAAAATATTGTAGTATTATTACTATTTATTATTTTAGTTATCTCTACTGTATGTATTGTTAATATTAGGTACTAGAAGTTTTCCCAGCGGGTTGACTGCTGCCACCCGTTTTCCCGCGGGAATCAGGAATTTAGGCGCGGTAAAAATATCATTTTAACATGAGAATTAAATAACAATCTCATAATAATACTTTCTGAGACAATTTACTGAGAAAATATCCTATCCACGGGAATTTGAAACAGCTGTAGGTACCAAACAACTTATGTAGATATACAAATAAGAATATCAGTGGTCTGGTCACACATGATCATGGCATGAATGTCATGTTGCTTAAGCAGGTAGACATTGAAATAAAATCACACTTTACCACTTTCTACGAACAAGCGATCCATTCTCAATGTTAGAACTAAATGGATTTATATGCGGACTGGTATTCCATATGACGACACTAGTCAACAAAATATGTCGAGGCCACTGACCTGTATATTACCGTCTCGTTCTCTCCACCAGACCTGATGATGCGATTTCTTTGGTCTGAGTTGGGTCTGAGGCCTTAGAGTCGAGGCGCATTTATTGAATACCTACAAACCAAAAAGTCGCCCCGCAACAAATCTTCTCTTTGCATAATCTAGAACTTTGTAAACACTGTATTCCATAGTCTTTATGCTGTAAGTACATAGTACACATTACATGACATTACTTAGTATTAAAGTGTGACTATAATTTGTATCTATGTGAAAAGCAATGTCCATAGTTTAGCTACACTTTATAAATAATACTCCTATTTATTTGGCTGTGTACTGTCTATCACAAGTCTACGTGTCCCTCAAGCTGTAATCCTCACTTTTAAAAACTAAACAAAAAGTAATTTTTGTTCAGCCAAAAAATAGTGCTGAAATAGTGATAATTAGTGACCCATGCGAAATAATTAGTGACTTTATGGTTCCGGAGATATAGCTATAGTTTGGTGAGGATTACAGATCGAGGCTCAATCTGTAATCCTCACCTCTCGTGTGAGCAAACGGTAATGAATTTTCAGTTGGTTTACATTCGAAAAAATAGTGACTAATTAGTGACTAACACAGACGAAAGGTGAGAGATATTCGCTTTGTAGTTCCGAAGTTATGAGTGCATCTTGGTGAGGATTATACCTAATGCAATTTTGCTATAATCCTCACCTCATTTTCTGCTGAACGCTTTGGTATTTTAATTCAAATATAGTATCAGAAAATAGTGCTGAAATAGTGTTCTCAAAATGCATTGTTATTTATTTAATTAAAATAGTAAAAGCCATTTAAAAACCCGTAATAACTTTTTCATACAAAATGTTCAGGTACAGTCGCGAACACTACTTAGTATAATGGAGCCACTGAGGTAATGTTTTGTATGTAATAAAACCTTCAGACTCCATGTCTGCCGCATGGATAGGGATGATGATGGGCAAAAATAACAACAGAGTGGGTGTCACAAGATGGTCGCCGTCATCGAGGCCGGTCTCGCCGAAGATGGAGAGATGACTTGGAAGTCTTTCTCCTCTCCAAAACTGGCAGCTGGAGGCCCAAGATCGAGACGGGTGACGCGAGAGAGGGGAGGCCTTTGCCCTGCAGTGGGACATTGAACAGGCTACGTAAAAAAAACTTTCAGGAAGTGGTTTATTGGGATTTTTAATGCACTCACGGTGCTATTCACTAGCAATACATTGATTTAAGCGAAAAGCTCCATCATAATGGTTTGAATTCCTACTGTAGTAAGTGGACTAACCAAAGTATTTAGTTGTAAAAACTACTACTAGATGTCGCTTAATTGTCGCGGCGAGACAAGCATCGAGAAATTCACCACGGCCCGCTAGGCGCCCGTAGCTCAGTTGGCAGAGCGGTGGGACGGTACGGTCCCGGGTTCAAGTCACGGCCGTCGCTAGTAAATTTAGTAATTAGTCGCGCGAAAAAAACTACGCGATCGGTCGCGTGGGGTCTTTGTGAATCCCAAAGTTTAGATGTCATCAAATTATAAAATTTGACAAATTGTTATTTAACGTTTATCACGACTAACCTTGTTGTTTTAAGTCGAGGCTTATAGAGTCTCGACGTTTCGGTGCATTAAGTGCACCTTCTTCAGGAGTCCGACAGGTCGCTCGCGCGCGTTACCACCGCCCGTCGGGAACTGCGCGCCTCGGCTCGCTGCGCCCGCGCCGACATCGGCGGCGCATGCGCAACCGCAGGCAATGGCTGTTGTATTGTTGGCTGGGTTACAGAGTTATCGTTCACCAACCAGTCTGTACACACGACACTCACTATATCTTCACTTTTTACAGCTTGTAACCCGGTCGGCAATGCTGCTCTTAGCACTGGTTTCCACGACTGTGGTAAGAACCACCCACTATCTCTATTAAAGTTCGGGCGACGGCTTATTTCGATAGCTTCGCGTATTTTTCGGGGTACAAAGAACTTTTCCCTGGCTAATACAGCTGCCTTATCGAAACGTATGTAATGGTTCGCGTCCGAATCTAAAGAGTGTTCCGCAATTGCCGACTGCAAGGTGTTAAATATGAATTATCCTTGTTCGTTTAAAAATTTAATTGACAAATTGTTTGTTATTTTATAGTACTAAATATAGTCTGAACAGAATAACCAATAATTGACGAGAAAAACATAACATATTTTTAAGAAAATATTACAAATTTGACGGTTAGTAGATTTAATCGTGATTTGAAGCCCAAATTTAAAAATACCCTGAATATTTTTATTTACTAGCAATAAAAATATTTCTGTGTTTGTTTTCTGCTTTTCACAAATGAAACTAACGAAAAATAATATCTTGTAAAAATATGTATTAAAACTTCTGGTCGCGTGGGGTCTTTAAAAGCCTTTTTACTAAAAGTTTAAAAAAGGTACACAATGTTTCAAGCTACTCAGATAATCCGTTATATAAAAAAAGCATTTGTCTATTCGAAGGGCTTTTAAAGACCCCACGCGACCAATCTAGGTTTAATATTTGTATAATAAAAATTAAAAATACATTCCAATAAGACAAGTAATTATTCTGCTAAACTAGTCTTATTCATTTCATGAAATACCTGAATGTTGCTAGGGACATATAAATAGTAGTTTTTTTGGGGTCACTTTAGTGTAGGTAGGCATTATTTTAAATTATTTTACTACATCCAGTAATTAATTTTGTGTTACTACTATATTAAATCTATTTGAAAGCAATATAAACATACCCAAAATGTTTATATTGCTTAAAAGCGATATCTGCGCTTTTGTTTGCGACTGTACCTGACTTTACAAATGTATGAGATATTTTAAATTGACTTTTTGATTTATTTAGGAATGCAAATCAATTAATTGCAGTTTAGTTTAGAATCACAATTTCAACACTATTTTCTGATACTACATTTGAATAAAAAGACCCAAGCGTTCAGCAGAAACAGAGGTGAGAATTATAGCAAAATTGCTTTAGGTATAATCCTCACCAAGATGCACTCATAACTTCGGAACTACAAAGCGAATATCTCTCACCTTTCGTCTGTGTTAGTCACTAATTAGTCACTATTTTTTCGAATGTAAACCAACTGAAAATTCATTACCGTTTGCTCACACGAGAGGTGAGGATTACAGATTGAGCCTCGATCTGTAATCCTCACCAAATTATAGCTATATCTCCGGAACCATAAAGTCACTAATTATTTCGCATGGGTCACTAATTATCACTATTTCAACACTATTTTTTGGCTGAACAAAAATTACCTTTCAGTAAGTTTTAAATAGTGAGGATTACAGCTTGAGGGACACAAGTCTACACACATAAATCTACCCGTTTAGGGGATCAACTTTTAACTGGTTTTTCACGCATTTAATAAGAAAAACCAATACACGCTGATTCCTTAAACAACTTCGACTTAGTATGATGATGAGTGAATTGCAGGTACCTACACACAGGATTCCTATATTATAAATTGTTTGATGAACTATCAGCAGCGCATCAGCATACCTCTATGAATCAACCAGTAATGGTTTTTCTTAAAAACTGTATAAAAATACCTGTGCGTGCTGAGGTATGGTAGGTTGATTTGATGTGCTGCTGATAGAACATATCTACTTCGTCTCATAATTCTTAATTTTAGAGTAATGTACTGTGTAGAACTTAATATCAATCATGTTGTGTAAAGTACAGCTCTAATTTTGTTCTGGCGACTGCAATAGATATGTGATAATATTTTGTTTAATTCGTTTGAAAATAAAAATAATTTAATTTCTTTGCAATGTCTTATTCATTCACTTACTTCTCGGAACGTTCTGTAAAGGGATACAAACATACTAAAATAGAATACCAAATTTTAAAACACTTCTCGTGTTAGGTAAACAATTGCAAATGCAAAAATATCCCGGTCAGTGTTCCCAAACCTACCGATTTTTCGGTAGATCTACCGAATTGGGACTTAATCTACCGATCTACCAAATTGAGACAAATATCTACCGATTTTTCAGATTTTGGGGTATTTGCTTAGAAATGTACGCCGCACCCTTCTATTTTCATGAATTTTATCTAAGTTTGGACAATCCTTGCGTAAAGTTTAGTTTTCTTCAGATGAAGCTAGTGAACTACGTGCGATTTCGCGGGAACAAACCGCGCGACGTTACGCACGCACTTTAATGGCCATCACCGTCGCGCACGTTACCAGTGCAATTTCGGTTCGTTTTTTGATTGTATTTGTTCGCGAATTGCAAGAAAAGACTTCATTTTGCTCATTTCCAAAATCTACCGAATTCTACCGATTTTTCGACTGAGAATCTACCGAAATTATTGTTTTTGGTTTGGGAACACTGATCCCGGTAGATGATACCTTAATTTCGCGGGCTCGATTAGAACCGCGGTAGCCCAGTTGGTTAGGGCGTCGGCAGTAGTGATGCCGAAGGTCGCAGGTTCAAATCCGGCCTGCGGTGAAATTTTGGAAGTTTTCCAAAAAACATACTAAAATACTTCACCTCTCCGAGTTTGAGCGCCGTGGGGGCGTCTCAGCCCATGATGTCCTTAACGCAAAATGTCCTTTTCTCAAAATGTCCTTTTCGCAAAAAGTCCTCGTCTCTATAATGGACGAGCCGACTGCAGAAATGCCTATCTCATCAGGTACCACAATAGGCTAACAGCTCTAGAACGTTAACTGAAACTGCCAGAGCCAATCCTGCCGAAAAATGAAAATAATCGATATTTTTTGATAATTTTTCATCTGTATTTGTCTAAAAGTACCCGAATCAGAGTGCTATTAGTATATGCATATAATTTATTTAATTATAAATTGATTTTTTTTGTAATTATTTTTTAAAGTATAGAAATTAATGCTAATGTAAATTATATTAATGTAATTAAGAATATTATGATTTAAATTAATTGTCTGAATAAAGGCCAATAAATAAAAATAAAAACCGATGCCAGCACTTTGGATTCGGGTACTTTTAAGACATACATTTTACAGATGAAAAATTATCAAAAAATATCGATTATTTTCATCTTTTGGCAGAATTGGCTCTGGCAGACCCACGTCCTATGCCTACGTCTTTCGACTTGTTTACGTGTCAGTTAACGTTCTGAAGTTAGCCTATTGTGGTACCTGATGAGATAGGCATTTCTGCAGTCGGCTCTTCCACTACTAAATGTCCTTCCTCCCACGATAACACAATCAATCAATCAAATTACGCCTATCAAACGCTGCAAAGAACTGGCGAGCAGCACCGTGAGCATTATCACCAGCACATCTATAATTCGTTGTCACCAGCACGTCCCAAGCGTTCGGTATCGCGCGATCACTAGTATTTCGCCCTATATAGGAGTACAAATCTCTTGAGGGTGGGGTCTACTCACGAAACTGAACAACTTTTGTTTGAAACATTTTTTGGAAATATGTAAAATAAAATTGGACTTCCCATACTAAGTGACACACTTTTTCAACATTTTTGTATGGGAGTTGATGTTTTTTTTTTTTCATATTTCCAAAAAACGTTTCAATCAAAAGTTGTTCAGTTTCTCACACCCTCAAGAGATTTGTACTTAATTAAATGTAACCCTATATATACCTACAGGGTGCAAAAAAATCAGCTGCCGATATTTTAAGGGCTAACCAAGAATCTGAACAATTTTCCACAAGAAACATATAAAAAATATTAATCCTATGTCTCCCACCTAACCAGCCGAGTCAGTTTGTATGGGAAATCCAAATCCTTTTTTCATATTTCGACCTATGTTCCTTGGAGAAAGTTGTTCAGGTTTCATGGGCTGGTTAACCCCTTCTTCACTTTACACCCTTCGTTTTTTACACCTTATACTGGTGATTTTCTTTTACCTACCTATTTTTATAATATTATAATGTGGCTTAGGGAATGAGAGAAATGAGGAGAAACTGTATACTGTAATAAAAGAACACCATAATTATTTTCTTTTTTATTAGGTAGTACAAAACGCGTACATTTTAAAAATATAATATAAAACTATATTCATATAGAGTACTCATCTAATTACTTGACCAAGTAGACACCTGTATGGCGGCGTCATCGGTCGCTTAAATATTACCATAAATTAAACATACCTAAGAAAATAACACAAGTATCCATATCATCAAAACGTAAATGTCTCAATTCCACAAATATATCATCCTAAAATCTATAAAATCATAACAGGCGATCAAGCAAGTCGTTTTTAACACTGGTAAACATTTATACTGAAAATATGTTAGGTACACACTGAAATGAATACCATTAAAACACTGATCTAATAAACGTTCAAAAAATTTAAAGTTTAATTCATGTTTGTTAAGGAATGAGTTATTTGAGTACTAACTGGATATCCAGCACCACTGCTGTGATTTTGTGTCATGTTATTATTTTTTGTGAGGAAAACTAATAAATACATGTAGAAAATATGGAATGTTGAATTATGTCGTTGTATAAATACATAGTTCAGTCAAGAAATATAACAGGTAGTTGAGAAAGAAAAAAAATGGTATGGAAGAGCAAAAATTATACAAAAATAACCTATTGCTTCTAGAATATCCTGTATATTTTTAAGTTATAACTATAAGCTGCAATTTCAATACAATACATACCTAGTCACCTTTGCTATGCAATCTAAGGTATATGTATAATCTAGTAGGTACATGCACGCACATATTGGCTCATAGTAAGGCAAAGTAAGTACCACCCTTCAAGTGTGCGTCATTTTGGCACGGCCACCATGGAATACCATAAGTTTGATGGTGTGAAATAATTGACCTCTAATTGCCTCTAATTGACGCACAAGTAAAAAAAATTGTCTCCCCGCCGTTTAAAAGATATTCCATGTGATAGGTGGCCGTGCCAAAATGACGTTTCTATAGCTGGGCCACCATTAAAGCAGCCACTTGGCGAAGATCTGATTATTCCAAAAATTGCCCATTTAATTGTCTATTCTTCATACAAAATTTCATCAGTCTTCGAAGAGCCGTTTCAGAGATATATGATTGGTTTGTGGCCGTGCCAAGATGACGTTTCTACAGCTGGGCAACCACCTAAATCGCACAGCTAAATCGGCACGTAGCGGAGACATGTCTGTTACCAAAAATTGCCCATTTAATTGACCATAACTGCCTGCCTAATCATTTTAATTGTCTCGTTTTCGTTAATGAGAAAACTCATTTTTCATTATGTGAGTAGGGTAAACTGGGGACACTTGACCCCAGTGGAAGACATGGTATTTTTCATTTCCAGAAATACTACCAAAGCTATGTTAGGCTAGCAAAACTAATTGTCTACAGTCGGACGTGTCAACTATGTCATGTTTCAAAGTGACAGGTCTTTATTGACAGGTATTCATAATTTCTATGGTTACGCAGGATCATTTTGGCGAGTATTTAGCTCAGATGGAGAATTGGCAGCTTAATATATCTCTCAAATAAGCATAATAGATTAGTCAGAAAGTGATAGAGTTATTATGGTTGTTTCACTATACCCCACCTTACCCTACCAAAACAAATTGAAAACAGTTTTCTCTTTAACGAAGCCGAGACAATTAATATGATTGGGCAGGCAATAATGGTCAATTAAATGGGCAATTTTTGGTCATAGACATGTCCTCTCAAAGTGACGATTTAGATGTGGCCGTGCCAAGATGACGTTTCGGGTAACCACCTAAATCGTCACGTAGCGGAGACATGTCTATTACCAAAAATTGCCCATTTAATTGACCATAACTGCCTACCTGATCATATTAATTGTCTCGTTTTCGTTAATGAGAAAACTTATTTTCATTTGTGGGTAGAAACTGGGACACTTGACCGCGGTGGCAGACATGATAGTTTTAATTTCCAGAAATACTACCAAAGCTATGTTTACCTAGCAAAACTGTTTGTCTACAGTCGGATGTGTCAACTATTTCATGTTTCAAAGTGACAGGTCTTTATTGACAGGAATTCATAATTTCTATGGTGGCGCAGGATCGTTTTGGCGAGTATTTAGCTCAGATGGAGAATTGACAGCTTAATATATCTCTCAAATAAGCATAATAGATTAGTCAGAAAATGATAGAGTTATTATGGTTGTTTCACTGTACCCCACCTTACCCTACCAAAACAAATTAAAAACAGTTTTCTCTTTAACGAAGCCGAGACAATTAATATGATTGGGCAGGCAATAATGGTCAATTAAATGGGCAATTTTTGGTCATAGACATGTCCTCTCAAAGTGACGATTTAGATGTGGCCGTGCCAAGATGACGTTTCGGGTAACCACCTAAATCGTCACGTAGCGGAGACATGTCTATTACCAAAAATTGCCCATTTAATTGACCATAACTGCCTGCCTAATCATATTAATTGTCTCGGCTTCGTTAAAGAGAAAACTGTTTTTAATTTGTTTTGGTAGGGTAAGGTGGGGTACAGTGAAACAACCATAATAACTCTATCATTTTCTGACTAATCTATTATGCTTATTTGAGAGATATATTAAGCTGTCAATTCTCCATCTGAGCTAAATACTCGCCAAAACGATCCTGCGCCACCATAGAAATTATGAATTCCTGTCAATAAAGACCTTTCACTTTGAAACATGAAATAGTTGACACATCCGACTGTAGACAAACAGTTTTGCTAGCTAAACATAGCTTTGGTAGTATTTCTGGAAATTAAAACTACTATGTCTTCCACTTGGGTCAAGTGTCCCCAGTTTCCCCTATTCACATAATGAAAAATGAGTTTTCTCATTAACGAAAACGAGACAATTAAAATGATTAGGCAGGCAGTTATGGTCAATTTAATGGGCAATTTTTGGTAACAGACATGTCTCCGCTACGTGCCGATTTAGGTGGTTGCCCAGCTGTAGAAACGTCATCTTGGCACGGCCACAAACCAATCATATATCTCTGAAACCGCTCTTCGAAGACTGATGAAATTTTGTATGAAGAATAGACAATTAAATGGGCAATTTTTGGAATAATCAGATCTTCGCCAAGTGGCTGCTTTAATGGTGGCCCAGCTATAGAAACGTCATTTTGGCACGGCCACCTGTCACATGGAATATCTTTTAAACGGCGGGGAGACAATTTTTTTTACTTGTGCGTCAATTAGAGGCAATTAGAGGTCAATTATTTCACACCATCAAACTTATGGTATTCCATGGTGGCCGTGCCAAAATGACGCACACACCCTTCAACACATTAGAGTTACAAAAAAAATTGATTATACTATAGGTAGGTGATAAATGAGGTATAGGGGGATTTATACTAATAAAAATAGCGAGATTTATTTCTAACAGACTCACACAATTAGAAGGCATTATTTTAATATTATAGGCAATAAATACCTCCTGTATACATTCTACAAAATATTGGTCAAAATACCCTGTAGGTAATTGTGTCATTTACGTTCAAAACTTATTTCATTTACCTACCTTACATCAGCATAAAAAAAGCTTATTTATCCAATTCATTTACAGCTGAGTTGTAGAAAGGTATATAATAATAATCATAACTCTATATCTAATACTTTTAAAATGGCAGCTTACATGAGAACACAATCACAGCATTGCAGAGTGTAATAAAGACATTTGATGCCGCAATCTTCATCATCATTGGTGGATACATTCGAGCGTACCTTGTGTGCTGGAGGTGGTCTTAAATATACACTGTCGACTTTGTCCCCTCTATCTTTAGGGTTCTTGCTATCAGAGATCTTGCTAGGTTCACTCTCGTTGTCTAGGAAGCTTCTGCTCTCTTTATCATTGTCGTAGTTTGCATCCCCAGACGCTTCCTGGATAGAAACCAATATACAATATACATTATTAAATGTGTTACTAACTTTATTATTATACTAGTAATTCTATATAGGGTGTATTTTTATTAGTGGCGGATCCGTTAAGGGTGTGTTCTGTCAATGAAACTGAACAACTTTCCCCAAGGAACATAGGTCGAAATATGAAAAAAAAAAATTGGCCCTCCCATACAAATTGACCCGGCCGGCCAACACACTTAGTATGGGAAGAACAAATTTTTTTTTTCGTATTTCGACCTATGTTCCTCGGGGAAAGTTGTTCAGTTTCATTGACAGAACACACCCTTAACGGATCCGCCACTAATAAAAATACACCCTATATAAAATTCATTACAGAAAGAGCTATGGAAAAAAAGGCATTTGATTTAGTATCTACATCATCTTAATTTTTTAATTGAGTATTTGCCATGTCTGCTTAATAATGATCATTGAAGTTATTTTGTTTGGTAACATGCTAGCAATATAGAATTTTCAGTCTAATTATAGCCTGGAATTTGAGATCATTTTACTTGCACCAAGTGTGGTTTTTCGGATTGTGGTTGCATAATAATGTGGGTTAGATCTTGTTTGGCATAGTTTTAATTTGAAACAGGAGCTGGCTATTACATTTACTTAACTACCACCCACCTTAGTCTCTTCTTTATCTTCTTTAGTTTCTGGTTTTTCCTGTTTCTCATCTGGATTTATAAATACTGGGTCTTGAGGAAGCAACGGCTTGTCATCTGTTGCAATGACAGCTGCCCCGGCGCTGGCTGCGGTGGCTATGGGGCCCTTCGGCCGCTCCAGCGCCAGCAGACTGCTGTCCTCTTCCTTCTTCTTTGATGGGTGGTTTGATGAATCTCCTGACATGCTTTGAAAAAAAGATACGACTTTAAAATATATTACCCAAAAAGTAAAAGTTATAACAACTGTATAATACATGAAATTGAAGAGAACTAGCGCAATATTGATTGTGGAAGTGTGTCGTGCACCGGTGCTGGTGTCGGGCAGATTGAATTTCACTGACAATATGCAATAGGTACCTATGTCACACAAATATTCCGTTTACAATAGGTAATAAAGACATCGACATCGAAGCAACGAAGAATCAAGTTACAATGCAGGCACTGCAGGCAGGTAGATATGTTTAGTCACCTTGTAAATACAGGAGCTTCAACAAGTTCTCCAGACAAACGACGCCATGTGCTAATGATTGTTTCAAAATTATTGTTTTCTTGTGGGTTTTCTTGCATTTTGACAGTAAAAACATAAACAGTTGCACCAAAAAGTTTCAATATTACAAGCACATAGAATCGAAATCTGATAAAATAAATCGAGCACACACAAAAAGAGACGAATTTTATATAAAAACACTAATAAAAAAATGTTAAAATTATAGTAAAAGCTACAATGCAATACAAAATCCGGTTCAAAACAAGCTTTTGTTACGAACGATGTTGCTGGCTGGCTGGGTGTCTGTTTACTTTTTAAAAAGTATTTTAATAAAGGTGACGTACTAGCTTCTAGCTTTGATACTAGCCTACACAGAGCAGTAACAGTAGCAGGATATTCAGTCACTCAGTCGTACCCACAGCAAAACAAAGATGGCGTTGTGTTATCGAAAAGTCTAGTGACAAGTTGACAACTTTCGAAGTGCCGATTCTGGTAAAAAGGGTGAGAAAAACTTTAACTTTTTGTGTCAATACCTAAACGGTCGTCTCCTACCTTGTGTCTTTTGCCAAACATCTGCTTTTAGTTGATTAAAAGCTTCAAATACCTAGATAAAAACAGGGTGAAATAACATGAAAGATAATTCGAAACATTCCTTGGAAGGCATGAGGGGAGGAAGGCTGTTTCAACATTTTATTCCATGGATCGTTGATTATAATTAATAACCTAGGTACTTACAAAGTGTTTTCATGTGGATACATCGATGGTGATCTTTCTTTGTATCCTGCATCGTTATGTGGCACGTACACGTAGTCCTTCTTCTTGTTACGTTTTCTGCCTGGTATCCAGATTATGCCAAGCGCAGTCTTTGGTTTTGCCTGGCTGGGAAACGATGTCGACGGATAGCTCTTGTTAGGACTGGAGCCAAACACGCTGCTAGTCTTCCCGCCAACCAATAGCGGGGCAGCAGGTTTCTTGTCACTTGGTCGAAAAGAGCTGTCTTTTCCACTAGTCCCTAATGGCACAAAGCTTGGTGTTCTTGGAGCAGAGCTTTTACCACCTATTACAAAAGCGTTACTGCTGGTCTTTGCATTCGATCCGAACGTGCTATTGCTTTTTGCTCCAGATCCCATGGTTCCACTGAGAGTGCTGCTGGTTTTGCTACTTTTCCCACTAGAGCCAAAAACATTGCTGCTCTTGCTCCCGGAGCCGAACCCGCTCCCAGTCTTCCCGCTCTTGGACACCACCGCGCCGACCCCACTTTTTCCTGTGGAGCCGACATTAGGCTTCTTGCTTATTGGCGCCACTGTGCCGACCTGAAAATCACATCAAATAAAACATTAAAATAATGTATGAGGCAGACTCATGCAGTTGTCTTACTAGCATTTGTTGGTACCTACTTAATTACCTATCATGTGTTATCTTTAATGGCGGCAATAATTCGTAAACCATGCAATGTGGTGAAATACCTTCTTCAAATAGTACCTAACATATGTACATTTCTAGACCAAGGGTTTATTAGTTAAACATTTGACTTATTCGATGTACCAGTTAGCTAGTACATAGCTACCTACACCGCTTTCTAATTTTCCATCAAGTAGGTAGGTAGGTACCTATCTACCATACAATACACAACTAAAAAACAGCGTATCAATTTAAAGGTACCTAATCATTTATAGGTAATTTAGGTACCTACCTACTAGAGTACAAACTAGATAGATCATTTTATCGTCGAAGATAAGTTATTAGTCGGTAGTTAGATATGTTGTGATGTGTGTGACCTTCCTGACCGCAATATCTTGCAGATGTGTTTCTATAGTAGGTAAAATATCACGATTAATAAATTTTACTTACGTTACGAAGCAAACAAAGCAGACGCGTCCCTCAGTATAGTTCCTTAATTTGTAAACTCTACAGCATTTTTGGGTGTTAACAATTTAAATTATAGAGTCACGAATCGTGAATATTGCGCTACAATACAGATGTGGCATATAGCGAACAGGGGCCATGCGTGTGCGCCAGCGATCGAGCCGTGTCGAACTGCCGACCATGCCACTCCGCAGCCAGCTCAGCGGCAAAACGTGAACAACTTTCGCAATAAACGAATAATAATGCAGTTTGCTTGCTTACGTCATTTTTAACAATATTGACCATGTGTGGCTGAGATCAACATTCATTCAACGTATCAGGGGTCAGCTATTTTCTGGATGTTGATCTCACCCGTAAGAATTCAGCCAACTCTCAAGATCAATTGATTTTATTTAACTCAATCTACATTGGTTGCGGTACTTACGCTCATGGTACCTATATACAATTGCCACTAGTTATATTTAAAATAACCTAGTAGGAAAAACTGTACCTTACTTAGGTACCTACCCTGTTATACCCAGCTGTAGGTACGTAGATTTTATAAACCTATAAGAGCCATGGTCTATCTATCTAGGCACTGTAAAACAATTAGCTCACCAGAAGAAAGAAAACTTGCATTGTGCAGACGGCATTCTTTCTCAAGCCAATAATGTGGCATAACTGGAGCGATACCTATTACCTAGGTGTATCCGGTGTATCAGACTTCGTGAGTGGTCGACGGATTAGCAATCTATGTCTGTCCGACTTGGTGATAATGACCGCATTTTCGGCCGTTGGTTGACAGTCTGCCTACCCCACAAGTTATAAAGGTGTGGTATGTGTAAGTATGTAGCTAGGTATGTGTGGCATGCGCTACATAGCTCTCAATGCGACAAGTTTTTAGCCTCATCTTATCTCCGTTTTCGTTTGATGGATGGATGATCGATTGTTCCTTTCCTTCTGAAACATAGGTACCCTTTCGTCCTTTAGTTTATTTTTGCTCGGCTTTAAAGATCCTACCAAGAAACTTGTCTCTACCATAATAAAATAAGTTCTAGTCGGGAGCTATCAAATATATTTCCCTATGCATAGATTCAATACTTCTAGTCTACTACTGTCAATAGCACATCATGGAACCAACAATTACCTATACTGGGTATTCTTAGTAACTGCCTGAAAAACAGTACTTGTAAGATGATTCCTTAAATGATTAGGTTGCTGTGCTGCTGGTATTATTAATACATTTCCCTAAATACAGGGTGTCCGGTGGATATAGATTTAAGCATTTTAGGAGGATTGGTTGGATTATTCTGAATTATTTGAATTTTAGTATAGTAGGTACTAACGTCTAGATTTTTAAATAATGTCCAATCCTTTTCAATTAAAAAGTAATAAAATTTAAAAAACTGGACAATATCTCGATTCACTTTTTGGCTTATTATTGTTGTCAATTATTGCAAAATAAATAATTGAATTTGGTGCACATTTTGAATTTTATGGCTGTTTTTAGTCAAAAAGAATCTTGAATTGAATTTATTATCAAAGATTGCAAAAATTCTGATTATTCAATAATCATAATCAAATATCAAAACAGCGCTAGAGTTCAGAATAACCCAACCAATCAAAATGCCTTCATCAATCCGCCGGACATCCTGTATAACGACCTACCTAATGACAGTACTAATAAGACTGACGGGCTGCTAAATTAACATAGTACTTATAAAAAACTACAGTTCTAATGAAAATATCTTCAATGTTATGGGCTTATGGCACAGAATATATACGGTTACATTTAATTAAGTACAAATCTCAAGAGGGTGAGGTCTACTCACAAAACTGAACAACTTTTGTTAGAAACTTTTCTTCGAAATATAAAAACATAAATTTGTTCCTCCCATACAAAAATCTTGAAAAAGTGTGTCACTTGAAAATGTGTGAGGTCCAATTTTTTTTCATATTTCGAAGAAAAGTTTCTAACAAAAGTTGTTCAGTTTTGTGAGTAAAACACGCCCCTAAGAGATTTGTACTTAATTAAAGTAAATGTATAATAGTAGGGGGTTAACCTATGTATAGAGATATGACACGTTTTCACATGACATGAATGAATGAGACATGAATGACAACTCTAGTGGAAAATCTTTGATGTCAATAATATCATACCTATATGACGTTATAAATAGCCATAAGAGCACAAGTTTTCGTACAAACGTATATTCACCTGTTTTCTTTCTGAATAATGCATGTAGAGCCATAATTCCTTATTTATTGCATTAAAGCCATATAGTGGGAAATTTTACTAGTGACCGATAGCGAAAACTCAGAACCGGCTGGTGATAAGGAACGACATTCCCCAAGGAACATAGGCCGAAAAACGAAAAAACAATTTGGACCTCTCATAGTGATTGAAATCAGCTGATCGGTATTTTTGTGTGGGAGGACCAAATTTTTTTTATATGTCGACCTATGTTCTTGGTTTTCGCTATCGGTCATTAGTAAAATTTCACCCTATATAGGCATGCCCCTCATTAAATAACTATTCAATAATTTATTATTATTACAGACAGAAAATATAATTAAATGTTTTATTTTCGTTTCATAATATTATTTGCTGATAGGTAAAGGTAAATAAGGGCATCAAATAATAGGAAATTTTACTAGTGAGCCGTAGCAAAAACTCATAACCAGCATTTCGCTACCTGGCACTATCACTAGTAAAATTTCATTCGATATTTAAGAGCCTGGCTCTTGTCGGTGGAGCATAGGTAGGTACGCTTTCCATAATATATTACTCCTTTGGTTTGGGAATTCAGTGCAGTGTAGGTAATATAGGCATTAAAGTAATAAACAAAGAAAAAACTCTAACTCAGTATGCATTATTCGAAAAGGAAACAGGGGAATATGTTGGTATGAAAAGGCCGAAAACTGGCATCACTCGGGTAGGTATCACTTAGAGGATTCTACTTCCATAATAAAGCTAAACATATTGCTGTGCTAGTAGGTACTTTACTGTTTCATTGTCCGGCTGAGATGTAATTACCCACTAACAGGCAGTTACTTTGTGAGCATTGCTGTACATAATGGAGGAGGAGGCTGTAATCTGCTCTTTAGTGTAGCGTAGTCAATATTTATGTAAAAACGAACACCTAGTTATTTACTTGTCACCTTGATCATTGTACAGACAGACGTGATCGTTGTCAAGAAAAGGTTTGTACCTATCTTAGTTTCACCGTGGTTTTTCTGATCTATTTAGAGTTTTAGAGGTCCTATGTGAGGTACGTACAGTTTCAGTTGCCTAGTCTTTTAATTTATTATAAGTTACTAGCAGCCTGCCCAGTTGTTTCAGCCACTGCTATTTACCTACCTGTTTTTAGGGTTTCGTAGTCTACTACAAACCCTTATCATTTCGTCTAGTATCTGTCTTTTAAAACTAAGAGGAGGTTTCTTAGAAACAAAGTCACTGGAATGTTTCTGTCTCGAGATATACGGAGCGGTTTTTAGCCATATTTTTTTTAAATGTAACGTCGAAATTAGAATCTATTGTCCCAACGCATGCGTTATGCAGCGCAAAAATAACGCCGAAACGGACGTTACGTGTGTTAAGCGCCTGAAGAAGCCGATTAACGGTTTTTTTAAGTCGCGCTATATCCGAACAAATGAAAGAAAATTTACTTTCCGTCACGGCACACATTCGTTAGATTTCAACATGTTCAACAAAGGAAAAATTATTGTGCTGTTCAAAACTTCAAACTTAATAACCTTCTATAGGTAGGTACCAAATGTACCTACATAACTAACTAAACGATAAAAAAATTAATAACATGATAGGTTACAACCATGAAATGTAGACACATTTTTTGTACTCGGCAGCTTGAGTTGAAATCTAATTTTGGTCTTGGGCGAAGTAGGTAGGTACTTAGGTACCTAATAAAAAAATACATGCGGTTTTGGATGCAGTTGCAGATACATACAAATTGGCTAGGTAGGTACCTACATGTCATGCAGCATGATTAGGTTATGTAGGTATGATGACATGATATCACACATGAATGAGTGAAAGTATGCAGATGTGGGCCCTACCTACACTGGTCCAAGTACGAACCACAACACACAAGTAGGTATCTATATTTTATAGTAGTACCTAGGTATTGTACTAATGTGTTCATGAATTCACGCGCTACACTGTAAACAAAATAAGTTAGAAATTGATTTCCTACTACAAGATATTACTACTACTACTGTAACGTTCTTTACTATTGTAGATATTTCCAACTCAATACATGTACCTACCTAAGTAGGTATATCGCCACCTAAATAAATATAACACACTAAGTAGGTACCAGAGTAGGTACCTACTTGGTACGTTATACTTACGCCAGCAAAATAAACTACCTAAATAAGGAAACAACTTATACTGGTTTTTGATACAAATACGAAAAAAAAAAACAATAAAGGTAGGCAAGTTGATCTCTTAAATAGCTAGGTTGATGTGTTGGCGATAGTACCTACCTACCTACTTAGTTAGTAATTCGTTTCGCACTTGTATAAAGGTGAGTGGGTATGTTCCTTAATTGAAGTTAATGAATTTACCTGCGTAGTACATAGGTTCCTTAATGGGATTTTTTAATCTGTTCGTTTAGTTCCTATAGTAGGTGGCGCCCGTGCAAATAATGGAAATGCTCAGTATCGATTTCCCATATGAAGGGGTGAAAAAATTGTATTAAATAATTGTTTTATTATCATATTTTGTAGAAATAATATCAGTAAAGAAAAAAAAACATACTTTATAAAACTGCTTATTTTCCGTAGGCACCTCATATAGAGGTACCTACCTATACTTTTTAAGGACTTAGTTTAGAAAGCGGTTTATCAACTGTCCTGACTTGACATGGTGGTGAATTTGACAGAGAATCCCTTAATCTGAAAAAGTTAACAGCGCCATAGTTCGGACTCGTGTACCTGCTAGTCCAAAAAAATTTTTTTTATATGTTCGTTTATCAGGTGGCGCTGATGGCGAAGCGTGGAAATGCTCAGTAGCGATTCTCCTAAGGTGTAATAATTTTTTATTAAATATTAAGTTTTAATATTTTCATATTGCTCAAGCAAGTGACTGCTCTTTCAACAATTTTCCCGATTTGATTATGTTTTTAAGAGCGCAAGTTATAGTGTTGCAGAGAAAAACCCATCTGTAGTTTACTAGGGATAAGTAGAAATTACTAACTTTAGTTCCACCTTTGTGCGTTCAAAGCGCAGTTTTTTTAATAGAAGGGATGAATAAAATAATTTTCTACCTACCTGATCTTGGCCGCCTGATGGCTATTGATTAATCTGCCAACCAGAAAGTCCAAAGAGACCCAAGACCTTAAGTACATCCTGCACAGGGATCCAATGTTTACACGAGGTGTGTAAAAACTCGGCGAATGGTCACCGAGGCATAGAGCGAGGGTCTCCGAATTGCTGCTTGTGTCCACACAATCATTGCGAAATCGTCTCAAGTGAACGATTTCGTTCCGTAATTCTTGGTCATTCACTAGCTCACCGACCGACACTAAGGTGACGTGCCGCACGATGTAACGGCTTGGCGGTTCCCATACTTGACGTCCGTTGCTCGCATCCGTAACGCAAGCGTCTTTTTTTTTGTTGGCATTCAGACGGTACCTTATTCAGAGGGTAATTCCCCCTCTGAAGGGAGTTTATTTATGAGACGATTTTGTTCATAGGTACATGATTATTACACAAAAAGTTCTTAGAGTACTATTGGTGTCCCGAAAAGGTCCTCGCTATTTGATACGGGTGACCTTTTCAGGGCACATAAGTATGTATTACCTACAGATATTATGCTAGTTACTACAACAATTCCATAGTAGTAACCTGAGTTATCATGTGATGTCTACTTAATGCAAGTTTAATGAGATATCTTTGAAGAACGTTTAGCAAGCAAGCGTCTAGTCAGATAGGTAAGTAGGTACGTCTGTCCAATTCTCCTTCATATATCGCAGCCTCCATCACATGTGCATTACTATAGTGTAAGGTAGGTAGGTACTTACCATGTTTTTAAAAATGCTCTATTCACTCTTTTTACCAGGCTGCGTCAGGAGTGTTATTTTCATCAATCCACGGTACTCTCACTGTCACTACATTAAAATCATTTGTTTTGGTTACTTTATTATTTCAAATGAATCGTACACGTACCTACCTATCACTTGCATATCGATTTTATCAAACAATATGAATCACGGGCTTAATTAGAGGCCGTTCAGGATTTAATATAGCAACATACGGTCGTACGATACACAAATACACAATAGACAACAAAACACACCTGATTTAAGGAAGGTGAGTTTATCTAAGCTAAGTAATCGCTAGCACATCAACCAAACAAGTTTAGAGAGAGACCAATAAATGCCAGTTTTTTACACAAACACTAAGAAAAACCAGACTAAGTTAATCCTATGTGCTGGCGACAGTACTTAGTACCTACATACAATGACTATTTGTCTGTTGTTGTAATATGCAAGTCATTCGAAAAATTCTATGTTTCTGCATACGACTTCGACAAATTCTGTCAATTATTTCCAGAAATCAGTTCCTAACAAATAATATAACGAATATTTTCTCACTTGGATTGGACGGCCCCTATTAAAAATTTGTTTATAAGGGAAAAAAATAAACTCCAAATATTTTAAGTGGTGAAGCACTCCAAGAAACTAACCAACTTTCCCCTAGGAACATAGGTCGAAATATGAAAAAAAGAATTGGACCTCCGATACAAAATGTGTTGGTTGGCGGGGCAAAAATAATTTTCATATTTTATGTTCCTAGGGGAAAGTTGTCCAATTTCATGGACTGGTTCACCCCTTAAAAAATTGCAGTTATTTTTTTTACGTCCCATTTAAATTTAGTAGAATCACCCCTGCACATCACAAGGAGACCTAACATGTTTCCTACTTTAGCTATCTCTAGTTTATATCACGGCTTAGATAACCCTAAATCCAGGAAGATACGAATGTTACGGATACTTAGCAGTTACTGTTATTTTTAGATAATAATAATCAAACGTACATAACTGGCAATATTTGTTAAAGTTAGTACATATTTACAAAATAAAAGTAACTTTAATGTTATTACGAAATACTTTATTTACGTAACGTATGTTGTGTAATAATACTAAAATATTATAGATAATACCTATGTTCCGCACCTAGGAAGAAAAAAATACCTAGAATCAGTCATTACATAATTTAAAATATTAACCTATAATTTGAAAATCTTGACAACCATTAAGTACAACTTTAGGTAGGTATATACAAGGTGTTCCAATTTAAATACATTAAATTGGAGATGTTGTGTAGCCCATCGTACAGAATAGTTTTTATTATGGGGCCAAGTTATGAAAACCCCTCGTTTCGAAGTAATTAGCTATTTAAATTTATTAAATTTAATTGAGTCCAACATTATGAAAGCAGCTTTATTGATTATAACCTTTATTTATGTCATGTTGCCGTCTTGGAAAAACTTTTGAGATTACCGCCACAACTGTTGCCAAGGCAACGGTTTTGGCGGTATTTTAGTTGCCAAGGCAACAGTTGCGGCGTAGACCAAGGTCAAATGTCATGTTCGTCAAAAACTGACACAACTGACACTACAGACTCTAACTGGGTCCTCTGATTGGCCCTTTGTCTTTGCGTCTCTCTAAGTCAAAAGAAGTTTTTAGGTTGAGGCGGCAATAAAATAAAGTTTACACCAAGAAAGAGATCTTTTATCTTAAGATTTCGTTTAAATTTAAAACATAGACAACTATGTTCCAAACTTTTTCAAGATTCAAATCCTACAAGTTAATAATGCAACGTTGCAATCTTGGATAAGGGGTAATACATAATGGTTGTAGCAAATGTAGGCATTTAGTTTGTATGAAAATTTTAACTTCTTAATTGTTAAGAATTCAAACTTGGTGCCATAATGGAAATTGTTAAGTACAATGGTCTACACACCGTCTCCAATTTAATGTATTTCCTTTGGTACACCTTGTATAAGTGTTACGTATGATGCCGTTGTTAGATACGAATCGTTCAAATCATTTGACTCATGAAAGAAATTGACCTATTGTAATGTAAAATACGACGTCTTATACCATTTTTCTGAAGTACATACCTACTTGTCTGATTACCTTCACCAAATCTAGAGTTGTGACCGGCACGCACGTAAGTAGGTATAATTGCAAAGCCATATTTAGAACTTACATTAATATAAAATAACGGAAATAAAATATGGCACAAAAGAAAGATGCAATAACCTAAATTATGTAATCTAGTCTTACTCAGTCCCTTACGACAATACCACGCATTACTTTCATTAAGCTAGAATTGTCTATTTAGAGCTAACTAGTGTTCTATTAAAGTAGAAGAATTGAACACAGTTTTGAATATTGAAAGCGTGATCTGCCTGCTTAGCGTGATGAGTAGCTATGAGATACACTTCGTTATTAGGTAGTCACCGCACATCATAGACAGTTTGTGTCGAGCCGATTTTAGAAGCAAAAAGAAAATTTATTATTATATTGATGGACACCGGGACCAGCTAGAGCTGTTTGTCATTCTATGTCACCCAATATCGTTGCAGTTCATTTTCGTATTATACGTATATCGTATTTATTTATTTCTCTAATCAAACGGCAGATGTTGTGCAGCATCTCTCTCATTGTTAACAGCAAGTGGAGTTATTATTATATAAGGTCCTATTAAATTCACTGCAAATATTTTAGGGGCAGATCAAATAAAATATAAGCATGTACTAGGCAAATTTTTAAAGAAATCTACACGCTAGTTTTCGAGAAAATTTCATTTAACTAAAAAAACACAAAACGAAAAAAGTGCAGCCTGTTTGTCCTAGAAACACACACTTCGATGAATTTAAATTACGCGCCAAAAAAACGTGCTGTGATTGGTTGGTTGTCAGTGTGCGTGCCGTGTAAGTGAATCCTGTCTATGTGGCGGAACGTCAGTCGGGTCAGTCAAAGGATGTTCACATAATTAATTAAAAAGTTTGTTAGAAAATGAAAAAAAAAATCTAGGTGCAGATTTTTTTTTTAAATGACTTAGATGTTTTTCTTAAACATGTCGCAGGGATTTAGTCAAAGACGTTATATCATAATTTCACTAGTGAAATTGTAATTACACTGATTATTGTCAATAACGATAAATTCGTATAGTTTCACGGGCTTATTTCAGTGATATTGTAATTTCACTGGACCGCAAAAGTGATATTATAATAAATCTAGGTTTATTAGGAGTTATGTCTGTGGTGGGAGCCCCGCGTGATCTGATTGGTCGAGACTTAAACAGTCGCCATTTGCAAAATATTTGTTGTAAACATTAGAGTGTGCTTAAATATTTTTGTTGTTTTTGAGGTATTTAAAATTCTAAAAGTCAAAGTACAAAATATACCATTCCAGTGAATGGATTTGGATTCGTTATTATTACTAAGTGTAAAGTATGAAAAAGTGCTCATATACCTACTTACTAGTCTCCAGACATTTACTTCCTAACATTGTTAATGTTTAATTTGTTATTATGTTTTTGTTATGTCATTTTATTTACATAATTATGTAACCTTGAGTTTAAGTAACATATTATTTCGATTATTAGTACATTTTAATTCTTCTTCTTCTTCTTCTATCGTGTCGATGACAATTTTTCAAATGTGCCCAGACCAGTGTGTAGCCACGCGGACAGCCTCATTGGTGGCATCCCAAAGGTCTTTAAGCGAGCAGGTGCTGGGGCAAGCCGGGCAGGACAGTAGGTGGGCCATGTCTTGCGGTGTGGCACCACAGGCACAGGATGGGCTATTGGAATAGCCCCACCGCACGAGATTTTCCTTACAGCGGCCAACCTGTGATCGGAGTCGATTTAAGGATCTCCACACTGGCCACTGTAAGTTCTGACCCGGAGGAAGGTGTTCGACCTGAGGGATGTGTGGATCTACCGGAAAAGATTCTCGCCACCGCCGGTTTTTAAAAGTAGCTGGGTCTTCTTTAAGAGGAGTAACAGTACTAAGGAAGCTTTTTCTGCTTATTAGCCTGCGTGGTGCTGGACTGCAGCCATACAAGGGGTGCCGTGGGTCAGTTTCCTGCTTGGCTTTTTCGGCAGAGTTTGCCATCTCTCTACGAACACTAGGTGGAGCAACACCTGCCAGTGAATATAGCATACTTGTAGGAGTTGGTTTCAGGCAACCGGTAATAATCCTACATGTTTCGTTAAGTGCTACATCCACTTGCTTAGTATGCGCAGACCGACACCAGACTGGGCTAGCGAATTCATTCTTTATTATTATGTAAGCTTTATTTATTTATTTAATTCTTTAATATTATGTAAGCTTTATTCAGAGCCATAAATTGAGGCTAGTTACCAACTTGTTATGACCAGTATTACCTACTATTATTAAAAGCTTATAATTATTCAATTTAATGATTAGTAAGAGCTATACCATTTTCAGTATATTTTGATTCTTATATTTTAGAGTATAAGTAGTAACTATAAAAAGTTACAAATAAGAATAAAAAATAAATAATTTACAAATACCTTTCTTTTATTTCCTAACTCTATGCGAAAACGAAAGCGGACCAATCAGCGATCGGTCTGATAATCTATCGGCTTTCTCAAACCAGTGCTTTTGTCAATATATCACTGCCTTACAATTTCACTGTATCGGTCTAGTGAAATTATAATGTCACTGAAACTAGCCCGTTAAATTGTAAGTAATGCAAACTATTGACAATTAATCAGTGCAATTATAATGGCACTAGTGAAATTACAATATCACGGCTTTTTTAATATCCCTGCAACATACATATTTACGCATGCCCTTAAAATATTTGCAGTGAATTTAATAGGACCTTATAATAGGGCTTAAATTAAATTACTACGAATACTTTCAGGGTGTGCTCTACTCAAAATATGAAAAATGAAATTTCAGGCAATACAAAATATTGAGAAATATACCACTAATGATGACGAGAGATCCATTTTCTTTTCATATTCCCAAAAAGTTACAAAGTTTTTCAATCAGTTTTGTGAGTTTAACACACCCTGAAAATATTTGTGCATAATTAAAATGAATGTACCTACTTATAAATGGTTATTGCTTGATTTACTAGTTGACACAGGTGTACGTATATAGTACCTACTTACTTGTTATATATACTAAACTAAACTTGTTCGTCACTCAGCACACGTTCTTTATTTGGTCGCTGTATGCAATACTGCTGTACTTACGACTAATTACTTGGACAAGTTAGGTATACATTCTTTACATCTACAAATCTATTCTACAAATGCATCGTCAATTTCCTTCCGTTCTAAAATGTTCACATTTTGTTCGATAGAATATTAACATCACAGTAAGGCTAAAGAAATTACTCGATGTTCCTACAAAGTCTTCTCATTACTTATAATTTAGTTACTTTCGTATAATGAGTCCTACTTTTTCTTCAGAATTAATTAAATTATGTCATACTATCAAAATTCAGCTAAAACGCCGCATAGAAAGTTAAAATATTCGTTACATAAAATGAGTCATTTACACGTGTCTCTGTATTTTAGTAACAGTGGACATTGTCACCAATATTCATCACGCATAATGATTTATAAAGCACCTTTATGTAGCCTGCTAGTAGACCACTTTATAGACATAGGTACTACATAAGTACGTCCTTTTTGGCACGCTTTGCCACACATAAAAATGTGCCCTAAATCCCAATTCGCACCGAACCACAATTTTTTTAAATATTAATCCTAAGAAGTTATCTGTACCTAGCTTTATGTCTTAGCCTTTATACGTTAATATCAACTATAAATAGTATAGATTTGGTTAAGGCCTAACGTTGCGATTTTATTTTGCCTGTAACAATTTATAACTGAATACATTATATAAACAACGTTACAAGCACCTTTTATTTGTAAATACCTATAGCACAATAAGAGACCATTGTTAACTTACGTGAAATGAATATTGAGGTAAAATATGCATTTTATTAAACTTGCCTAACTGTAAATAATGTAAGTTATCTACCTATTACACAAATTCTAATCTAATTGTTCAGAACTCATTCAAAGTCTTAAGGTGCGTACGGACTAGAGGCAGCCTCGCCTGAGGCACGCACGGCTCGCCCTGTTGCCTCAAGTGCGTACGTGCCTCAGCCCGAGGCACGCCTCATGCGAGGCTGCCTCGGCGCGAGCCAATTGGTGTCGGTTTTTTGACTGTGCTCAAAGGCGCCTCGGCGTACGTGCCTCGCAAGTATGGACGTGATTTGAGCACGGTTTTAGCGAGCCACGCACAATGGCGAAAAGTCCGTGTATCCAAGCAAACTTTGTCACCTTTTTTGTATAAATTGGTGCAACCAGACAAAATAAATGTTGATAGTCTGCACTTGACATGCATGTGAAGAAGACCTTGTCGTTTGGTTCATATTCAAAAAGTACTTAATTCCACGGAGCAACGTTTCGCCATAATTATTTCTGTTTTTGAATAGAAGTTTCATCCACCAACGTGGTGGTCTTTTTTCTTTTTATTCAAATTATATATTACTATAAACGAAGCACGGGTTTCGTTCGACGACATGGTTAGTAGTGCGTAGATAGGAGTAAAACGGAAGTCGCCGACGCAGAAATACGAGTGAATCAGCCGGGGAATCTGGCGCCATCTTGTCGCGCCTGGCTCGACCCGAGGCAGGTTGCCTCAGTGTGCTGCCTCATGTTGTTTTAATTATTTACCGAGGCAGCCTCTACACGAGCCGTGCGTGGCGAGGCTGCTCAACCTGAGGCTGCCTCTAGTCCGTACGCACCTTTAAAATAATTCGCCGTCAAAAATTTAAACCTAATCAAGAGGGAATGTACAAGTTACTATACCTACATACAGGGTGGACCATAGAGTGACGTCAATAAAAAGAAATTAGATTCCTCACATCTTGGCGTATTCGAAAATTCCCCATGTACATGTGTTCCGTGATTGTTTTTAGTTTCCGAGTTATTCAACTTTTAAAGTTGTATGGGAAAATCTCTCCATATATTTCCATTCCTTTTTTTATTTCCGTATAAGGGCTTTTCGCGCGGTTCATTTCCTAGCACAATCTTTATGGTTTGTACTTTTTAGCGTACAAAAAAAAGAAAAAATGTCTGTTATTCGAGTTTTTTCCATACAACTTTAAATGTTGAATAACTCGGAAACTAAAAATAATCGCGGAACATACATGAGGTATTTTCGAATACCCCAAGATGTGAGGAATCTAATTTCTTTTTATTGACGTCACTCCATGATCCACCCTGTATATAGAATCATTATTAGAAATCAATTTTTAGTATACCAATACATTTGATATATCTTCTTTCTTTAGTGCACATTGTATGCTTAAAATATACGTAGAGCTGAATACATTTCACTAGCAGCCTTATCTTACTAAGTATGGTCTATGTTTATTAATTATATGTTTATGGTCTTTAGTCATTACCACTATAACGTAAATTAGTCAGAATTGCACTCCTATCACTTGCGCGGCTAAAGGTAAGTATTAAAAATCAATATTATTAAACTAATCAGTGAAAAGATTAACAAAATTAATAAAATGCAAGTTTGAATGAAGTGTAATCGTTTCTACTTGTCTGGTTCCTACACACGATTCGTATTCAGTCTTCATTCTCGGTACATCAGTCCCCCTCTCTATAACTATTTCTATCACTGCCTTAGATTTTACTTTCTTAATGAAAGACAGAAAATATACCAGACTTCTAAAACGAAAAGAATAATTACGAGAACACAATCCAATGTTTTTCTATTTAACCCTACCTATATACCTACCTACTCTTTACTCCTTTTCTTATCGGAGAAAGTGAGGAGAAGATATCTTCGTACTATAATTGATAGACAGGGAGGTTCGCCAGAATCATGAGGGAGCCACGCATAATAACGTCACTGGTCTGAGACAATATTCCCCGCTTGGTGGTAAACGGTAACCGAAGCGTACAATGCCTCCCATTACACTAGAGCGACAAAATGTGTTGTAACTTGTAACATAATAGTGGGAGAGCCGACTGCAGAAAAGCCTATCTCATCAGGTACCACAATAGGCTAAGTTTAGAACGTTAACTGACCAACCTTTTTTTACATAATTTTTCAATGGTACACTGATGCCAGCACTTTATTTCAGGTACTATAAGACATAAATTTATAAAAAAAAAAAAACATTATTTTCATCTTTCGGCAGGATTGGCTCTGGCAGACCTACGCCTTTCGACTTGTTTACGTGTCGTTAACGTTCTAAAGTTAGCATATTGTGGTACCTGATGAGACAGGCATTTCTGCAGTAGGCTCTTCCATTATGAGTTATTCTTATGATTACAGCAACGTGTGTTTATTGACGACGGTCTTCCTCCTGGTGAAGCGTATGGGCAGCAGGCGGCGCTTCTTCTTGGCGCCGAGCTGCAGCAGCAGGGTGCGGGCCTCGGCGAGCGTGGCCGCGTCGGCGTCCTCCACGCCCGAGACGAACCCGCTCTCGGGCCGCGACAGCGCCGGCGCCGCGGGCAGCAGCGAGAACCACCGGTCTATCTTCGCCTTTGATGACAACTGGGAAACGAACGACACGTTATTTTCTTTGATTATGCACTTGTCAAAACTCTTAGGCGCTTTACTAAGCTTTACACACATACCTAACGTCCAACTGTTTGACAGACGCATCCGTCAACGCACTGTTGGGCATTTGTCGTCGTATTTATTTAAGTATAAGGGATTAAGGTGGAAATTCGCATTTTCCAAACGTTGCGTTAGCGCAAAAATAATGTCGAAACGGAATTCGTCGCCACAATAAAGCAATATTTGCACTTTAATGTAGTTTAGTAATAAAAATAGATCATACGTGTCATCTTCCAGTCGGAAGCTTTTTAGCTGGCAGAGTTTATGCCGAGGAAAAAAATATCATCGCCTAGATTTCAAGACGGCGGGCTGTGATCTTTTTGTATGGCATTTTAGCATGGGAGGTCCAAATGTTTTTTTAATATTTCGAAGAAATGTCATTGATAAAAGTTATTCAGTTTTGTAACTAGGTAGAACACGCCCGTAAAATATGTGTACTTAATTAATTAGTTGCGGATTTTAAACACAAACAAATGAACTCGATTTAAATTGATGAGTAAAAATTGCTTTATTGTGATGTCGCCACATTAATACTACTAGACCTGTAAAATGAACTTACCTATAAAAATGCCTCCAGTTCGCTAAAACTCCCTAGATAGCTGCCGAGCTGTGGATGGGTGAATTGTTGGTTAGGTCAGCGACCTACCTACGCTAGTCCTATTCGCTTCTTACGGCAACAACCACGGGAAGGAATCTTAACTCGATAGTCTAAGCTAGAATGGCAGCACATTTTAGTTGACTCCATGTCAAACCAATATTAATATAGCTATTTAGAAGTCTTTTTCCTTTTCGAAAATTAGTCACTGGTTTGAGACAAGGATTGGTACTTAGGGAAGTCAAAAGGGTTTAAGGTGGAGAGGCTCTCCTGGCCTTGTCCATGTCATTGCCTGTATTATAGGTGTAAAGAGCAATGTCGGTCGAGTCCTAAACACATACACAAATGATGTTTGCGTTGGCCCAGTGCTTCACCCACGTCACGGCTTAACTGATCCAATATCCAATGATAAATGAGTTGACTGCGCTCTTTATAAATTGTACAGATACAGATAATTACGCCGTCTCTCTTTACGGGGTAAGCATAGTATCAACTAGACTTGTAATGTTTGTCACGTCCAATCACATCACAGGTCCATGAAAATAAAAATTTACCGATTGTACAGATTATATAATGTTAAGTTCATTTCAGAAATTGTGTGTATAGCGTAGTATAACCTACCTATCACAAAAATTACTTAGTTTTTAGACTATCGACAAAGATTTCAATACTAACACATAGCCTGACAAGTCCCGCCTTCTACGACACGTACGGAATAGAAAGAAATGGGGTGATACTGATTGTAGGTAGACTATTTTTTTATCTTTGCCTACTTTGTGAGGTGAAAAAAAAGTTAAACATTCGTAAACATTGCTTTATTAGCTACATTTATGACCATTTTATTGTTTTACTTGATTGCATCTTCTGACTAACTAAACACTGCTTTTGACAAACATCAAACTGTGGGTACGAATTTAAAACACTTACTATGGTGTAGATTTACAAAGTTCATTTATGTACTATCTAAGTACCTACTATTTAACTTTAAAAATATAAGGTACAAGTATCGCAACGGTTTATGAGCGCTGACCTTGAATGCGCAGTATTCATATTTTGGGTCTGTTTGGCATTCGGCTGACGTCTCGCGTCCCTGAAGTACACTTGCGCACAGTTACTTTTTTGTCGAATATTTATTTTGTTGATTTTTGTTATCTGTTCATTTTTGTTTATTAAATCTTTTGTTTTTATTGTTGTTGTTTTGTTGTGCGGTGTTGGTAAAAATGCCAAAGAAAACAATATTGACCCGGCAGGCCAGAAAAATGGTGTATGATGTAAACAATCATATTAAAAAAGAAACAGAAGAACTTATTGGCGGCTTGAAAGAGATCAAAAAAAGAACGGCCGGGACGATTACTTCTCTCCAAAAAAATTTAGACGCGGTAGTTCAATATTGAGCTTCATAAGAAACGAGCTCATTCTGCAGCACGACCAATATACACTGACATTTGCAATCAATTAAAGAAAATAGGCATGTTCGTTGCGTATGGCTTTAATATTGTAAAAAATTCGGGTATACACATTTTTGTGCGCGAGTGTACACCTGCGCAAACATCCCCTCCACTTTGGCCGAGCGCTCATAAACCGTTGCGACACTTGTACATTAATATTTATGGAAACATCAAATAAGTACTTCTGTTTTCAACTTACTATCATTCATTTTAGAATATTTATTGAATTAGTTCTTTTTTTTCTAACAAATAGTAACAAATTAGGTGCTATCAGCAGCACTTCTAGCTGACATTTATGGGGTCTTTTAATCCTTATTTACTGAGTGAAAAAGTTGAATCCATAAATGGGTTACTCTATATACTGCTGATAGTACCGACTTATTTACATCTCTTTATTATTTTAATAAGGTAGATTATATTTAGCATAAATTGGTACCTAATCTACATTACATAGTAAGACTACGTACTTAAAAAAGAAAAACATTTACAGCCACCTGTGTGATCAAATATAGTAGCAGAATATTAGAAATATTATGAACCAGAAGTATAATATGTAGGGTCGAAGTGCCAGTACCGTAACATTTATTACAAAATGACAAATCGAAAAGTAGGTATAGTGATCCTCGTGTTTTCAACACTAAAATATGTTATAATTAGGTAATACACATTTGTTTTTTTATAATCTCACGAAAAGTTTTACCACCTTAAGTTCATTGTGAATAGAGCTACTTTGTACACAGTTTATTACACTTTAGTAGAGTCTATATTAAGTTATGGTTTAAGTAGTTATGGCCGAACATTTAAGTCTTATTTAGATCAGATCAAAGCAATACAAATGAGGTTTCTTAAATTATTAGTTGACAGGCAAGTGAAAGAAAATTGTAACAGAGATTATTCCCTTTTGTTCCAGATTTGTAAAGTACTACCGGTTCATGATAAGGTTAAATTGTTAATAGCTCTGGAGGAATATAGAAATACTGAATTCAAATTTGAGGCAGAACATACTTATACCACCAGATCTGTTAGCAATGATAAATATGTTGTACCTAGAGTTTGTAACTATTATGGCCAGAGGACAAGATGTTATCTAGTACCTACAGTCTATAACAAGCTGTCTGTAGATGAGAAAGATGTATCAAAGTTTGTTTTTAAAAAGAAAATTAAAGAGGAGTTGTTATCAGCATATGAAAAGGAAGAATTGTACTAGTTAAATACTTATTTTTGATATAAGCTACCTATATTGTATTTTGTAGGCATAATTTAAATTCGAGAGTGTGTTTCTGCCAACAAACTGCTATGCAGTTTGGCGGGTTCTTGATATGTTGCCAAAATGTTTATGAGAAATAAAGACTTTTAATTATTATTATTATTATTATTATTCTGATTTAAAACAAAACACCTGCTTATAAGACATACACATAATTTTAGGTACGATATGTTTAATTAAAAGTGGTCCGTGATTGGTATCTAATTTACCCCCTGGTACATCGGGCCTACATAAAGCAGCAGTAGTATTTCGAGCAACAATTAAGAAACGTGGGTTATTTTTATCTTGCATCTTGCAATAAACTGATGATGGTATAAAAAACCAGTAATTTATTTATTAGTCTCATAACATGCACCTAACACAAACTGCTGCCTATGGGACCTGCTACTTATTATTGATTACACGTATCATTCTATTAGAATCATATTCATTAAAATAAGTAATGTACCTAAGAACATTTCACATAAGATTGTCTAACTATTGGCACATTTATAAGCGTCCTTAATGAGGGCTATTGTAAGAGCATGAGGAAGAGCGCCGATTTGAATTTACGAATTTACCCCATAAATTATTCAATAAACAATTCGTTTCTACAAGGAATTAAGTTCTTTCATCATCTGCTTGCCCTTATCCCAATTTATTTATACACTTTTGTACGTACATACTATAGAACATAGTCTCAAAACGTAACTCATGATAAATTAAGTTTTACAGTAATCATAATTAATAATTTTCTACATGTAGCGGCATTTTCTGAATCTTAAACTGATCGTAAATCATTATTTTGGTCCGGCTTGTCGGTAACGATCATAAAAAAGATCTAAGTTAACCTTAAACATTCACACTGTAATTGTTCATGAGGTCCGTTGAGATTGAGAGACTGTACTTAGAACAGACAGGGTGTCCGGTCCAATAAGTTTCAATGAAATAGATATCGTGATTTTGGTATTAAATGTGTTGCGAAAACCCAAATGAGTTGGGATGACGGCAGGGAGATGATTACGATCTGCAAACAGGATTGCCATTATTTTATTTTATATTACCCAGTTATAACGTACACAGATAGATGAATGTCTATATTTATGGTGCAGCGCATTAATTGTGTTTGTATTGTAACATTTCATTTGGCACCTGTTTTGGCTTTAGTGTTCCATTTAAACATTTTTAAGAGCAATGAAGTAAAAGCTGTAGAAATTACACATTATAATAAGAGTGCGTGACGCATGTCTTGTTTCACAAAATGAGTATTTTTTTTTATACTATACCTACCTGCCTAGCTATCTCCGAGCAAGTAGGTACATGGAAAGCTATTTTTATAGCGCTCGTGATATCCATCCATCACCATTACTCGCAGTTTACGGCGAACAATTTTTAAACGGAGTATTGGACATTGGACTACACGTTCTATCTATTAGTGCAACGCCATTTTAAGTAGTTGTAGTAACGTCTATTGTTTATAATCTCTATATTATCCTAGCTATATTTTTTTAAACCATTTTTGGTCCTTTCGTTTGGCAACAAGTTTAAAGCAACACATCTTTAAGCATTGAAAAAGGTAAAAAGATATTTATTTTTAGGCTTAGATATGTACGTATATGTCTATACTATGAAATATTCTGTGATAGAACGTAATTGCTGTCTATTCATCACATCCGAAAGCGTAGGTTGGACTAATTAGATATTTCATATTCACGTAGGTAAATTAATTGCGGTTCAATCATAGTGTATTTACACAGACAGCCTAAATTCAATTTATAACTGCACACTACAATAATGATTGTTTTGTGTTAAGCTAGCAGTCATTTAAAAGTAGGTACCTACTTATATCTACCTAGGCCTAGTCCAGGCACTATTTATTAATTTATCTGACTAGATTTATAAACCTACTCGTATCCGACTGAATCAAGTTTGGTATTTCTTTCCAATGACTGCCTTACTATTTTTTTAAGTACAGTCTGGGTAAATGACGTTCAAAAGTAAAGTTCATGTGGTTGGGGGTCTTGCGGGTCCAGGCGGACAATCCGCGTGACGCAGCGCACGCCCTTACACTTACGTGTTTAACTTTACATATATAGGGTGAAATTTTACTAGTGACCGATAGCGAAAACTCATAACCGGCTGGTGATAGGGAACAACTTTCCCCAAGAAACATACGTCGAAAAATGAAAAAAAAATTGGTCCTCCCATACAAACTTGCCGATCAGCTGATTTCAGCTACTATGGGAGGTCCAAAATTTTTTTTCGTATTTCGACCTATGTTCTTTGGGGAAAGTTGTTCCTTATCACTAGCCGGTTTTGTGTTTTCGCTATCGGTCACTAGTAAAATTTCACCCTATATACAGGTGTGCGTATAGGGCCTCTCGTAATAAGCAAAATTGAAACTGAGCGCTCAGAGTTACCAAAGTATATTTTTTGTACTCTATCATCATTGCATTGTGTTATTTTACCTACATGAAACAAGAGTAGGTCAGATAAATAGCGGCTATATTTTTTGACGAGCATGCGGGTCTTTTGTAGATATTACAGCTGAATTTCATCATAGAATACGCATTTACCCTCGTCTTTTAATGCCCTGTTGCTTAATTTAGGTAGACATTTTACTTGCCAAAAACATAACTTACGTATCCTCACTGGAAGCAGTTTGTCTGTTTATGAATTTTTTTCTCCGATGACTGGAAAACAGCCTAAAAATAAGTTTCATGTCATGTTTTGTTAAAGCAACATAATTGGGATATCATTCATTACGATCAAATATCCCCTATCTATAAGAGTACCTACGTTTCGACGTCATTTGCCCATCCAAACTGTATTATACTAAACGTTTGTAGCTAAAACATGGATAATTTCTATTATTGTAACCTATAGCTGTAGGTAGTTCTAACATCAAAGAACAATTAAAATTGTGACAGCATTGGATACGCGATGACGAGTTTGAGTTTCTAGTGGGACACCGAGTCGTCCAACGACCCGATGAACCCTGGTGTCAGAGTCTACTAAATAATTGATAATGACTAGGTACCTATTATTATTTTATAAGGTACGTAAAATACGACGGACAATACCTATCTAAACATATACTATGATAGATACAGTTTTTATAACCGTATTATGAATCATAGCTTCCCAATATTGACGTGGGGAAGCTCGTTTATATCGCTCATAAAAGCGCCACACTCAGATATGGAAACAGATATGTAGGTATGCTATACCTTGTGCTTAAGTAGGTCAGTTTCACTTATCCGAGAAGCTTTGGTAAAACAAACTGATATGTAAATAAATATTATTTTATTTACCTTATATAAATCTCTCCTAACCTACTGGATCACTTTAATCCCGAGCACAAGATTTATTTGGCATATATTGTTTGGCACCTTCCGATAAATAATTTTCAAATATTTGCCGTTATAAGCGAGAAGACCACTCGCTGCATTCGCAGCGCTCTCTTTCCTACTTGGTGGTAAACTCAAGTGAGAAAGGGACTTTTTCAAGACACACGTATTGCAAAATTTTTGGAGAGATATTTTATATCTCGAAACAAGTTTTTCTAGAAAATCTGTCATCTTGAGACCTAGGATATCTAGTGTAAAGCTGCGGTGGGTATTATTTGCCTTGCTACTGGAATTTGTTGGGAACACCAATTTTGCAACTTCAGCGTTACTAAATGTTAAACAAGTAGAATAATCTTTGGTAATAATAACAGAAAAAATGTGTTTATTTAGTGGTGTGTCTCGTCCACTGCGAGCGCATGGCGGCCATGAGCTCGCTGCGGTTGGGCACCTTCTCGCTGGTGGAGCGCGTGATGGGCCCGGGCGGCGTCACGGCCAGCTGCGCGCTTCCCGCGCCCGCCGGCACCGTCAGCGACGGCCCCGGTACCCCCGCGCCCGCGCCAGCACCGCCCACGTCCGACGAGCTGCCCGACGGACTCACGGGCACGATCAACCGCAGCCGGCCGTCCTCTCCCGTCGTCGTCAACGTCCCTTTATGCGACAACGGCATTATAAAAGGCACACCCTCGTCCGAGCTGATCCCGTCCGGGGACGAATCCTTCGACGTATCCTGACTATTATTACACAGTGAGTTCTCCGAGTGCGCCACGCTCATCGGCTGATTCGAAGCCCCGAGCTCCCCGGCTGACCCTCCCCTCTCTTGATAAGTTTGATGGTTCATTAAGCTCGCGAGATCCGTACTACTATAATGATTTGTTAGTAGAGGCACGCTCGGGAAAGCGTTGCAATTCTGATAAAACTGCTGATTGTGGCCGAAGTTGTTCACAGTCGGTTCATTAGCTCCGTTTGGGAATCCGCCCATATTCTGGAATTTCGATATAAGGTAGTTTTGTATCTGCTCGTTCGACATATTTTGAAAGCACGGTGCTGAGCTAATTTGGTTCCCCGGAGAGTTGCAGTTGTTAGGGCTCGTACTGAAGGGCGACATTCGCAAATTGTTATTTTCCACGTTCTGCGTGGCATTGTTTGTGTGTGTAATCAAATCGACGAGCGAGTCTGTGTTTACATCTAATTGTTTGTTTCCATTGCAAGCGGCGTAGTTCTCCGGATTCATCGCCTCGGGGATAGTGTCCAACTTCATCTGAATGCAGCATTCAACAGAAAATGTAAATATCAGGTTTCGTTAAAAAACATAATTTTAACATTCAGTGTAGAGGTATTTACACAGTCTTTTATTCTACTAGACAATAAAACGAGAACTCACCTGCTGAAAGTTCAGACAAGAAATTTACGGTCTGTGATTCCTGTGGTTTGCAAAAAATATGTCATATTGCGCGGCAAATCTGAACTGCAGGTGAATTCCGAAAAAATACCTGAGGCCTGACCACATACAGCAGTTACTTGATATCACCAGCACATCAACCTGCCCATTTAATGGATCAAATTATACGTATCTTTCTGAGTATTTGCATGAAAGACCGGTGTAAGTTCGTTCCATATATAAGAAGGTTGATGTGCTGGCAATAGTCCTACGTGATAAATATACCGCGACGTCATTATGCGTATGCTGCTTGTCGTCTAGCCCCAACTTAAACCATAATTTTACGTAGTACAGCAGCTAACAGCTAATAATTCAAGTTGACCGGCTATTTTCTTGTAAATTTCTTATTATTTTATTGCCCTTGTTAAAGTAAATAAGTAGAATAAACTATAACTTTTCCAAATCTTAAAAGTCTACCAAACAAGTTTAAGCAGCAATGAATAATGGTTGAAAAACTTCAGTTGATTAATGAGGAAAAAAGTTAATTAAGAGTGAGAACTTGAAAATTTCTTTTTAGTTCGAAACAAAAGTTACGACATTCAGAAATTATTCATCCATCGTTATTAATTACGCGATAACTTTTAATAATTGATTTTTGTCAATATAGAGATTGAATTATAAACGTTAGCTGCTCGACTAAGATTGCACCCCTAGAGTACACAAAATAAGCTATAGAGGGCCAGTATAAGTCCGGGCCGTTGACCCCAGCGTTATATTAGATACTTACGTCAAATGTAGGAGAAATATAGATAATAATAGTTTTATCATTGTCGTTGCGTTCGTATCCGCGCAAACCGTACATACCTATAATCTGGCGCATTCTATAGCTTTTTATATATACTCTTAAGATTGCACCGCAGAGGCGCACGGAGAGGAGCACTCAGGAAGCAAGCGGCGGCGGCGGCGGCGCGGCGGCGGTAGCGGTACCTCGCCGTAAGTAAACACAATGGAATATAAAACAGGTCTCGGAAATCACTCCCTTACCGCCTCCGCCTCCGCCGAGCGCTTCCATAATGCTCTTCCGCGGGCAAATTTACATTTACACACCTAGCGGTGAAAACGACATTCAGCAAATAAACAACAATCAAATGAGCTCTACAATGACACACTACACTTGCAAATTCAAGATCGAAAATAAATCGGAAAGGCGAATTTTTTTCAGGTCAGCTTTGAATAATTGATAAATTGGTATGATAAAACACAACAGATGTATTTTGGAATCATAACTGATTGATTTCGCATGCGCTAGTCAAAATCAAATGAACTGATCACTCATTTCATTACGGCACGAGTTGATATGGTAAAGGGTATTGTATTAATGGACCCGACTAGTAAAACGTGGGACCGAGTAATTAGAACACTCTTTGAAGACCGGCGTCCGCGAAATCAAATTTTCAATTGAGTCCCAAATGACAAATACAAGGGATACGCTGCCGATGTATCCAAATTTAGTTTTTGATCTCGAATCATATTAATTATAATTAAACATAACATAACAAAACACAAGCTTATGGTAATGATATAAATGAATAGTAATGTTGGTATGTTTAACAAATTTAATGCAGCAAATAAAACAATAAAATGGTAGCAGACAGGGTTGGCCTAGTTAACATAAATATTCAAAATAGGCATGTCCCAATGGGAAAACATTCGGTTTTAACCGGCCTCTATTTCTATCCCTTATGTTACGACATCAAGGCTGGACGAGTTTGCGAAAACAGTTCATGCAAGTAAGTTGAAGTAAGTAAGTAAAGTAGGTCTAGAAAAGATTGCGTTCGTAACAAAAAACAGGTCAATAGAGCAAAGTAAAAGAGTGCACGTGCACACGTCTGCGTAGACATTCAAAGGTAGCAAATACTCGCTAGAGCTGTTTCTACGAGTGTGACTAGACTTCCAACCTGCGTTAGGTATACCTGGTTGAACACCGTGTGCCTGGTTGGTCGCTCTTTCTTTTCACGCTTGTGGTCTGTGAGGTGGAGGTACGTGTGCGTGAACCTGTGGTTCTTTTCCTGGTGGTACGCGCCTGTATGGTAGGGCAGGGCGCCTGAATAGTGGTGGTATACCACTATGATGACAGTCCACCTGTATGGTAGTGGTAGAGACCTCTTTAGTGATGGTATGGTACGCACCTGTGGCAGCAGTGTGAGCGTGTGCGCGCTGATGGGTCGCGCGGAGCCTCGCTCGCTGTCCTGCAGGTGCGCCCTGGTTGGTGGTGGTATGGTACAGACCTGGCTGGTGGTGGTATGGTACGCACCTGGGGCAGCAGTGTGAGCGTGTGCGCGCTGATGGGCCGCGCGGAGCCTCGCTCGCTGTCCTGCAGGTGCGCCACCAGCGCCGCGATGTGCTCTAGCAGCTCCTTGTTGTGAACCAACAGCTGGTGGGTGCGGGCCTGGAATCACAATACACACATGCTTGAATACCAAATTTTTAAAACACTTTTCAGTGTTAGGTACTGGTGTCGCCAGTACTGATGGCGAAGGTCGCTGGTTCAAATCCAGCCTGCGGTGCAATTTTGCAATTTTTCCACACATTTTATTCATACGTGTTTTATTATTCAAAAACGAAACAAAAAATAAATAAATAAAAGTTATGGCAAACATCCAACATTGTGTGTAACAAATCACAATATAGCTTCAGGACCTCGTACCACAAAATAGACTCTACAGAAGGCTCACTCGACCCTTATTTGGATTTTCGTGATTGTCACTTGTTACATAGTCAGGGTTGCAACTGTCAAAAATATCAATGTATGATAAGATAATACCGAAACAGCAAAATCTGATACAAGAACGTTATACCTTTCCTGAGTTTTCATTTTCAAATTACCAATTTTAATCCAAGAAATATGACGTTTGTGGCAACCATCTTCTTAGTTACCTTGAGTTCCCTTATATTCTAGTTAACTCAGTAAGCGTCAAAATCGTCGCTAGTACTGATTGAGCCATCTGTATAATTTATGCTCGTGCTAGGCTAAGGCTGCGTCTCCACTGCGGCGGAACTGCAGCATCGCAGTGTTGTCACTTATGCGGAGCGGAGATTTGGAGGTTTATAATTGGTGAATTCATGCACCGCTAGCTTAGCTCCGCCCCAATGAAGACGCAGCCTAAGCCTGTATTGCAGCAGATAATTCATTCTGTTACCAAATCACCCAAAATTCAAACGAATGCGTTTAGGTAAAGATTATCTGCATAAGTTGTCAATGTTGTCATGTCATATAATAAAATAACATGACATCCAAGATTTATGATCTACATAAACACGAAATAATATAGGATATATACCTACTTGAATAATATTAATTAAATTACACACATTACATCACGCCCATATGCCTTGCGGGGTAAAAGCACAAATTAGGGAAACAGCGCGCGGGGCGTTTGTGGTTAAAGGTTGTTATCGCTACGTCTGACTAATATTTGAGGGTTTTTAAAAAAGGTTAATCAAGTAGGTAGTAGGTTATTTAATGTATTTATTGTTATGGTAGAGTTCAAGTCCTTACTTGTATTAGATATTTTTGTCTTACAGATTTAGAAAACTGGGTTTCAATCATTAACTCATTTTCATCAGCCAGTGCGAATACAAAGTCATACCAGAATATCACTCTACTTATAGCATTATAGGTATGGTGTACACGTTACTAATTTATTATGTTGTGATGTGAGTAGGCTATGATATGACTCTTAATTGAAAATTGAGTCCGTTTAAAAGTACTTCGACTAAAATGTTTAGTTTCACTAAAAGGTCTATAATTATCACATTTACCTATCACGCACGCATGCAAGAAGAATATTTCTTAACCGTTCTATTTCTAAGGTTATTATGACAGTACGATATCGATGAGTGACTTGTCTTGAAGATTATTTATTATTTTATCACCAAATGAAATAGATCAAAGAGCCAGTGCCTGCTTATCTAAGTAGGTATTGAGATGGGCGCCAAAGACATAAAACGAATCCCATTTAGTTTACGAATTTTTTGCGCTGTGTATTTTGCTATGGTACGTACCACAGGATACAAATAGGCTTTAAAATATCTAGTTTTATAGAAAAAGAAAATACTTCAATAACTAGATAAACTAGCCAAAGCACTTAATTTTTTAATGTAACTACAGCACAATGTTTTATTGGGTATCTGGGTTAGTCGACTTGATGGCCCTCACGACATAAGAAAAGCAAAAGATTATGTTGTGTCTGTAAAGGCGTAGTAGGTACCTACATTGGTATGTTTTGTTGGGTTAGCGGTTAGCTGAATTAGTGAACAACTGGTAGGCGATCGCGCAGGACAGGGGCCAGTGGAGGGAGCTCGTTTTGGAGGCCTAGATCATTTTTGGGTCGCTGAGTCAGCGGAGTTAGTTAGCTGAGTTTGGTACCCACCTGTGCCTCGCAGCGCGCCGCCTGCTCGGCCGCGAGCTGGTCCCGCAGCAGCAGCAGCTGCGCGACGGCCGCGCGCGTCTGCTGCGCCTGCTGCTCCAGCCGCTCGCGCAGCAGCTGCAGCTGGTGCTGCGCGCTCAGCGGCGTCGTCGTGCTCGCGCTCGCGCTCGCGGCCGACCCCTCCGCGCTGCTCAGCTCCACTTTGGTAATGCATTCCGGCAGCTCGGGCAGTACTATGCTCGGCGCCGGGATAATTTGCTGCAATGAAAAATCAAATTATAGCAGTAGGTTAAACCTTTATTAGAACCTCGTCATGATGGAGTGACCAAGGCACAAAGTGTGTCCGGCTAAGAAACCAAATTAGTAATAGATAGTACGGTATATACTTAATTTAGGTTCATGCTACATTCTTTAAATAGAAACACGTCGAGAAAGGTATGTTTATAGAGTTTCTACCCTTTTGCACCCTTCTCTTTGTCACTGTTTTTTTATTTATCACGAAAACGATCTAACTCTTGCCAAGCCGGCAGCATGTCCGATATACATCGCCTCACCCCGGCGGCCGAAAAATGGGTACAAAACGTGGAATTATGTAGGTTTCCACACAGATAACGTCATGCAATATGATTAGACAATGATTTAAGCAGTTTAGTTTTAATCATACCACTACAATAATATACCAATACTTTAATCTTCCTATGGGTAGATACTTATTCAAACCTACCAATACCTAAATGCAAAACGCATTTAAGAGTTTAAAGGAGTGGTGTTAAAAAAAAGCTCTATCGTCAAAAAAGTCGTAATTTGTGTCGCTGGAAAATAGTTAACAAACCATTTTTTCATGAGTTTCGTTTTTTAATTGAATACCTACTTAGTTTTTTAATTGAATAATTACTTATGTTTATTTTTCTGCAAAGAATCTACTTCTTTCGCAAGAAGGGGTAGGGGGATAATGGTAAGAAACAGGAAAGAGAGAATGTTCATTCAGAAGTTAAATATTATTAAAGTTTATTCGCTTTTCGCGAGAATAGGAGTTCGTTGTTTGTTTTGAAGAAGAATCCAGCGACGTGATCATTCAACAAACGAGTCAAATAAGTAATTACAGAGGGAATGAAATACTCAAGCCTTCCTTACCTAAGCGAAAATAAAGAAAATAAGTAGGTATCTACAGCAACGTGCATTTAAAACATATCTAAATGAATTTATGTTCCCAAGTAGTTTTGTTTACAAAATTACTCAAGGTGTAATTAAAAGATAGGTAGGTGTTGAAAACAATCCTATGAAAACTGATGGGCATCAAAATCTGGTGTGCCAGTGAGCACTTCACGAGCTACTTTACATTTTAATAATTGCTCTTTATGTAAAACACAGACAAAGTAACGGGCACCAGGAAGTATAAAAATGTTAAATAAGATACCCCTACCTACCTATCGCTATCGGCTATTGACAGAATCTTGCTATCATTCCATTTGGAATAAAAACAAAGTGAAAAGGGTGCGCAGGTAGGCGGCTACTGTTTCGAGTAGCTGTAATAATGTTTTACGAAGTGGCAAAATGAAATGACAGGAATAAAACTCGATCAAGGAAAATACGTTTCTGTTCCTATCTACATCTCTTCGAGACTCTTTCAAATATTTGTTCCATTTCTTGTTTCTCCGTATAAAAGAAAATGTAGGTGCATTGAGTAATTATAAAAATATTTAACAGCTGTTTTGATGGCAAATAACTTTGCTTGTTCAATTTGTTAGCAGATAAAGTACATAATAATATTTTATAAATGGTTTTACTAATTATTCCTAGTAGCCTAAAGCAAAGTTTTTAGCACGAGTACCTACAACTAAACCCGTGTACGAGTTTCAGCCACTTCCTGAAGCTAAGTTTACAACGTGTCGCGATTTGAGAGTTGGCGGGCGAAGTACCGCTCCACCGCTCAGCATAATAGCTTCGTACGAACTGAAACTCTGTAAACACGACGGATGCCTCCAGCAAAGTTCTCGCCATTTATAACGAACTGTTGAGTTCTCATTTATTAAATAAATACCTAATTAAACTGGATCAAATGGCATTTATTATTCGCGTTCAAAGAGTAAGACTTTAGAGACTTTTTGTACGTTCAAAGAGTTTTATGAAAACTCTTAAGAGTATGAGAAATATTTTAGAAACAGTGTATAAGAATTTCAATTCAATTCACTACTGCCAATCAGTTGATTTTCCATAATCCACTAGTAAATTGACAACTGTCGGAACACAAAGTGGCTAAACGCCGATAGTCATTGAATTTCTCAATCAAGGACGTTCCCAATAGCTACATACAAGTGTCATCTGGTTATTGAAGGCCACCATATACTATTGATTGATCTACACACTAGTTGGCGTGGCGACAAGGAATCTTCAGAGTTATAAAATATCTGCTATAGGTACCTATGCTAGTTTGCGATCGTTAACTAGCTTCCACGAGTCGAACTTTGGCGAAGTTCGGATTGAGGATAAAGACTTGCCAGCCAAATTAGCGAAGTTGTCAATGTAAATACTCATCTACTAATTGGTGCAGATTAAAGATTCTACTTCTAAAAGAAAGTCCTAATAAATGGAAGCTTATTCGTATTATAATGAACTAGTTGTTTGTTTTGCCAAGTCAATATAATTATGTACTAGATACATATGAGTGATATTGAATAATAACCTCTTGTGTTTTTGTATTCTCAGAATTATCTACAACGCAATTTCTGAACAGCAATAGAATACAATATAAGTCCTATTAAATTCACTGCAAATATTTTAGGGGCAGATCAAATAAAATATAAGCATGTACTAGGCAAATTTTTAAAGAAATCTACACGCTAGTTTTCGTGAAAATTGCATTTAACTAAAAAACACAAAACGAAAAAAGTGCACCCTGTTTGTCCTAGAAACACACACTTCGATGAATTTAAATTAAGCGCCTAAAAAAGGTGCTGTGATCGGTTGGTTGTCAGTGTGCGTGCCGTGTAAGTGAATCCTGTCTACGTGGCGGAACGTCAGTCGGGTCAGTCAAAGGGTGTTCACATAATGATTGATGTTTTTCTTATACATATTTCCGCATGCCCTTAAAATATTTGCAGTGAATTTAATAGGACCTTATATAATATAGAATACTACAGGAAGAAGTATGAATAATAACAGTGCCTACGCACCAAACTAAATGCAACCCGGTAGAGTAGATGGATTCATACTGGTCATGCTGATATTCTGATGTGCTGAAGTTATTATGAAAGTATTTGATATGATTTATTATTACGATTCTTGGATCCGATGTGGGAGGCTATCATTATGCATGAGTGAACAAGAACACTATTCTTGGGGCTGGATACAGATACTTGCCTATTTTTATTTTAAACTGACTAGCCAGGAAATATTATGATCTAGCAAGAGGAAGGCCGGCCGTTCTATTTTTAAATGCCGATCATAAATTGTTTACACGATATAATAATATTTGTTGTTTTTATTAACTGTATTAAAGGAATAAATAACGACAATGCAGATCTAGTACGAATGGGGTAATTAGGTGTCAGAGTGCTAGAGCTAAGCAAGCGCTGCCTCAAGTTTACAAGTGCTCCCACACTAAAACGACTGTTGTGAACTGAACAAGCGGTGTGGGAGCAAAGACAATATTGACAAAAGTCAATGACTGTTGCCACGCGAGCGGGGAGCTCATACAGAAACACCTTGGCTACCTACACGCTACGTCGGAAAACAATAAGTTTGTCAAAGCTGTTTTTATTTCAGTTTATCGTCTTTCCTAATTATTCCCAATTATGTACAATAGCTAAGAATAATATTTATTTAACAAGCTACAAAACAAACTGTTAAAATCATGACAATAATCATGAAATTTAATTTTACGATTAAAATTAACTTTAATTGCAAGCGAGCTCGTAAATCTGTAAGCAGAAGCAAATAACAGATTAAACGTTCTGTTCAGGTTATTATATTCCGGGTAACTGTTAAGAGTTGAGCTCCGATATAATTTATGCCGATATTTGTGTCGATTATATTCATTTTGTACATAATTGGTTAGATTTTGTTTCCAGACCCGATAGATAGTCCAACGTCATCAACCAAAACAGCTATTAACAGTGAGCTTTCTTAGATAGATAATCATATAAACTTTTTTTAAATACTGATTGACTGATATGGATGGATACAGAACATAATATTACCAACACTAATTTATTTCCTATAAGTTACTTGTTATTTATAAATAATGTGGAAATAAATATCTTTGTTTTTGTATTTTGACAACAGGATTTCTTTAACTCTAATTTTAAATTCGTACACAATACACATACTTAAAACTGATTGGGTACATATTAGATAAAAGACAAGATTGTTAGATCCTATCTGATTGCGATGGATCCAATCAACATGCATTAGCTGTGGCGAAAACCCTTCTTCGGTAGCTTGATAATTCGGTACATGTATCTATCGAGTGACCATTTGACGAAGGGATGGTTGAAGGGTCCCCAATCTGGTCAGGCCCACTTATATTACACGCTCTGCTTGGGTATGCATTGTTAAGTGAGATACATACATATTTGAAATTCATTTTTATGAACAAGTTTCAGCGGTTACGGTCATACGCTTGTTTGACTAACAGTTGATTAGACCCAGTATGTTTAATTTAAAACTTTGCGTTTTACGTACTGATTCTGATTCTATCACAAATTAGTCCCACTGCCAAAAACAAATGATGTTTGGTACAGATAGCACAATCATAGGTGCAAGCTCCACAGAGTAAACGTGAGACGTAAGATGCCAACTGTCAAACAAGTTTAGTGATCGTCGGAGACGTGAGGGAAACGTGCGACACCGTGACGCTTAAAACAGTTTCCATAAAATGTGTGAAACCGTAGAAATAAAGCTACACACGTAAGACGCGCGTCGCATCGATAACGGCTGACGTTCGTTTGTCTGACGAATTTCATGTTGCGCGGCGCGACACGCGTCTTTTCTGCGGAGCTTGCCTCAAAGATAGTTTAAATATCTCATAATCATAATTCTGTCAAAATTCTTTATGTGAGTTTTATCATTAAGTTTTTAAAATTATTTTATTACACTCAACAACACTGCATGTACACTATGTTAAACATAGGCAAATATTCTTGATCTATACACAAATAATAGTCTATATTTGATTATTCTAAACTATCTGCCCGTCAGCGGTTTCACCCGCTGCAACCTATTATTCCGCGGGAAAAAAAGCATTATTCGCCAAGAGATGTCGCTGTTAGTTTTCGGCGAAAACGTTTAAAACGCGAATCGGCTCGGTCACGCCACCTATTTCAAAAATATTGGAATATGCGTGATCCCGTAGGAATAAGACATTTTCCCGTGGTAAAAAGTAGCCTATGTGTTATTCTAGATACTCTTCTATATTTGTGCAAAAATTCATGTCAATCTAACCAGCCATTTTAGCGTGATGTCGTAACAAACACACACACAAACATCCGCCTTTATAATATTAGTAGGATAACATAATACAAAACATAATATCGATAAATAAACAAACAAAACTACAACTAAAAACAATTTAGCCTTAGTCAAGAAGTCCACCCTGAATGGATCCCCCTGCAAATGTGCCCATAACGCTGGCCGCGTTTCCACGTTGAATTGCCGCGTTTCCAGCGATATGCGCTGCACGAGGAACCATTCAGCGCGGGGTTCTGCACCAAGGTTTATCAGGCGCTGCCCTAACTGCCCAATAAAATCCCTGGCCTCTGCGCACCAAGCCCCACTGACCTCAACTGCAAAAGGTACAAAATGGTAGGTACCCTTTAGCGGGGCGTACTTGAGGTGATTTGAGCCGCTGCAAAATCAGCAGCAGCGCCAGCAGCTCGTATCGTGCGTGGCAGGTGGGATGCCGCAAAAGTGCTCACACACGTTGCATCCCAGATCAACGAGCGCCCTCTCTCCCAGGGGATCAATGTTAAACCATCTGGTCTCTTGCCGTCGGTGCGTTATCATTAAGTACATTAAATCAACCAATCTGCTAACAAATTATGCTGTTGGTCGCCCAAACAGTTAATAAATAAGAATAAACACCTGATATTTTTCAATAAATTTAATATGTTGCAGAATCAGTGAGTAAAATGTACCTAATGTCACAAATTGGACCCACTGGGCCTTACCACAAAAAAGTTAGACCAGTGTCGAACGCGTGTTTAAAATAAAACTTCATACAAAAAAAACGCTAGACTCGCGTTCAACGCTGGTCTAACTGTTTTGTGGTAAGGCCCACTGAGTCTGATCAGCAGTGGGTCTAGTAAGTGACCGACTCGATCACGAATCTGGTCGCATCCACTTATACACGCTCTGCTTGGGCAGCTATTATTGAGCAGGATTTACATTAAAAATTCATGTCCAGTAAGTGCGCCACTTGCCAAAGCCGGCCTACAGAGTAGTGCTGTTTTTGCGTCGCACAGCAACAGATTTAGATAAGCCACATCGATTTTCTCTTAAAGTTTGTAGTAAGTAGGTAAGCTAGGTATTAGTTCAATGAAGAAAGCTCAAGAAAAATCAGTTAGGTACGTACCTACTTACTGAATCGTTTACATAAATAATTATTATGTACAATTTCCTATTTTACCAAAATGTTGAATTCCTAAAATGTTGAATTCTCGAAATAATTAACTTAGTTTCCTATAAAGTTGAATTCCTACACCTAATGTACCTAATATTGAACTATTCAAATTCATTAAATTTTTACTATTTTATAGGTTTTACCATAATATTGAATGTACATTTTCTTAGTCCCAAATTTCTTTATTGTTTATCATTCTAAAATAAGATTTCATAAAATTTTAAATGTGTGATTTTTTAAAGTGTTAATTAATGAATGAGAATTAAAGATTTTCCGGTGTTTTATTCGAAAGAAGTTCACAAAAACCGCATATCTATCATGCACGGCACAAATTGCGAATTGTCATTTGTATGGAAGCTATCATTGGCACATCTCATTAAGTATCCATTCCAAATGTTTTGTTAAATAAATTGAGTAATTATTTACTTAATTAAATTATCAATCAAAAAGGCTCTTTCGAAACTTACTTGGCGCCTTTTTAATTAATTCATAGAGAGGAAGCGTATTGAGATGTGAAATGGAAATCATGATTAATTTCACTGAAATTTTTGACACTGAGTCGCCATTTATTAAATAAAATAACGCTGACGTCGTAGATAGATAAAAGTTGGTAATACTGTAGGTAATTTTAGGGCGCCGTGCCCAAAGCGTGAAATCGAAACCCTATTATTGAGACTTATCTGTCTGTCTGTCAGTTTGTCACTAGGCTTTATCTTATAAACAATAGGTATAATAGTACCTAAGATAGTTGAAATTGTTCCCGCTATAACAACAAATTAAAAAGGAAATTAATAATGTCTTTTTGCTTTATTTTATCTAAGATGGTTCGGAGGCTGTATCTCATGAAAGGTTGAATTAGACAGTTGAAATTTTCACTGAACATGTCTTGCCACTATGGCAACAAATACTAAAAACTAAAATATACTAAAAATTATACAAGATACATGATTTTTATTCCATTTCTATACACCAACCTTCGTGCGCGAGTCCAACTCGCACTTGACCGTTTTTATCTAATACCTGCCACGGTAGCCAGTAGCTCAAACTAGGCACCTAACTTTTTTCTTTTATAATGTTTGTAGTTTACTTATTTTACCTACGCAACACCTAGGTACGTATCAAAACAAACAGACATATTCCCAGCCAGTGTTTTATTTTATTTACGCTAATTTTCGTTCCAGTAAATAAGACTCCAGGGGAAAGGGTCACGAGAATCCCCTCCCCCCTCCCCCCACCGCGACTCATAAAGAAGCAAAAAGTTAAAAGGTTACGTGCCAGCCGCACCCGGAGGAATTTTGTTTTTATCATACCTACCTTACTCCTTGGCTATAATAGGGCAAATTATTTTGTATGTTTGTAGCAAATGTAGATAATTTGTAAATTATTTAACATTAATTCAAGATTTTAAACATTACTTACGGACAAAAAGAAGCTGTATGATTTGAAGAATGGTTTTGGGGATGTCCAAAGCTACCTTTAAGACTATCGTTTAGTGACATGGCTCGCGCGAAATTCGTTTTCCACAGTTTATGTGCTATCTCGACTCCGACGCGGGAAGCACCCACACATACAAAACCTTACGCACACATAAACGCGCGCCGTACGGCCGCGCCGCCGCCGCCGCGAGTGCGCCATGGGCCAGCGGAACATTCATTTCGATTTGAATGTTGGCTACCTGAACCGTTGACCTGAACTAAGTGATCCTAGAATTCCACGAAACCGACCAGTCAGAGAGAGAAAACTAACCCAATAATAAAATTATATATTTTATTCTGTTTCAAGTAATTACTTTTTTAATCATTTAATTCATTCATTACACTGATAATAGAAAAAATATACTTAGTTTTTTTTATAAACACAAATAATGAAATATCACACAATAACATAGAAATACAATATCATACGTCACTTTGCCTGCCAAGCGTGGTGAGTATCGCAAATACCCCCTTACAGGGAGATGCCCAATTCCAAAGTAGACTGTCGTGGCTGTTGTAGTTGTAGTAGATAGATACATAAAATGTACCTACAATATACACGAATAGTTGGTAAGACCGAGGGGTGTTGGATCATTTTTGTAATTTTGCTTCGTAACACAAAAATCTATAAAGATAATTCGAATTTGATTACACCAATAGATACCAAATTTCATAAGCTTTAATAAAAACTTTAGTTAAGCAAGTAATTTTGATCCAACACCCCTTATATCGAGGATTGTTGGATCATGTACAGAGGGGTGTTGGATCATTTTATGTTAATGTTATTTCAATAAAGGCTTATTTAAAAATTTAAATGTATTACCTCAAAATTATTTTCGTTTTTTTTATGTATTTCGAGTTGAAAGTTTTTACCAAGACACTGGGAAGGAGTCATCTGGCAAAGCTAACTACCCCGAATGGTGTAACTGTCACATCGGTTCCAGAGATACTCGCTGAAATTGAGGACTTCTATGGAAATCTGTATGCCTCGCATGCGAAAAAGCCTCCACCTGATGCGACCCCAGACCCAAGAGCTCCTCTCTCCCGCCACTTTACAGAAGATCTCCCGGACGTAGATATAGACGAAATCGGGGCGGCTCTCAGACAGCTTAAGAATGGGAAGGCTCCCGGGGATGACGGAGTGGCCTCTGAGCTACTTAGGGCCGGTGGAAAACATGTCCTTGAGGAGCTGAAAAGGCTTTTTAACTCTGTAATAGCCAATGGGACAACCCCGAAGGCGTGGAGCAGAGGAGTAGTGGCATGGTTTGTCAAAAAAGGAGACACAACGCTTCTCAAAAATTATAGGCCGATCACACTTCTGAGCTGTTCTCGAGAGTCGTCACGAATCGTCTGGCATCAAGATTTGATGCCTTTCAGCCACCGGAACAGGCCGGGTTTCGTAAGGGCTTCAGTACCGTGGACCACATCCATACTGTAAGGCAGGTTATACAGAAGACAGAGGAGTACAATACAACCAACCACTGAGTATGGCTTTTGTGTACTACGAAAAAGCCTTCAACTCTATCGAAACCTGGGCTGTTTTGGAGTCCTTGTAGCGCTGTCAAGTCGACTGGCGGTATGTGGAGGTGCTGAGAAGCCTTCATGAAATGGTAACGATGTCCGTTCAAGTACAATAAAACCATAATACAAGACTCATCAACTGCTCCGTGGTGTAAGACAGGGTGACGTTATATCCCCGAAACTCTTAGCCAACGCATTGGAGGATGTCTTCAAAACACTACATTGGGATGGACTGGGCATCAATGTCAACGGCGAAAGTCTCACGCATCTCCACTTTGCCGACGACATAGTCATAATGGCCGAATCGCTGCAGGACCTGCAAAAAATGCTATCTAATCTAGTCTTAACTCTGTCAGGTTAGGTCAGGGACGCTAACTAAGGGGTTAACAAGGGGCAGAAAGAGGCACACTTGCATCGTAGTCTGCTCGTTAATGCTTCTACTTTTCGAGAAAATACCTAAAGCTGATCCAACACCCCTCTGATCCAATACCCCTCGGTCTCCCCTACTTATTACTCTCATCTTCTATACATATAAAATTGTAAGTAAATAAACTATCTGTAAAGGAAAAATTAAAATGATACGAAAAAATGGTAGGTAGTGCCCTCGCGCTTCACGTGTCTCGTCTTGGCGGGGGCACTGTCGTGCCCCAAGATTTTCCGATGACATATCGTCACATCACCACGTCTGTCACATTTTTGAAGGCCGTCGCAGAAAATTCGTGTATTACTATAGTGACAGGTTGTTAGCCTGTCGCCCTTTGGAATACATGAAACCCTTGAGTCTCTTAGTCGCCTACGACGCCCGCGGGAAAGCATATTCTAAGCATAATAATAATAATAAAAATAATAATAATATACGATATTTTAACGTACCACATTACACATTCATAACCCCCCACTAGGACTCCCTGTCACGAGGTAACGGGGTGGACATAAAGTGCACAGAAACATCGCAAAGAACACCTATACTCGGGGACAGAACAGATACTTAGTTTCATACCGATCATTATTATTTTTGTCGATATTATCTCAAAATCCCATCTCTATTATCGTATGTATCGATGTTACTATCGTACATCCCTAATGTATGTTTACTTACCGTAACCCGCCCCCCATCCCGATTGTGCGATAGGGACAGTTGCAGGCTTGCTGAGAAATTCTCTCGAAAACAGGGCAAAATCGAGGTACGGGCGTTAACGTTTTACTACCCCTAAACTTCAACCAAATCCTATAATTTTGGTCTTAATCGCTTAGGTATGAATTGAACTAGGTTTGTACGTTTAGTTTTTAACCAAATTTTCTATAGTTTTATAATTAAACGTGCTCAAACATGAACAACTTTCATAACCGAAAAAGTGTACTTTGGGACCTTATTATTTCGGAAAGTATTATGAATATCAAAAAAAGAAAAACGTATAAACCTAGTTTTTGTTGGTCTCAATAAAATATCAAAAAATCAAATCCATTGGTTACCGATAAATATGATAAAAACGTTAACGCTTTTTGTATGAAAATTTACAGCTAAACGATCCTCTTAAAGTGCCCGAGTATCTATCTATGCCATAACATTCTGTCAAATATTTTCTCCGTTAGACAGCTAACTTGGGTTGTCCAGTTATTAGAACTAAAATGTATATGTATTTTTTAATCCCTAAGAGTGGAATATATATCTCTACCCACTTGGTGCCCCGCATATCAAGCGAAGAATAAGTAGCTCAATACAATACGTACCCTAGGGGATCTCCTGCCGCTGCCGTCCTTCTTGGGCGGCGGGGGGAGCAGCTCCAGGTGCTGCGGCCGCGCCGGCTCCCCGCCGCCCGCCGCCCCCGCAGCCCCCGCAACCCCCGCCGGCTCCACCAGCGCGGGCGCCTTCGACGTGGACGCGCCGCACGACTCCGACACCACCGACGCAGCACATTCTGACGCCGCTTCTGAGGGTCATCGACACTTTCAAGTCATATAAAATAAGGACATCTAGTATTACAACAGTGTAAACGCATTGGATTAGACTCGTAACACATTAACTACGTGTCACTGCGCTATTAGCTCAGGAAACGGAAACAAGATCGAGACTTATAAACTTTTATTCAACCAAAGCAGGTCAGTAGATTTGTAGATAAAATGTTGTGAGTAGGCAACACAAAATGCAAGACTACAAACAATACTTAAACACTTTGGAATTTCTTGCCTTATCTACGTAGCATACTTTCTCATAATCGGAAACACACATCAATTGCCTTTCTGCTGCTGCAAGATAACGTGGGGTGATGCTGATGCAATTCTAACCAGCAACAAACGGCAAATGGTTTTGATTTAGATTGGCACTCGAATAATAATGGATTGAGGTAAAGCAATAAAATTATGATGTTGTTCTACACCCAGCTGTTGCCCGTTGCGTCGGATGTCATAAAACGACACATAAAGCTAATTATAAACCACCCACACATACAAGTAAAGTAGGATTTAGCCTCAAGAACTGGTACGTACCTACGTATTACTGTGTACCTACCTACGTTGTTCTATGAAGATCGATGTAGCCTAGTGAGTGGTCGTACTAAGCAATGTCCCGGGTTTAAATCCCGTCTTGGCAGATAATTGAATAGCGAATTTGATTATGCTTTCTCCGCTCTGGATGATATTTGTGCGTGTCTCCCGTGTCTCCGTGTAGGTATGTCCATGTACCCCAATACAGGAAATCCTAGTGAGAGGGTCCCTAATTTGTGGGTGTGATTTTTCTACACACATCGAGGAATATTAAAGACTATTGAAATAATGTGAGTAAATAATTGTCTCACGTACCAATTTACATACCCTGTTTACGATAGTAAGATAGTATCATTATTTGATTGCCAAAATTCGAGCATAATGTATGGCTATAAATAAAATAGTTTACAAAAGCTGGTCTAATGTCAACTCATTATTAAAGTCCAACGTGGGCTTTGGAAGCTGTGGTTAATTTTCGCTGTATTACGGCATATCACCGAGGTCTGGCTAATAACAATTAGGCACGTGCAAATGGGCAGTGTCTGTTTCAAAGGTCTGCATAATTTTGTTGACTAGTTTACGCTAATTTTCACTTCGCTGCTTTCAATTTTCCAAGTGCTGGACACGCCAAACTCCACCGCTTTTCGGACAGCGGAAGACTGGAGTAAGCGATTCAAAAACGCTGACCCAGAGCTCGGGCTCGGGTCGCCACAGTGTCCCTCGCGAAAAGAGAGAGAGCAAATCTTAAAAATATTGTACTGGCTGAACAGAATACTCTACTCAACACTATGAAATATAGATCTGCCTGAAGGTAACGGCTGCCACTAGTAAGTGTGAACACTGAACACAGTGGCAGTTAGTAACGCTGTTAAATCATGTCCGCACTTACGCCGTGCGAGGTTTATGTTCCACGCTTTGATTTTCTAAATGCAGCGCACATTCTGATAACTGCCGCTGGAAGTCATGGACGTTCTTAAAATTACGTGTAAAATGCCGTGTTGTGCCAGGTTAGATCAGCATCTTAACATCACCCCATTTCTACGAATTTTCTTTCTAGTAGGTATTATAAAAGGCGACTAAGGGAATTCAGGAAACGTACAATATTCTTAGAATCCTGAGAATACAACTTCTTAGGTACACTGCGCTAATCAACCAGTCTGCTTAGCTGAATGACGGTAACAGATTCATATCCAGCCAGCAGCGTGGTTGTTAAAATCGGCTGCTAATAAGGCGAAAAAAAGGAATTCCGGTCTCTATCTTACAATACCGTTTTCAGCAGTCAAGCCCCAGGGGGCATGCTTGCCTATAAAGCCTATCGACCAACAATTGGTATACGAGACACATAAAATAGAATGACAAACAAAATAATTCGCAAAATAAAAAAGCGATCGCTTGGGCAAGGACATTTTTCACATTAGCTCTATTATCAGAAAATAATCGCAAAGCAAAAGAATGTAGATACGGGGATGACATGTCTCGCGCAGTGATAAGAAGATTAACGGTCGTAAGGATTTTCATCGCACGAGACAATCAAATAATTGGATTGTCCACTCGGAGCGCTCTGCTACGGATCCGTTGGATTAGTCGGCTCGGGGAACGGTTCCATCACAAAAGGAAAGTGGCTCCATACACGTTTCGTACCTACTTCCATAATATTGTTCAAATATACACACGTTAGCATTATGGGAGAAATAGTTACTACGGTAATATTATAGGAAAAGCCTCAGAGCAAAATACCGATGACACCCAAGATAACAGGAAAATGCTACAATATATGGGTATAATGTCATCGATTGATATGTATGGATATTGCGTTATGTTTAAGTACCTAAGGGCTTGCTAAGGGTCACACACCCCTACGGGTGCGTGCGTAGGTATATTAGAGACAGAATAAAGCACTTAACATAAAACATAAATTATCATTTACTTAATCAAAATAATATTATAAGCAACTGCTTTCAATATTATTAATGTGAGTTGCTTTGGGTATACAGTTACGCAGGCGTCGGTTTATACCGGGAGTAACGGAAAGGGTATAACAAGCCGAAAGGAGGTCAGGGTACTCATGAAACTGAACAACTTTCCAAAAATTTGGTCCTCCCATAGTAAATCAATTAGCTGATCGGCAATTTTGTATTGGAGTTCTAAATTTTTTTTTCACATTTCGACCCATGTTCCATGGGTTAGGTAAGTTGTTCAGTTTCATGAGTACCTGGACCTCCATTCGGCATGTTATACCCTTTCTGTTACTCCCTGTATAGTGGTGTGGCCCTTGTTTCTGTAACGTACCTTTAGAGACAGCGACGTCGCTGGCGCGGTCCGTGGGCGCGGCGTCGTCGGCGGCGGACGACGTCGACGGCGCCGGCTGCTCTGACGAATTGCTTTGCATCTTATGGCACACCTCGAACGCTTGACCGACGGTTCGGACGATCCTCATTGCTTGACTCTGCATAGACAAAATTCTGTATTAACAAGTACCTAGATCCCAATAAAAATTAGTTCACACCGCGATGTGACGCTAAGTCAAGCTGCTTACGTGACGTACTACAAGCCGGATAGCGACAGCACGTGTCGCGGTATGAACTGCATAATCCGCAGTACAACTTAAATCTATTGAAGCTCTTAGGAAATATAAACTTAATACCTAGGTTACAAAAATATGATAAAAACATAGTACTAAAAATCAAGGGTCATACTTTTATCTGACTGGTTCAAAGCACAAATGTGTTTTAAAGCCTTTCACAAAAAAGATATCTCCCAAACAACACAGACCGGTGATGAACGGCGTTCGAGTGTTTCAAAGCCGACCGGCGAGCATTATCATAAAGTGTGTCCCATTCCAACAAAGGCTCAATGAACGAAAAACGAGCGCACTGGAGTTGACATGTTTTTAATTAATGTCACCAGTTGTAGGGGATAATATAATAGCAGAGAAAAGTTTGCTTGTGCGAAACCTTTCATAATGCGCAAATGAGGTGAACACCGTTAATGGATAATGAAACTAACGTTATTTCACGTTTAGTAGGTAAATATGCTTTCAATGAGCATGTGTATTGTAGGCAACAATACTGAAATGTGAAACATTTTAGAGATATTTTGTAGGTAGTAATTTGGAGACATGCTACAACTACGAGCGCTGCTGTAAGTTTTGAGTAAATGTCATTTTAATAATTATAATTTAGCTAAACGATTCAGGCATTTATATAAGCAGCACGTACTCTAAGAGTATACCGGGAGTAACAGAAAGGGTATAACAAGGAGGGTAGGGGGTAGCTTCAGAGAGCCTGAAGAGTAGGATGTAGCGGTGGACGCTCTGGAGGGCGGGGGGTAGAGTCAGATGCCCTGGAAGGCAAAGGGTAGAGTCGGATGCCCAGGAAATCCAACGCACACCACCTTTCATGGTCCAGAGTGTTGGAAGCCTTCAGCATTATTCATGAATTCAAAACGGAGGAACCAGGACATGGATTCTCCATTTATTGCACCGAAAATCTACTATTTGCTACTTATGTTTAATTTGTTTAGGGAACCTGAAGAGTTAAAACATGTTTCTCAATTATGACGACCTACCATACCTAAATGTAATGGCGCGCGGCGTGATAATTCCCTTACGTGTGATTATGAAGATAGAAAAAATCAATGCAGACATTGAGGGATTACTAGAATAACTTTTCGATCTCCGTTGTTCGTTTGTTTCTTACAGAAATCAAAGAATGATCGATGGATATTGCAAAGCCGCAGGGAAAAATAATATAATAAGAAAATCTGTAACAGCTAGGTAGGATCTCAAAACAATCGCTTGTTTAATTACTTTCAAGATATGGCATGTAGTAGTATTAAACCTACTACTACGTATACCTACCTATATCTTCAAAAGGGTTAATATGGTGACTGTAAAGAATAAAATATAAGTAGGTAGGTATATCGGTTAATTTATTTCGTTTTCATTTTCAAATTATTATTTGCACCGATGATCATTTCATATGACAACAATAACATTGGAAATTAAATTTACAGCTAGTCATAATACAGTTTGGGGTGAACAGGGGCAACCCCACGGTAACCCGAATTAATTGCTTGTGGGTGTAATTCCCGTGACATTCCTCGGCAAGTATTTCATTCACGAAATGGATGTTCAAATAACCGTCGAACCATTTACCTGTCTATCTTATCATTCCCTACGTAAGAGCATCTACCTAGGTACTCATGTTTTGTCTACATGATTACTATACTGGGTGAATTTTCACTAGTGGCCCATAGCGAAAACTCAGAACCGGCTGGTGATAAGAAACAACTTTCCCCAAGGAAAATAGGTCGAAATGAAAAAAAATATTTGGAGCTCCCATACCATTTCATATTGTGCAATATGTTCTTTGAGGAAAGTTTTTCCTTATCACCAGCTGGTTCTGAGTTATCGCTATCAGTCACTAGTAAAATTTCACCCTATATAGGAACTAATTTTAAGCTTTTACCTGGTTCCACGGAAGACCAGCGTTACAAGCAGGTCATCACTGCCTGTAATGTAACTTATGCTGAGTGGAGACCTTTTTAGCCACATAATGAGGTAATAAATATTAAACTTAGTGTATAACTTTTCTAAAACCGTTTAGTTTATTGCAAAATATTTTGCCATTTTTCTAAAAATTGTGACTGAAATAAACGTTCTTTCTTTCTTTCTTTTACCTTTACAGTTCTTATTTCTACAATAAAGAATTTATAAGGTTACTTTTAATTAACTAAGTGCAAATATACTAAGCGCTTGTTCCACTTAAAAAAATAAACAATATTTAATAGAAACTTTTCTTCGAAATAATTTGAAATCAAATATTGGATCTCCCATACAAACGTATCGAAAAACTTCGTCATTAATTAAGGGAGGTCCAATTTTTTTAATACATATGTATTTCGATAAAAGCTCTTAAAATATTTGTACTTTACTATATTATTATGTTGCTTTAGGTTGTTTGGTGAGACGCGTCAATTTTGGTCAATCTCTTTTAACCCTATATGTATATTTATTATTAGGTATAAAATAATTAACAACAAATATTTTATGATGTGAACCACTGCATGAAACTGAACAACATTTCGGAACAGGTGATAAATGGGTCAAATTATTTTTTCCTTTTTCGACCATCTCTTTGGGGATATACAGTAGAGCATTTGACTAGCGTTATTACTGTAGTAAAAAGTACTATTATGTTGCATGCTACAATAGAAAAGTGAACTAAAAAGATTAAAAATTGTCTCTGAATATACAGATATTCTATACATAAGGATGGGCTTGTTCGCTGGTCTATTAACAGAGGTCACAAGAAGAGAAAATTGTCACTTTGTTATTGGACTCTCGGGCCCAAAGCCGAGTGGAGACCACCCTTGGGGCACCAAACTTATTTGGATAATGAGGAGCAAGTACAGGCGAGATGTCACAGTTATTTCGCAAACTGAGAACTGTGCAGATTTCAGTAACTTAACTACTAATCGTAACTTTTCGTAATTGACACGATGTCCCACAAAAATATACAGGAAGTAATAAAAAGGGTATAACAAGCCGAAATGAGGTCAAGTAACTCATAAAACTGAACAACTTTCCCCATGGAACGTGGGAGAAAAAAGGAAATATGAAAAAAGAAAATTGGGCCTCTCATACAAAATCGCCGATCAGCTGATTGATTTGTATGGTAGAGTAATTTTTTTCAAATTTCGTCCCATGTTCAGTGGGGAAAGTTGTTCAGTTTTATGCGTACCTTTACCTCCTTTCAGCTTGTTATACCCCTTTTGTTACACCCGGTAAATAAAAATAAGTAGAGCTAGTATATACACAATTATAGTTACTCAAATATTTTGAAAGAAGAAAGTACCTCTCATCTCATTGTAACCTCACGAAGATGTCAGAAGGGTTATAGTCCTTGTATGATGTTTCTAAACATTAAGTCACGCACGTTTACATTTCAGAAGCTACATAAACATAGGTTAACGTTCTCTACAATCTGAGTACAATGTGAAAAGGGACTTATCCGTTTTCGCCAAATACATAGCACTCTGCGATCTTAATCTCGCATACGCTGTGCATACGTGACTGTCATCTGTTTGTGAGAGGCAGTGCACTGTAGATGGCGCTGGCGGCTTATTTAGGTCAACGAAGCTGCGATGTCCATTAGCTCGACACACAAGAGCAGTGCTTTCATGATACGTATGGGATGTAGGTACAATCGTATTATACATAGGTCCTCAAAAAACTTTTATTTAGAAGGATGATCGATTTATTTCGAAGGATGAACGAACGAATTGTTTACCACTGTGAAAAATGAGAGAACACGTCAGATCCACTGCTTCAAAATTTAGTAAGACCACCGCGAGCCGTCTCCCAAATTTGTGGTAAGACGGATAAAATAGGTTCTGATTAATGGTCTAAAGTTCACAGCTAAAACATAAAGATAACATTTCTTCTTTTCTCTCTAAGTAAACCGCAAACGCACTGGACGATATTGCAGGGTCGTGATTGCCACCATAAAAATGGCAACCTGCGTGTAATACATAATAATATTACATAATCAAACTGCATATCACAAATATTAATTTTGTAAAATATCGGATCTGGAAAAACACCGGAAAATCATGCGGTGCGTACGAAAATCGTTATCATCACACTGTGGATGGAGCCAAGACTTATAATCACGATTGTACGTCATACGTATAGGTAGTTTGTGCTACCGGCACCGCCGCGACGCTACCGCTACCGCACGACCGACCGTCGCCGCGCGGACCGCGGACCGCGGGACGTCAGCGATCTATTTCTGATCCCACGTCACTATATTCGTCAGTTTAAGGTCAAGGCAATCGAGGACTATCCTATACGATTTATTTTATACTGGGTTAAATAAAATAAACTTCAAAGACAAATTGAAAATTAGGTACCCTGAGAACTGACCGTTACTGAAAACTGAAGACGAACTAGGTATAGAAGGAAAAACAGGTTTACCCGAGAAAAATAACTCATATTTCAACTCAAATTAGCTTTGATACGTGACCATGGGTGACAGTTAATAAGGAAAGTCAACTTCTATTTTTATACCGACTTATGAATTAAAGCCTCGTCAGCACAGGGAATTTCACCCACTCGACTTTTTCCCCTTTTCTATAATACATTGAATCTTATAAAAGTATCCTCATAGGCGGCAAAAAATTGCGCGGAAGAATCTGTGATTTGATGATACAAAATATAGAACGGTAATAAAAGTCGAGCAAAAAGAATTGCTGTGTGGACAGAATCTTAGAGAAAGTTTATCCTTGTCACCAGTACGTCCTTTAGATCAATTCCCAATCCTATTTATAAAGCACTACTTGGAGTACTCGGTAAAGCTTTGCCATGATTATAAGTATCTATATCTTTTCTATTGTGCTGTGCGATGCCGGTTTAAAATAGCATCACCCCAATTTTAAACGTGGGTGTAGTAAAAAGCGAATAAAGATCCAGGGAATAGGGGCAGAAGCGTCTCTTGTAATTGTAACGTCTTTGCGCTGCTGAAATAGGGGGAGGCCCATGTCCAGCAGTGGACTGTTGGTTAAGGCCTTTGAAGTTGATGAAATTGTTCTATTTGGTGAGTACAACTGGCATATATCTCTTGCGGGGTAGGCAGAGCATAAACGGTTGTATAATAAAAGTCTGATAGTCATTCATAATAATATGTATGTATCACCATAGTGACAGGTTGTCATTATGTCGTCTAAAATTGCAATACACATCAGTTCTCAAACCCCTTAGTTGCTTCTTACGACGTTGCCCACGGGAATGATATAGGGTGTTGTTATTCCAAGCCGGCACCACACGGTGAGTACAAGACACCCTAAAACATTTGCTCTGAATTCAAAAACGATATCTTGTTTATAATATAAAAAATCCCTGCCCACACCCTATCTAAGCAGCGATCACTCTGCGTATCTATCTCGATTTTTCCATTCGCCCCGGTGTCGAGCTTCGGTTCGCAATCGCAACACCAGTCGGGCGGATAAAAGGTTCGGCACGTGTCATCAAGCACGGCGTGCTCTTACAATAAAAGCGCGGATTATTACCATTTACGAGCCGGCATTCGGTAATAAATAATGCATTACATAAAAACCAAACGGCGCGTGCGTACTTACATCGAGAAGTAAAGCACGCGAAATAATATGAGGTCAAGAGATGTTCTACGGTATATTGCCGTAGACGTCGATTCATACGTAGAAAGCTCTAAAAAAAGTCGATGTTTCTTTTTTACCAAACATATTTATTTTTACGTCAAGTCTACAGATATTTCATGATAAAAATACCTCTCATTCACATAACTATAGATAAAGCAAAACACTGTCTTTTCCATTTCAAGTCCAATTTTATAGCATTACCTACTTAATCAAATGTCTCACCTGCTAATATTTCAAAACAATAATATACCAAAACTGTTGTTATATGTAAGTAAGGTTTCTTTTAATTAAGTACAAATATTTAAGGGCGCAAAGTACCTTTTCTTCGAAATATGAAAAAGAAAATTAGGCCTCCCATACAAAAAATAGAGACCCTACTTTCGTATTTCGAAGAATAGTGTGTAATAAAAATTGTTCGGTTTTGTGCTTAAAATATTAGTACCTATATATAACATTAACTATAGTTATAAAGAAATCGCAGTAAGGAACTTCAGACTTGGCACGACTTTGTCTAGATTTCATTACTTTTTAGAGATAAACAAGCAGCTCCATCGAGACTTAACTAGTTTTTTACGGAATGATGGTAATATATTCCAAAACCTTGGAATCACTTCAAACAAAATCAAAAGTTTTATTTTAAATTAACATTACAGTTTACAAAGGAAGTGAAATTGGCAGGTAGGCCTGACATGACGCCGCTCGCTCGGTCGAGTTTTCTGCGTCCCAAAATATTCGCGTAATTTATCATAGTCATAATCACTGTAAGCACCTCAAGAGAGTTTATTAGAGACATAAATTATACTTTGTTTTGCTAGAATATGAAAATTCTTGATATTTTCTGGTGTAGGTGGTAGACGCGGATATTCCATAGAATACACCACTATTATAGAGATAGGGTAATAACATTTACTTGTATTGTTTACAAAGTGGCTTTGTGTAAGCCCCTGGAGTGAGTGACATGATTGTGTAAGGACTAACAGGCCTACAGCTATCAAAGAGAATATATAGCTATTAAACGAGCAATCGTATCCTACTAATACAATAAAGGCGAACGTTTGTGTAGTGTGTGTAGGTATGCACTGCTATAGAACGGGTGCACAAATAGATAGTAATGAAATTCAGCACGACTTTGTAAGGGCATTTATAAAATAATAATAATAGAAACTTGTACATCAACTTTTATAAACTGTTTTCGCAATTATTAAAAAATATATTTACCAAGGTCAAAACAGAATTAATAGAATCATCATATGGCGCCACTTTCAAATTAAAGATCGGAGGTGAATCAGTTAGTCACAAACCTGATTTCGTCGCGTAATTTCGGTCGTAGTTTGTATACACACTAAGAATTACAAATGATATTTAGCTATAATACAAGTATGTATGTATGCATGTACCTATAATAACATTATTTTACCCTTTTAAAACTAGCACACGAAAACATTAAAATGAAAATATGTCATGTTAGGAGAGTAGTAGTGTGATACTGGAATCTACTAAGGCCACCTATTGAACCATTTAAATTACTAGAACCTTGCCGTTCTAACTAATATACTCATATGAGCAGAAAATCCAAAATGGTCTCCATTATAGAGATGTAAATAGAAGCTTTTTCCACTGACATGTTAGTCGTCGATACAAAACAAGCAAAGCTCGGTAGTCGAGCTGGCTTGTTGACTTATTTATAAATTACTAGACCAACCTAACCTAGCGGTTTCTACTTGGGAATAAGAAATTTACCGTGGTGGAAATAGCTTATATTAGTCAGGTATGTTACTTTACAATGGCAAACTAATTATTGAAATCCGTCAGTAGTCTTCTTCTTTTCGTGTAGGACACCGATCTGTCCAACGACAAAAATAGCTGCAGTACTCTACCGCCGTCTAAGCAAGTACCTAATCAAATAATGGACATCATCTTTCTTTCAGACAATCAGGTCATTCAGCCTCCAATGTCCTAAGACTACGAACAAAACTGGGAAGTGATAAATATCTATCAACTTTGTGAGTGCAAACGTTCGTTTTGCCAGGCAGTCGCACTGCTATGCCACAACGGTTGTCGGTCAGTAGTTCATTGATAAAGGATTACATTTATTTTATTAAATACATTAATATAGTTTAACAGGATACCTTATAGACAAACAAAAAAGACAAATCTTTCTTTTATTATTATTCTTTTTTGTTCATTATTATCATAAATTAAAATCGTTCGAATGTAGTAATATTTGATATAGTTACGAAATTATAATATAGGTACATAGTCAAACTACGTCAAAATAAATTCAAATGAAGCTTTAAATTGCTAACCAACAATTTGAGTAAATGTTGATTATTGGTTGATTTCTTGTTTGGTAGGCGCATGGTAAATATTTGTACATATTTCAAATGTTTTAATTGAAAGCTCAGCTTGTACGATGAGTATCTAATGAGTGTAAATATTTCTCAGTACGTTACAGATTGATAAGTAACAATAACGAGAGTATAGTTAATAAATAATACAAATTCGTTACTACTCGCACTTGCTTTCCTAGACAATATTTAATTAAACAAAATCAGTTCAGTGACAGTAAGTAGGTACTTTTTGTAATAACGGAGACAAACTGCAAATAACCACTTTGAAAATAAATAATAATTGTAATCATTAAGAAGCAGCAGAAATAATCTGTAAGACAAGTGCTCTCCTATTTTGGGGGCGGCCGATGTCCATTAGCGATAAACCCCTCTTCGCTTTAGTACTATAAATAAGTACCTAGGTAGGTACCTATTTCGCCATCCCGTCAATCGTAAAATTACAAAGTAGTATTTACGAAAAGCGTTCGCGATACTAAGGATGCTTCATTTCAATCCATTAACACTTGTGTGTTGATCTAGAACGTAAAGTAAATGCGAGTCGAGAGCCGCTGACGACGGGTGTTCGTTCCGGTAACTATTCCCGTAGGAGCATGAACGTAATTCACACTACGACCGTGGCAGATTCAAAACATCACCACTGTTTGCTATTTTCTCAATATTATGAACGTGACGATAGAAGTATGGAAACGAGCACGACGCAAGGAAACGTCAGCAGTAGTGATTAATATCAATAGAGAAAACGCCTGATTTGTAGGTACTGTTTTGGTCCTTGATGTCTTCTTGAACCAACTATCGGTAGGATCGGAAGGTGCTAGTGTTGGAAATGTTTTAGAAACTTTAGGGTGGGACCGCCTGCCTGCTACGAGATAGAAAGTAACTGTTCGACTTTATAATTATTGTTACGCTGCTGGATTCAGTTGGCCGACAATTGAGTTATATGGTAGCGCCAGTCAGGTGGACGACAGTTTATAATATTGCTTTTCTCACTATTTGATAACAACTATGTTCTTCTATTTCATTTATTGATAACAACTGTATGTAGAATGATCAGCATGATATGGAATATGACAATGCTACTTACAGCGCTGCTATGACAAAGGTACGTTAAAATAACTACCCCGACATATTCTTTCTCATGAAAGTAAATAGAAAATCTTTGTATAGCATAACAACTTTTTTCCTGAATCGTATCCTACGTTTTCTTGGGAAGTTTTTGTTTGCACTTGTTTTTTTCTTTTCCCGAATCATTCACGTTTCATTTCAGTAATGGGACGAACGAAGTTAATGTCGTATAAATAATAATTGAACCAAAAAACCAGTGATCTGATATATTTAAACAATTAAATTTTGTCAACTTAAGGTTCTGTATGGACGATTAGATAAAGGTAGGGATGTATAGGATAAAGTTTATATCCTATACCTATTACGGTTGGAAGGTATTATGCACGTCTAACTCGTGTATTTATGGTTTAATGCTAATTCACTCCCAAAAGATACTGCTATGTTAGATACTTCTTTCTAATACTCTTTGGCCTCAGCATGTTCTATAATTTTCTTTCTGTGTCGGCTCGGCTTTTTGTATCCGGTTTTGTCGCTAAATAAATAAATAGAAAAACCTACCTCTAAATCAGAGTCAATTCCTTCTGAGCTTGAAAAATGTGGTTCCACATGTAAAGATAACGTATTAGGTCGTTTTATAAGGCTATTTACTCCCATTATCTTATTAGAGCGTTCTAGCGTTGCGCTACCACTGCCCACTATTTCAGGCTCACGGAAGGACAATTTCTTCCGCGGTCTTTCTGCCACATCACCCACACATAAGTCTTGATTACTTGTTTTGTTTACGATAGGTATCACAAGCCGCGACTGCACGCACACGTCTTCCATAGAGTCAAACTGCTTTTGTTTCAATGCTTCCCCAGGATAACTTTCACTCAAAAACTCATATTGTTCCTCGTATCTCTTCGTAGCACCTACAGAGAGCGGTCGAGCTTTTCTTCCGCTGTATCTGCTCGGCGAGACATCATCACAACGACTTCTGTGCTTGGCTTGTCTATAACCACTGAATTCGGGTTCAGACCTGCTAGTTTTCAGTTCGCTCTTCTTTTCTTTCGTATCCTGCTTCGGTGGTTTAGACGCTTGGTGCTGGTCATGTTTGTGTTTGAGCGCTCCTCCGAGTGTCGCAAGAGTGCTTCGCGCTTTGAGCAGGACCTCGGTGGGAAGATTTTTGAGGAGGTGGTCATTGCGCCGATGTTTCCCTTCGTGGTTTCTGTAGTTGGACATAGTGGTCATGAGGTGTGTCGAGTTCGCGGAGCGTGTGTATGGCGGGCGACGGGCGACGGGCGCCAGGCACGCGCGCGCGTCTACCTGCGATCTCTCGAGACTACTGAAGTGGTTAGCGTTGGCGAACGGCGAGGTCTGCGCTTGCGACGCGTATCGCGCCAACTAACACAAATAAACGAACGTAACTACAACGTAAAATTTTCTTTTCTTGCACCCTAATAAATCGGGACCTAGTCTTTTTTTTGACGTTTTACCAACTAAATTTACTTATACCACTAAAGGTCTTTTTAAGTTTTTTATTCATAAACTTAACTACGACCTCTGAGGATTTCATTAAACTTCGTTTCTTGTTCGTGTGCTTGTGTAACTTACAGCAATCACTGAAGTTCTGTCTGAAACTAGCTGATTACACAACTGTTTCCAGTTTAGCAAAGTACAAATGTAATATAAATGGTCATAGCTCTCTTTTAATTGAATATCTTTCAAAATATTTTATTACTTATCTAGGTATCTAATTGGTTCTTTGACGACGATTTGATCTTTATTATAAACAGTTAAGTAATTAACCTTCTTTCTGTAATTTTTTAGACTTAGTGACTATGTGTTAGGTAGACTCATAAAAACAAAATAAAATAAATAATGTAAAAGCTGAAATCAAACAAGATATCTACTTAAAGACTGAAGCCACAAAACGCATATTATTGAATATTTATCACCGTAATTGATTATAAAAGTCATGGCGGCGGTGGGGGAGATTTATATAGCCTATAAAATGGCGGTGTAGAACCGTGGAGCAACACAAGGGACAGTTCACACTGAGGCGCGACGCGACGAGGAAGCGAGTGAGTTTATTATATATTTACTGTCCCGATGGCGTAGTGGATAGTACCCCTGCCTTCTACGCCGAGGATCGTGGGTTCGATTCCCACTGGACACAAATATTTGTAAAGTCAATTTTCAAATATTTGTGTTACGTCTGGGTGTTTTCTATGTATAATATGTATTTATTTACAAAAAAAAAGTATATAAGTATTATATCAGTTGTCTAGTTCCCATAGTACAAGCTTTGCTTAGTTTGGGGCTAGATGGCGCGGTGTGTTTCGTCCAGGGATATTTATTTATTTATTTATTTATTTAGTTATTCAAATATTATGAACTACAAACCCCCCCAGGCTGACCGAAATTACACTCGGTAAACTACTAATTTATTTATTTATTTTTCATAAAAACATTACAAAGAAACAGGGAAACCTTAACTCTATGTATGTCACTTAAACTAATGAGATCACAGTGAGATCAAGTTTTACTAAAACTAAAATAACAATTATTAAATTACAAAACAAAACAAAACATGTGTAAACAACATTCATGGCACATTCTCACATGACTCTAAATACTTATTAGAGAGTTTAGACCATCGGTCTGCAAATATGTCTACATCTGGATAAGCGTCTAAGAGCTGCCTAACGAAACGAAGCCCTCGGAGTAATGGCGACTGCTGGCGCGCTACCGTGCGACAGCTCGGCAGCGCGAGCAACTTGTGTCCACGACCGCGCATATAACTGTCCGGAACGTATAATTGAAGCGCTTCCGATACAAGCTCCGGACAGTCATACTCACCTCGGACAATGCGGCATACCGTGAGGGTGAGCTGATAGTTCCGTCGGGTTTCGAGCGAGTTAAAACCCAGTGTTCCTTGCAGAAAGGCAGTCGGATACAGGAAGGGGTAGTAACCATAACATTTTTTGTACAGTGAACGGAGAAAGGCCTTTTGAACTTTTTCTAGGATTAACTTGTACGAGCTCTCATGTGGTCCCCAAATGATAGCAGCACTTTCAATCTTGCTCCGAACTAGGCTCGTGTAAAGCAGCTTTAAAACATTTTTATCGTTGAAATCCATGGAGTTTCGGTTAACAAAACCAAGTCTTTGAAAACACTTGGTAGCTAGGTCCCCGATGTGGTCGTTGAAAGTCATTTGAGCATCAAATAGGACCCCTAAGTCTCTGACTGACCCAACTCTCATGATGACGCTCGTATCTAATAAATAATTGTTGTGTATCGGTCGCAGAGCTCGCGTAAATGAGATAGTGCAGCACTTTGATGGGTTGAATAGTAGTTTATTGTTAATACTCCATCGAGCGACGGCATCTATGTCAGACTGAAGCTTGATGCAATCTGCAACCTCCTCGACAACTCTTATCAACTTCAAGTCATCCGCGTATAATAGACAAGAAGAGTGATTTAGGACGGAATCAATATCATTCACCATGAGAATAAAAAGCAGCGGTCCTAGGATAGATCCTTGGCTGACACCAGAACGAGTGTGGTATAATTGAGAAACGAAACTGCCATGTTTAACATACTGACTGCGATCTCTTAAATAATCAGCTAGAAATTTTAGAGAGGCAGGTGTAAATCCCAATTTGCAAAGCTTCTGCAGTAATATATCGTTATCTACGCGGTCAAAAGCCTTGGTGAAATCGAAATAAACTACATCCACTTGTTTACTTTTGTCCATGCTTTGAGATATGTGATCTACAAGAGTCAATAGATTAGAATTAACTGATCGACCTGATCTAAGGTCCGTATTCTTATACGTGACTCAAGCACTGGTCTAGCCTTAAAAATAGTTTTAAGTTGAGAATTGATTCTAGAACGTCACATAGAACGAGATTCAATTATCAAAACTCTCCAGAGTAATGTCTTATTCCAGGACGATTTTTAAGTAACAATCACAACACAAGCACAGATTTTGACAGATTCGATCATCGTTTACGTAAGTCAGGTCGATTCATGACTTGAGTAGAGAAATTATAAGCTTTTTAGGTTATGTGGACATGTTGTTTGGAATTCGGCGGACGTGATTATGTAGAAAAATGGATGTTGTACATCAATATGTGCATTTGTGGTTAGGATGAATAATGTGAAAGATGATTCTGCGCTTCGGAGGGCACGTTAAGTAGTCTTTCACAGTTGCTGCGGTCGTTAAACAGTCATGTTAGAGGGTTACTACCAGTGCAGAATTTTACTAGTACTAGGCTACCACATGGCTACCAATAGTTGTCGGTTTTTGGCTTGTTTGGATAGAAAAATGATTCCGCACTTCGGAAGGCACGCTAAGTAGTCGGTCACAGGTGCTGCGGTCGTTACACGGCCATGTTAGAAGCTTACAACCAGTGTATAATTTTACTAGTACTAGACTACCAATAGTTGTTGGATTTCGGCTTGTTTGAATAGAAAATGATTCCGCGCGTCGGAGGGCACGTTAAGTAGTTGGTCACAGTTGCTGCGGTCGTTACACAGCCATGTTAGAGGCTTACTACCAACGCAGAATATAGTAGGTAGGTATAAAGGTACTAGCCTAGGCTTAGCCTAGTAGGCTACCAGTAGTAGAGGTCTTTCAGCTTGTCCGAATAGAAATATGGTTCTGTGCTTTGGAAGGCACGTCAAGCCGTCGGTGTCGTTATACAACCTGACATTGAGGCCTGTTAGGTAATTATTGTGGCCAGTTGAATATCTCTGACACCAGGTTCAACGAGTCGTTTGAAAAATCGGTGTCCCAAGGCAACAAGCGGTTTACCTACTTGTTAGGGGCTGATAGGTACCTTTTATCTATACTATTATTAGAGGTATATTGTGTTCTGATACCTCACAGATTGTGTGAAAATAAAGCAAAGTAAACAAAAGATAATATTTCACATTAAAAATATGTATTCAGTCATGCATTGTTTTAGAAAAATAACATTTATAGACCACATTACAAAATAAATTACAACTTTAATATATTTATTACATATATTTAGAAAAATCATGTAAGGAAGACAATAAACATAATACATGCACAATTCATCACAAGGATGGACAATAGGTCCAATTGATTCCAAATCGAGTCCAAAATCAACTAATAGTAGTGGATCTTTTTCTTCAGAGGCAGGTAGTGATGTTATTCCTGTATGATTTTCTGTAACAAAGACATATAATTCATTAATTTGTTTTATTTATTCAATTGTGCCGTTAAAATACTGAAAATACTCAGAATGTACTTAGTAAGTACGACAGAACAAGCTGATATATTAAAACACAAAAAATCCGACTGCGGCAATTTTAAAGTAGTATTTTGCTAAAAAAATCTGCCATCTTGAATCTATATTTTTTTTAATATAGCCAGTGTCACTCGCGCTGCTGAGACGAATCTGACGACACCTCATAATGTTAAAATCCAACTATCCCTTTGGGCTGTAGCCCATGAAAAAGAATTTTCTTGTCCACATACATACATACTTACATACATACATACTCTCGAAAAACATAACCCTCCTTCTGAGGCAGTCGGGTAATGACCGCAGTCGGGTTTTTGTTTTTTAATAGGTAAGTACATCAGCTTGTTCTTCTCTTTGGATCAGCGGTAATGAATGATCCCATACTGATATATACCATATTGATATAAACCATAATGATAACAGTTTTTGATCCTAGAGGGTGGCAATGACAATTGACTTTTATTTGGCCTTATACAGGTCCTCTTTTGTACTATTTAAAATACTATAATATTGAGTATATTAGTTTCTTTGTTTGTATAAGATGTGATCAATTATATTTTATTTACTTACTCATAAAATTGGAGTTGAATGCATCTGATATTTCTATCACGAGAGCAGGTTGTGATGTATAATTGTATGAGTAATCGCTATCTCATTTTAATATGCAATATCTATTCAATATACGTTAGTCTTAGCACAACCTTTCGTCGTTTCACTTGTCTCTCCCGCTACTAACCTTACATGGCGACCACTGCCGTGTTTGGCTAGCAGCGGCCAGAGCGCGCGTGCCGCGTGATTCATTCAATTTGCCGTGTTAGTCAAATCGAACTTTGAACTGATGCAATCGATAATGTGAATTTCTGTGAAATGGTGCTGAACTGAAACGTGTTCTACTATGGTGTTTTTGTGAATCCATGAGCTTCAGAATTTTCAAGATGGGAAACTACGGCTCGACGACTGAAAAGCCAACTGAAAAGACTCCGTTAATAGACCACCACGACATTTACACGCAAATAGGACAGAAGAACCAGATCACCCAAACCAATGCCGTCGCTGAGGGTATAGAGAGGATCAACAACTACTTGTTTTTGTTTGTAGCAGTTTTCACGTTTTTGGTTGTCTTTGCGATGATAAGGTACATCAACGCCTGCTTGAACAAGAGGATCGTGCGTGCCCACGAGTTACATCAATTTAGGTCGGGAGCCCAGGCAGCCCTTGACACCGCAGTTTGATGGGAGCATCCCAGGACCGGAGCGACGCAAGTGTACGTAAAACTGGAAAGTGATATGAGTGAGGTTCTCTAAAAATGTGAGTACTTTTGTGTAATCAATAATCCATTTCAGTGTGCGTTTCGTTCCGCGAGTGTTAATCGTAATCGGCACCGTAATATGACTCGGTTTTCTACATACAGAGTTGCTAGTTACTAAGTACTTAAATGAGTAGGTACACAAGGCATCAGCCTTATTTAGGTACATAGAAATAATGAATAATGAATCTAATAGTAGTTGGATATTAATTATATTTAAACCCTAGCTATGTAACCCAACCTACTGGGTTATATTATGCAGATTATATAAATAAAATATACCTTGCCCAGCAGTTGGATAATTTAGGATAGTAATTAATTAATTTGACTACATATGGATGAAGTAATACAAGAATTGTATGCCAATTTGAAAGACGTTAAGAGGTCAATTACTCGATTAGAAATTAGGAAAAGGGTACCAGAAGTTCTTCGAGTAAAATTACGTGAGGCTAATATTATTTTCGAGAAGTACGAAGAATTTAAAGGAATTTATAGCAAATCTAAGGATTTAGATGAGGACGTAAAAATAAATATTGAGGAAACATTCGTAAAGTTTTTACAAATATATCAGGATATAGTTGATTTATGTACTGAACCGTCAACCATGGCTACCGAAGTATTTGAGCTAAAAATTGCTATGAGTTTGTTACCGGTCATGACCGATGTAGAATCTAATACCAAGGAATTAATCAACGGAATAGAATATTATGACTCAATTTTAGAAAAGCCCGAGTGTAAAACGAAATTAATAAATTTTGTATTGAAAAGTCGACTCGCCTTCTGCAAAACTGCGACTAAGTGCAACTTACGCCACAGTTGCGAGTTTACTTAAAGACATGAGGGCTCAGCTGTTATCTAAAAAGGCTTCTACTTCTATTCAAACAAAGTTATTACAAACTCGTCAAAACGATAGGTCTATATCTGATTATGGAAAAGAGATCTCTGAACTCATGGTTGATTTGACGATCTCGCAAGCCAACGGTGATGCCGCCAGTTACACGGTTTTGAAGCCGTTAAATGAGAAAATGGCCATAAAAAGATTTGCCGATGGTCTGCGAAACCGTCGCTTAAGCACGATAATTGCAGCTAGAAACTACAGTTCCCTGAAAGATGCAGTGCAGGCAGCACAAGACGAAGAAGTTGCATCCACAAGCACTTCAGGTGAGCTTTTAACTATGAATAAACCAAACTTCAGGTTTCAGAGAGGTGGACAAAGGTACCACAGCCGCGGACCTCCAAGAGGTCATTCGCGAGGCCATCGTGGTGTTTGGCATAACACCTCATACCACCACCAACCCCGTGCGGAGCAGAGCTGGCCGAGGGGCGCTGGCGCTGGTTCGAGCTCCCACAGAGGTACTCATCGGGGTCGCGGTCGAGCTTCAGGTAAGTCAAATAACTATTTTAGAAACAGGTGGGATCGCAATCAACATAACGTTAACGTCATGACTCAGAATTCGAGTAATGAACGAGTACCACAAGTACCACACAACAATATCGAGTCCAATGGTAACTTGTTTTTTCGAGACTAATCGCAATCACATGAATCATTATCACTCCATCTTTACATGCAACAATTCACGCGTTGTAGATCTTATTTCACATGATTGTTTAGACTCTTGGCTCATTGACTCCGGGGCAACGATCTCTGCGTTGAAATACGAATATGCATTAAAGATAAACATTCCAATTAATAGAGAGCAGATTTCCATCAATGGACTTGGAGGTAGAGTTAATGCAATTGGATCTGTGTGGTTGCAATTAGAAACACAAAATGAATTATTAGAACACAAATTCTTTGTATTTGAATCATTACCTTGTCAAACGGTAGGTATTTTAGGCGATGATTTTTTTGAAAAATATCGAGCGAATATAAGTTATAGAAACAACACTTTATCGTTGATAACAAAAAGTAATAGAGAGCTGATAATTCCATTGAAGGATAATGTACAGTCCGACACAGTACAGTCCGAGACATGTTTTATTTTACCACCCCGCTCTGAGTCTATTCATTACATTACAACATCTGAGACTGATGATTGCGTGGTATGTTCGGAAGAATTATGTAAGGGTATTTTCCTTGCTAGTGCTATTGTGAAACCGGTAAATGGAAAATTTCCAGTACAAATTTTAAATACGACGGAAAATGAAGTGAGGTTAGACAAAATCGAACCAAAGCTACATCATGGGAGAGACTATGATATTTGTTCTTTCGATAAGAATAATAACGACTCCAATCGAGTAAAGAAATTATTTTCAATGTTAAATTTAGATCATTTGAATAACGAAGAAAGACTTTCAGTTGAACAACTTTGTGCTAAATATGCGGATATTTTCCAATTACCAGAAGACAAATTAACCACTACAAATTTATTTAAACAGTCTATCCATTTAAAACCTAATGTGGATCCTGTGTTTATTAAATCGTACAGATTACCACATTCCCAGAAACAAGAAGTAGAAAAGCAAATAAATAAAATGTTAGAAGATGGTATTATCGAACCGACTAAAAGCGAATGGTCTAGTCCAGTCCTTTTGGTTCCAAAAAGACAGATTCCAGTGGAGAGAAAAATGGCGTCTCGTAATCGATTACAGGAAACTAAACGATCGAATACAAGACGACAAGTTTCCTCTTCCAAATATCACCGAAATTCTTGATTCTCTTTCTGGTGCAATTTATTTCACACATTTAGATCTTTTTTCTGGGTTTTATCAACAGGAACTACATGAGGATAGTAGGAAGTACACAGCTTTTGTTCGGGACAGTATCAAATGACGCGACTGCCCATGGGGTTAAAAATAAGTCCAAATGCGTTTTCCCGAATGATAACTGTTGCTATGTCGGGTCTTTCATATGACAAGTGTTTCGTTTACCTAGACGATTTAATAGTATTTGGTCGAAATATTCAGGATAGTACAAAAATCTTTCTGACGTTTTAGTCGTCTTCGGCAAGTAAATTTAAAGCTTAATCCGCTAAAATGCGATTTCATGAAAAGGAAATTTTATACCTAGGACACGTAGTGTCTGGTGAGGGCATTAAACCAGACCCAGAGAAAATAATTGCAGTTAAAAATTACCCAGTTCCAAAAACAGTAGATGAAGTTAAAAGATTTGTTGCCTTAGCAAATTATTATAGGAAGTTTATCCTAACTTCGCCAAAATTGCACACCCTTTAAATAAACTATGCAGAAAGAATGTTGAATTCATCTGGGATAAATCATGTCAAGACTCATATGAATCATTAAAACTGTCGCTTATAAGCCCTCCACTTTTACAATATCCTGACTTTAGTCCAGATAATGAATTTTGCTTACAATCTGACGCTTCCGGTTTTCTATAGGATGTATTTTGTCAAATAAAGATGGACGCCCTGTTGCATACGCCAGTAGAGGTTTAAATAAGGCAGAATGCAATTATGCAACTATAGAAAAAGAGTTACTAGCGGTAGTGTGGGAATCAAACATTTCAGACCGTACCTTTATGGCCGGCATTTCCGGATTAAAACGGACCACAAACCTCTTGTCTACTTGTTTAATATGAAAGATCCCTCAAGCAGATTATTTAAATTTCGTATAGCGTTAGAGGAATATGACTTCACAGTCGAGTATGTGAAAGGAGCGGACAACGCAGCTGCAGATGCATTGTCTCGCATTAGGATAACATCTAAGGAATTGAAAGAGATGAATGACCGTGTTGTAAATGTGATGACTAGAGCTCAATATCGTAAGCTCAATCAACAAATAACTAATTCTTCAGATTGTTTGAGTGATATTGTCACCACTGATAATTGGCCTGATCAACCGAAAATCGTGGAGACACATATAAAACCCAAGCAGTCAGTAGAATTATGTTTTATTGATAGTAAAGAGTATGAGAAAATTAGACGAAACGAAGTTATCACAAAAGAAAGTCATAGTATGATATATGTTTCAAGTAAAATGACGATATACATAAAGCCATTTTCCCCATCGCAAATGACGCGAGCCGCGTTTGTGAGGGAATTCGAAGGTTTATGTAAGACTTGCCATATTGAGGAAGTCTATATTTTGAAAAATAATAATAATGTCATTTTTATAGAAAAGTTAACAAAGGAAATAAAGAACAATAAAGATTGGACCGGTCCACGATTGTGTATTTTGCATAATGTACGTAGAATCGATAGTAAAGACGACAGACGTGTCATACTGAACGATTTCCACTTATTGCCTACGAGTGCACACGCAGGCATAAGACGAATGTATAACAATATTAAAAAAATACTATTACTGGCCAGGCTTAGAACGTGACGTAACAACCTATGTAAACAAATGCAAAAAATGTCAAAGTCAAAAGTATGCAGTTCATAAAAAAGAGCCAATGACTTTAACAAGTACTGCACATACTGCTTTAGAGAAAATATACCTAGATATTGTAGGACCTATAGATAAAGATATTCATAATCATTCATATATTTTAACTCTTCAATGTGAGTTAACGAAGTATGTTGAAGCATTCCCGCTTGTTACTAAAAGTGCTCAGGAAGTCGCGAGAACATTCGTAGACAGCTACATATTACGCTACGGGATACCGAAGGTCATCGCTACGGACAGGGGGATCGGAGTTCATAGCCGCTACGTTCACAGAGGTATGTAAACTCTTACATATTGATAAACTTACATCAACTGCTTATCACCATGAGAGCATAGGTGCTCTAGAAAATACTCATAAACATCTAGGTGCATTTCTGCGTATACAGACAGATAACCATCCCGAAACGTGGAGTGACTGGTTACCCTATTGGTGTTTCAGTTACAATACGTCGGTCCATACAGAAACCAAATTTACGCCTTTTGAACTTGTGTTTGGAAAGAAGTGTGTTTTGCCTAGTAATTTAACTTCAGCAGTTGAACCTCTTTATAACCATGACAGCTATCCCCTCGAGTTGAAATATAGACTTCAAGTATCTCAAAAGGAAGCGAGAGACAACTTACTTCGTAGCAAGTTAATTAGAAAAACTAAGTATGATAAGAAAGCTAAACCTGTGATGTATAAGCCCAATGACCAGGTTTTAGTTAAAAGTGAGGATAATAGTAAGTTAGATAGTTTGTATTCTGGGCCATATTTAGTAGTAAAAGACATAAGCCCAAATGTAGAAATTATTAAGAACAATAAACCTTATATTATACATAAAAATAGAGTAAAATTGTTTAAGACATAGCAAAAATTTTATTACTTTTAATTTTGTAAGAAATTTCACTCAAGTGTAAAAGGAAATGTAACCTAAAATTTCATTTGAACTGTAACTTTTTCCTACCAATTTTAGTTTAATTTAACATCAGAGTTAATACAAAAAAAAAATGTAAACCTATATTTAATTTTTTTTTCTTTATAAGATGGAGATGTGATGTATAATTGTATGAGTAATCGCTATCTCATTTTAATATGCAATATCTATTCAATATACGTTAGTCTTAGCACAACCTTTCGTCGTTTCACTTGTCTCTCCCGCTACTAACCTTACAAGGTGCATTTTCTTCCATATCTGTACCAATATCATCATTTGGACCTCCATCAACTGTGGGCATTCTAGAATGCCTTCCTTCGGTATCATGAATAATTTTCAAGTTCTCCAGATGCAGCAAAACATATCTCCTGTAGCCTGTGAAATACATAATATCTATGAATATTTTATAGAGATTACTAATATTTGAATATTTGAAAACAAGAAATAGAGAGTGTTTACATGTATATTTTTGGTCGGTTTTCATTTCTTTTTGCTCAGTTTGCAATAAAATAACTAAACATATCATTGTATGCACATGCATGCATTATTCATCGCTTGTAAAATCATTTTCTAGATACATACACGCCTATATCCCTTGTGGGGTAGGCAGAGTGTAAACGGCTGTAAAAATGGCTATTTGCACCACATCAGACAAAAGTTTGAGATGTTCAGGAGACTGTGTATCAGCAAAGCAACAGGTTGTCAGCCTGTCGCCTAAACTTTCAATACAAATCGAATCTTATGACGCCCACGGGAAAGATATGGGGTGTTGCCATTCTAAGCGGGCATAGTAAGTATATGGTCAGAGTATACTTTTCGGGGCGGGAACCGGGGGAGTTGGAGTATAGCCTTCGGGGCCCTATGAAACGTCAAGAAAAAATAAAAAAAAAATTTGGAAAAAAAATATTTTTTTGAACCGAATTTGGACTTAGACAAATTCAGACCAAAATTTTTTTTTAGAATTTCGTGTTTTTTTCTTTTTTATCGTGTAGAGGGGCCTAAAACAAACACTTTTTGTCCTAAACAATTTTGGGCTAGGACCTACCTAGGCCGAGATATAGGCCCTCAAAGTTCTAGATCCATCGAAATTTTTCTAAGTGTTTTACCTTACATTTGTACTGAGAGTAAGGACTTGCAAACATTTTGAAGAAAATATTATTTACATTTTTATCGTGTAGAGGGTTCATCGAATCGTAAGGGTTCATCGGGTTGCAACTTTGACAGTGGCTTTGACAGTGACTTTGACAGTGAATTTCACAGGGATTTTGATAGTGACTTTGACAGTGGCTTTGATAGTGACTTTGACAGTGACCTTGATACTGGCAAAGCCACTGTCAATGTCACTGTCGAAGTCACCGTCAAAGTAACTGTCAAAGTCACTGTCAAAGACACTATCAAAGTCACTGTCAAAGTCACAGTCAAAATCCTGTGAAATTCACTGTCAAAGTCACTGTCAAAGCCACTGTCAAAGTTGCAACCCGATAAACCCTTACGACCCGATGAACCCTTACGATTCGACGAACCCTCTACACGATAAAAATGAAAATAATACTTTCTTCAAAATTTTTGCAAGTCCTTACTCTCAGTACAAATGTAAAAAACACTTAGAAAAATTTCGACGGATCTAGAACATTGAGGGCCTGTATCTCGGCCTAGGTAGGTCCAAGCCCAAAATTGTTTAGGACAAAAAGTGTTTGTTATAGGCCCCTCGACACGATAAAAATGAAAATAACACGATATTGGAAAAAAAAAATTTCGTCGAATTTTTTCTAAGTCCCTAACTTTCAGTACAAAACACTTAGAAAAATTTCGATGGATCTAGAACTTTGAGGGCCTATATCTCGGCCTAGATAGGTCCTAGCCCAAAATTGCTTAGGACAAAAGTATTTGTTTTAGGCCCTCTACACGATAAAAAGGAAAAAAACACGAAATTGGAAAAAAAAAAATTGGGGCAAAATTTTTCTAAGTCTTTTCCCATAGCGTCCCAAAGGGATACTCCAACATTTTAAAATAATTGTAAAAGTTATTTACTTACCAAGGTAATCACAGTCTAATGCCCCGGTATTTCTACCAGGAGAGCTGGCGCTATCTCTGCAACATCGGGGTTAATGTTTGCATCCGGACATGGGCCTCCGCCACCCGTTGCTAACCTATACTGGCAACTTTCGCTCCAGCACTGCTTTTTCAAGTTCTCAGTAGCCTTTTCGGTATTTTTATTATCCAAAATATTTTTGTTTCCCTTGAGATTGTGTAAGACCAGGTGTTTTTCCTGAAAGGACACAAAAAATTACTAACAAGAAGGGTTGGAATGAACTTAGGGGGCTACCAAAATGTTTCTAGGTACTAAAGTGAACCACAATGTTGCGACAATGCTGTATTGAGAAGATACCTAATATCAGTGTCACAAATGTGATACATAACATGAGATAAGTGAAACCCATGGTAAAATCTTGTGAAGGCCCTATGCACCACTGGTAATACCATGGTAAAATCATTGCGAGACTGACTTCAGAAAACCAAGAGAAAACGAATGTGAATCCATGAAGTACATACCTGTGTAGTAAAATTCTTTTTCATACACCATACACACTCTTTAACACGATAATTATCGATAATAATGCGAATTCTAACTAAAAATCATTAAAAATCTAACAAATACGGTTCGCGGTATTTATTTCCTACTTTTGACAGTACGGAGCACAGATCACTGTACGGAGCACAGAAAAACGTTCCGGTTCACATAAAATTAGTGTAAAAGTGGAACGGAAAAACAATTTAAGTCGTAAATGACTGCGTAAAACGGAATATTTTGTCAATCAAGCCAAAAATGGCAATGAAAACAAACTTATTGCACAGATTATAAAAATAAATCAGTAATATGGCGGCAAAATTTGAACTTGAGATTATATTCAGCAGAGTGGATCTTATATTGCGTTCTGGAATAAGAGGACTGCTTAAGTAATGAAAAGGATGTAAACATAGATTCACGTGAACTGCACTCTAACGTGATCTGAGTCACGTATAAGAATACGAACCTGAAACCATGCTGTGAGTTACTGAGGTATGGACTGACTTGTTTTATTATTTTGTTATGTATAATTGACTCAAAAACTTTGGAAATTGCTGATAGAATTGCAATCGGGCGGTAATTTTCAACTAATGACTTATCTTTATTTTTAGGAATAGGAGAGACACGAGATATTTTCCATTGGGCTGGGTATTTAGAAGTGGATATGGCTAGATTAAAAATATGTAGTAACACTTTTGAAAAGTATTCCTTACACCCTTTCAATATATAAGCTGGCAAAGTGTCTGGACCGACTGCACATTTCGGTTTAAGTTTTTTGAGCGCTAATTCAACTTCTATTGGTGTAATTTTGTCAATGTGAACGTAATTAGCAGAGCCACCATTGTCGTGCATATTGATGCTATCAGCGTTAAGTTCAGGCACATGCGGTAAAAACGAGCTGGAGAAAAATTTTGTAAATACATTAGCAGCATCCTGACCCTCCGAGAAAACTCCTTGATAAGATACACGGGATGTAAAACCACCAGATGTTCGCAAATTGTCAATATGTCTCCAAAACTCCTCTGGATTGTTTTGAATGGTTAGCTGGATACGTTTAATGTAATGGTTATATGCCTCGGGCAGTCTTAATTTCAGGTCTGCTCTTAGTTTACTAAAAATGTTATAGATATTTCTGTTTCCAGTGGCTTTCCACTCTCTATGTACTACAGCTTTATATTCCAAGTCTTTAATTATATCACGCGAGAACCAAACAGGGTATTTTTTTACTATTCCTTTCGGGCGAGCTTTTTTTGGCACTGAGATGTCAAATATTCTGTAAATAATGAGATAAAAATTATCAACTGCCAGATCGACATCCCTGGCTTCTAAGACCGGGCTCCAATCGGCATCACGGATAAGCTGGGACATTAATTCAAAGTTTGCTTTAGAAAAATTCCAATCTGTAGCCGAATTTATGTTACTTGGTGAGATATTTTCCGTTATTCTACAGTTACCAAGAGGCACCTTAATATCTAGTGGCGGATGGTATCCATCAGCATGTGGAACTAGGCCACCGATACTAGTCTTTGATACACGGGTTTCGTTAGCCAGCTCTGAGACCAAAACTACATCCAGTTTACCACCTTTTACATTGGTTATTTCATTTACATCAGTAAATCCACAAACATTGACAAAATATCCGAAGTAAGCATTAATGGTCTTGGATGCGCTATTTAAATTTAAATCGCCGCAAACTATAACAATACCACTAATAGTACTAATAATTGACTCTACCATAGTAAACCAGCGCATGTACACTTCATCCTTCGAACTAGGTGGTATATAGAAAACACAAACATTGATATTCTTATTGCGTAACGAGAAAGATGCCCATAGATCCTCACCGCCGTCAGTTTCCAGTTCTCTGCGTCGTGCTAAGGTAATGCCAGGGCGCGCTGCAAGTAGGACGCCACCACCACCTCGGAGTTCTCGATCACGTCGCAAAATGCTCCAGCCTCCAGGTGACAGCTCGGAGTCTAAGATTGATTGATCTAAGTTGCTTTCAGTCACACAGATAAGATCAGCTTCAGAAAGAAGTAGAGCTTCCCTCCAAAATTTCAATTTAGTTTTTAAGCCTCGCACATTTTGATATAATACAGCAAGTGTTGGGCCAATACCACGTGTTTGAATATGAATATCATTACTTTCTTGAGCTTCTAGGGTTCCGAAAAAATGTCCATTCTTTTATGCGAGCATTTTTAGGCCACATGTCTGGCTGCATGCATTTTTCGAATAATTCTTCAGGAACAATGAGCTTATATGATTTGTAGGCCCCACGCCGCAGATGCTTTTGAGGTATGCTCGAATCTCTTCAGCTCCTGACTCCATATTCCATAGGTGGATGGATTTTACTGACTCTACAGCTCGTAGGGTAGTGACGCCCGGTCCGGCTGTTCCGCACTGATAAATATGCTGCTGCTTTTGTTGCTGTGGTTGGGACTGCTGCTGTTTTTGGTGCTGTGCTTGGGGCTTCTGCCGTGCTCGTTTTTTCCTATTGGAAACATCTTGCCAATCGCCTGCATAAGCATTATCATCATGATCGCTTTCAATATCAGTAACTACTTGTTCTGCCTCCTCAGCATGACTGTTGTTGCCCTGGTCAAGCTCAGCACTGGCTGCTGCCTCATCAGGCACATTGGTAACAGGGACAGATGACTTGTTCTTGCGCCGCTTACGCTTCGATTTCTCAACCTCAGGTCTTTCAGAGTATTCTGGTGCATTAAGAGAATTCTCAATATTTAGGACTCGCTCGTCGATATCACTCAACTTAGTACTCACCTCATCAATTTTCTCGTGTGCTCGTTGAACTGAGTCGACCACTTTTGCAAGGGTACTGTTCATGAGAGTAATTTGTTCTCTTAGCAGTCTTACTTCGGTGCTGAGGGATATATCGCGACAATCAGGAATATTAATAATCTGCCTGTTGAAAAGTAAATTACATTTTACGTTTCAATAGTGATCTGAAACGTGGCAGGCGTGGGTAAATCTATCGCTCACAAAACCCTTCATCACAAATATCATAAAAATGTTGAAGCCGAAATTGTTTCCGAAATCCTGATAAAGTGTATAATAGTAGTTTATGCAATTGCCTTATAATAAGAGGCTTTAGGATGTGAGTGTCTGTTTATCACACGAGGCGCAGCCGAGTGTGATAATATTTTGACACGAGCATTCTAAAGCCTAATTATATTGCAATTGCATACACTATTTTATCTACACTTTACAAAAAAACTATGAAAAATAATTCGTACCTCCGCACTTCACTATGGCGATTGCAAGCATATCTACTGAACCAACAACTGAACGACTTTTATACATAAGTAACTTTTTAACTAAACGTTAAAATGGAAGCTCATAAAAACGGAACAACTTTTAAAATTAAAAAGCATTAATCGGTAAATTTTAATTCGGAAAATGATTTGAAGCAAAGATTTAATAATAAATAAGTCCTCATAATTTCAAGTGTCGTCCCATTCTTTGATTGTGTCGTGACATTTGTTTTTTTTTATTATCTTACTGCTAAATGTCGATATCATAAAGTCAGAAAAAAGTACTTTATGACATCGACATTTTACTTTATGATATCGACATTTTTTTTTAAAGGCTGAATGGCTGTAAAGCAGTTGCTTATACATTTGCTTTCGAATTTGTAATAGGAACATTATGTATGAAGTGTAGATAAATTAAATTTATGCACGTTTAATGATATTGGATTAGACAAAGAACTTAGTATTACGGCGCAACGCAACATCAGCTAGTTGTGTATCGCGAATTCAAGCCACACCCGAACGCTGCTCGCTGCGCCGCGCTAGCGACATCATATCATCGCGGTGTGAACTGACCTTAACAGCAAATCGACAGCCGCCCCCGGATGAAGCCGGCAGTTTACTGCGCTTCGATAAATAAACAAGTGTCGACTCTATACATCAATATTAGTTATAATTTATAATTCAAACATTACTTACTTCTAATTGGTGCGTGTCAAATAGCGTTCTATGTTATAATATATAAATTTTGACGAGAAATAATAACTTGATCAAGTCTTACAAAGATACCTATCGAAAATTATTTTAAACAACATTTTTGTATGATGGCTGGATTTAGTTTAACTAAGGCAATTTACCTTATTTATACAATACAGTCTGGGCCGACGCAAGTACACAGATATCTAATATCATTAATTAAACTTAATTAATTAAATGTAATAGAATCTACCAGTCTGAAACTCGTGGTTTAGATACAAGAGGCGACTTTATTAAAATTCCTTCAGCATGTTACTTCAAAGCTCTCTTTAAAGGAAAAATAAACCTACACGCTTTTTTAACTGGTTACTCTTAATGACTGTTTAGAAAACCAGAAGAAGTAGCTGCCTCTTTTATCAAGCTGCTGCCTGTGATGATAAATAACCGAGTAATACTTACCTACTTACGTCGGTTTATATGTAGGTACAAATAAAAGAAAAGAAATATTGGCGAACATGGTGAGGGATAAGAAAATAATGTAGGTATTACAACAATTAACCATTAAACAAGGGCAAAGTAAGCGCTGTATACCAAATTTCACGAACTTGTAAAAGCACTGCTTTAGCTTCTTTTGAAATGATAAAATCTCTGCTCGTTTCGTCTAACCTTTCGTCAAAGTATTATTTATAGAACCTCCTACTCTCGCAAAACATTTTGATAAGGTACATTACACTGAACTCTATAGCTCAAATTCATTCCATCTCAGAAACGCTGTAAGAAAAATATTAGATAGTTATTATATAAAACTTTATAACCGCGAGAATCGTTATTTTGCTGACTGAAAACGCGGAAACCGTCTGTCTGTCACGTCTGCCGGCTCTTAACGTAGTAAGGAGCTTTTATACAAGCTATGGCAGAAAGAAACTATTCCACATGTATATGCATACCTACTTGCAGAGTAAGCAGAGTAGAAACGGCCATTAAAACAGTCCTTATCGCGGCAACACTAGACGGTAATTTCTGGATATTGTGTATTTTTGTTATAGTGACTAATTGCTCGCTCACTTATTGTCTCAACAACCAGCCAGGCAGCTAACAACCAGCTGGTGGACCGAGTTCGCCCGGTTTTTGTTTTTTATGCGTTAGTTATAAAAACAAGTCACAAACAGGGTTAGGTACATTGTCTTACTCACCAACATATGTCGTTGTTAATTTTAAAAGAATTTACAAAAAAAGTGTGAAGGAATGATTTTTGGAAATTGAAACCTATCTAAATTAATTTATCGCCCCCGAAAACCGTTGGAGCCGTTACCAAGATCTCGAAAATATACAATTCTTGCTCGTTTAAAGGTATAAGATACACATCTCGCCTCTTACAAACATCACCAAAGGACAAATTCGAAGCGATGCTATAGGGTGGAAAAAACTCTTTCTCGAATATCGGTAAACGCATTTTACACTGGTAAGTATGTACGCAGCTGCGGTTTACTGCGGCCCGTGTTTACGACGCGCGCGATCTTCATAAACAACACTCGTGGACACTCAGCCCCAAGGGCCGCCATTCAGCTCCACGTCATTTTCACTGAAATCACAGCCTCCCAACAGCTCCCAACCCACGCCGTATAAAACTTGATGGAGACTTCACACAAACTACCCGTTCCCAGAACCCACTGAGTAAATTATGACATTAGAGGATACGTTCAGACTTAGTAACTAGTTACTCAAATCATATACCTACTCTTCGTCTAAGGGACAGAATGAAACCCATTCTATTAGAAACTAACTAAAGCAGGTTTAAAATCCCCATCGGAACTTAGTTAACGTATCCTATAATAAAGTACACAATAGAATGAGAGGGACGACCATCGCATTCGCAATCACGTTAATAAAGCTGAGAGTACCCAACGTAATGCGCACTGAAGCTTCCGACAGGATAGTTTGGTAAAAGGTACTTATTTATATCTTTGTATCTGATTTAAGGACGTTTTGTCTCGTTTTGCAACTTGTTTGCTTTCAGTCGAAGAATTCAAGTAAAAACTCAGCACATCTGATCATTTCGTAGGAAAAAAAGGAATTTCAATTATAGATTAGTATAGCTAGTCGAAATACTTATTACGAGAATTTCTGAAATATTTAAATAGTTGTAAATATCAAGTTACAAAAATATAGGTAGGTACACAAGAGATATACATACGAGAAATGAAAATAGAAATCAAGACTAACCTTTCTGTTACTTTTGAAGACGTTGCATTTGAAGACGTTGGTGGCACCATCCCTCGCGATGTAGGAGAATATCTTGAGGTCGGAACTGTCGTGTGACACGTAGAATATGCGGTATATGGGATGATGCATTAGCTCTACGCCCTCGGGACCGGTGTTTTTACTGCTCCGTCCAAATAGTTTCTGGCTCTGAAACAAAACGGTCACAATAGAATATAAGATTCGTTCACATTACTTCTCTAAATTAAATACCACTTAAATAGCGTTGTGTTGCCCTTATTGGGCTATTGATACCGGTGGACATTTACGAAATGAACATTATGCGCCTAAAGGGTTTTCGTTGTCTGTTTGACTTTGATTGAACGGGGAAAGATATCCACAAAGCGGATTTCGAGATGCAAATTATAACAACTTTCAGACTTAGTTAGTCGAAAAAAACTTCATCATCATAATAACAGCCACAATAAAGTCCACTGCTGAACATAGGCCTCCCCCTATTAGGAGGGGTATTTGCCATACTCACCACGCTTGGCAGGCGGGTTGGTGAGCGCAATGCAAGATACCCACTTTTAGGAGTAGGTTTTCAGTTGAGTGATAAAAGTACGCAAATATTATAATAAATAAATTTCGTAATAAGCGAAGTAAAGGCGAACGGGATAGTGGTACTTATAAAATAAAGTATAAGCAATTCTACAATTGAAAATCTGATTGACTATCGTGAACTTTAATAAACCAGGATACAAGAAAAAAATGTAAGCCTTTTTGGTATCTGGCAGCGGTTAATTTTTCACAGCCAGCTAACGGGTAAGGGTCGAGTTACGAAGATCAGGAGGTCTAGAGTTATGGGGGCTATTTACCGCCCAGAGAGGGTGAGTAATGACCTCTTCTTAATTAACTTTGATCTAGCTGGATCGTAATTACAAGTCATGGTACTGGAGTGGAGATAGACGTTACTGTATTAATAATGGTTCTGAAGCTCAGCTAGGCCTTTGTATGGGCTGTAAGGGACAGTAAAGTGTGAAAGCATTAAGGCCGCTATAGAGGTTTTCACGAAGCCCATACAATTTTCCCTGCCAGACCGCTCGAAGCGTCGTTTTGCGAAAAACATGGGAATGTTTGAATATTTTTTACAGTGATATTATGAACAAAAATAAATATATTTTTCTGCAATTAGATTAAGTACATCTTCTTAAATAACATATATTTTTTTTAAATCTTTACTACCGTTATTTATTCATATAGAAGCTGTTATAATGGCGCATTATTTTGCAAAAATTCGTAAATAAAAACGTGGTATTATTCTATATTTCTGAATAAAATTGTAAAATGTTCACTGTAGACTTTGTTCTCAAATAAATACTCTATTTTTTTGTATAATTGATATTTTTTTACAGTGAACCAAAACTCTAAAACTCACGCTTGATTTGAGGTCTTTTCCTGAATTTTGGTTTTGTCGCTTTAGATATCGCTGTTTGTAACATATTTAAAACCAAAATGTTAATATTTACATTGTACATTTTTTAGATGAAGATATGCTTGATTAAATGTACAAGTAACATATTAATTTTACATAACGGTTTTCGAGAAACTCGCATGTTTATAAAGCCAATATTTGCAAATTTGCTAGAAAAAATTGAATGCGCTCTTAACTACCTAAGGGTAGTAAGGGTAAAAAGGTGCTGCGATAGTGCGTCTGACTGCTACGCAAAGGTCTCGGGTTCGATCTATAGCTTTTTTGAAACTCACATTTCGTTTTTTTTTACATTTATTACTTATTTTACTTGTTATTTAACTAAGACACACTGAGTGACCACACCTTGAGCTGCTGAATTACTTTTTTCCGTATTACTTATGTATTATTTTTCATTGAATGTAAAATTGTTTTAGAACTTGTAGTAAATATTTAAATTTAATTTATAGTGATCCACAGTCGCCGAGTTGTTTAAATATTTAGTGTAAAACATTGATTTGATTTTTGACAGGTCTGTTGCCTTTAGGGCTCGGACCATTCACCGGACAGCTGCCAAAAAGAAAATAAAGGCTTTAAGCTCCCCAAATGAAATGAAATAAAATAATGAATTTCATGCGGCCTGATGCGGCGACATGTCGCATGCAGTTTTTGTAAATTCTTACCGGCAAAATACCGCAAAACCTTGCGACGATACATACTATCTATACAGGGAGTAACAGAAAGGGTATAACAAGCCGAAAGGGGGTCAAGGTACTCATAAAACTGAACAAATTTCCCTATGAAAAATGGGTCGAAATATTAAAAAAAAAATTTGGTTCTCCCATAGTAAATCAATCAGCTGATCGGAAATTTTGTATGGGAGACCGAACATCTATAATTCATTGGGGAGACCCAAATTTTTTTATAATTTCTACCCATGTTCCCCAGGGAAAGTTGTTCAGTTTCTTGAGTACCTTGACCTCCTTTCGGCTTATTATACCCTTTTTGTTACTCCCGGTATAATGGATGATTTAAAACGGAGAAAACATCTTAAAATGCTGTTGTTTTGTCTACACATCTAATGTGTTTACCTATTTCCAATATCGGATAAACAATGTAGGTTAGGTTCCTTCGTACATGCTCGCTCGCCTCAGCAATGCAATCATCATAACAATATCTACTTATGTATCGATTTGAAATACTCTATTATAAGCATTTGAGATTAGTTTTTTTTGGGGGTGCACTCCTTAATTGCCTAGCTAGTCTAGACCAGATGGGGGTCCTAATTAAACTGAAACAGAGTCAGCGTTTTAATGTTACTTTTTAAACTTCTTTTTTTCAGTAATTCTAGTGTTTGGTAGAACATTTTAGGGCCACTAAATACGATCTAAAAAGTAAAATCCAGCATCTGTATAGAACGGTCAATGAATGCTTGATTGAAGTGTTTTATAGAAAGTTCCGGCCTCTTTTTATTTTAGAAATAGGTTTAGGGTCACTAGAAGATCAACGTCCTAAAAGTACTCGAGTTCTGGAGTCTTGCCTCAGGCAGGAGTTATCAGTCCTGAAAAGCCAAAATCTCCGTCCGGCTGCGGCCGATGCGAGCAGCTGCGGCTGTAGACGTAGTATGAAAGTGCATGGCACCACGTTCGAGGCGTGCAACAGACGCGTGCCATATACTTTCATAACGACTATAGCCGCATCGGTCGCACATGACGAACTTGCACCTTTAGAAACTAATATCTACCAATAACTAGTGCGACGATCTGAATATAGTGTTGCTTCATTGTCTAAAATATTTCATCATCAATAATAATAGATGTCATTTAACAATCTGTTATTATAGGATAAATTGAAAAAGTTGCCTTAAATATGATATGGACCAAAAGTGCTCTACACAAAAAAAAGAAACAAAAAAAATAAATTGTACCGAGTTTTGGGCAAGTCAAGAACAATAATTGACTTGGATCATAGAGGTAGAATAATTTTTTATGGGTTCCTTTATCGATACTAAAACTACGCTTAGGCTATGGCATGCACTATAATTAAAACCCTTTATACTCAATAATAGTCATTTATTTCGCAAACTTAGCATTAAAGACAGTTGGCATTTGAATACGCAACTTTTGAGATAAACATTTGTTCAAAATAACCCAACTCTCAAATTATTTGGGCTCGACTTAGTCGTATGCAAATAGACCAATGGGGGTGGGTGTCCTTTCTCGGCGAACAAAACTTGTAATGTTCGTTTATAGTTTGTGGGGGCGTCCATGCCTACTAAAGTAAACTAAACTTGAATCGAAGAACTAAAGTAGGTACCAGTGGCGAAGGGTGACATATTAGCGAAGGTAGGCCGGAGCAGAAAAATGTACAAAACAAAAGTAGAATGATGTGAGGGTATGGATTTCTAAATAACTAAAGGGAAGCCCGTGGGAATCGGCATTTATGAACCCTTCGCCACTAGTAGGTACCTACAAATAACGAATAAAAAATTTAAATCGGTATGTTATTTAATCGTGCCGATATTGATCCGACCTAAAATGTGATGTACTGAAAAAGGCACTATTTTGCAAATGTTAGAGAAGTTATTTATTTACACCTATTATGTATGTTATCAACTTACAACGTCAAAGTTTACGCCAACGTCACGTTTGTCTTTTATAATCCGTACACATCTGAGCAACAAGTGAAATTACCCACATCGTGTGCTTACGTAATGTTTCAACTTTTAATATCTTTTCTCAATCATATCGCAGTTCGAACTTTAAATAACAAGTTTTATTAAACCATGAGACAATTGACGTTTATTAACTATTATTAGTCCAACTTATAAAGATGTTCGAGGGTGGTACTAATAAATTGCGTTGGTGCCCGCCCTTCGATCCCATCCTTCAGAACAAGAGGACCTTAGAAAGTACCTAAATAATTCAAATTTCTAACATTTTGGTCCAAAACCAAAACATAGTTTCCATAAAAGTTCTCACTCTTGTTATTTCAGAGGTTATGACAACGTTCGTGTCTTAAAATCAGACCCTACTTTTAAGGATAATTAAAATTCTTACTTACACTGCGTCGGTGAAATAAAATCTCCTTAAATTACATAAAAATAAAAAAGCGGCCAAGAGCGTGTCAGACACGCTCACAAATAGGGTTTCGTAGTCAAAGTTTAAATATCAGGTTTTTCAGCGTTACAAAGTTAATTTTGTTGCTGGTTTGTTTGCAGCTGTATGGTTACCAAACGCAAATTGAAAAACTTTAATATTTCCTTAATCTGAAGTGGTATAGTATTCTTTATAGTTTTAATGGTAATTTCATATTAAGAACTATATCCCATACTTTTTAAAATTCTTATCATGCGTACTTTAGAAGTTACAGCTGGAACAAATTATGGCTCAAAAACGCCATTTTTAAAAGCAAATATCTCGAGACATAAACATTTTAGAGACTTTGTGTCAAAGAAACCGTAGTTTTAAAATACCTATTAAACGATACCCTACTCAATATTACAGGAGAAAAAAAAATTTGTCCCCCTTTCACATGTATGGGAAGGGGGTCTAAAAAACCATTCAAATATTTTTTTCTCAACATTTCTTAATTTGGGTCAACACGATCTATCTTCACACCAAATTTGATGTCGATAGCTTTAAAACTGACGAAGTTATGAGGGCGCGGCATACAGACAGACAGACAGACAGAACCCTAAAAACATGTCTAATATCTATAATCAAAATTCTTTGCCAAACTCTGCAAACAGTTTCCCAGCTACATGTGAGCTACCTACTGAAATTCAAATAGAAGTTTTCTGATGAATGGGTAGAATTCCAACAACAACAAGAAATATATCTCTCTATTTCGCTACTTTTCATTAAATTTTCTGTGGCATGTTGCTCGAGAACAGTTTAGAATTGTTTTGTTGAAACGAACTTAAATTATTCTCAACTAAGTCCTAAATATTGTTAACCTTAGTAGGGGCATTATCTGATAATGGGGAATACTTAAAACATGATCTCGTTGTTGAGCGATCACTTGAATTCGAATGAGGTCGGACAGGCAGTGAAAGGATTTTTCGGGAAAAGGGAAGGTCGCAGACATGAGTTGACAGTTTCCCATTACGGACGAGGATAATTTATAGCCTCGAAAAAAACAACCGACGCGACGCTGGTTTGAGGATTACCTAGTCTTACCAGATAGAGCAGAGGTATTGCCTGCCTGCCTTTTGAGACGTGAAAATTATAATATAATTGACACAATGATGGATGGGATACAGTTTTGGGTATTTTGTAAAAAAAATACGATAGGCCGTTTCTAAACGCACCTTACTATAGTTGAGACGGCTACTCGCTTCTTTCGCCGCCAAATGACAGTTGCATTGCGCTCTCTTTCTTAGATGAGTTCTTACCAAATGGGAAAGGGAGCGCTATACAACTGTCAATTGGCGGCTAACGCAGCTAGTGGCTGTTTTAACTAAAGACAAGTGACTAAAAAGGAATGCAAATAAGCAATAACAAGTGTCGAAATATTTCTCAGGATGCAAGTAGCCATGTCTCTATCCATCAGTAACTTCCACGCTCGAGGACCTATATCTAACCACTATAGAATTCCTATTGGAGCTTTGTGCGGAGGATAACAGAAGGCTTTTAGATTTGTGCCTGTTTTGCTTTTGAAAGCGAAATAAAAAAAATGGGATTGAAACTGCTTGAAAAACGCATACGTACCAACTTTGTGACTAATTTTGGTTGCCGTTGCAGATCTCGAAGAAGTTTGCGCAATGTAAGTAAATAATTGTATTTGTTTATTTTGGTATGAATTAATAACGACGGTCAAAACCATGAAGCTGTTATTTTAGACCCATAAAATAGATTTTTAACAGAGCCACAAATTAACAGTTTAACCAGTATACATAAAAAAGAAAAAGTGTTCGGTTCTACAAATTGATGGATTTTGTTAGTTCTGGCCTTTCAGCTTAATTAAATACGCGAATTTTCATAAGACTAATTCTTAAATTAAAATTAATTCTAAGCAATCAAAACCGGAATGCGTGGGGTCGAATATAATCATATTTATAATTTCTATACATAACATAAACATTTTACTTACTATTCAAATGTCGCTCAATAGAGCCAATTTGTCAAAAAATATATACTTAATTATCTTCTAGAGGTATATAGTCACAGATCGAAACAAAAACAAAAACCTAGCCCTGTCAGCTGAAAATTGGTCAAAATCACCTATAAATTAAATTGCGAGCGACGCTGCTCTTATGCTTGTGAAAATATGAGGTGAAGAGCACTTATTCTATAAGTTTACTAAGCATTAGTCGCAAGAGCTCAATCTAATGAGAATTTTGCTACTGGGCCAGTCAACTTCTCGCGCACCTGAAACGTATTTAGTAACTCACATTTTTAATGCGATAACAGATTTGACAACGAATTTGCCGTTAGGCATCAAAAGCAGATGCCTTTTGAGAAAAAAATACGAGTCTAAGGAAACTACTTGAGGCATTATTGGAAAAATTGCAACGTTTTCCACCGCAGGCTGGATTTGAACCAGCGACCTTTGCCATATGTGCTGGCGACGCCTCTACCATCTGGGCTACAGCGGCTCACTCCAAGCCCGCGAATTATTAACGCGTGGTAGGGCTCCATCTACTAGGATAATTTTACTATACTAATTCCCAACGACTAATCCATTCTTTAAACATAAATCGTGAGACATATATCGCATAGCAAACGCGTGATCAATTCCTAGTATAAAATAAAGTCCCTTCTCGTGTCCGTATGTATGCTTATATCTTTTTGATGCGTTTTTTAATATATAAAATAAGTCAAGAGGCAGGTTTTTAAATATTCATTACCTAAAATTTTGACCCCTAAAGGAGTAAGAAAGGTTAAAAGTTTGAATGGAAAATCATGATTTCCAAATGCGATCAGTTTCAAAATTTGCGATGACATTAAAGAGCTAAAAAATTAAATATGTGTTTCAGGGGTTTTCGATTAATCTAAAGGGGTAAAACGGGGGTTTAACCATTTGTATAGAACTTTGTGATCTTTGAAAAGATCTGTTTAAAAATTAGGGATTCTATTACAAAGCTAAAATAATCAAGAACGTGTTAAATGAGATCTGCTTGAAAAAAAATTGCGATTAGATTTAAGACTTAAAATATTAAATACGTGTTTCAGGGATTTTCGATTTTTAACCCCTAAAGGGGTAAAAAAGGGGTTGAAAGTGTGTATGGAAAAATCGTGATTTTTAAATGCGATCTATTTAAAAATTTGCGATTAGATCAAAGAGCAAAAAAATATACAAGCGTGATTCAGCGGTTTTCGATTTATAACCCATAAAGGGGTAAAAAGTTTGTATGGAACATCGTGATTTCTATATGTAATCTGTTAAAAAAATTGTGATAAGGTCAAAGACTTATTGTAGAATTATTGTATGTCTATAAAATAACACCTACCTAATTTTTAATTACAAAAAAAATACATCAAAATATAAACCAATTGTCAATATTTTTACAAATAAAACTAACAACAACACCCAAGTACATTGCAACCGAGCGAAGCCGGGACCGGCAACTAGCTTTTTTAGGGTTTCGTAGTCTACTAGAAACCCTTATAGTTTCGTCATGTCTGTCTGTCTGTCTGTCTGTCTGTCTGTCTGTCTGTCTGTCTGTATGCCGCGCCCTCATAACTCCGTCAGTTTTGGAGCTATCGACATCAAATTTGGTATGAAGATAGATAGTGTTGACCCAAACTTAGAAATGTTGAGAAAAAAATACTTTAATTGTTTTTTGGACCCCCTTCCCATACATGTGAAAGGGGGGCAAAAAAAATTTTTTTCTCCTGTAATATTGAGTAGGGTATCGTTGAATAGGTCTTTCAAAACTAAGGGGAGGTTTCTTTGAAACAAAGTCTCTAAAATGTTTCTATCTCGAGATATTTGCTTTTAAAAGGGGCGTTTTTTAGCCATAATTTGTTCCAGCTGTAACTTCTAAAGTACGCATGGTAAAAATTTGAAAAAAATATGGCATATAGTTCTTATTATAAAGTTGCAATGAAAACTATAACGAATACTGTACCAATAAAGATTAAGAAAATATTAACTTTTTTCAATTTGCGGTTGGTCACCATACAGCTGCAAACAAACCAGCAACAAAATTAACTTTGTAACGCCAAAAGACCTGATATTTAAACGTTGACTACGAAACCCTATTTGTGAGCGTGTCTGACACGCTCTTGGCCGCTTTTTTAATAATGAAATAGGAAGTGTAGGCATATACTAAATGTATCTAAATCGCTACAGTACCTAGCGAGAAATCCAACGCTAGAAATATGCAGATGTGAAATTCAAAGCAAGGTTTGAGCATCATTTCCAGTTGCGAATAATTCTGTGTGTCATACAAACTTAAACGCAAAATGAATGCGAAACACGTGGAAAACAAGCAAGACTGATTCGACCGCAACGGGGAGCCTAATTTATAATTAATTACTCAGTTAATTACTACTGGAGGATGACAGGGGACTGTCAAAACCAAATTACTATACAAGCTGTGCTTGCCGTAGCAAACTCCAAGCAAACTCCTGACTACAAGATGGCAGCTATGAATACCAAAAATCAGAATAACTTTGAATACCGTCAAGGTACCGAAATTCCTTAGGGGTGTTCATGAATATTTTATTTCCATTCTTTTAAAAGGCTGTAATTTAATGATAAGACCCTTTTAGAAGTGCAAAATTTATGGAGTTGGTTAGGTTGCCAGCCGACTGCTGTTACGCTAATCTAATAAAAGAGATCATGCTTACTTATTTTTTCCCTAACAATTTCTCTTTCGCTGTGTATTTCATGAATATTAGAATTGCGACGATAAAAGCTCGCGCGTATAAGAAAATGTCCTCTTTTGGATGTCACGCTTCACATTATTCGCTGTATAAGGTTTTGATGCTTCCTTTTGTGATGTAAACGGGACCGGTCCTTTACTTACAGGGTTCTGAAAGAAAATATTCTTCAAGCTTTGAATATTATCTTCTGGACACAATAGAAAGAGTATTATAAGAATAGCTTAATCCGCTCCGTAAACTTTTAATAAATTATGATTAGGGTAACTAATCATCATAAAAATATCAGTCAATTACAATATTACCTATACAAAAAACGAAACCCTAGAAGCAAAAGCGTCTACCTATGCAGCCATCTGCTACACTGAAACTGTGACTCAGCATTTGAAATACTCGCAATGCAGTATTTAATACTTCTGTTCTTTCAACCCCAATCCGCTTACATTACACTTTTAAGACGCCAATAACTTGCCTTTAACTATTATAGTTAGTTCCTTTCATTTCGCACAGAAAGCTTCACACAATAGTACAATGGGAAACTTTCTATTGACAGTTCTGAGTCAGTGCCTTAATGTCGCACCAGAGGGCGTAGTGCTAAGCCGTACTTTGACTTTTTACCAACCAATTAGCAAAATTCAATTTGGCTGGCGACAACCATAATTTTACTAATGTTCGATTCGATTCATTACAAAATTAAGTCGTCTCGTTATTATATTAATTGTTATTATTGTTAATAAACAGAAACTTGAAAAATTTAACCCTTTATTTGGCAAGGATATTTTCTTTAAAAAAAGGCTGTTTTGCGTGAATAGTCTGTCTTTTGACATCCTTAGAGACACAAAAAAAATATTTAAAAAAATCTATATATACAGATTTTTTGGAAAAATGATGTTCCACACACGGAACATTGCCAATTATCCAGTCTCAATGTTTGGTGGTATATTTGGTGGGGTAACTAGTACTACTACGTTACCAGCTCAAGTAAGACATTTGCAGCGTTATGTTAACTCTTAGGCTGTTTACACACGGCACCGCGGCGGCAGCAGCAACTGTCTCCCTTGGATTACTATGGAGCCTTATGCACGACGCCGCGTAAGGCTCCATACATATCCAAGGCAGACTACTGCAGCGGCTCCACGTCTGCGAGGGTGCCGCTGCCACTGCGGTGTTGTGTGTAAACAGCCTTATACACGACGCCCGTGGCGTGCGGCATGCGGCGTGCAGCGTCGTGTGTAAGGCTTCATACAAATTCAAGGCAGACTTCTTCGCGTGTTGTGTGTTATGCTCCATACAAATTCAAGGCAGACTACTGCGTGTGTCCTGTGTAAGGTTTCATACAAATTCAAGGCAGACTACTGAGCGTGTCGTGTGTATGGCTCCATACAAATTCAAGGTAGGCTACTGCAGCGGCGCTGTGGCAGCGACGGTGCCGCTGTCGCTGCGGTTTGTGTGTAAACAGCCTTATAATGTAAGAACGGTGGAAATGCCAAACTGTCTAACTTGAGGTACGTGCAATACACGTGACATACACATTAATTATACCAATAAAAACCATAATTTTGTGATATGTAAAACAAAAATCAATATTTTAGTAGTTTACTATGTCTTTGGCAACGTGCCACACAAGGAACAAACCCGCGCTCCGGTAGTTTACGGTGTATTTGGCAATGTTCCGTGTGAGGAACACGCGACTTGAATTGTAATTTAGTAAATAAATACTGCATTATTTCTTATAAATCGTATGTGTTTGACAAGGTAATATATTATCTTAATAAAATGATATAGTTTATGCAATGGTCAAGGCCTAAAACCAACAAAAAAAATTAATTATCTTGCACAGTACATGACGTCTCTGTCTCGGTGGCATGATTTTGACACTATTGACATTTAGGTGTTGACAGGGCTCACATTTATTTTTTACGAGAAATATAATAGTGCTGCCAAAGTATTGACAGAAACAGTTTTGAATAAGTGCATGTTATTTCGCCACCAGATTTTTTTTAACTTAATGTTCCACACACGGAACACCGTCAAATTAAGGGTTAAGAAACACAAAATAAAGAGTAGGTACTTAAATTATAAAGTGTTACAGATTTTCAGTGTAAAGAAACGTTAATACCTCTTGACTCAGCACCCTCTACATGACACTTAAGAATCCATAGAAAGTTTCCCATTGCTGTAGAGATATGAAAAATAATGCTATGCTGATTTATTATTAATCCTCTACGCTTAGTTCTTGTACATTTAGCCTTTTGCATACATGTTTGGTTTATATCTTATCTTATCTTAATTAGCCTACATTGTCCCACTGCTGGGCAAAGGCCTCCCTTTCCTCTTTCCATCCTGTTCTATTTTGAGCATCCAGGTGCCAATCTTTCCTATATGCATCCAGCTCGTCGCGCCACCTACGACGGGGTCTTCCGCGGCGTCGTCTCGATGTGGGTGGTTTCCACAGGGTTGCTGTTTTCGCCCACAGATCATCTGGCATACGACATACATGACCGGCCCAATCCCATTTAAGTTTGGCTGCCGAACGGGCTGCGTCAGAAATCTTCGTCTTGGAACGCAATATGGTATTCCTGACCCGGTCAGTCCGCTTCAGGCCTAACATACTGCGCTCCATGGCACGCTGACAAATTGGTTTATATAAAGTCTTTATTTTTATGTTTCAATCGCGGTTAGAAACGTTATAAATCACGTAAATTTCTAGAGACAATTGCTGTCTAAAGTCATTTCCCAAAGCGAAAACCTCAAGCAAAGTGGTTTGAACAGAACCTCGCATGAAGCGTATCGAAGTTTTCAATATAACTTCGGGTTGAGCTCACGGCGGCTATGTAAATTTCATCAGAATTTCATGAATAAAAAGTAAGTTGCACTTCGGGTACGGTTTTTACCTAATCGGATTCCCAAATTTAGATTTTAGTTTTACGTGATGGATAAATGATGTTATTGGCTTATTTGACGATCGTAAAATGTAGTTAATTTTATAACCTTTTAAGCACACGCGATTTTTCTTACACATTTTTTAAAATATTATCGCGATAGACCTGGGTAATTACTCTAATGTGGTTAATTTTGTATTCTAATCCGAGATCATCATCATAATCAGCCCACAGTCCGCATCACTGCAGGGTTAGAATAGAAGTCTCTTAACTTCTCTACTTCACCAATCCCCACGGTCCTGAGCCAGTAGCTGAATAAGTATATCCAGTTGAATCTTGTCAGCTTGATTCGATGCGAAAGTAAAAAAAGATTTACCGCATAGCTGCTGTTAAGTACTTATGAATGTTTAATAACTTTCTTTTTCCCTTCTTACCTTGCTTTTATTTTTCTTTTTTCGTGTAGTGACGCGTACACCGTCCGTTGAGATATCCACCGTCACCTTTCGCTTCTTCACTCCCTTCGCCTTAAACTCGTACTGTTGAAAAAAGAAAAACAGTGGATTAAAAATCATCAGTAGTCCGAGTTGAAACTTAATGACTCCTACCGAGGACAATCACTTTTACCTTCAATACATGACGTAAATAAGTAAAGTAGGTACCTTTTCCTTATACAAGGTATGTAGATACTATATTCGATTAAACATGTGATATTGCCCCAACACATGCCTCTTTATGTATTTTAATTATTTTCAGAGTTGTTATTTTCAAAATCTGATACTGACCGAGCGTCAAGTTCTCATTATTTTAAAAAGTTTGAAATCAAAAGAAATATATTCCTACTTATTAAGAAAACATTATGCTTTGTATCATCCACAGATCAGAGGGGCAGACCGCAGGGGTCGCCTGTTATCGTAAGCGCGGCGCCCCGAGCGCCCCAGCGCGCGGGCCGCCCGCCTCGCGTTACATTGAAATATGAATATGACAAGACGCTCTCGCCTGAATATGAATGAGTCTCACTACCACGCATTTGCTGAATAAAAGGCCCTGTCGATCGGACCAATTTGTCACCTTATTCGGGTACGCGTAGCTTGTGTTGTTATATTCTCTGTATAACTACAATGTATGAGCTTATCGTGCCGGCTTTAACAATGTGCTCTAAAAATACGAACCTTTCTCCGCGTGTTCACATACTAAATATACCTATTTTTCTAAGGGTACCCCTCATACGAGGAAAAATTTGAGCTTCTGTGGTAATTTTTGTGTAAACAAACAATAAGAAACCTTGAAGTAAAATGGGATTGTTGTAGATTCATTTGTCAGTCAACATCTTCATCTGATTTTATTAAGTTAGTGCCAGCCTGCCTTGCCTATCCAACTACTATAGCAATTTTCCCACATTTCGCGCCATCATAATCAGTTGCAAAAGTTGGTATCTATCATGTAGCCGAGATATGTAAATAGGAGAGTAAATTATACAGTTTCTACAATTGTAAAAAATATACTAGCTAACTTTGCTACCAAGAATTAATGAAATTTGACACATTTCTCAGATAAACAAAGAAATAAACATATCATTTTTATCCTATTGTAACATCAATTCATCAAAGAGACAGATAAAAGAAGAACTTTGAAAATATTTTATCTAAAATGTGACAATACGAACACAAACACTTTCCAGGAAAGTACTTTAACGCCGCCATTCAGCGGAAGTAATTGTTTGCAGTGACAAAATAAATAAAACGGTGAGAAAACCCCACTTGTCTTTATCGTGAGGTAAGGGTGAATTTAATAAGACCGGGGATTGCCCAAGCCAATAGCAGACTCCTTGTCAAGTGTGTCGTAAGGTCGAATGATGAAATTTTCTCCTTTTTCACGCCTCAGATATTTGATAAGTTATTTCTTTGTATTGTTGAGTTCATATTTACTGTAGTGTAGACAATGGGTAGTAAGTACCTAACCTACGTAAAATATACCTAAGACGTAAAAAAATACGAGAATAAAATGTACTCTTTATGTAATTCTATGTATTTCTTTTTGACTGACAGATAATAATCATATTCCACGCGTATGTCAGGAGGGTTTACTTGAGATCCATACTGGGGATACCTACCCCATAATAGGTTATTTACAACTGTGAAGTCAGATCTGTAAATTCTAAAAAAATATGGTGATTGATATAAGTACGTATAATACTAACCCGAACTCGCCGCATAGCCGCGACTATCTCCACACGGCTGGTCGGCCGCGGCACGTCCATCGTCCCGATATACTGAAACAATACACATCACTATAATATCCAATATGCATATAAATAAATATGTCATCATCATCAACAACAGGTGCATTGCTGGGCATAGGGTTCCCCAAAAGAGTGCCATTCGCCACGCTTGGTAGAGGGATCGAGGGGACCCACACAGGGATATTGCCAAGTTCTTCGAATAGTTGAGTGTAGTAAATAAGTGAACGATTTAGAAGTACTACACCCACAGGCAGTTATAGTTGTTCTAATACGCCACCATTTGGGTGGACATATATTAAGCCTTTTACAGGCTCGTTAAGGATGCAGGTACCTATATTGTTTTGTTTTGAGAAAAAAGAAGAATAGACGAAACTTGCGTGCAAAGTGGTCATTTTTCAAAGGAGATAAAAGAAGTCTTTGTGCTAACGCCATTTAACGGAATTGCTACGGCAGAAAATAATAATAGATTAATAAATAAACGTATCCCTAATCTTATCAGGAATCATAAAGGGAACAAAAGATGACCTACCAATTTAGTGTCTCCTACCATTATGCTGGAAAAAGGGGTTGAGACTTAAGTCAGGCTTACCCTGTTTTTCATAAAGCTAGTATTTAAAACCTATTTATAGTCAACATAGTTTGTAGCTACTAGCTGTCGCTACTTGGTTGCTGTTGGTAATCGCGGCCATTGCTGCCAAACCCAATAAAGCGGCGGTCACGTCCACAGCCGGAGTCATTTCGTGCCAGTAATTGCAAAATAAACTCACAACAAATTATTTGCGATCGCCTTCCCTTGCCGAAACATTTTAAGTTTTTGTCAAAGTCACCATCACTGTTACGTGGGTATACGGGGTGCTACGAAAAAGTGAGGACTTTCTGTGATTCAAAATAGGAAATCAACTCTCACAATAGTGACAATAGTTTGAGTTTTTTGGATAGTCATGATTGTGAAACACTTTAAAAAAAACACAGTATTACGTTCCTGTTCAAAGATTTTTCTAACAATTTAAAAGTATATGAATACTGTATTAGCAGATTGAATTTTAGCAGGCGCTCTCGTAACGACAGCCCAGATCAGAGTTATGTAGACGTGTAAATCGAGCTTGATAATCGAGGTCACCCTTACCATCATAGGGTGTTACAATTACGAGTAGGTAAGTAGGTACTTATGCTGAAATCAGTTTTGTGTTTTGTGATTTCTACATTCAGAACTCGCAATAAAAACTTTTGGTAAATATATATTGCTAACAAACACACCTTAAACGTCATGTTCGTATCGTATATGCATAAAATGTAATATTTTTTTCTTCTTTTGCATCAATATAGACTTATTTACGTCTCCAAAAGGAAATGGTAATATTACAAAACGGTATTAAAGTCAAACAGAAAGTTGAGTTGACACAATTCAATTACTTATACTTTTCACAAAACGAAGAGAGCAACGACGGCAATATGAGAGCTTGAACGATCGAGATTCAAGTAACACTGAGATATGTGAATGCTCGTAAAGAAAATAGATTTTCGCCTTTACACTGCATACCGCGAACGATTCCACTCGATTTCCGGCGAAAGGAAACCGACGCCGAAACGTAATGTTGATTCGAATCCGACTCCCCCTCAGCCGCTTAATAAGATTTTCTCTTATGTTCCATCGTGGATTTCAATTGAAATTCTATCTGCTGCGTGATCGTAACTTAGTTACCCGATAAATTATCATTCGGAAATTACGAATTAATTCCGTGTGCCTACACTGCCTGCCTACCTACTTTAATTACGCTATGTCTACAACATTGGCAAATCAAGAAAATTTAATTGTAGCGAGCTCATTTGCTTTTAGGTGTATACGGGGTGTAAGGCATGGTGGAGCTGTAGCGAAAACTTTGTGGTCATGATCAGACATTGAAACTGTTTTTTTTTTATATTGTGTCTATAATGATAAGAACGAGAAATTATTTTCGACCTCCCGTACGAAATTCCCGATCAGCTTACCGATTTTCCATAAAAAACGATTATTTTTTACCATTACCCACCATAGGATCAATACTAAAAGTTGTTCAGTTTAATGGTTTGATCATACCTGTAAGTTTTCGGCACACCGTCCCACATTGTATTATAACTTCTTCAAGAAAATGTTATATACGACTATTCTTCTATCATGACTATTATTTATTCCATAAGATATTTCGTCTATCATAAGATAATCTCGCTACTCATATATTAAAAACACGCTATAAAGGGTATTAAATACTAATAAATTTTAATAATAAAAGATGCTTTTGGTTTAGATACAATGTCATATAATTTAGACTGATTATCTATAAATGAATAATGCGATGATTATGATTATGTATAAAATAAGTAGTGTCCTTCTGGAATACACCTCCAATTTCATTTAAATGAAATGAAGGTATGTTCGTTTTCGAGTGCACGGCACGTGTGCAAGCATAATGTCCCGCGCTCGCAGTAAAATGCAAATTTTAGCAATCAGTGTCTATTTAGAATTGCTAAGAGTTCATCATGACATGATGAACTCTTATCAATTGTGTGCCTCTGTTTTGAGACGGAAATAACTCGCATTGCAGGATTATTTATTAGAAGGTGTTGAGAAAATATCTAGGTACAATAACAATGTAACCCTGATCTGATGGTTATCTAAACAATATTGTTTGGGATATAGAGATAGCATGAATGTATGAAGTAGCTTCTTGCGTTCCTGTGTCTGTCTGTCGTGGAATTCACGAACTCCTCCTAAACCACGCAATTGATTTGAATGCGGTTTTCTGTAATAGAGAGGTTGATTCAAGATGAAGGTTTATATGTATAACACCTGCCGGAAAAAGCCTTTTTTTTCGCAGAATGAGTTGCAGCGGGTGAAACCGCTAACGGGCTGCCAGTATTTAGTTTAGGTTTTTCGAAAGACAGACGCTCAGTCTATCTTAGAAAATGTAAGTCACAAAAGAAGAACAATGAACATTTTGTCCTATTGGTACACAAAACCTCATTTCAGATAAGCTGTGGTGGTTTCCAGTTCAACCCAGTGGTTTATTTTAACCGCTGCACATTTTAGGCATAGTAGGATGGACATGTAACACATCGTTGAACGACTCGGTATCCCACACGAAAAGAGAGAGAGATGTAACACAAAGAAAATTTTGTATACAAGCATGCAACCCACAATATGATAATTCATTGCCCGAATTTTTATTTTTAAGTTACGTTAAGCACCACAGAAATGTAAATTAGAAAACAGAGGAATTTCTATCAAATAAAACTTACCGGGATGCCACGAGAATTACACTTGTAGGGACTTTTTGCAATAGGAATGTATTGAAAGAGAATAAGGGAAATCTTTATATAATCTCAGCTCTACCATTATTAAAGTAAAAGTACCCACCTACCAGTGGCGAAGGGTCTTTACATGCCGATTCTCATCATTTGCGATTCCCATAAAAAAAAATACAAATCCATACTCCCACGTCAAGTTAGATAGTTAGATTTAGTATCGCGGTGACTTCAATTTCTTTCAATAAACTTATTAACTTAGTATCTACATTTTGTAGTTCCAGCGTACCTACGTGAAAATGTCACTCTTCGCCACTGCCACCTACCAAGTTATTTTGATAAGAATCAGGCAAATCAGCAGATGTCCTTCTCCGCAGCGCGCGGCGCGGCGCAGGGCGCTCCCCGTTCGCTCATTCGTCTCAATTTGTCCGCGTGAAGAGCGCTGTTTCCTAAAGAACGCTACGCCACGCTCACTCTACTAGCGGAGATAAATGTTGATAGCAGTGTTAAGCTAATGCTTCTTTATTCCTTACGTGAACACCAAGCAGGGTTAAACGTATAAGCAAGTAAAAATACGTAGCCCGAATTGTAAGTTTCTCGTCCCTAATACTGTTAAGCGTTGCACAGACAACGAAAATACGAGTAAACGAGTCCAGAATTCTGATTTAGCACCCTTTAGATAGGAGAAGCGTAGGTAGGTACTTGTACGTCGCAAAGAGGATTTGCCGATTAGAGGTCCTTTCAAGGAAAACATTAGGTAAGTGAGTAGGTAAGCAGTAAGCAGTTACCTACTTACTACATTTTGTATTTATGTCCGTGAATGAAACAATTATTATTTAAGCCTCGACTAATTAAATAGGAGGCATAATAATAACAACGTGCAAAACCTCCTCATTAGAAGTTTTGCTTTCTAAGGCACAAAGAAGATAGGTATCCGGTGGGTTAACGTCCTGAGTCCTAGCGCCTGATTGCTATTTTCATAATGGTAAATTTTTAAATTTAATTCAATAGTGTATAATATAAAAAAGTAAAAAATTAAACAATAAATATTGTTGGCCCTATAATAAAATAAAATAATAAATTTTATTAAATTAGGTCAGGTTTTCTACTTGGATTTATTAATTTACCTACTAGCGGCCCGTCTAGCGGTTTCACCAGCTGCTACTTATCGATTAGATACAAACAAGAAAACAAACAAATCTTTCCTCTTTATCATATTAGTGTAGAAGTATAGATGTAGATAAATATATTTCGAAATAATTGTTTTTTTTTTTTTCAAATGTCCTCACTTGATGTAGGTATGTCATCGGCTCATCGGTCTCAGGAGGTTGGATTTTATATTGGGTTTATTACAAAGCCTTACTTTTTGATATAAATGGTACGTATGATTGTTTGTCCATCTTTCACATAAATTGGATTGAAATGGAGCACTTTTAAGTAGTTTGTTAAGAGGTTGGAGGAGCGTGATCTAACGTAAAATGTGAGTCGGCATCTAACGATTAGGAACCTACTCAGAAATGGTAGCTGAAATCTGACTCTGCTGAATTTAATATACTGAGTCACTAGATTTTCTTGTAGATACGCCTTTCTTTTTACAAATTCTTAGTCGTGTCTGTCATTTCATTAGTATACCTAACTTTCGGCTTTTTTGGGTTTCCTATCGCTCTATTGTACGTAGGTACGCCTGTATACCTACCTGCCTGTGTACCTTCGTTAATTTTTCACTTATTGAAATGAAAGGTATGATGAAGACAGTTCGTATATGGCAAATAAATTATAAGTAAAAACATTTTTAAAACAAGCTTTTATTTGGATGCGCTAAAAATCATAAAATAATCTATTTACTAAAACTTTAACTTGTTACTTATAATGGCATTAAATCTACGTCTTCATAATTTATACGATATAAAAGCTTGTCGCGAGATTTAACCTGTGTACCTATATATTAATAAATAAATTAGGTAACCAGTGTAAATGATCTTGAACACACTTTTAACCTAACACCACACGAGTACCTACTTAAATCTCGCGACAAGCTTTTATATCGTATAAATTATGAAGACGTAGATTTAATGCCATTATAAGTAACAAGTTAAAGTTTTAGTAAATAGATTATTTTATGATTTTTAGCGCATCCAAATAAAAGCTTGTTTTAAAAATGTTTTATACTTATAATTTATTTTTTATTTTTAGCAATCTCTGGAAAACAAATATTTTATGCCATAGTTGATTATGTACGTTGTGCGATAGAACCTACCTACTTATTGCATTCATGAACATAATAGGTATAAATTGACATCATTTTTCATTGACAGTGCCATGAACAGAAGACTAAAAACCCCAACACAATATAACCACTCAAATCTAAATTTAAAATCTTGCGAAGCGACGTCATTTAGCTCACACTAGTATTTACCTGTAATTTTTCTGTGTTTGTCACCCACTTAGTAAGAAAACATAATAAACTTAATACGCCATCTTACTTTAAGTCCGCCATATCAGGTTTTGTTATGATTATGAGTGACGTAAACGTCACTTTATTTTTCGAGTTATTCTGAAAAATTCCTTTCATTTGACATCCATATTGTAAAAAAGCATAAAAATGATATTCTGCCATCTTAAGAAGTCCACCATAGTTAATTTAGAGTGACGTCAACTTATAATTCGAATAGGTAATTCTCAGCAATACCTTTCATCTGACACTCATATTGTAAATTATCTTAAAAGGCCATCTTTAGATGTCCGCCATATTATTTTCTGAATTGTACTCAGCAAGACCTTTCATTTGACACCCATATTGTAGGAGTGCGTCAAAAATGCGTGCGTACTTGTCGGCCATCTTGGATATTCCGCCATGATAGATTTAGAATGACGTCATATAACTAATCATGCATTGTCATCCAAACTAAACGTGTATACAAAATTTCAGCTCAATCGGTTGAAGATATCTGCTTCTAAATTGAGTTGCAAGATTTGCCCCGAACAAACATATTTACTTACTTACTTACTTACATACTTACATACACTGCAAGTTAAATAAAAGCTTTTAAAAAAAAAACATTAAATTCAAGCGAAAGAAAAACAAATGAAATAAGGAGGGTATCGGTAGATAGATAGGGGTTGCATAACAAGGGAAGATTTCTTTGAACCAAAATAATTTTAATGTCACGATATGTGCGTGTTTCACCAGTAATTTGTTAGAAAAAGCTGTGGAATAGGTATAGGTAACTTTCAAGCGTTTTTCGGAATTGAGCCAGATCTGTATGCGTAAAACATATATTTACTAATGAACAAAGTCATATTAAATGACAACACAACCGTAGACATGCCCGACAGGCTCTTGGTCACCTTGTTTATAAAAAACAGCATGGATTTTTTCTTTCTGGCGTTTCCAGACTAAAATATATGCCTTATATTACAGATACTGAGATAATATGATTTTATTACTATCACAAGATGCTTTCCTTTCATAAATCATAATTTTGTAGATGTAACTCATCTAATGCTACTTTTCTAATTTTACTTATCTAAATTATGTGTAAGAAGAATAGCTAGAAATTAGGTAATGTGTCATCTATCTGCCTCACACGAAAGAAGATTAATGCCCTATTCAAACTACAGCGGGTACGCGTGTGGCCAAAACTCAATAGCTTGACAATTTGTAACAATCAGAATACCGCGTACCCACGACCGCGCTGAGGTTTAAATAGAGCTTAACCTAAGGAAACGTCCCGCAGAATCTATCACTACATTTGACACCGACTGATGTGTACTTAGGTATGTTTGAGGTTGGATCTCGATGACAACAGCAAGCCCTTTTCCAGTTTTGCAATGCGGGATGTTTCGCTAAACAAAGCTAACTCAAAGTAAACAATTAAAGGGCCACAGTCTGCGCGGCCGGTACATGGATTACAACCACATTCAGTTACTACATGAAACCACATTTTATGAAAAGGAGACCCTTCGCGGGATTTAAAAATTTAAGTCTGTCGGGGGTAAGGAGTATGCTATCAACTAAATTTTTCCACGTATCTTTATAAGGTTACTTCTTTTTTTGACGTGTCGATCATCAGAACTTAATGAAATTATTTTAATGGTTTTGGTACCTACAAAATGAGACCCGATAACGATTTCTACAAAATTCTAATTGCTGAAATTATCTTTTTCGCAGAAAGTTTATTCAGTAGCTAGATGATTGATCGATCATACAGCCTCCATCCGCACTAACCGATTGAACACAAAAAATTGTCACGAATCACATTTTATGTACATATCCACATCCGAAAACAGAAATGGTGAACGAGGAAAGCAGCGGTAAAGTAAGCATGATTAAAATGTTCTCCTCGAACCATAACCCGTAACCATAATAATTATTAGGAAGGAATTATGTGAAGAAGATTGTGTTTGTTACAATTCACAATATCTACAACGTTTGTAGTATTAGTAGTAGCGGGTATATTACACGTGAGAATATATTGAACAAAAATAGTATTATAATAAGAAGAAGTGCTACACAAATTTGTAGTTTCTTGTAAATCCGTTTTTAATGCAGGTATATCATTTATTCATACGTATAAATCGCATTCATAGCGCGTAGTCTCGCGTAGCGCGTAGATCGTGAATGGACCGCAGAGCTCGCGCGTGTGAGTCTAGTCCATACTAAGTATACTATATAGCTAGGCTGATCCTCAGGCAGATCACAAACCGGTCTGGTGAAGGTCGCGAGCGCGCAGCAGCCTGCCTGCACGACACTCGCCGAGGAGTATAACAGACTATCATGCATGATTAAGTATAAAGTTGACAACACAACTAAATACGAGTATATCCTGAAGATTACTTGTCGAGAGAATGCCCAAAATTGATAGTCTATTTTACACTCATCTCACATGACACAGTAAATGGAACAAAGACGCATAGGTAGATTTGAGGTGCATTTTAATAAAAATACTGTTAAACTTAATTGTTAAACAATGTTTCATCAACCTACTCAAATGGACAAAGAGCACAAATAAAAATGTACAAAGTAGGACAGCTTCATTGCTCACAAAGTTCCCGTGTTCAAACAAACGCCCTCGGGGATTAGCTACGAAATTTGTACAAAAGTAAATTTTAACATGGAGAGATTATTCAAACTCGGCGCACTGTACAAAAAAGTAACAGAAGTTTCTAGTAGATTGACCTTCCATTTAAATTCGTCTGAAAATTTGAAAAACGTATTTTAACCCAAGTTTGCTTGAATTAAATATATAAATCCCGTATTCTTCTGGTTATAAGCGGCTGAAAGGTGACGTTAATGTAGGCAACCAAATAAAAGAACCTTGTCGGGATCGTTCCGGATTTCTCGAAGGTATACCCATGTATTATTCACAACACAACTAACGTATAAAATATAGGATGTTTTGAAGGTGTTTTGGCCTGGAAATAATCTAAATCAAGATGCTAAATAATTTTAAAAAAAACACGGCCAAGAGCGTCTCAGACACGCCTACAAATATGATTTAGTAGTCAACGTGAAACGTCTAAATATCATGTTTTGATTAATTTAATTTTATACAACGGTACAAAGTTAATTTTACACAGTTACAAAGTTAGTTGCCATTAAAAAATTGAAAATCCTTTATTAATCTTGAAATTTTTGTGGTACAGTATCCGTTATAGTTTTCATGGTAACTTCAGATTGAAAACTATATTCCATTTCTTTTTCAAATTTTTTGCGTTTATACTTTAGTTGTTACAGCGGGAACGAAATGAGCTTAAAAACGCACGTTTTAAAAGCAAATATCTCACGACAGAAAAATAATTGTGACTTTGTCTCAAAGAAACCTCCCTTTAGTTTTAAAAGACCTTTCAAACATTACCCTACTCAATATTATCTACAGGAGAAAAAAAAGATTTTGGCCCTCAATTAATTTGTATGGGAGATTCCAAAATACATTTTTAATTTCTAGACTTGACGAAATGATTTGGGTTTCTAGTAGGACTAAGAAACCCTTAAAAGTAAGTACCAGCTAAACAAGCAGTCGTCGTATTATTTTGTAACAACTTCATTATCATTCTTTGTATTTATTGCCATGAAAATTTAATTGATTGCGAATAAACTTCAAGATTAAACCTAATTATATACCTAGAATATTACCTAATTATACAGAATGTAAAAAAATCAACTGCAAATATTTCAAAGGGTGAACCAGTCCATGAAACTGAACAACTTTCCCCAAGGAACATAGGTCGATGTATGAAAAAAAATTGGACCTCCCATACAAAATGTACCACCCGACCGAGTCAGTTTGTATGGGAGGTCCAAAATTTTTTTCCATATTTCAACCTATGTTCCTTGGGAAAAGTTGTTCAGTTTCATGGGCTGGTTCACCCCTCAAAATATTTGCAGTTGATTTATTTACATCTTATATACCTAAAGTGTCCTAAGGCGGTACGACTCAGATGGCATCAAGTAACTTCTGAGGATCACACGGTGAACTCTTGAAAATAGTGGAGTTGGTTTTAGATATTGGAATTTTTGAAAACTTCACTCAACTTCTTTATATTAGGTATTATGTAAAGCTCTACCTATTTTTTAGGACCTCGTCCCTACCAAAAGCTGCTAGTAAGCAATAACGTAGCTATCCGTGTTTCTCTGTATAAATACTTTTCATATCATGAACAACTCGAACTCCTAAGCCACGCAACTGACATAGACGCAATTTTTTATAGTACAAGAGGAAGGTTTATATTATGCACCGTCTTATTCCCACGGGAAAGCTAGTAGCAGCGGGTGCTATAAAATGGTTTTGTCGAGGCATTTGCTTTTAAAGTAGACATTATCCTAACCTAATTCGTCGCACCTGTAACTAGGTACCTACTAAGGTATTAAAATGTGAATGCAATAAAGCTTTATAGTAAGCAAGCAAGTAAACCGTTGCAATTAAAAGTTGAGTCATTAACATTAATAGGTTGTGTCTAATCCATCAACATTCCTTTGTGTTTGTGTGTGTCATCTTGTCACCTGAAATTGTATTGTAATACAAATAAAACCCTCGAGCGATGCCAGTCGCTTATTACAAAATCCACGTGAAACGAATTATGAAAAAATAGGAAATAAGTAATGCTTTTGACAACCATCGTCTTAACCGGAATCATGATGCTTAAATATAACTTAAATACTTGTGAGGGAGGAGAGGAGAAACAAAATAAGAAGCGTTTTATATGCTAAAGGTTTGACCCGTTATTCATTATTCATTCATTGGCAGCTTATTTCCGGTCGGTTCGCGGGATAAGTCTTCACTTTTTGCTTGGAAAAGTTACATAAGTTTCCTTCTTCGTCTTTCAATAAAATGGACTTTTAAACCTGGCCGGATATCACAGTAGAGTAAGTAAGTACCCTTACAATCCTGAGGGTCGTGGGTTCGACACCCACACAATTAGGGGTCGTGTGTTTGAAGCCCACACATAAGTTTTTAAGTAGGTATATTCGTTTAAATATGTGTTTTTATGTGATTTATCTACCTATACAAATTAAGCTTTTTTTGGATACAAATATTTTCTCTCATGGTAAAAATCGGTCACGTGACACTCCAACCTCTTGTATTTTCTTTTTCTATATGACAATGAAAAATTATTGTACATCATCAACAGTACTCGATTTATTACCAGAAAAGGTATTTTTACAGTAACCTTTTTAATGAGAGCAGGTTCACATAGCCAAGTTTGTTTGTCTGACCAAAAGTGTTTTCTTTGCTTTTACTCAAAGACTCTTCTTTACACGGTGCGGTGGCATCATTAGTCTCCCGCAGCAGTCGCAGGTGGAAGCAATAATAAATTACTCACTCCGTAACGTATGACTTTCATAATGCTGGTTCGGGGCATTAACGCGGGGCACGTTCACAGCTAACTCGGCGGAAATTAAACTATACAAGGTACCGTCTCCTTAAAGATTTAATATCGGCAACAAAGGGAGCGCGCTCTGAACGCGCAAGCCTTGCGAACTTGTGGTTTCATATCGTACTAAATTGCATTTTGCAAAATGTTTATCTTCATTGTGAAAGGGTAAAGCTCCCAGCGTTAGCCACAAATTGATTCTGATTTTTTTCTTTGTCCGGAGAACCAACTATGCAAGGTAAGTAATAAAGTATCTACCTACTGAGGCTCAACTTCCGTTTTATTTGAGTGAGCAGAGTACGGATAAACTGAAGCTTAAGCGCGTACAACCGAGGGAATGAGCAATGTGACACGTATTTTGATGAGAACATAGAACGTTATCGCGCGCGTGAATACGAAGAATATTAAGCAGGTTGTTATGCAGCAAGACAATACGATCAGCGCGAGCGTGACTGCCCGCTACGCCACCGCCGCCACCGCCGCCACTGCGCCACCGCGCCACCACCGACATGCCGCAACGAATAAACGTACTTCACTCACAGCCATGTTATGGCTAAACTTTTTAACAGGCAATTGACATACAGATCAACATCCAGCCGTAGGTATAATAAACTTCTGGCTAGTAGGTGAAATACAATTCATTAGAAGTAAGAACCCTAACAAACCAAAGTCAAGTGAAGGTGTCCGACTCGTGATCACGGTTTCGACAATTTGTTATGAAAGGATCACGGCGACAGCGTAAGCCATAGGGTGTGATGTTGATGTATCAGTTGGGTAGAATGGACAAGCAGATAAATTGCATGCAATAAATACACGTAGCGTACGCAGCTAAGTGTGAAATGACATGGCCCTACAATTGAAATACCTTATCAACAACGGTGATATTTGAAATCGCACCATCCCTCGGTGGCATGCGCCACCTTTATGCTTTAAATTACTTAGACAGATAAGTAAAGTATTAATCTATAGCGCTATTATATAGAGGTCATCAAAGGTTGCGTGGAAGAGATCGCTAAAGGCCGCCTTTGCTTACTCCTACGTTGTCTTTTTTGTTGATTAAATATTTTGTACTGTGTGTAAGCAATAAAGCGTTCATCTATCATCTATGCATAGGTACCTAACTAATATTTTTCAAATGTCTTTATGTACTAAATTCTTCTGGTCTGGACTTACTATTTCTAAATTACTGAAATTACGACCGGATAAGCTTAAATACGATTGAATTCCTGAAATTCACGTACAATTGGCCCGGAGGATCGATTGAAATTCAAAACGTCCACCCGAAACAGACACCGCCGAGGACTCCATTGCTCAAATAAATGGTTAAATTATTCAATGACATTACTGATCGATTTCCACCACCTCCGCCAAGCTGCTCGCTCCGACGGCTGAATGATAATGCAGCTAATAGCTATTCCAACAGATATCATTTTAGCAAATTGTCGCTAAGTGCGAACAGCGGTAACCGTCGTCCTTCCATTCCTGCGACGACAACGAGACATACACGCGAATTCCATTTACAAAGTAATAAAATATTAACTACTTATGCTTTTGTTTTCTTTTGCGTGCTTAAATAATATGGTTTAGGATTAGGATGTACCTATCTAATAAAAGCGGCCAAGGATGATTCTGGCTTATACTTAATTTAAATAATGGTGTCCTGTCCTGGTTTGTTTTTCTCACAAACATTGTACATTATCATGAAAGAAGATTTTTATAATTGATTATTTCTATGTACCAATAATTGCTTATTTACGTTTCCCAAAACTAAGTAAGTAGCTACGTTATAAGGAACTGTGTACCGAAAACTTTGAAGGCAAGGCAAGATATGAAACTGAACAACTTTTGAACTGGAGACTGTGTTGGAGAGCGAAAGTTTTTTTTCGGCACCGAAACTAAATTTCCAATCAGCTGATTATCTATCTATGGGAACACAAAAAATATTTGGTTCCGAACATAGGCTCTGTAAAAGTTGTTCAGTTTCATAGTATGATCATGTCTGCAACGTTTTCGGTACACCTTCCCTTACAACCGATATCTACACCTACGTAAATACTGACTACTGTTCATTTTAAAGGTATATTCACTTTATCCTACACTGAAATACTATATTCAAACTGATAAAACACAATATTATTATAATAATTACGAAAAGAAACTAACAAACGCATATTTACATCTCAACTGAAAGTGCCGTGACCGTCGTTAAATACTGGCAAAACTTAATTTAATAACTAGTTTCAGTCATTGACACGAAAAAGTAGAAGAACGCCTGAAATGGGCTAATAACTATCAGTTCATAGTATAAAATGTAGTAGCTTTTTGCATTTCTCTGTCTTTCTGTCGTGGAATTCGCTAACTCCTCCTAAACCGCGCAACGGATATTGATGCGGTTTTTTGTAATAGATAGAGTGATTGAAGAAAAATATTTATTTGGATAACACATGCCGGGAAAATAGGTTGCAGCGGGTGAAACCGCTAACGGGCCGCTAGTATAGACATGAATTAAAAATGTATATCAAAACATAAGTCAGGTTCAAATATACGTAAATAAGTAGCCTCAAGCTCAGCGTTATAATGGTGGCTTATTCCTTTCTTTACAATGAACATTCAAACTGCGGATAATGCTGGGATCAAATCACTTTCATCTCAAGTCGAGCGACGCAATCAAATTCAGGGTGAATAATTTAGTAATTGAATAAGTTAAAACCTGCGGTAAGTGATGAGGCGGCTGATTACAAACGCTTTCGCTTGTCTTATTCTTCTGAGGTGTTATCAGGCCTAAAATCAAAGTAACTTGCCAATTTGAGTTTGAGTTGATGATTTGGTTAAATTTCGGCTTCCAAAAGTTTTACTTAAAACACGTTATAAAAGAACAAAATTTAAAAATGTACTGTTCAAGAAGTTTGTTAACAACGCATCATAATGATTCTGAGCTGCATGTAACAAATATTTGATTTCACATTCACGCAATTCTAATATTCTATTCATGGCCGTATTGCGCTCGTATGCTCGTATTTGATATAAAAATTAAGCGAGTAAGGGAGCGCCAATTTGGTGAAAATCTTTCAACTCTATCCGAATTTCCGCGACTGACCAAATACAGTCACGTATTTAACACGGGCTGATGCGAAGTTGTGCTAATTTTGTACCATCGAAAATATGAAAGGTCCGACCCTGTTTTATGGTGAGTGACAGCCAAGTTAACTCTTTAGACGTTTAGTTTAATGACCTCCCCTCTTGTCCTTTTAACTAAAACACTCCAGTGCGTAATCTAATTGTGCTTTCACCCAAGCCTACAATCACGCCGTTACTTAAAACTCACCACTGAAATTCAATCAAAGTCACAATCTAAAAGGGTCTTTCAGACAGTAACTCCCCAACTATGGCATACCCTAACTCGATATTAAACAAGGGCCAGGCCACCTTCAGCATCACATCACACCTTCCACAAAGTCTTTGGAAAAATAGTTCTGGTATGAAAGAGGTTCGCTCCTTGTTTCAGTAAGATAATCAAAATCTGTGGGTAGCTTACAGAACAGAGAGCAGCAAAAAGTTATAATAGAGTACTTTCGCTAAGCAAAATTTAGCAAAGAATAAGTAAAAAGCATTACAAAAAGACGAAAACTAATTCGCAGCGGATTAAATATTCGCTTTGCATTACTTCAGCTCATGATACCTATATCTGAATAAGCATTATAATTAAAAAACCGATTGCGGTTATTTCAAAGTTGTATTTCGCGATAAAAATCCGCCATCTTGAATTTATGAATTTTTGATATAGCCAGTGTCACTCGCGCTGCTGAGACGAATCTAACAACACCTCATATATCAAAATCCAGCTATCCGTTTGAGCTGTAGCCCGTGAAAAAGAATTTTCTTGTCCACACCACACACATACATACATACTATCGAAAAACATCCTTCTGAGGCAGTCGGGTAAAAATTGGTATATAATCAGTAAGGATTAAAGTAATGTTCGGCTAGCAACACTGTTTCAATAAAAGTCAGTTTTTACCGTAAAGATGTATCACTGACAGCTTTTTCGTTACGGTAAAACACTGAGGAAAATTTATAGGTCGGGGATTTAAATAATTAAAGAGCTGTTTCCTACCAGTTGAAACTCGGACTAAAAAGTACCTGAAACAAATAAAATTGTAATAAATTAATAAAACAAGATAAATCCGTTGCCTAAAAACTTTTAATTAGCTGTCGCTTTATAAAGCCTCTGTAAAAGTTTAATGCCCAGAGAGGATTGATTCTAACAAAGTAAGAAAGAAGTGAAGAAAGCGGCGAATTTCAGTTTTTAAGAAGGGTTACCTTTATACCTATGCTTATACAAATATCAAACGGCCGACTTTCTCAGCGGATCAAACTGAACAAATTTACCAAAAATGCCCAGGCCAAAACATAAAAAATAGCGTAAAAAAGTGTAAAAATTGCTCGATAAGCACATTTTGAAGATGGTAGGTTCAGTTTGATGTTATTCTTTGATTTTGTGTAGCTAAAAAAAGTTGTTCAGTTTCACTCGTTTCATTTAGAATTTTCGGAAAGGTCGGTGATTTGGTCACACTTAGTAAAAGATTGAAGTAATTTGTCTAAAAATATTTGAAGTCACGGTAAAGCTTGCAACTCATGAAACTTAACAACAGCTGGCCCCAACAAAGGAACAGGTCGATGCGAAATAGTTTTTTTTTCGATCATGTCAGGAAGTGAATTTATAATCATGATAATTTTAGCGACTACGACTGCGATTTAAGTACATTTTTGTGCAGTTTTAACACAATTCTGAATATTCCTGAACCAATTCACCTTTCTCACGGATTTTACTTTGAAACAGTCCAAATGTTGGTATTTACGAGACATTTCGAAGTAAATGAAAAGAGCAATAAATCGAGTTCCACCTCCGTCTCGAGGGACCAAACCGACTGCGGTTCAGTCAATACCTTTGAAAAGTTTAAACAGACAGCACCCAACTTGATTCATGGCTGAAAAAGGTTTTTCATTTCATGGAAACTTTCTGGTAAAAGTGGATACTTTGTCAACTTAAGCCATATTGAAATACGCAGAGGTTTATAGTCTTCTACAAAGCTTTCATTAAGGTATGTATCGAGATCGCAGATTACAAGACATCTTACAAATACCAAGATCTTTTTTTTAGAACTCGCACCTCAGCACGTGGCATGACTCTTCGTCACGAACTTTAAAAAAATCGTCGAAAATTCAACTAAGGCTTGCGAGCTTACTACGGCAAAGAGCTTACGATTGCAAGAGAAGAGAAACGTATGCACTTAGTGGTGGGTAAATTTACTCATGGCATTTTATCTGCTAGTAAGTTGACCGTACGAGAAAATTATCTGGGGTTCTCATATAATGTAACTGGACTTACAATATGTCTCATTTAGCGCAAAAAAGGAAAACTGATTGCTATACTAAAATATTCTTTACTTTTCCTATTTACCATGGGTACCCTCCTACACGTATATCATATCTTAAAATTAGGACGTCGTAGTGATAAATGCTTAGTTTTCATTTCTTAGGGTTTCGTTGTCTACTACAAAACCTTAACATGACAGACATTTTAATAATACAGTACCAACAAGTAAGACGCTAATTTATTGTTTCTATTTACCGTGTATATTTTGCAAGTTTGTTCTTTTTGCAGGATATTTGAACAAGAGTTTAAGCTACTAATATTTTAGAGTTGCAATTTAATCCTGTTAGCTTTTCTAACATATATACAGTAGCGATGTAACGAATATTTGCATGTTTTCGCATTTTCGCATTCGCAAAGTTAGTGCGAATGTTTTGCGAATATGAAAAGAATAAAGTTGGATGCAATATTGGATTTTCTATGCTATACTTGTCCGAGACTCATTTTATTATTGGTGAAGTGAAATAATTAATTAATCCCCTGTGAGAATAGGATATGTGCTGTTTCGTAATAGGCATTTTATAGAATTTTAAAAAGAAATGTTGGTAAATCTTTGTCCATCATCGGGGAGTCCAAGAGATTTTGGCGAGAGAGTTGACAGGACATCAATCAAAGGTGCTATATAAAATTGATGGAGCGCGATCGGACAAAATGACGGAATGGTGATGTCTGTGGCTTTTGATTAAAAATATTATACTTTTTGCAACACATCAATGGATAAAAAAAGATGTGCTATACTTTCGAAATTATCATTGAGTTTAGTAAAGCAAGTCGGTAAATAGCCCGAGGATCCGGAGCTAAAACAATAACAAACAAAGAGTACTTTGTGCCTACTTCAACAGCAATGGAAAACCACAATAATAATAATTTTGATCACAAACTATTCGGTACCAAACTGTAAAGATAGCACACTAAGTAACTATTATCAAAGTAATTTCTTGTACTGATATTACTACAAAAATGTGCACTTTAACAGTTACTTCTGATAACTAATTGCTAAATTATTCGTTCTTAAATGTAAAATATCACCAAAAATCTTCAAAGCAATATTTGCTCTTAATAGTGGTAAGTATTCAAATGCCAACTATAGTGAAAACCTTTTCAAACTACGACTTTTGTATTGCAAAATAAAGGGCATCATTTTTCTGCCATCGATATTCATATTCCGTCTGAATATCATCAATCACATTTTCAGGCACGGTGTCTGTTCTAAAAATGAATTTGAAATATGACAACAATTTTCAATTTCTAATTGCAAATTATTTACCTACCTGTGAAGATAATTATAGGTAGATGATATATCGAGCGCGTCGATTTACGTATGCCCTTATACAGAGTGAACCATACAGTGACGTCAAAAGAAAAAAAACATAATTTTTTTATACGTAGAGTAGTTATCTGAATCACCCACATGTACGTTACACGATATTTGTAAAGATTTGTAGTTTTAAAGTTGTTAGGTAATAATTTTAGTGAAAGGAGTTTTTCTCTTCTTTTGTACGATAGAAAGTGAAACATTATGCCTTATAATTATAAATTATAAGATTATACTAGGTACACAAACAGCAGCAAAACAGCAAAATATGATATACGTAAAAAAAACTGCCGGTTCAAATTTTTCCCAACTTCTTCTTCATCTTCTTTTCGTGTGGGACACATACAACTTTAGTTGAATAATTCTCCAACTACAAAAAATCACGGTTCATACTCGTACATGGCGGTGATTCAGATACTCAACTAAAGAAAAAAAAAATGACTTTTGACGTCACTGACTGGTCCACCCTGTATAATGGTGGTAGTAATTGCCGCATCGTGGTCAGCCAGGAATCCTGCGAGGCATAGTTCACAGGCCGGTGGCCACCAGTTCACCACACCGAGCCGACCACGGATCGCAGCGCGGCAAGCCGGAACGAGACAAAACATCTGCGGCGTGCCGGTGTGCGGTGCAGTGCCATCTACTATTCACCGCTTACTTACCTCGTTAGACAGCTCCAATAAATTATGTATCAAAATTGTTGCTGCTCAAACTGATTAAAATAAAACAATTTAAGGTAAAAACACGGGCATACCTAACTATTAACTACCTACAATACGTATTCATATTCATATTCAGTCTGTCTGTCAGTCCGCTGACCAGCCAGGATCCCCTAACCGGCCAGAGTCCATGTCCAAAAAGGTCGTAACATATACGAAACTGCAAACTAGCTCAGAAAATAGAGACAACTTCTGCGCAATATCCGACAGACTTTTTAGGCTTTCCTAGTTAGGGTTTCGTAGTCTACTAGAAACCCTTATAGTTTCGGTAAGTCTGTCTGTCTGTCTGTATGCTGCGCCCTCATAACTCCGTCAGTTTTAGAGCTATCGACGTCAAATTTGGTGTGGAGATAGATCGTGTTGACCCAAATTTAGAAATGTTGAGAAAAAAATATTTTAGAAGTTATTTGGACCCCTTCCCATACAAGTGAAAGGGGGGCGAAAAAATGTTTTTTCTTCTGTAATATTGAGTAGGGTATCGTTGAATAGGTCTTTTAAAACTAAGGGGAGGTTTCTTTAAAACAAAGTCTCTAAAATGTTTTTGTCTCGAGATATTTGCTTTTAAAAGGGGCGTTTTTGAGCCATAATTTGTTCCAGCTGTAATTTCTAAAGTATAAACGATAAAAATTTGAAAAAATTTGGAATATACTTCTCAATTTGAAGTTACCATGAAAACTATAACGGATACTGTACCACGAGAAATTTCAGAAAAATAAAAGTTTTTCTATTTGCGGTCAAACAAACCAGCAACAAAATTAACTTTGTAACGCTGAATAACCTGATATTTAAACGTTGACTACGAAACCCTATTTGTGGGCGTGTCTGACACGCTCTTGGCCGGTTTTTTTTTTTATCATTTTGTCAAGTCTGTCTGTCTGTATGCCGCGCCCATCTTCGTCATTTTAGGAGCTACCGACATCAAATTTGGTGTGAAGATAGATCCTGTTGACCCAAATATAGGTGAAAATTATAAGAAAAAAATATATCATATGTTTTTTGGATCCCTCCCATACAAGTAAAAGGGAGTTTTTTTTTTCTTGAACTTAATATTGAGTAGTGTATCGTTGAATAGGTCTTTTAAAACTAAGGGGAGGATTCTGTTAAAAACAGACTCTGAAATGTTTGTCTCGAGATATTTGCTTTTAAAAGGGGCGTTATTGAGCCATAATAAACCTCGAATGGACAACAGATGATGCTATACACAACACTGCTGGACATGGGCCTCTCCTAATTGGGGGGGCAGACAGATTGGCGAAACTGATACTAGATAAGAAAAAACCGACCAAGAGCGTGTAAAACACGCCCACAAACAGGGTTTCGTAGTCAACGTTTAATATTGGGTTTTTCAGCCTTGCAAAGTCAATTTTGTTGCTGGTTTTTTTTGCCGCTGTATGGTTACCAACCACAAATTGAAAAACATTTATTTACCTTAAAACTTTAGTGGTACAGTAAGTATCCGTCATAGTTTTCATGGTAACTTCAGATTGAGAACTAAATACTTTTTTTTTACCGCTTCTACTTGAGGAGTTACAGCCGAAAAAATTATGTAATTAATCATTTTAATAATTAATCTGATAAACTACATCTCTTTCTAATAAACATGGTAAATACCTTTTTTGTAACAACTTTCGTTACATATACGTAGCGTCTGTCAATGTATATTAAACCAAAAAGCAATAAAATTGTATCCTCTGCAAAGTTCCAGACTCTACAAAGCCTGAAAGCCTGTTAAAAAACTAAAAAATAAAGAATCCAAATTGCGCCGCCGCCGTTGCGAAATAATTGGAAATTCCGGGTTAGCAATTTATCAAGCATTCCATGTATCTGCCACAAAAGTTGAGATTTTTTTGTGTACTTATATTACACCGTTTCAGAGGTATTTGCGTGTATTTACCTATATACCTACTTACTTCCTAAATAATTTTACGTAGGTTAACTTCAAGCTACATTACACGTGTAATACCTCTGTAAGTGTACACATACATTTTAACACAAAACTAAAATATAACAAAGCAAAATCTACAAAAGTTTAACTGCCATCTTCAATCTACGAGCAAAAGTTTTGATGGCGAAACGAAGCTAAGTGAAAAACTGCAAGACCGAAAAGTTAGATAAGACTAGTTAAGAAAGTAGATAATAGTTCCATGATGGTGATATAGGATAGTTTTAGCGAAACCTATTACCAAAGTTACCAGCTAAGTGTTTACGACGAAACATTTTCACATCATCTCTTGTATGTTGCCTCAGAGCTATGGTACCTACTTCAGAGCTAAGATGTTTTGATAGAATACTATGATTCTCTCCCTGAAATTGAGTACCTATGTCTTATACCTACCTATGGATCCAAAAATGAAATGGAGAGAGCCAGTAACAGGTAATGACCTACTTAAATAAAATTAATAGCGAAACTAGCTGTTCATAAGTGGAGAAAACAATTACCTACCTTAAAACCAATCGTCTTGTCTAGTATTATCCATCCCACATCAGAAATTCAACAATTTTTATCTCAATTTACAGAACCACCAAACATTTCCGTACTCTTTTTTTTACCCGACTGCCTCATTCACTTTACACAGCTTTTTCGTCTTTGCTGGTACCTAAATTTAGATATCTAATCTTAGGTATTTATTATCATAAAGAAGCTTATTTAATCTAATGACATAAACGCTTAGTGAACAAAACTCCTAATCTCTTAGCGGCAGTAAGTATTTCCACGTAATTGCTTCCAGCACGGCTGGTCAGGTGACACTTCTACCTACTCTGTTAAAAGATAATTATAGGTATCTATGTCGGAGCCGGGGAGGTTGATAATTTATGGAATTCCTAAACAAAAGCGATTAGCAGTTCCGATCCAATATGGAATTATTAAACGAGAACTTAGTTCTTGGCTGTAGAGTATCTCTTACATTCTGATTCTAAATTGAGTATAAGGTTACTGTATTACTTATTATTTTGTTAAAATTATTTTCTCAAAAGAATTTCATTTACGCTATTTTATACTGCAGGTTGTACTGGCCACAGTTTGATGTGTTGTCGAGCAGAACACTATTACTCGTAACAATCGACGAGGTGCCAATCAGATTTGGTTGCATGCACTCAGATCAGAGGACTTCCACGAAAATGGATTACGTGTTATAAAGGCTAGTCCAGCCAGCTCAGAGAGTGCCATCTCTCGACATAGCTGTAACAGCACCCTCTCTGTATAATACGATAGTCAGTATTTACTGAAACATTCGTGGAAACAGTGTTGTTATTTGGTTGGCCGCTCACGAAAATAAGTGTATTACGGTGGTTCCTATCCTGTCAGACAGGAAATGCCAACTCCAGAAAAGGCACTTTTTTGCTTAACGTACGTACGTATACGAAAAAGCTGAGCTGTTACTTTACATGGCCGTCTATTAATATTTTGGACACAAAATGTACTCGTAATTAAATGCAATTATTAAGGTAGCCAGGTAATTTCGCGATCAAAGTCAATAACAAAATCTTCAATGAATAATCACATAATGAATGCAATATAAATGCGATAACATTTACACGTGATTCTTAGTCGAACTAATATTTTTTACTAAAAGACCGCAGTATAAAGTACTTATAACTACTTGATTAATGCACAAGAACCGTAGTACTGTGAAACAGTCTCGAGGTGAGTTGCCCAAACGGGGAAGCTGGTGCCAACTCGCGAACAGACTGACAAGATTTATTGTCTTAGATATAATTGTGTAACTTCTTCTCCGCTGTGGAAATGGAACAAAACAACCTTTGCAGGAACGTGAGCAAATCTTTGCTCAAGTCAAAGGGGAACATTCATGGATCATGGTCCAAACCCGTTTGGGTCCAAAACCAACGACAATATAATTATGTTGTAGAAAGTAGCTGGAAAATCAGTACATACATGAAGAATCGAATTCAGTAAAAACGTTGGGTTACGAGGTCTCAAAATTATTTTCATACTTTTAAACACAATAGACGCGTGTCTAACTTTTTTTATAAAAATATTTACTAAACACGCATCCACTGCTCGTATTACTCGTTTGTGGCAAGGCTCTAATATTTTAGCTAAATTAACTCGAAACAAGGATTAGTCGGGTAAGCAAGATTGTAAGAAAAGGTCCACTCGGTCCAGTGCTGCGGCCGCTATTGTATTTCCAACAAGCCGCACCGTCACCGTCATTACTAAATCGACGTCCTCCATTTGAGCTCTTCCCCTACGTACCAATCCAATTTTTATTTTCTAAAGATGACGAAAATACATCTATTATGTGAAGTTAGAGGAAAAAAATAGGATTGTACTGTACAATCATTTAAACCTATCCAAAAGAAAAAAAATAACCTATACTCGATAACTAACGTCGAAATATGCCTTCGAAAGCAACGCTGCTTCACATTCACAAAAAATATTGTTAGATACGACATTTTATTTGTTTTTTTTAAAGCATTAATTTAATTACAGATTTTCAACTTTAATTACGTTGTAAGTTTTCAAATAATCTGGAAACCCCTGACAGACATGTAGATGATTCCGACTCATAAGTAGGTATATTTGATTCGAAGTAATAGTACCTACGCAAACAAGATGTAATTTGGGAATAATTAAACCTATTTCACTTGTATCTTGAAATATGGGTAAAAGTGACAAATTAAACAGATTTCTAACCAAAAGCAGCATTAGTTTGGAATCAGTCATGCTGATTCCAAAGTAAGCTCAGTATAAAACGACTTCAAGTAAATATTATCAGAAGTTACGAAGGTAGGTGTTGAGCGTCGGCTCCTTTATGTAATACCATATTTATGGCCTCCAAAGCGGCCTTTAGCATAAAGGGAACCCCTTCAAAAGGCTGTGCATATCATTTTCTTGCCCTTTTTATCCTCGCCGATAAGACCTTACCCAAATGTAACTAGCTGGTTTATGCAGCTTATGTGGCTAGATTGGTTGGTAATCTTTACTATCCCTTTATTAAGAGTACTTCGGTACGAATGTAAATGTTTTAGATAATTAAGTGCCTGTGCCAACTTATTTCAGAGTCTGTTGTCTTTCTTGAGACCGCCTAAATGATTTCCACACATATACACCCTGTGCCTACAAATATGACATCAAATATTTCTAAGCCTTAATTTTCTTTAATTGTCATACATTAAAAACAAAAAATAACACATATTTATTATACAGGGAGTAACAGAAAGGGTATTCCAAGCCGAAAGGAGGTGAAGGTACTCATGAAACTGAACAACTTTCTCCATGGAACATGGGTCGAAATATGTCAAAAAATTTGGGCTTCCCATAGTAAATCAGTCAGCTGATCGGCGATTTGTATGGGAGGTCCAATTGTTTTTTTCATATTTCGACCCATGTTCCATGGGGAAAGTTGTTCATGAGTACCTTCACTTCTTTCGGCTAGTAATACTCTTTCTGTTACTCCCGGTATAGAACTTACAAATATTATGGCAACGCTTTAACGTTCGCAAAAACAGATAATTTCATGGCGTATTATGATATGATGTGCGCGCTATGACAACACTTCAACTTTTATAACAACGGTCTAACAACACAAAATGTCAGCTCAACATCGCCAAATTGTGAAACCCGAACAAAATTTTGGAGCATCGACAAAGTGGAAACACTACTAATTGAATTTAGAATTGCTTTTCGCCCACTTCGTAATTGATTGTACCTACGTTTGTGAGAAACCTTAGATTTACAGCGACCGTGTGTAATGTTAACTGGGTTTCTTTTCATACGTAACGAACATGTGATATATCATAGGAATATCCCAATACCAACTATAATATGCAGGAAGTTTTAGGTACGTAACCGTTCGGGTAAGGAAAAGTACCAATAATTATATGTGTAGAGCTAGCGGCTTACGAGAGCAAAACTTTAACTCGTAAAAATGTCTCATATCTGGAGAAATTAGGTACTTGGTAGGTACTATCGTACCGTATGTATGAAATTCAGTGTAGTTGCTATACGTCGTATGTCAAGTTTACTTTTACTTGCCTACCTAACCCAATTTAGATTAGCGATGCCATATGGCATCCGAATTTCGATTTTAAAATATTTACACTTTTGAACTCCATTTCGTTAGTCAATTTAGTCCGCAAAATATCACACTCTCTTGTATTTTCAAAAATTCCGTCTATAATGGGCTAATGAAAAGTAGGTTAAGTACGAAGGTGTATATTTTTCCCTGGTAAAATAAACAAGAACTACTTGCTTTCTTCTCCCTCAGGACTGTACCCTTCAATTGCCCTTCATGATTAATTTTTCACGACCGATATCAAACCGGACAGAACACAAAATGTTGCTTTTCAAATATAAATTAGAAAATATTTGACGACGGCTACGACGCTCCTAAATGAATTATAATGGTATTACGCATGAGTAGGTATATACTCAGATGAAAAAGCCATTCATTCGGTAGCTTTCATTTTAACGAGATTCGATATTGGAGCTTTGGGGCGCTTCCTAAGTCAGATAAAACCTTGCCGGTGGCGGCGAGGGCAGGCGGGCGCCGGGCGCGGCGGTGGTGCGGTGGTGCGGTGTGGCGGTCGCGTGGGTGACGTGCAGTTTCATCGGTACGAGTGCTGCGGGTGACGCAAATTGAGCCCGCTGGGACACTTTTACAAACCCGCAACGAGCTAGTGCTCGTTGTAGCATTGAAATCGTTGTCAATACTGACTCGGATTTTACAATTGTTCTGCGAATTCCCCTTTTGTATGAGTATCAAGTTGAATAGTTATTGTTATAGGTACAAGCAAAATTTTCCACCGCACTCCGCAGGCAGGATTTGAACTTGCGACCTGCGATTGCGGTGGAAAATTTTGCAAAAATTGTAGTATACCTACCTACCATTTATTATTTGGTATTCAGTGACACCTAATGTTAGGTGAGAACATATCGAAAGCGCATACCTTGGCTTGAAATGTGATCCCATAGCCGAAAGCCTCGTCAGGATGCAGCGGAATTCTCGTGTCGTACTCATCATTCGGCACCAGATTGTACTGCTTGGTGGACGGCATCTTCCTGCCCCACTTGAGCAGCTTCATGGGCACCCGTCGCCAGACCTTCGGCTTCAGCAGCACGCGCACGTACGGAGCCCTGCGGCTCCTTCTAAACATCGAGGCTCATTGCAGAATATGTCGTAGGCAAAAAACCTAGCGCGCTGGGTTTTAATCTGAAACAAATGAGACTACAGTTACTAACTAAAACTTTCATTTTAAAAAGCTGGGATGGAAGGTCCAGACTACAATTTAAACTTCACATATGAAAACTGCTAGTGGAATTTTTTGCTCTTCACTACCAAAATGTCAAAAGTAACTCACACTTAGGCTCACACAAAGTAAGCGTAGTGCTCAGCCAGGCCACAAAATATGAGTACTAAGTATCATAGGTACAGTTTGCCTTAACGGCTTGAATATAACCTGACCCAGATTTTAATTCTAGGATGTTATGTTGCATAACAGAGAAATTAGAAAGAATTATTTCTAAACTGGGATGGCAAACAACTGCTTCTAATAGGTCCTATTAAGGTCAACGAGGTAGACGCTGGCCAATCACCGAAGCAGACGGGCGGCGGGAACGCTCTCGGAACTATCGAGTTAGTCGTTCATCAACATCAAACATCGAGCTATAGCTACAAACACTTTGATGTTTTTCACTACCTATCTAGTTATTGTCTTCTTTATTTTTTAACCTATTTTTTCCTGCAAATAGGGGTGCATGCCTGTGTGTGCGTAATCGTAACAACTAGTAGGGCACGGTAGTACGTTGCGCCCACAAATAAGACAAATACATGTATATGTATAGGATGGTTAATCAATAAAATGTAAAAGTTCTATGTTTAAAACTACTAATCTGTGCCCCATAAAAAATACTGTAGCTAGTAATATAATAACAAATATAAAACTGAAACAAAACAACGAATTGAGAACATCCTTCATTTTTGTAGGTTAATTAATTGTCTTGACGCACTATTAGTAAAATAAGACGCAACATTTTTAAGTATCTAGTAAACATTTGTTAGTGTCGTTAAGACAAACACCGAATTTGGGACTCGGAGAGTAAACTTGGCCATCAATTTACGAATTTGAAATATTAAATGGATAAAAAGTAATCTTCAATTTGGAACCCTGCCGTGGACATTAAATACGTTATTAGTAACTTGATTTTCTGAACGAGCTCTTGCTTGTAATTCCCCCAAGATGTTAAAATGAAGGACTGGAGGAATAATCTTGTTTTTGCATAAAACGGAATTCATGGGAATTTAACAACCCAAACGCCTGTTTGACCTATCAGGCGGTACACAGCGCATTAATTTGCAGTTTTTGATAACCTGCAAGCAAATGTCAGCCTGTGAAAATTCTAAAGTAATAGGTTACTCTGTAGTACGGTCCTACCTAACTACACGGCCCTAAAAACAAAGCTTTACGAAAAAAATATTAATAAGACAGCGGATGTGGCACAGTGGTGGTGCGACTGCTTTCGATGCAGAAGGTTCCAGATACGATTGCCTGTAGGTCACTTAAACATTTATTATTTTGTAAATTTGTTCCCAGTCTGGTTAATAGACAATGCAGACTGAACCACCTGACTATCTGAAAAGCAAGATGGTTCCGTGCTTCGGAGGGCACGTTAAGCCGTCGGTCCTGAAGGCTGTTGAATGAATCAGGTCGTTGGACTTCGGTGTTCCACTCGAAAAGAAGAAAGAGACGAACAAATTTAAATTCGGTAGGTATTAAAAAATATTATTTCCCAGCGAAATTTTAAAAAAAAGTCTATACCGTGTACTAAGTAAAAGTAATTAATAATTCACACCTGTTAAGGAAACAAGTGACGTAAAGTGCGTAACAAAGTAAGTACGCACTTAATTTGAGGCCTTTTTGGGATCATAACATCACAGGAGTAAATCATCAGCGTACAACGTTCAAAACTTTTCTCATTTATGTTTCGGAACTTGAACATTCAAACAAAAGATGCAGCTAAAAGGTAAAATTAATGTAAAGTACGTAATATACTGTAAACTCGAGCAAGCCAACATCCGTGTTTACAAAAGACGATCAAATATTGGTTCACAAAAGGGCGAATATATTTAATATTCGTCCTGGTTTAAAGGATAGTCTCTCCTATGATAATTAGTCTGTCTTTAGAACATTGTTTTTGACGACTTAACTAAAAAAGTCCCTATGAATGAACTGAAGGCTGGAACTAGAATATTATTTTGCCAGCTATAGTTAAAATCCTTTGTCAGTTACAGACACGCCTTCCGGCGCCGCATGCAGTGCGGTGCGCGTGCGGTCGCGGCCGCAGGACTGTATGCAGGCGACGTGAATGTCACAACACAGTCCTCCGCCACAAAATACAGGACTGTTTTACATATGAACGCAAACTTTGCAAGCCGATTTTACTAAGTTATATTTAACTCCTTTTACTACAGGACCACCCAGCAAACCGCGAAAGAAATGACATCTGATTGGATCTTTGTGTGATGTCAGTTTAAAATAGCATCATGACATGACCCTTTGTCTACCCAATGTTCATTGGCAGCAGCATTTCCAGCGCATAAAAGAATAAAACCATGAACTGTGCTCTCCAATCCAGCACCAAGGCATGTTGAATATGGCAATTTCTCATAATAGGGGAAGGGGAAGCCCATGTCCAGAAATATGTTAATGTGGTTCGGGTAGATCTGTTATATTTCTGCATAACAGCTGTTTTCTCGTATTCCAACAGTGGTATAACGTCATCAAAAAATTATATTCTTAGAATCGCCCTACAAACATCTGCAAACTGACAAAAAATATATCATGGCTTCAGATACGTGCATTGAAACTTTTTATGGAGGCACTGCGTAAAATATAAGCTGGAAAGTTAGTCCTTGCAGTAACAGTAAAACAAAGGCAGCTGGCAATCTTTTGCACATTAACTGTAATGTTACTGGCGCAATAACAACGCTCCAAACAATTGTTTTCGGCTTAAATACGCATCTTTGTCTAACATTACACTTCCACTCCTTTTTGCTACACAATAAGATTTGCAAAGAAGCGGAAATTTTAATAAACAAGTCTTACAGGCATTGCGAGTGGTAAGAGATAGTTTCTTTAATTTGAAATGTATAACTAGCCCACTGAAATATTCCATGTTGTGCCGGCATATATAATAGCATTACTCAATATCTTTACCGTGGGTGTCGTAAGAAGCAAGTAATGGCTTTGAAAGTTGATTGTGTGTGTATTGCGATTTTAGGCAACATGCTGAAAATATGGTGGTACACAGACAGTTTTCTGAACGACTCTCAAACTTAGGGCCGTTTTTTAACTCACGTGGGCAAACCTAAGACAACTTGCAAGTATGTAATTTTATTTGCGATGTCTCAAAGTAAGTGACTTATCGTCATCTGCCTGCCCTTATCCCAACTTATTTGGGATCGGCGCAACATGTCTTTCTCTTCCATTCATCTCTATCAGCCGTCGAATCTTCATTTACACCTTTTTGATTCATATCATCTTTTACACAATCCTTCCAAATTCATATTCAGTACTTTTTCTCGTCACATGATTCAAGTGACTCGTTATATTAAAACAAGTAAGGTCCTGTTTATTGGTAGTATTTTGTATTCGTATGCATACTCGTACATAAATAATGGACTTCCGAACGGGTTGACCTTCAACTTGACTATTTTAGATTCAACCAGCAAAGCTAACAGCGGCGCTGTCTAAAAGCAATTCTGTCTAAAGGCTTATATTTTTAGGTGATACGACCTGTCTCAAAAACATCCCATTTGAATAACTGTAGTTATAGAATAATATTACCTACGGACTAGCTTTCTAACTAATGACTAGTATTATATTATAATAGATAAATATAAATCAGGTGAATCTACCACAGAAGTATAAAGTTTATATTAACTTTTATCCGCTATTTTAGCCTCTGAAAGAACTGTTCTAATCGGAATCTGGCGGTCTAGGCTTTCCAGGATTTGCGTTGATATGTTAAGTCTATTAAATATCTGTACGTCACTTTACTCTTTGAACAAAAAATGAGAGGTTGTTTATAGATAAATGCCTATTTCGCTGTCGAATTCTGTTTCAAGATTAAAATTAAAACTTAAAAGGGAATTAGCGCTGGTCTGGGCAGCGAACAGAAACGCTTTTAAAGTTAATTTTCAAGAAGCTTCATTAAAGCGATGTGGCATCTTAATAATCTTAATTTGATTCGCATTGGGCTCGTGTTGAAAAGCCTTTTCTATAAAAGCTGCACACATAATTGACTCAGCTAAAGCAGTAAGAAAAGTACCAAAATTCAGTAATGTTAACCATTTGAAAACATTAGGTATTTCGTAATTAGGTGTTCCGTATTTTCGAACAAATACTAAGCTTAGTACGGTCGAATCAAATTTCCCTTTTGACATCCCATTCAGAGTGTACCTAGTAACTTAACGTGATGCTATGAACAATTTAGTAACTACAATATACAAAAAAAAACAACCAGTAGGTACATCATTCTGTATGGTTACTCTTTTAGTATTATTAAAGTTTATCAATTTAAATGTCATATTAAGGTATACCTACGTTATGTAGACGTCTGGCTGGAATGTATTAAATCAGTTCGAGTTTTATTTAATCGTGTATACGTTTTCCTTCCATAATAAATGAAACGACATTAATATTTTGTACTGGGTTTTTACGTCAGAAAAGAAAATTACTTCCTTTGATTTTCTCTTGTTTCTAAGTAATACAACTTTTTTGAAAAATACCTCTTAAATTTCCGTTTAAGTAGAAAAGTTAGTCCCATAGAAAAAGTTCTATGATCACAACGACATCCACCTACGCCTTGGGAACAAAACGATTAAAATTTCGTATATTGTATACGCCCAATACAGCAGACTTACGGTCGTTGGTTCAGCATCTACATAATTCGCATAAAATTTTGAATACCTATGAAAATCGAACGCCAATATTTCATAATTTATTATGTTCGGAATTCTACAGGATACTAGTTATTTAATTTTAGTTAAACATTCGCCATTGAGGATCATTGTAAATGTTTATGATTAAACTGAAATTTCGATGCTACCATTAGAAATTGCGGATTTTCCGCCTGAAACTCAATCAGGCGGAATAGAGTCCATACACGTGGCGAGTAGGCTGAAGTTAGTCTGATTAGTTTGCGCACTCAGAAGCCTTGTTAAGTAGACAGGCTAAAAGAACGCTCCTTGCTTGCTAATTATTGATTCGAAACCACTTTGAGACTAAGGGCGCGTTCAGATGTGAGCGGGCAGCGCGCTTATTGAGCGCGTAGTAGGTATCAAGTCACCTCCGTAGCGTGCCTACTCATTGTGCACCCACCCGTGCGTCCAGAGTCCAATATAATGAAACTACAAGTACATGCGTAAACGAACGGGTAGCCCACGTGATGCTTTTTGCTAATTTTTAACTCCCCCTGCCCTTGGTGATACATGGTGAGGTTTAAGACTACCCAAATCACGTGTATTTACCTATAAGAAAACTTATTTTTCTAATGAGTTAAAATCTTAGCATTTTATTTTAGAAAATTATTTTTATCGTGAAAGAGAATACAGGCGACGTCGCTTTTTCGGCTGGAATCGCCCGTTTGACGAAGAAATAAATACACGTGATATATTATATCTTTACCCGTGAGGCCGTGATGTTTCGTGATTTTTGACGAAACGCCCCGCCTCCCCCTCCAAATGAATCCGCAATTTCTAATGGTAGGGCATCGAAATTTCAGTTTAATCATAAACATTTACAATGGTCCATATACCTGTAAACTTGTGGCCTGTAGTTTGATAAAAAGGGCACAGCGCGCGGGTTGAATGCGGTGGAAATGCGTAGGCCGCACGAGTGTTGTAGTAATACGCTCATTACACGCGGAAAACGCGCGTGTATGTCTGAACCCGCCCTACTGCTGGTTATTCAACGTGCCTTGACGTCATTGGCTCCCCGTAGAACTGTAGGTATACGTGTAGGCTAACCTCCCCGACATTTATGTTCAAAGAAACAAAGCTCAACAAGTTGGTGTAACTTATTCGTATTAAAATCCATGAATTTCGTTTACTTACAGAAAACTTTGCAAGGTTGTGATAACATCGTTAAATAATTTTTAAAGTATTTCGTAATTACTTCATCTTTGTAGACTTGTTTCTAACAAATACAAGGAAATCTGTACTGCAACGCAAACGGAAGGAACTCTAAATGAGTACCTACTGTTTACGTTATGAAACTTTAGTCTCATACGAAATGTTTTGATGAAAATCAAAATGATTCCACAACACGTGAGTTTCAACTCCAAGTTTTAAACGTTCTGTTTTCGACGTAGCTGAAGAGACAAATCGTTGTTTCTGTACTTAACATGTAGGTTTTTTATTAGGTACATGTTTTTATACAGTGAACAATAAATTGATTTGGATTTCTGATTTAAGTAGGACTTATTCATCATCAAAGAAAAAAAAACAAGAACAAACTTGTTTGCCTCAAAGTTATCGAATAAATTTGAACAGAATAGAGTAATTATTTTCTTTTTACCATAGCACAATTGTTATATCAACGCGTGCTTGGCTTGGAAAACGCGGCGGCATTCGAAACTATTAGACCAGTCAAATTAGACATTCGCTGCGGAATGGTTGCTAATAAGCGGGTAACAGGTACACACATTCATTTAAGCTTTCTAAAAGTTGCCTCAAAAGTCGACACAAGTCACCTCTGTAGGTATGGAACTGAAGGTATTTAAGGTCAAAGGTCACAGTTATCGACAATTAAGGTTTCTTCCTGTTGCTCCAACGACGTTTTGTTCTATAGGTTGAAGGTTTTTGATAAAATCAGGTTTTTTCATTAAACACCGATAGATAACTCAATTTTATCGTAAACCTGCAACCTTAACCTGGCACCTCTCTAGGTTATGATCAAAATTCATGGCAAAAAAATGTTTATTTTTATTTTCAGCACTAAAAAGGCTCCTTACTGTGTTGATAGCAGCTCTCGACTATTGATTTTGTGCTCCAATTTTAAGGATATAAAAAGTTATGATAATATTTGTGGTGATACAGCCCATAAACCTGCACAACGTTACCCAAGGGACGTACGTCGAAATATAAAACAGAGATGCTATCCAACTAAGCTATTTCTATCGCAAGTCAAACAGCTTTTATCAGATTTTATCGGAGGAACATTATTGGTAGGTAACTACCAGTACTGTAAAACAAATTACGTGTCACAAAAGACCGTAATATGTTGAATGTGGGGTGAAAAATCGGTGGGCCTAAGTGAATAACGTCACAAAAGGGAGTGATCTTCGGAGGAGCACGTACCGCTAACATGAGCTCGAAATCACGAAATCACAACTCGAGACTGGGGGCGTCGGGGCCGCCCGGGGACGGGCCCAGGAACCCTCGCCCCGCCATACATTTCACCACGTCAATTACGACCAAATTACGGACGTCACCTCATGTGCGAACTCCAAAGACCAGACAAGACAATAAATATTATCGGCGAGGGTTGGATCGTCTCATAAGATAAATTGGCCCTTAGTATTAGATACTTGTAGGTACGTGACGTACAGGAAATCCAAATATGAAGATTGTATTAAAAATAATGTACAGTCCAGCAAAAAAGAGTAGAAATTAAATAAAATGGAACTAAAAAAAAACACACTAAATTGTTGCCATGCATAGGCAATTTAGCCATTTAATTTTGAAATTTCATACAAAGTGGCGCCCTAATTTTTTGTCTACTTTTTTTGCTGGACTGTAAGTAAGTTCCTTGTAATGTGACTGAAATAGAAAATATTTAGTTACACCACAAATTAGGGAAACGGCGCGCGGGGCGCCTGTTACACATTGACTCGCACACTACCTTCTGCCGATTCACTCAACACGTATTATTTGCGCGGGCATTGTCAAAAGTTACTTAGAAGTAGTGTTCTGAGCAATGACTAAGAACTGTTGGCCGTTTGCTAGATTAAACTATCTCTCAGAACTCGACTGTCGAGCACATGATTCTGCCCGTGGAGGGGTGAAACGCGTGTTGTGTGAATTACGGTGGTAGCGCTGAGAGTGCAGTGCATAACTTGTGTATTTGAATTAAATTGTAGACAAACAACGTGAACTTCAACATAACTAGCCATCCTACGTATGGAAGTAGCTAAATATCTGTCTGCCTCATTTAATTAAGTTGTGATTCGCAAATTCAGAATTGTTCTTCATTGCTATCCATATCAATGCTAGATTAAATAAAAAAATATGTTTGATGTTTTCTTCATATAATGTGTTAATTCACCTTACCTATCCTATAATGTAACTTAGGGTAACTAATTGCCTGTTATAATATGTGAATAAATAAAAATAATATATAATAAGAAATTCACACGTATCAATCGATATTTGAGCATATTACCTGAAGGTGATATATCATAAGCTACGTAGGTGAACTTCTCTTTTATTACGAAAGTTTCTAAGAATTTTAGATAATAGTTCGTTCGTTTTAGTTCGTAATATGTGTACCGGAACAAATCGAAATGACTTTCTAGAATTCCAAGAAACTTACTGAAACTTGTTAAGCGCCCTAGAAGTTAGTTGTAACTGTAGTAACATATTAGAAATGAGATTTCTGTACACGTGCACGTAATAATGTGTTGGATATATTATATAAACGCATTCGATATTTTGAAATCAGATTTATGTAGAGAAATTAGTTTAACCTGACTGATTTAGTTCTGTCCGGCTGACTTTTAGAAAATTTCAGCCAAATAAGTAATTTGGCATTTACCGAAGATTTGGCCTGTATACCAAAAAAATATTATTAGTACGGTAGGACCGAACGTTTCAAACGTTTTTAATACAATTTGGTTTTAGGCCTCAAATTATTTTGAAGGGTCGCGGTTACAAAAATAAACACGTGTTTAAATTAAGATGTAACGTGAGTGAAATTTGTTCCACTTCACCCTGTTGATCGCACGAAATAAGTACGACTACCATAACAATGTGTTACATAGAGTAGTGGTAGGTATAGCTTTTACGAGATAAAGTGTTCCTTATCTAGTTATTTTATTTTAGAGCCGGGGCTTCGTGTAGTTCGCAGAAAAGTATCTTCTAGGATGTACAAGACTTGCCTACGAATATTTTCCCAGGTTAGCTAGTCTGTTCCCGTTTCTAATTTCACGGCCCAGTGAAACTACCACAACCGTATTGATAGTGATTGCCAGACAGACAGGTTACAAATGAATAAAATACACAAATAAATAAATATTCACTGCAAATAATCGGAAAAACATAGCGTTAATCTTGTACCGTGTAGAATATTGATGCATTAGTTAACACACATTATGCTGCAACTGCAAGAGGTAGATAATTATCGCATATATGTAGCGGGATTTAACTCGTAGTATTCAGTCAGCCGTAATGTAAGTATGCGTATCTGCATTCTGCCTATTAGTTTACTAGATACCCCGGGATATTAAATTTCCTAGAAGAAAATTTCTGTGCTATGATCTGAATACCAAAAAATTACGAGTTTTTGTTTATTTTTCCATGTCCTCTGTTGTATTTTCCGACTACCTGACAGACCACATTCTGAAAACCGCAAAGAATCGGGTAATGTAATTTTTTTGTTAAATGTTAAATAAACGTAGGTCTATTCTTACATTGCGATCATTCAGGATACTTGAGTTCGGCGAATGGGGAAATTTCCACCTGTGTAGTGGCTCTTAGCCGCGGAATTGTAGTTACTTTGATTGCAAGTTTTTTATCTAGAGTCGTCATATTTCTGAATGAAGTTTCCAAGGTGAGTTCTGATTCCAAGGTATTTCCAAGCGAAATCATTCGTGGTAGGCAATCTCCGGTGAACTGAAAGCGGCGGCGGCGGTGAACTGAACCAACTTAGTCCAAAGTTCTCTAAAACAGAACTATACTTACTACTTAGCACCATGTTTGGACAAAGCTGCCAATTCGTACCTAGTTTTCGGAGCCAAACTTCAAATCTCCGGAAAGAGCAACTCGCAAAAGATTTCACCAGGTAACTGGTGCAATTGTGTAAAATAAGACAAAAAATATTCGTGAACAGTACAATGGAAATTTGTAGATAACCACCTATGCAATCTCAATGTAACGAAGAGGTACCTTTTAGTTTTAGTTTAGACATTAAATTTATACATAGTGGACAAAATTTTGCAGACAATCTGACTGCCTACCAGTAGGTGTTCCAAAACAATAAAAATATGTTCCTCATTTTACATATTGTAAAGAACTAAAATACCTTTGTTTAATAAAATAATTGAAAAAATTATACCTTACGCAGGTAGAGATGGGCACGTACCCGGGTATTTACCCAACTACCCGGTAAATACCCATACGTACCCGGTAAATATCCGTATGCACCCAAATTGGTGGGTAGATAAAATGTATGGGGAAGTTGATTTCTTTTTTCGTTTTCCGACGTAACCTCCATACAATAAATTTACCAGTTTCATGGTCCGAGCATGCCTGCAAAGCTTCGAGACAATTTTAGTGCCTGTTGGCTCGTGGGGCTTGTTGGGTGGGTAGTTTGGGTTGGTTGGGTGGGTCGTAAGGGTTTGTTGGCTAGGTCATTCGTGTATGTTCGGTCGTAAATGTCTGTTGGGTGGGTCGTTAGTGTTTGTTGGGTAGGTCGTAAGCATTTGTTGAGTGGGTCGTTGAGTTTGTTGGGTCGTAAGGGTTTGTTGGGTGGGTCGTTAGTGTTTGTTGGGTCGTAAGGGTTTGTTGGGTCGTTGGTGTTTGTTGGGTCGTAAGGGTTTTTGGGTGAGTCGTTAGTGTTTGTTGGGTCGTAAGGGTTTGTAGGGTGGGTCGTCAGTGATTGTTGGGTCGTAAGGGTTTATTGGGTGGGTCGTTAGTATTTGTTGGGTCTCGTAAGGGTTTGGTGGGTGGGTCGTTAGTTTGTTGGGTCATAAAGGTTTGTTGGGTGGGTTGTTAGTGTTTGTTGGGTCTTAAGGGTTTATTGGGTGGGTCGTTAGTGTTTGTTGGGTCGTAAGGTTTTGTTGGGTGGGTCGTTATTGTTTGTTGGGTGGGTCGTTAGTGTTTGTTGGGTCGTAAGCGTTTGTTGGGTGGGTCGTAAGTGTTTGTTGGGTCATAAGGGTTTGTTGGGTGGTTTGTTAGTGTTTGTTGGGTCGTAAGGGTTTATCGGGTGGGTCATTAGTGTTTGTTGGGTCGTAAGGGTTTGGTGGGTGGGTCGTTAGTGTTTGTTGGGTCATAAAGGTTTGTTGGGTGGGTTGTTAGTGTTCGTTGGGTCTTAAGGGTTTATTGGGTTGGTCGATAGTGTTTGTTGGGTCGTAAGCGTTTGTTGGGTGGGTCGTTAGTGTTTGTTGGGTCGTAAGGTTTTGTTGGGTGGGTCGTTATTGTTTGTTGGGTGGGTCGTTAGTGTTTGTTGGGTCGTAAGCGTTTGTTGGGTGGGTCGTTAGTGTTTGTTGGGTCATAAGGGTTTGTTGGGTGGTATGTTAGTGTTTGTTGGGTCGTTACGGTTTATTGGGTGGGTCGTTAGTGTTTGTTGGGTCGTAAGGGTTTGTTGGGTCGTAAGCGTTTGTTGGGTGGGTCGTTAGTGTTTGTTGGGTCGTAAGCGTTTGTTGGGTGGGTTGTTAGTGTTTCTTGGGTCATAAGGGTTTGTTAGTGTTTGTTGGGTCGTATGGGTTTATTGGGAGGGTCGTTAGTGTTTGTTGGGTCGTAAGGGTTTGGTGGGTGGGTCGTTAGTGTTTGTTGGGTCATAAAGGTTTGTTGGGTGGGTTGTTAGTGTTTGTTGGGTCTTAAGTGTTTATTGGGTGGGTCGATAGTGTTTGTTAGGTCGTAAGCGTTTGTTGGGTTGGTCGTTAGTGTTTGTTAGGTCGTAAGGTTTTGTTGGGTGGGTCGTTAGTGTTTGTTGGGTGGGTCTTTGTGTTTGTTGGGTCGTAAGGGTTTATTGGGTGGGTCGTTAGTTTTTGTTGGGTCGTTAGGGTTTGTTGGATGGGTCGTTGGTGTTTGTTAGGTCGTAAGGGTTTATTGGGTGGGTCGTTAGTGTTTGTTGGATGGTTTGTTAGTATTTGTTGGATCGTAAGGGTTTGTAAGGTGGTTCGCTAGTGTCTAGAGACCCACAAGAATCTAAAGACCAACAAACCCTTACAAACGAACAAACACTAACGACCGACCCAACAAACCTTTACGACCCATCTAACACTAAAACCCACCCAATAAACTCTTACGACCCAACAAACACTTGCAACCCCCTTAACAAACGCTTACGACCCAACAAACACAAACGACCCACCCAACAAATCCTTACGACCCAAAAAGCACTAACGACCCACCCAAAAAAGCCTTACGACCCGAAAAACACTAACTAGCCTTCCAACAAACCCTTACGACCCAACAAACACTAACTAGCCACCCAACAAACCCTTACAATGCAAAAAACACTAACAAACCACCCAACAAACCCTTAGGACCCAACAAACACTAACAAACCATCCAACAAACCCATAAGACCCAACAAACACTAACGACCCACCCAATAAACCCTTGCAACCCAACAAACACTAACAACCCACCCAACAAACCCTTACGACCCTACAAACACTAACGACCCACCCAACAAACGCTTACGGCCCAACAAACACAAACGACCCACCCAACAAACCCTTACGACTCAACAAACACTGACGACCCACCCAACAAACCCTTACGACCCAACAAACACTAACGACCCACCTAACAAACCCTTACGACCCAACAAACACTGACGACCCACTTAACAAACGCTTACGACTCAACAAACACTAACGACCCACCCAATAAACCCTTGCAACCCAACAAACACTAACAACCCACCCAACAAACCCTTACGACCCAACAAAAACTAACGACCCACCCAACAAACCCTTACGACCCAACAAACACTAACGATCCGCCCAATAAACCCTTGCAACCCAACAAACACTAACAACCCACCCAACAAACCCTTACGACGCAAGATACACGAACGACCCACCCAACAAACCATTACGAGTTAACGAAAACTGACGACCCATTCAAATAACCCTCACTACCCTACAAACACTAAAGATACACATTACGACCCAACAAACACTTTGGACTAAACAGACACTTACAACCCACACTACAAACCCTGAAGACCCTACAGACACTAGCGACCCACCCTACAAACCCTTAAGACCCAAAAAACCTCAAAGACTCACCCAGCAAATCTTTGCGACCCAACAGACATTAAAAACCCACCCATCAAACACTAACGATTCAACAAACACTAAAAGTTGACTCCTTGCTCCCTTATAAATTAATTCTGTCGGCCTGTACAAGGCTTATCTATAAATTATCTTTCATAGAAGGTATCTTTTGTAACCAATCGTGATGGTTAAAATAAAAAATAACGACAATTTATACAAAGAAAGTTAATTTTTCAATCTACCCACCTAATTGGGTACGTACGGGTATTTACCCGGTAAATACCCAATTACCCAGGTAAATACCCAAATGGGTAGATTGGGTATATACCCACCGCCCATCTCTATACGCAGGTTACCGATACGGAGGGATAGGTAGGAATAAAGTGTTAAAAATTATTGGTAGTATTTCTAGGTAAATTTCCACTATAGTATATATTTTGAAGAATACTACGTTAACAAACTTTTAGTTGCTCGTTAAATACACAACAAAATATTTAGATACTTTAGGTAGTCCACAAAGCAGGTGATTTGAGTAGTAGCACACGGTGACTGCGTTTAACAGTGCGAGGATTTCTCTTTAATATTTTAGTAGAAGCCTTCCATATGCATATTAATGTTGCCGGCGCCAGTAATTATGCATCAGAAGCTCAAAGGGATGTTACTGATGAGCAGAGGTTCCGAATCAAAAACCTTGCAGGTGCAAAAAGCTTTGAGCTTAAAATTGTGTGTAGTGTAGCGTAGCCGCTTTTGGCGGCTAATATAAGTATGTGGATTTAGCGTCCGTTCTGCTATTTTATAATATTTAAGATGAGGTAATTCCGATGCTTTACCAGATCTGTGCGGTTGTCGTGTAGTCGGTTTAGAATAGCATCACCCCGTTTATATCTGTGTGTCCGAATACAGGAAATAGGCAGCAGCGTTTCTCGTAAATACCTAACAGTTTAGGTACATTGCGCTCGCTATTCCGCCTATCTAGCGTTGTGAGTATGGCAAAAACCCGGTGGGGCGAGTTGACGAACTGTTTAGTTTAAAAGCTTATAAAGTACTTATTCAGCTCAGGCAACTTGTAAGCCTTCCGCAAACACTAGTGGGTAATTTTATTATGCAAAGGTATGAAATCTGAGCGCTGGTCTTTGTTCAGCGTTTCCGCATGCATGTAGCTGCGGCCAGCTGCGCGGCTATTATTCCGCTCAATACCCTATAAAGCCAATGCCATATACGCGTAGGTTTCCCCACTTTTTCCTGGTTGAAAATAACATGGACTCTACAAGTTCACTTCTACCACAAATTCTCACCTATTACATTAAAAACCATGAAGTATTACGTTAAAATATTTGTCAACTGGCAAAAAATAATCAACTTTTAATTGTTAGGGTTGAAAATCGTTCGCATCATGTTTGGTAATAATAAATTCATTGGCTAGTTCGAGGCTTTAAACCAGCTTATAACCAAGGGAAACAGCTTTTGCCATAAAAATATTGGTATAAATATAGGCTTATACCTGCGTATTTCAATGAATTCTTGAAGAAAAAACGTCGATCTCGACCCTCTTTCATTTCGCCACCACCGCCGCACTATGAACAAGCAGGTAGAAGAATTTAACCTTAGGTCCTATTTATCTACATTGGATGCAATTTGTACAATATGGATGATGTACGAATACGAATACCTAATACAAAAATTACATACAAACATTTGTGACATCAGGGTAATCGGTTCGTTGAACGACTCGGTTTTCCCACACGAAAAGAAGAAGGGTGTGATTTCCATACGAAATTGAACAATTTATTACAAACTTGTTTCGAAATGTGTAATAAAAAAACATTACATCTCCCATACCGTCGTGGTTTTCACGTACTGTCGTAACTGCTTTTTTACAAATGTGCAGGGGAGCGATTTAAAGAAATCCGCGAAGAGTAATGGCTCTACCAAATCATTTTAAATTGTTATTGAGAATGCAAAACTTTTGTATAATAGGAAATTTATTCCTCTATGTTTAACTATTAATAGATTTTTGGTAACTTTTTCAGATTGTGAAATAATATGTTTTTTTACATAAAGATCCACTTACGATAGTACGTGAAAACCAGATGGCGGCAGTTTTTGTAGTAATTGTCACTTACGTTACGTCCAGGGAAGCGACATAGTAACAAAAATCGATTTTTCGATAATAGATCATTTCTAATTAGGCAAAAAAACGATTAAAAATAAATCGATTTTTAAAATTGATTTTTTTATACGTTTTATCTGATTTTGATCAATAATATTTTTTATTATAACATTTTTGAGAAAATGAAAATAAAAATCATGCCACTGAAAGAAAATATTAAAAGAAACCTTAGATAAAGGTGTCGCCGTGTATTGCCATAAGTAAATCGTTAATGCAACTTCGTGCCACAAACAATCAAATGTTTGTACTCGGTTTGAAAAACGAATTTTAAATCAGTCGATTAATTATGATTGCATAATCGATTACTAAAAATCGATTTTGATCGAAAAAACATCGAAATTTTTTCTGCAGATGTCACTGAAAATACAGTTTTTCCGGCATGAAAAGTAAGGAACCGTTTTAATAATGTGTGTAGTAGCGGTACTTTTAGTAGGCGGTTGTAAAACTCTAACACGAGGGTTCATTGGTTCGTTGGCCGACTCGTTGTCTTAACCAAAGGGAGGGAGAGGATGTGTTACATGTTATTGCTTATGCATTACTACACTGAATGATACAAAACAAAATGATAATAAAAAACATACCTCCCATACAAAATGTACCAGCCTACAGAGTCAATTATTTTGTAAGGCAGGTCCAAATGTTTTTTCATATTTAATTCCATGTTCCATGGGAAAAGTTGTTCAGTTCATCAGTACCTTGACCTTATTTCGGCTTTATTTTTTGTTTTGTAACATGTCGTATGAAGTTTATTTTACTTTTGGTAATTAAGTGAACCTATAAAAAAAAAAGTATTGCGTGTAACTTGAAATTTAGTAAAATCATGTAAAATGTCTTGCAAATTATCAAAAAGTGTTTGTTTTATATAAAATCATAGGAGCAAAACGAAAAAAATCGATTTTTATCAAAAAAACGATGTACACTTCCCATCAGAAAAATCGAAACACCTCGGTTTTTCTTGTTTTTGGCCGAATTAAACACCAAAAAGTATTGTTTGCATTAAAAAAATTATATCACTGTGTAGCTGGCAGTTTTGTCTTTTCAGTGTGTATAAAAAAATTCAAAATTCAAAATTGGAACCCCACCTGTTTGTTCTGTAAATGAGATGACTGACTGAGACACTTTTGCAGTTTGCGCCTTTTAACGATTCATAACATTTTCAACATTAAAATTTTGAGCTTGTCTTATCTTATCTTAAAAGTTTTGTTTTTTAAATTGTTTACTGTGACTTTAGATCGCCTGAAAAAAGTTAGATTTTATCTGAATCATGAGTATTTTTCCCGTAGAAGCCGCCCAAGTGGTGACATTGCCAAATTTTGGTCTTGGTCATCGTTTTGTGGCTGAATGTTTGCATTTAAGCCTCACCTCTATTCATAAAGCTTACAAAAGCTATCAGAAGACTGGTCTGTTTACGCGACGTTCAGAATCTGTCGGAAATTGGGTGAGTTCTGACCGACATGATCGAATTAATGTTATGAGTTCTTTGCAAAATCGACGCCTTAGCGCTTTTCAACTGCGGCAAAAGCTATCAAATGTACAAAAGGTGTCTGAAAGTGGCCCTACAATCAAAAGAAGGTTAAAAGAACGTAGACTGGTACCGCATTAGCCAGGAAACGGGCCCAAATCAACTGCAGACACGAAGACAAAATCTGTCATGCCGTCGGCGCTGATTCCTTCCCAAACCGTTCACGAACTGTCACCATAACTGACCTTTTTATCAATGCAGCATTGTGTAAAGCATTTTTAATCCCTTTTGTAAACCATAGTGCTTCCGTGGTCACCATTCAGCGTAATTCTACACTCAGCAGAAAAGAGGAATTTGATCCACTGGGTATACGATCAATTTAGGTGCTCACTTGCAAAGTTAATGCGCGCTATTTAATTGTCTGCAGTTGATTTGGACTCGTTTTATGGCTTTTGCGGTACCATTCTACGTTCCTGTAATCTTCTTCTGATTGTAGAGCCACTTTCAGACACCTTTTGTACATTTGATAGCTTTGCCGCAGCTGAAAAGCGCTAAAGTGTCGATTTAGCAAAGAGCTCATAACATTAATTCGATCATGTCGGTCAGAACTGACCCGATTTCCGACAGATTCTGAACGTCGCGTAAACAGACCAGTCTTCTGATAGCGTTTGTAAGCTTTATGAACAGAGGTGAGGCTTAAATGCAAACATTCAGCCACAAAACGATGACCAAGTCCAAAATTTGGCAATGTCACCACTTGGGCGGCTTCTACGGGCAAAATACCCATGATTCAGATAAAATCTAACTTTTTTCAGGCGATCCAAAGTCACAGTAAACAATTTAAAAAACAAAACTTTTAAGATAAGATAAGACAAGCTCAAAATTTTAATGTTGAAAATGTTATGAATCGTTAAAAGGCGCAAACTGCAAACGTGTCTCAGTCAGTCATCTCATTTACAGAACAAACAGGTGGGGTTCCAAATTTGAATTTTTTATACACACTGAAAAGACAAAACTGCCAGCTACACAGTCATATAATTTTTTTAATGCAAACAATACTTTTTGGTGTTTAATTCGGCCAAAAACAAGAAAAACCGAGGAGTTTCGATTTTTCTGATGGGAAGTGTATTTAGGGGTTCGTAGTCTACTAGAAACCCTTATTATTTCGTCAAGTGTGTCTGTTTGTCCGTATGCCGCGCCCTCATATCTTCGTCAGTTTTAGAGATGTCGCTATAAAATTTGGTGAGAAGGTAGGTCGTTTGACCGAAATATAGAAATGTTGAGAAAAAAATATTTCAAATGTTTTAGACCCCGTCCCATACAAGTGAAAGGGGGGCAAAAAAAAATTTTTCTCCTGTAATATTGAATAGGGTATCGTTGAATAGGTCTTTTAAAACTAAGGGGAGGTTTCTTTGAAACAAAGTCACTTAAATTTTTCTGTCTCGAGATATTTGCTTTTGAAAGGGGCGTTTTTGATCCATAATTTGTTCCAGCTGTAACTTCTAAAGTATAAAAACTAAAATTTGAAAAAAATATGGAATATAGTTTACAATATGAAGTTACTATGAAAACTATAACGGATACTGTACCACTAAAGACTTCAGAAAAATAAAAGCTTATCTTTTTGCGTTTGGTACCCAATTACCTATACAGCTGCAAACAAACTAGCAAGAAAATTTACTTTGTAATGCTGAAAAACCTGATATTTAAACGTTGACTACGAAATCTTATTTGTGGGCATGACTGACACACTATTGGCCCCTTTTTTAAAATAAAAATAGATTTGTTTTTAATCGATTTTTTTGTGACTAGAAATAATCGATTATAAAAAAATCGTTTTTTCATTACTCAAGTCACATCCCCAGTTTATAGTAACATCTTTTTGGGCAGACTTTTTGTTATATCGCATAAGAACGAAACTAAACTCGTCTAAATTTTACTAGGCGAATGCAGATACGACAGTACGTGAAAATTTTCTGTAGTATGAAAATGTAGTTACGATACTTTGTGATTTTTTATACTGGCTTCTAGGATAGGAATTCAGACAAATCCTTTCGTGACATAATAATATGCATATTCTGAAATACCATGGTGTATAAAACAAAAAATCGCAATTTTGTTGGTTACGATGTTACGTGAAAACTACGATGATACAAAGTGACACACTTTTTCAGCATTTCTGCATGGTGGAAGGCACATATTTTTGTCATTTTAAATTAAGTAACTAAGTTTTATAAGTAGAACTTACCCTACAAAATAAACACAATAAAATAAAATTTAAAACCAAAATATAAACTATTTAACAACTAGCTTAATTTTTACTTTTGATAAAATTTAACCCTATTTGGTAAGTACATTTGTGGTGTTTTATCCAATCACATTAATACCCACATACAGGGTGTTCGGGACGACGGTGTAACGAAAACTTTGCAGGCGTGCTCAGACCATGAAACCGAACAACTTTTACTATGGAGCCAATGGCGGGAAACGAAAAAAAAATTCCGCCCTCACCTACAAAGTCAGTCAGCTGATCGTGAATTTCGTATGGGAGGTCGGAAATTTTTATTCGTTTCCCACCATTGGCTCCAAAGTAAAAGTTGTTCAGTTTGATGGTCTTATCATGCCTGCAAAGTTTGTCCCTGTCATGCCCTGTATATTGAAAGCGAAATAACGCGAGCACAGTCACATTATTCAAATTGCGGATAAATGCTTACCTATTTATTATAATTAAAAAAAATAGATACAGAAGTCTACAAGGGCGATTTTCGAGGAGTTAGCTGTTCGGCTACTCATATCCGACAAAAAGGTGTGGCCAACGCAGATGACAATACCCCTGTACACCACAGGACCAGTTGGAACACTTGGACAGTACCATTGAGAGTACGGTTGGGACAAAATTATACCAGTTGTACCATTAAAAATTGTACAACAGTTACACCCGTCTATACTCGCATTAACACTGAAGAGTTAACTGATGATGAATTGATTACGGGAATAAAAACCGGCCAAGAGCGTGTCAGACACGCCCACAGATAGGGTTTCGTAGTCAACGTTTAAATATCAGGTTTTTCAGCATTACAAACTTAATTTGTTGCTGGTTTGTTAGCAGCAGTATGATGACCAACCGCAAATAGAAAAACTCAATTTTTTCTGAAATCTTTAAGGGTACAATATCCGTTATAGTTTTCATTGTAACTTCAGATTGTAAGCTATATTCCATATTTATTTAAAATTTTTAGCGTTTATACTTTAGAAGTTACAGCTGGAACAAATTATGGGTCAAAAACGCCCTTTTTAAAAGCAAATATCTCGTGACAGAAACATTTTATTGACTTTGTTTCAAAGAAACCTCACCTTAGTTTTAAAAGACCTATTCAACGATACCCTACTCAATATTACAGAAGAAAAAAATTTTTTTTGCCCCCCTTTCACTTGTATGGGAGGGGGTCCAAAAAACATTTAAAATATTTTTTTCTTAACATTTCTATATTTGGGTCAACACGATCTATCTTCTCACCAAATTTCATGTTGATAGCTCTAAAACTGACGAAGATATGAGGGCGCGGCATACAGACAGACAGACAGACAGACAGACAGACAGACAGACAGACATGACGAAACTATAAGGGTTTCTAGTAGACTACGAAACCCTAAAAAGTAAGTATGAGAGCTGTACGTACATGGACTTAGTTACATAATTAGATATAAAATAAATTATAAATTTATTGCGTTATTGCGTGCGTATTAGCTTCTACAAAAATACGGCATCTGAGAAAATATCATCTCCTTAACTATTATGTGGTGTATGAGATACAGTCTGGTGACATACGTACAGACTACAGACAAAGAAGTCTCAGTAATAGGGTCCCATTTTCACACTTTAGCGGCACCCTAATTAAGAACATTTAAGGAATTGATGATATTCTTTTAAATCTGTTATTGTATGCCATCATCTTTTTAGTCAGACTTGCAGTATAGGTTCTGTCATGAACAGCAACAAATAACAGCAGATCTAGGCAGTGATTGTGTGTTTTGTATACGGCCTGAAACTATCTACATATCTACCCTAGGGCTAAAGTGATAGGAAATGTTCTCAAGCGCAAGCAAGATGCAATTTCTATTCGAACGCCAACACGTATGTACCCGTACCTACAAGATCTAACAACCTGATATAACAAGCTAAAAAAGGTTTCGAGGTTCGCCAAGCAACAAACATAGGCGAAATATTTTGATAAAATACCTATCTACACCTACCATACCTACTAAATTTATAACTATATTTTATATGGAAGGTCTAATATTTAATTGTAGGTATGTAGGTATGTATTTTTTAGGGTTTCGTAGTCTACTAGAAACCCTTATAGTTTCGTCATGTCTGTCTGTCTGTCTGTCTGTCTGTCTGTCTGTATGCCGCGCCCTCATATCTTCGTCAGTTTTAGAGCTATCGACATGAAATTTGGTGAGAAGATAGATCGTGGTGACCCAAATATAGAAATGATAAGAAAAAAATATTTAAAATGTTTTTTGGACCCCCTCCAATACAAGTGAAAGGGGGACAAAAAATTTTTTTTTCTTCTGTATTATTGAGTAGGGTATCGTTGAATAGGTCTTTTAAAACTAAGGTGAGGTTTCTTTGAAACAATTTCTCTAAAATGTTTCTGTCACGAGATATTTGCTTTTAAAAAGGGCGTTTTTGACCCATAATTTGTTCCAGCTGTAACTTCTAAAGTGTAAACGCTAAAAATTTGAAATAAATATGGAATATAGCTTACAATCTGAAGTTACAATGAAAACTATAACGGATATTGTACCCTTAAAGGTTACAGAAAAAAATGAGTTTTTCTATTTGCGGTTGGTCATCATACTGCTGCTAACAAACCAGCAACAAATTAAGTTTGTAATGCTGAAAAACCTGATATTTAATCGTTGACTACGAAACCCTGTTTGTGGGCGTGTCTGACACGCTCTTGGCCGGTTTTTTTTTTCGTTTCCCACCATTGGCTCCATAGTAAAAGTTGTTCAGTTTGATGGTCTGATCATGTCTGCAGAGTTTTCGGTATACCGTGTACCCTAACACCCTGTATATTTTTTTTCAATATGAAGTGTGTTTTGGTAACATTCTCAGATTTAATGAAAAGTATATAATTATTTAGACGACATATTATTTTTATCTACATTTGTATATGTTATTGGTTATTTATTAGTCACGAGCCAATTACACATATATATTTTTTTAATAAGTAACACTGAGTTATACCGAAATTATCGTCGAAATAATCATTCTATTGTTTCGACTTTATTTCCCGAATTCCCGGGAATTAGATCCTTTTTTTCCCGTCCCGACCTAGGCCAAATTTCCCGGGAATTCCCGCCTCGGGAATTCCCGCTGAGAAACCCTAGTCACGATCCAAGGGGTGAATCCTATTTATCGTTCATAGTTTGTAAGTACCTAAATCTGACCTAACTTATCGCAAAAACTACGTGACCCATTTCAATCATTATTTTTTATGGATTTAGGAAACGTCTAACTTAGTCACAAATGGTTTCACCAAAATCAGATTTGTAGTTTTTATTACTTAGTAACTAAGGATTAAAATGTATTTTTACTTAGCACATTTTTTGCACTTTCGTGTTTGCATACAGTTTTGTTACTTTGGAAATAACTGTGTACGGAAATGCTTTAAGTTCAGGTGGGACTTCTTCGCCCCACATTTTGAAGGATCAAAACAAATTGAATTATGTAACCTGCAACGCCTTAGAACCCTCGCAAGTGCTGCTGGTTTCGAGAACTACCTACTAGATTTACTTAGAATATTCCAGTTTATTATTGTCTGCCACCAAATTAAATACATTTGGCTGCAAACGATTAAATTGAATTAGGTCTCATGAAACTATGACAATTATCTAGATAATTATAAAACTATGCTTGTGTCACAATTTTTGCCCTTTTGTAGGGAACGTATCTTCTACTATAAGGCGTTTCTGGTGTACCTATCGTAACACAATTTTATGATCCACCTTGTACCCACCCTAAGAAGATTTATTGCGTAACTGAAATATTTAACTTTAAGAATAACTTGGCATTATTCGCACTGATTTTTTAACTTTGGACCCTAAAGTTTTTAAGTTTCTTATCACATCTAGCACTAAATCTGATATTTATTGATTATTTCGGACCCTGCTCTGGAATAAAGTTAAAGTTATTTTAAGTGGTCGTAAATCTTTCTCAAATCTTAAAATACAATACATTTGTAGCTCTAAAATACTACAATACTGTATTGAAATACAGAGAGCTCTATATCCGCTCCGCTGTATTGAATTCTTTTTATAAGTACGTACCTATTGAAGTAGGTACAGTATTACCTAGCTAGATAAAAGTTTAGCACATTCTTCAGTGTATCTGTAATTTGGCTACTTTACTGATAATAAAAGTACTTGCCGTTTACATTCAAAAACACTTTTATACAATTATAGAAAACGCTAGACATGCGTTCAAATCGCGGCAATTTTTTTGTGGTGTGGCCCCGAATGTTCGCGTAGCTCGAAGGGGAGCTCGGGGCTCGGGAGCCATGGGCAGTGGAAGGCCGTGGCCTTAGCTCCACTCACGGCCACCGCCTGTCGTGTCGAGCCGCCAAACTCACGTCACGGGTCATTTACCTTCATCGAGTTCAGTATCACGACAAACTTTACTTGAGTTGCGTCATGCATGGTGCACTCACATTCAAATTCAAGCTTTTCACTTTCGTGTAGATATTACAAATCTGAGTATGTAAATATCATATTTTTACTATAAGTATGTACATCGAATTTCGTACATTATATTGCTTTCAGGCTTTCAATGCACGCTTGCTGAGTGCAAAACACATTGTTTACAGGTCACTGAACTTACCCCCTCGATTTAGGGATTGAAAGGGGATTCAGCTTACACTTCATTTGAGATGCTTAACGTGTGTAGGGTAGGTTATATCCACTAGCAGTCGAGCGTTCTACTAAATCGTAAGTACCAAAACAAAAACGTGCATATTTATTATCTTTTACTCATTTCTTTGGTGGTTGAGAATCGAAAGATCATAATAGTTTTTATGACATTATTAATAAAAAATAATAGGCACCTATTTAAAAGGGTTTAAAAATGGAAAAATCTTTCCTGTATATCCAAAATATCGAACTTCTCGTTTTCCAACCTCCTTCTAATCAGTTAATTTTTATTGCATTTTGGTTGCAAAGATTTTAGCTCTGCGTCGAAAGATAGCGTGTTTAGAGTTGGTTGTTTGGAGCAGCACAAAGTGCCGGCAGCTGGTGGCCGGTGGGCGTGTGATAGCGCGCTGCACGTGCAGTGTGCACTCGTGCAACCAGTTTGACTAGCGCGCGCACGCGGGGGCGAGGAACCCGAGGGATCTCTGTATACCCCCCGCACCGCACTGCACCTCCTCCGCCCTGCTATGTTCTGGACTGCCACCGCCCGCGTCGTCGTAAATGACATAAACTCATACCCTCCTATTTCGACGGCTTCGCATGGTCTCTACAAACCCTTATCGTTTCGTCTTCTACTGTCTGTCCGTTTGTACGCCCTTGATATCCCTCAGAATGATTGTACGTACCTATTGACGCGAATAAATTAATCGCAGAACATGTTTTTGGCCAATATAAAGCACCGCAAAAAATATATTGTTAAATTTCTTTCGATAGATATTGCAAAACTAAAGCATTTTTTCCTGGAAGACAGCTAAAATGTTTCTTTCTCGTGATTACTTTTAAATAAGAGCGTATTTCAGCAAATTTTTCAGGTCTTAGACTTCCAGTACAATACTAAAAAGCTTTAGTTCCTAGCCTACCATTTCCTTCTTTGTCCTCATTCGGCCAACAGACCTGCACGATCTCCTTTTGTAACCCGACGTGATCCAGAAAAATAAAATCTAATTTATATTTCATACTAACAATAAAGGTAGTTAAACTAGGTAGGTAAACCTGTCAAAATGAATCACTGTGTGTCTCACCCTTTCAAGCAGCCCTTGTACTAAATAAATCAAATAACACGATTATTTCGCCTTTACTTGCGTTAGTTTCCATCGTCGTAGGTATCTACGTTTCTGATTGGTCAAACGCTGGTATAATCTGTAATCCTGTGTCGACCCGAAAAAGCCCTGAGTCTGCAGGGGATATAGGTTCGATTAATTCGTTTACCTCCATCGTAATTCTGCATCGTGGTTCTCGAGGATAAATGGCATTAGGCAAGTTAGATACTTACTAAGATTCCGATACTGCGAATTAATTTCACATTATTAAGGCCAGTAGGTATTTAAAAGTGGAAAAATGTAAACCGTTTATCTCATGGGCGTTGTGTTCAATATGTAAGTGTAAATATAATAGAATATAATAAACTCGTAGCGTTTTTAAAATAAAGTCCAAAATTGGTACTGACTGCAAGGAACTGATGAAGTAAGTAAATCACAATAATTATCAATTTTGTCATTTACTTGAAGAAAATTACGAGGCTCTCTTGTATTTTTTATGTTTTATTTTAAAGGTCATTTTAATTTTTCGGGGAAATGGTTAGGGATAAGAATTAGCGGATACATAAATATTGCTGACACTGAAATACTGGATAAAATAATAATTGTAAAGATACCAAACACATATCAGGATCGGATTAAGAGATAACATAGAAATTCTTGAATCTTCGCCCAAATGGATTGACAACCAAGTGGAAATACAATACAATACAGAGTGTTAGGAAAAGTACTGCGTTCCTTTTGAGGGATGAACCAGCCCATGAAACTGAACAACTTTCCCCAAGAAACGTAGGTCGAAATATGGAAAAAAATTGGACCTCCCATACTAAGTGTGTTGGTCAACCGGGTCAGTTTGTATGGGCAGACCAAATTTTTTTTCATATTTAGACCTATGTTCCCTGGGGAAAGTTGTTCAGTTTCATAAGCTGGTTCATCCTTCGAAAGGAACGCAGTACTTTTCCTAACACCCTGTATAGAAAAGAACACAAAAATATACTATCGCCAGCAAATACACTTAACCATAAAAGAGATCACCTCATACTGGTTTTCTTAGTATTTGAATGAAAACCCACTATAAGTCGGTCCCATAAATGGGCAGGCGGATTTACGATAGTACAATACAAGTTGTTGGCAGAAACAAAGTAGGTAATGTTACAAAAGAAATTTCTTAATATCTCAATTTGCCAAATCTGAGTGAATGAATATACTGGACAGTGCTTCCGAAGAACTTATGCCACATAGCTCGTAAATGGTGGGGCAAATTTAACGAGCATCAAACGTCAGGGTGGATGGAAGTCTTCAACAGTGGCAGAAAGTTGCCGACATAGAATTTTTTTTATATTGAAAACAAGATGAAGGTCAACAACCAGAATTCTTTCTTTTAGTAATGTATGTCTTTTAGTAATGAATTCTTACTTTTAACTATGTATATATTAACTAAAATGGCAAATTTTGTCATCATTTACCCGTACTATTTATAAGCCTTTAAAACGAACCACAACCATCTAATCCGAAAGAATTTAGTTTATATCTTTATTTGAAGTATGAAACAAAAATTTGGGCCTCCCATACAAATTAACTCGACCAGCCACAACATTTTGTATAGGAGGTCCAAGTCCGGGGGCACGGCAGTGCTCCCACCAAGTCGAGCTAAAAGCGGCACGGCCATCCTTTTTTCGAACCAGTTCAGGCCATTTTCGACCCCGCCATAACTCCTTGTCGATAAGAACCCTCATTTCAAAATATCTTATCAAGCACTGCATGGACAGGATACAATTTCAAATTTCATCTAATTTATATCAGTAGTTTAGAAGTTATAATTAGTCAAAGTTTCTTAATTTTCTGCCTGACTGACTGACTGACCGACCGATCATCAAAATTCAAAATCAAAATTCTCGCTTGTCGCAAATATTCGATGCAACCGACAACCGATGATCAAAATGGGTGGTTTGGAAAAACATCTTGTTGTTTTCGGGGATCTCTTTCGGCTTCCGCCGGTAAGAGAAAATTCGCCTTTTGAAAAACTATCGACTGCTGAAACTAACAAGTTTTTATGCTCTCTCAGTTTGCCAAATCTGTGAATTGAATTTTTCACATACGATGAACTTACAATTAATATGCGACAGCTCAATGATCCTGACTTTGTAGAAATAATAAATAGAATAAGATAAGGTGTGCTTACACGAAAAGACCGCGACTTACTCTCGGCTAGATTAATAACGCTCAAATTTGATTCAAATGAAAACAGATTAATTGAAATAATTGAACATCTATCGTAACTTCCTGATGATACCGTTTGTTTATTACCTATCAAAAATATTTTCCTCATCCCAAAATAAGACTTACAGCTGTAGATAGTTTAAATTGCCCCAGATATCTAACAAAAAGAGCTCGTAAATTCACAAAAAAATATGAAGATGATGCGTCTATGACTGCGGGCCTGGAAGAGAATATCATTATAAAAATAGGAGCAAAGGTCATGTTACGGCCTAATATTGACGTGAGTCTTGGTTTATTTAATGGTTCTATCGGTATAGTGCAAAAAGTAAAAGTTGATCCGGAAAATACAAAAACAATGAATAAAATATTAGGTATATATTAAAAATAAAGAAAATGGTTACGAGCTGGGTCCAGTCAAAACCAAATTTAAGATTATTAATAGATCTTATGTCCATCGAGAAAAGTTTCCCATGATACTGACGCTGCCCCACAAGTAACTGCAGAAGACATCAATGCAGGCATCATGTCGTTTAAAAACGGATCTGCCAGCGGCCTGGATGGCTTATCGGCGCAACACCTTAAAGATTTATCCTATGCCACCGGTGACACAGGCAGATCCTTACTCAGCAGTTTAGTTAACGTGGTAAACCTAATGCTGGCCGGTAAAGTTCCACCTGAAATCACGGAAATTCTATATGGTGCAAACCTCTGCGCACTTAAAAAGCCAAATGGTAGGATTAGGCCCATTGCCGCAGGAAGCACACTGCGCCGCTTGGTCGGTAAAATCTGCTGCAGGCACGTCTTGTCAGCTTTGACCAGTCGTTTTCAACTGAAGCAACTTGGTTTCGGTTCCAAGGGGGGTTTCGAAACTACGGTCCACGCAGCCAGAACTTTTGTCTCCGCCGGTAGAGGGCAAGTTTTACTAAAAGTGGATGTTTGTAACGCCTTTAACTCGGTAGACCGGGGAGCAATGTTGGAGGAAGTTCAAGGGGATCCTTTAGGCCCTGCCATTTTCGGTTTAAGCATCCACCCCATCATCGAAGAGTTAAAATCCGGATTTAACGTTTGGTACCTAGATGATGGTACCCTGGGAGGAGAAACTTCTACGGTGTTGGACGATTTGAATTTTCTAATCTCAGCCTTTGTCGCTATTGCTTTAAAATAAAATTTCTCAAAGTGCGAGCTTTTTATGATGGCGTAAGGAAATAATCGATAAATTCAATGAAACTGCCCCTGGTATCACAATACAGTCAGTAGAAGTTTGGAACTAATACAGTAGATATTTGCGGTTTAATTCTGAAACCCAATTATTCATAAAATATATCCACATTTATCAATATATAATCAGTAAGTAAAAAAAGAACTATTCAGAGTCAATTAGAGAGGAATTAGAGATTTTGTTGATTTATCAAAGTGACCATGTATATGTATAGTAGGTATACCACAAAAACCAGAGAACAAAAAAGCAATTTACAAAGACCATGATTATTTTGAGAAAACCATGTGGCAGGAGTACTCGTAGACACCTACTTGGATAGATTTAAAGTAAACTTCATACTTGAACACGAGTTAAAAAATCTTAGTAAAAAAATTACACCGAGACGAAAAACAATTGAAAGAAAAGAGACTAAACCGGCTGAAAATTTCAAATTCTAGAAGAACTTTTTAAAGGCGAATCCTTACAAAAAACGAAAACCCACGGAACCTTTTAAAATACAACAATTTCATGAGGAATATAAAGGGAAAATAAAATATTAAAATCGTCAAAACAATTGGGTAACAAGTTACTATAATCCGCCCTGTGTACCGCTCAGGAGGTAACTCACCAAGCTAGAGGAAAGTTAGTCAGCCAATTCGTGATAATAAGGCAGCAATACCAAAAAATCTGAATTTTTGTTTCTGGCAGGTACATTACTCCGTCGCACACCCTCTCAATCAGGTAATACAATACAACGAGTAACAACAACGCGAAAAAAGATCTAAAATTATTGATCAGTTCATGATGGTCATGAATTCGCTTATGCCCATCATGAATTAACCAATCTCCTACAGCACCCAGGTTACTATAGGTGCGGATGCGGCAAGGAGGAAAGAACATACCTCTTAATCAGTATGGTCACAAACCCGCGCGCGAAATCTATATCTAACTTCTACTGGAACTTTTAAAGCTCATCAAATCTTACCTCACGAAGTTTCTGAATTCAAATAGAACGTTTATATGCAGTGAAGTAACTTATGGTAGGATATTTCAATTGCTTATAAGTTACATGCAAGCAAAAATGTCGCCAAATAAACTATTAATACATTTTAAAAGAAAAACATTACAATTTCTATTGAAGAAAATGAGAAAAGACGACTTATTTGAAAATAGGTGAATTTTGCAATTTGTATGGGAAGTCGTCTACATAAATGCCATTATCACAAATTAGGGAAACGGCGCGCGGCGCGCCTAACCAGATGGCTCACTCAGTACTAGCGACGATTTTGACGCTGACGAAAACTGAAAAAAAAAACAGAAACTCAGGGGAAGTCAAGGTAAATATGAAGGTGGTTGACACGAACGTCATATACATTAAAATTGGGTCAGAATCATATGACGTTCTTTGTCTCTATTTTGTGCCATTATCTCAAAAACCAGCCTTTTTTCACCTATTTTTCCTGCGGTGTACTTTGGACGTCCCATACAAAGTGACGCACGTTTTGAGAACTTTTGTTGCCCCATTTCTTTTTCAATATACCAATAAATAATTACGATGAAAGTTATTCAGTTCCACGATAAGTACAACACACACAGAAAATATTTGCACTAAATTTAATAGTACCTTATTATGATAACGCCCCTCATATTTTATAGAAACCAGAGATGATGTAAATTACAAACCGTTTGTACAAACTTACTCCAAATAGCTGTTTGTGACTGGGAAGAGGTTTTTTTTTAAATATAATTAGACCACCCTCAGACAATAAACAACAAAACAAAATACCAAGAAAATAAAGGCCTGTCTACATCTCCGCGTCAAGACCTCGACGTGGAACGGAGTAGTAAAGTGGCACAGTACTATGACGTAAAGTGCAAATTTACGTTAACGTAACGTAAAAACGCACGTTAGTAACGTGCGTCACTCTCGTTCTAGATACCTATGGGCAGCACAAAACGCATTCTGCCTCTGCTCTTGTGAAAAAGACGGAATGAAGAAGGCGCACCCATATTTTTCAATCATGAGTAGTTACGTAGCCGTACCCCGTGCACTAGCACGACGCGACATCGCACCGTGCAACTCTTCCGCACCATTCTATGTTGACGACGTTGTGACGTGGAAATGTTCAGGCTCTTACTAGTTCAGTATAATATTCCGTACAAAACATGCAACATTATTAATACATATTTATTAGAATATGGTATCCATTTATCCAAACGCTGGCCACAGACGACCAATAATATGATAGAGATGGTAAGGAGGCTGACACAACTAAAAATGGAAAAGCAATACTGCTTTTAATGATATATTTTTAAAAAAGGACTATTAGGTTTTTTTTTTATATCTCGGTCAGCACCCGGGTTTCAAACTCTACAGTTCAAGCAAAGCATTTACTTACAATCATTAACTTAAAAAAAAATAATGTACACTACACACGCGACTAAAATTTCCTGGCTTTTCCCACAGTTTATATCAAAAACCTGCACAGTTTAATTTATTTTTATTTCTATTTACTTCATTAATTGTTATAGTTTAACTAGGTACACCTAAATACTAAAAAGGGTAAATGACATAATTTTTTCTTAAACTAATTAAATCATAAAACATATTAATTGCGTTGGTTACACCAACATAAAACAGACAAACCGATGTTCTGCTGAAAGTACTTACTATGTTCCGACCCTTAGGGTTTAGGAAACTGTACGGATGAAAAACTCTCTTGTCAAGCGGTAAATACCCGTAACACAGGACGGCGGGGGCTGTAAACTCTTTGTGGTAAACAACTTCAAACGGCTATTACACTACCCAGCCTAAATTGCCAGATTTGACATACATTGCTGGTTATCTTGAGAACCAGCTCCGTCAATAGCTAGGGTGGTTGTAATGAATGTATAACATACAAATAAAATTACCTACCTAAAATTATCCTCTAGCTATTAATTACATAGAATTAGTTTAATTTAGTCTGAATGTGCTTAGTGCTAAGTAACATCCGAAATCATTTACTATGTGAAAATAATGCTCATCATCTCTTTTATACTTCATCCTCTTTGTGAGTGTTTGAGTTTTCTCGCGGAAATGAGAAAGTCCTCGGTAAAAAGCGTCTGCAACAGGTACAGCAGCAGGTATATAGAGGAATATACGAAGGAAAATATACCACCATGAGTTCACCTAGAATTTAGGTGTCTAGGTCCTAGATAACATAACAAGACGACGACACGTGATAAGATACTACGCATATCAGGCGTAGGAATATACTTATTGACGTAGGCAGAGCTTTAACAGTAAAAATACAACGTGTTACAAAACAACCAATAAAGCTGAAAGGGTGTGGAAAGGTCCGTTGCAAAGAGTCAATTAACAAAAAATTAGAGCCGTAGTATCGTTTTTGAAAACTATGAAAAAAACATTTTTTTATTAAATTACACTTATTTTTAATCGTGGCATCGCAGCACTAATTTTGACAGCTCAAAGTTCAAATGAAGTTACCGACACGGCGAAACGCAGTTCGGTCTACATTGCTGGCTATTACATGAATGTCAACAATACAAGAAACTAAGTCAACCAGCAATGTATGCCGAAGCGGACTTTGTTCGCCAGGTAGTGTAGCACCTGACCTAGACTAGTGATGTGATTATTTTATCGACTGATGATAATAAAAAATATTCTTTTTTTTGGTTAGTTGTGTAACAGGTTGTATAGTCGCTATCGTCATGTCTGACAAATATTTGAGGGTCGTTTCAGACAAATCGTGTATCACTATGACAGGCTGTCAAGCTATCGCCTAAAATTGCAAAACATATCTTACGATAACTGCGGAAAAAATGGGTGATACTATTCTCAGACAGCATCACTACCTTACCTATATGGCATGAGATGATAATAGCACGGAATTAAAAAGTGCAAAAATAGCGGATAAAAATTATGATATGTTTTTTGGGTGCCGTACTCAAAGGGTGAAAACGGAACCCTATTTCTGCGACTTTGCAGTCCGTCAGTATCTCATTCCTATTTTATGTTGCCGCGCGCTATAACAACCAATAAAAGAAAATGTTTTAAAGACAATAATAATGCGTGAGCCCGTTTTTGTATAAAAGGAGTTTTTATTTCATCTGTCAATTTTTATGCACAATGTGAATGATATGGCGCCCTTTGTGCGCGAGTCCGACTCACACTTGGCTGATATTTTATTAACTTTAAGTTTTTCATATACATAGTTTGATTATATAATTTACAGTAAACATACACAGAATTTATTAAAGAACGACTCACCAAGAGAGCTGTTGTTTTATACTCGTTCAGTCTAGTCTAGACATAAAATGAAAAAGAGGGCAAAATTGGTAATGCAAAACCTTAGCTCGGTTATAGTTCCAAATTTCAATATTTTTACCTTAGAACAAATCAGACAGAACTGAAAAAGCGCTAGCAAATAAATATCTCGGAATACGAACTACCTAGCTAGATGATTTTGTTCCAAATTCAAGACCTATTCAACGACATCCTGCATAGTATATCTATAGACAATTAATTTTCACCTCTACAGCTTGAAAATAACCAGGTAGCCCATGTAAAATCTGGATGGAAAAGTCACTATTGCCCACTTGATGAGGCAAAATGATTGAATGTCGAACATATGTACAAACATACAGATGTCGAACATACATACAATTATACAGATGTAATAAACTCCACTGCAAATATTTTATGGGGTGAACCAGCCCATGAAACTGAACAACTTTCTCCAAGGAGCAGGTCGAAATATGAGAAATAAAATTTGGAGCTCCCATACAAATTGTACCGTCCGAGTTAATTTGTATGTCCAAAACTTAGTCCAAAAATATGAGTTGTTTGAAAATAATTTTTGACCCCTTTTTAAATGGGAAGAATGAGTCAAATAAGAGCATCCCTAGGACGTAACGTCAGATTGAAAACTAATTGGCAAAGCCTAATCCGTACTAATATGGCTTAACATAATCGTGTCAGTGTCCTGCCTGCCCCACATATGGATGAATAAAATGATCTCGTTTTTGCCTTTTGAAACCGGAGGCAGGCAGCGGGGGTTTGAGTTTTGAACAGTTTACTTATCGGTTGATACAAACTTGAGTAAAGCAAATCAAGATAAACTCGTAGTTGTATTCACTACCTAATTTATTCATTATCAAGGGTAGATGGATAATGACACGGGACCGAACTTTCTTTGCAAATCGTTCCTTTTGTACCCCGAACAAAACAATAGTTAATTTAGCACGAACGCCACCGGCAGCGATTCTGAGAGGCAACCTCCTTCCTTATGTTCATTCTCGGTATTGCCACTTTAAGTAAAAGGAATCTGCAACCGTTATTTGGTTTCTCACAGTGACGATTTCTAATGATTACTCGTATAAATAATTTTGTTTATTTACGCATTTTGCCTCAATCAAGGAATCAAGCGTTCGTTTATTGTGAATTTGTATGAGATATCGAATCAACCAACGATCTCACAAAGTGCCTACAAAATTGAAATAATGATAGACAACGGTATTTTTCTGATAAACTTAAGTACCTATAGTATTTTGAATATTTATGGAGTTGGCACACCTACTATCTGATGGCAGTCATGTATTGTAGGTAATACCTCTATATTATCTTCGCTTACGAATGCCATCAGATCGCGCGTAGAGCTTACCTACCTCGTGTAATGCTAAATCCTGTTGAAATTAACCGAATACAGTAATCAGGCGAAAGGAATTTACGAAATCCCATAAAAACACGACACGAGATAACATGGCATCGAAATCGCGGCTGTCACAGTTAGTCATTTGTATACCTACTAGTCACTGTCACGAACCGCAACATCATCGGGTGCGTGTACGCCTAAACTGTTGGTGATAGTATTATGAGGCTAGGTATTACTATAGCCTGTAGACAGAGACCGATTTGGCGTAATAGTTATTACGACAAACCATCGACAAACTCGATAACCTGAAGAGAGCTACTCTCCCTAGTAGGTGTCGTTTCAGCAAAGGAACTGTGCTGCCAGAATCGACAGCACCATTGGCACTGTCTGCTATAGTTTCGCAGTTTGCTACCGTGCATTCTCGTCCAAATGGGTGGCTTCGACAGCTCAGTTCACTTCGGCTGCTCAGCCCCTCAGTTTGATTATCTTGAATTCGCGACTGACAACGACCGTACGCAGATTTAACAAGGTAGGTATTTGGTTTTTTCCTTCATAATAATTATTACGAAACAGTGTGTCAAAATAGTTGTTCAATAAAATAAGGGTCTCTAAAGTATTAAAGGGCAGAACACACCGCCTACGTATGCAGGACGTAGGTATGTTCCAGTTGTATTGTATGGGATTGTATGAGTGCCGGCAAACTGTCTGTAATCACGCGCGAACTGCGGTGTGCTGTGTCTCATACGGTCCCATACTCCCATACAATACAACGTCATAACTACGTGCGTGATGGATGACATGCACGTCACTAATACGGAAGCGGTGTGTTCTTCTCTTTATACCTTTAAATACCTTTTCTTAAACACTGTTTTTAAATACCTTTTCGACAGCCGATGTGGCGCAGTGGTTAGTATGCCTGCCTGCCACGCAAAGGTTCCGGGTTCAATTCCCGGTGGGGTCGCTCTCAAAGTTGATTTGGTTCCCAGTCTGGTTAGGACATTGCAGGCTGAACCTCCTGTTTGTCCGCAAGTAAGATGGTTCCGTGCTTCGGATGGGCACGTTAAGCCGTCGGTCCCGGTTGCTGTCTATGATGGCGGTCGTTACACAACCATGTCAGAAGAGGCCTGCTACTTGCAGTAGGCGGTTGAAAAACTCTGACAACAGGGTTCATAGGGTCGTTGAACGACTCGGTGTCCCACACGAAAAGAAAGAAGAATACCTTTTCAATAAGTGCCAAGAGACTAAAAATTGTTGGAGGTAGGTGCAGGAGGTTCCTACTCAGACATGGCGTCAAAATATGTTTCAAATTGAATTATTATGCATGATAGCGTGCCGGAATACGTAATGTGTCGAAAAGGTACCTTGCTCATCAACGTATGCTTCATGATGAACGACAATACTTATAACTTTAGGTGTCTCCCCATCTAGGGTCTACCCGTACTGAGTTAACTTCGTTTACAACCAGACCCTATTTAGATAATAGTGCGACAATTCATAAGTACCTATCTACCAGTTAACAATGTATTTTTATTGTACTGATTGATGTTTATTGTCTTGTATCATTCAAATCTAAAGTCTGAATGATCATGAAAGCAAAGCATTGTAAACAGTTAAACCATCTTTACAGAAAGAGAACATAATAATGTATTTAATTTTTTTACACATATGACATCCAAACCAAAAGGCATCACTTGGCCGTTTTCATAAGAAGTTCAAAAATGCTTCTTTGTTCAAGCCCCTAAAGAGGTCTGATCAGAGCCCAAGAGCACCATAATAAATGAGAATAAAACGCAACATTGTTCTGAGAAACTGGTCATCGATTAGTCACTCGTTAATGTTATTATTGGTCAGTGTCTGAGAGCTGCGGAAAGCTCAAACAAACTTGATTCTAGTAGGTAGGTAGTGGTTGCATGGCTGGACGTGACTTCGTTATTTGTGTAGTCGTTCCGATGTTTCTTACAACGAGGAGGTAGGAAGGTAGGTAAGTATCTAGGTGAATACCTACCTACTATGTTTAAAATTGTGTGTAAGTACCTAAGAATTAATAACCCGATAGGTAGGAAGACAGGCAGGACAGGGCACTATCATGCACTATCGGCAGCGCCTCGACTCGAGTGATCAAAATAAAATGGCTCTTCATAGGTAGGGTACATACATACCTACACTTTGGTACCTACTTAAATAAACAGTTTGGGTTCATAGGTACCCTAATAGTATAGGTTGAGGTGCTGCTAACTGCACCTGCCTCCGCCTCCTGAATACCGACTCCGGCTCCGTCCTTACCAGAGGGGCGGATGATCACATGAAGAATTCCAGTAGCCGAATTTCCGCGCAAGTTGTCAAACATTAATTTAATAATTTTCTTTCACAGCTTAGCCAATAGGAAGGCCGGGTTGTCCCAACCCAAGTCCGAGCTCCCTCTTTCCGACGGCCATATTAAGACAACCCTACCTACCTAAATACGATTTGAGACTAAGGACAAGACGCAATTGTCAGTGCAATTGGATATGTAGACAGGTATTGTGGATGCAAGCGCGATAACTGGAACAATGCCATAACCGTCCATAAGGTGTTGGTTTCCAAACATGGGACCCTTTCTAGGAATTAAACGCATATAGGCAGCCTTAAACAACGTATTGTTGATAGCAAAGAATAGCTAGTCTCTTTGTGGTTGGTTGGAGCCGACTGACCGGGACGCATCGCATAGGGAATTGGGGAATGTTGCTCGACCACTATTGAACCTATTCGAAAAAGTTCTCCCGCATCATATAGGTAGGTACGTACCTACTTGCTCCCAGCCCAGCTACCGAAATCGCTGATTAGCTTTTTATTAGTTAGGTAAATAGGCACGTTCTTGCCTATAATTACCATTACCCGTGCTAATCCCCAATGGACACAGGCATATCAACACACTAAAACTCATTATACGAAAATAGGTAGGCAGTTCTCTAACGTTCATTCAAAATTCCAAACTATAATGGGTAGGAAATGCCAATAAAGTTCGTTTACTCACCTACCGGTTATAGAGAACTTTGTTCAGCCATGACTTTTTAAAGCTCACATGCACACTGCAACCAATGAGATACTAGCTATAAACAAACTTAAAGTTTTCCGGAATTATCACAGGAACTTACGGCGAAACTCACATAAAAGAATACGATATGTGCCTTCATCACAAAGATAACGTAAAGTTGTCAAGATGATACAATACTTAAAACTTTTCTGGTATGAAACTGGTTTCCGGTCGTAGAAGGCGAGTTAGTAAGTTTGATTGCGGTGTAAGCGCCTCGCAGTCCGCACACGATCGTCCGGCGGAACGAACCACGCGGTATGACTGACTGGCTCTCGCGCGGCGGCGGCGGTGCGGTGCGAGCGTGAGCGGGCGACGACGGCGGCGCGCCTGCCTGTGGAGTGTGGACGGACCGAGGCTTGAACGCGGAGCGGCAACGTCGCGCACAACCCCGTGGAATGGAACGGAAAAGACACCACCACTGCAACGGACAATGTCAGAGTTTCTTGCGTGATCTTATAGATGTAAGCCCGGTTTAAAACCAATTCAACCAAATCGTTTTAAACGAAAAAAACCGTTTTAAATCATAAACAACCGTTTTTTTCGGTTTAAAACGGCGGATGGTTGATAACAATGTTTTATTGATTTTAATACATTTTCGTAATATTACAAAGGTAAGGATCACTGAAATGGATTAATGATGTGATTTTGCGGGTTTATTACCTAGTTTGACGCTCCGAGGCCCGAGCGTAGGTAACCTATGATGAGCAAGTCAGTGTAAAATCGTTGGAAACACCGAATTTTGTATATACAGGGTTATATTAATAATTTGGATGTTCCATACAAAAATTCATACCTAAGTACCTACCTACTCGGCAAAAATTTTTTTGCATTTCGGCACGATTTTTTTACAACGGCCCTGAAATATTAGTCAGACGTGGCGATAGCGGCTGTATTGTAGGTACCTACGGCTGTTTACGCTCTGCCTACCCCGCAAAGGATAAAGGCGTGATTTGTGTATGTATGTATGTGTATGTAAAACACAGAACTTTTTTTTTTGTAGGCGAGTTTTAAACGGTTGAAAACGGTTGATTTCAGGTTTTAAACCGCGAAATTTGGTTTTAAACGTTTTAAACCGGTTGATTTACATCTGTACGTGATCTTATCCTTTCCGTTCCAGCCCGGCATACCTACCTACATTTCAATCATCAAATTTTTGTTATTCTTAGCGTTTGGAAGTGGGATACTGATTTGGCAAACCCTATGAATCCTGATTTCAGATTTTTGGGATACCTACGTCCATCTGGTCCAATAACTAGGAAACAGAGAAAAAAAAACCGATGACGAAATGTTGTGAATTTGTGTAGTGTCCACAACGTCCAATAAAGTCCTCTCGATAATATGCGATGCTGGGAGTAGGCGGGTTAATGATGTGTCCTTTTTAAGGTTTCGTAGTCTACTAGAAACCCTTATAATTTCGTCAAGTCTGTCTGTCTGTCTGTATGCCGCGCCCTCATAACTTCGTCAGTTTTGGAGTTATCGACATCAAATTTGGTGTGAAGATAGATCGTGTTAATCCAAATTTAGAAATGTTAAGAAAAAAATATTTAAATTTTTTTTAGACCCCCTTCCCAAACGTATGTGAAAGGGGGGAAAAAAATTTTTCCTCCTGTAATATTGAGTAGGGTATCGTTGAATAGTTCTTTTAAAACTAAGGGGCGGTTTCTTTTAAACAAAGTCTCTAAAATGTTTCTGTCTCGAGATATTTGCTTTAAAAAGAGGCGTTTTTTAGCCATAATTTGTTCCAGCTGTAACTTCTAAAATATGCATGCTAAAAATTATAAAAAAATATGGAATATAGTTCTTAATATGAAATTACCATGAAAACTATAACGGATACTGTACCACTAAAGATTAAGGAAATAAATATTAAAGTTTTTCAATTTGCGGTTGGTAACCATACAGCTGCAAACAAACCAGCAACAAAATTAACTTTGTAATGCTGAAAGACCTGATATTTAAACGTTGACTACGAAACCCTATTTGTGAGCGTGTCAGACACGCTCAGGGCCGCTTTTTTAGGGTTTCGTAGTCTACTAGAAACCCTTATAGTTTCGTCATGTCTGTCTGTCTGTCTGTCTGTCTGTATGCCGCGCCCTCATATCTTCGTCAGTTTTAGAGCTATCGACATGAAATTTGGTGAGAAGATAGATCGTGTTGACCCAAATAAAGAAATGTTAAGAAAAAAATATCCTAAATGTTTTTTGGACCCCCTCCCATACAAGTGAAAGGGGGGCAAAAATTTTTTTTTTCTTCTGCAATATTGAGTAGGGTATCGTTGAATAGGTCTTTTAAAACTAAGGTGAAGTTTCTTTGAAACAAAGTCACTAAAATGTTTCTGTCACGAGATATTTGCTTTTAAAAAGGGCGTTTTTGACCCATAATTTGTTCCAGCTGTAACTTCTAAAGTATAAACGCTAAAAATTTGAAATAAATATGGAATATAGCTTACAATCTGAAGTTACAATGAAAACTATAACGAATATTGTACCTTTAAAGGTTTCAGAAAAAATTGAGTTTTACTATTTGCGGTTGGTCATCATACTGCTGCTAACAAACCAGCAACAAATTAAGTTTGTAATGCTGAAAAACCTGATATTTAAACGTTGACTACGAAACCCTATTTGTGGGCGTGTCTGACACGCTCTTGGCCGGTTTTTTTTTCAGTTTCGCGACTGTAACTCGTAAACAGTGCATCGTAGCTTCAAAATGTCTAAGAAACTATTAAAGCTCATTAAATTTCCTATAACTTTGTCATTTACATGTAGATGCAAACTATTTCAAAATTTGTAAGTAAACTAAAAAAATAAAATGATTAAATACGTGTTCCCGCATTTTGTAAATTTTAACGCTTAACAGGGTACCTTAAAAGAGAGGTTAAGAGTTTGTATGAAAAATCGTCATTTTCGATGTGATCTGTTTCAAAATTCGGAAATAAGCGAATGAGCCAAAATTTACAAAATGCTGAAGCCTGAAACACGTGTTTAATTATTCGTGTTTGATTTAAAGTGTTGTCAAAAACCTAATGGCGCAACACACAGAGAGGCTCTAAGCGACATTTTCTTGGGATCTGTTCTTTCAAATTTTGAAGTTAATTATCTACACTTCTACACTAATACAATAAAGAGGAAAGATTTGTTTGTTTTAATTTTTGTTTGTTTGTACCTAATCGATAAACTCCGAAATTACTGGACCGATTTCCAAAATTCTTGCACCATTAGAAAGCTACCCTATTTCTAAGTAACGCTACTTTTAACCACAGGAAAATTCTTCATTCCCACGGGAAAACAGTTAGCATCAGGAAAAGCGGGAAATAAAGCGGATATTACCCAAATTAGCGCAACCGATATAGCGATCTTCGCGAAATTTGGAACTGATATTGCTGGAACGACTGAACTGGACGGACATGAACAACTTTTTGTCTGCACTTGAGGATCTGGAGTACCTGATGGAGGACATCAGGAGCACAGCTAACCTATATGAGATACGAAAATGGCTTCAAAGTGAAAGCTGTTCAGCATAACGGACTGCTTTTGCTGGCATATGGTCTTCGAGGGTCTGGAGTACGTACCTGAGGTAGACCACCAGCATACCATCTAAACTACAAGAGATACGGTATCGGCATCACAGTAAAAATTGTTCAGCATGACGGGCCGCTTTTGCTAGCACATAGTCCTGGTGAGTCACTTCTGCTGGAACGGAGTACCTAATCGACTTTTAATTACGGGCAAAGATCCAATTTCTACGGGAAAACAGGTAAGTAGTAGCGGGTGAAACCGCTGGGCGGGACGCTAGTTTGTTATAAGTTAATACGATAGTTAAAGTTACGCAGAGTGGTACCGTGGTAAGGTCAACAGGTCAAAACTCAACAACTTTCCTTAGAACATTAGACTGCCTATACAAAAAAATCTGCTGTCCTAAAATTCTCTATTAGTACGAAAAGGAGGATTCAAATAATTTAACGAAGGTAAACAGTTTTATGGTGACAAAATATTTATCAGAAAACAACGAATATGTTTCTGCTGAAATTATCGGAAAGAAGCTTGAAAGGTAAGTGTTTTTATTAATTTTACATTAAGCTCACTTTTTGTTTTGTTTCTTTTTAGTAAAATAATTATAATTTAAATTTGTATTCTAGGTCAGGAAGGGAAAATAATGGGAACGACGCCATTGGATATGTCCAACTGAAAAGAGACGGTAATTTGTGCACAGTCAAATGCCGAATGACACCAGAGCATCGAGTACGCGAAAAACCTTACCATTGTACAGCTGTGTGCAATGAAAGCGACTTTGAGTCTTAACAACAACCTGTGAAGATTGCGGAGCATCTAGAGGTGGTTGCAAGCACGCGGTGGCGTTTCTTATGTGGCTGCATAGACGAACAGAAGAACCTTCTACGACTGAAGTCAAATATGCTACTGGAAAAAGTCGACTCTATCAAGTGTTGGGACCACTTTAAAATGTGGCCACTAATTTAACATGGTAGCCGAGCGCTAAATTAATTTACGAAATAAATAGCAAAAGATGAATGAAAATATATGGTAAATAGTGATCGTAAAAAATGACAAGAAAATAAATGAAAAACGATGGCGTCAAAAAATGAAATAAATATGCAAATTTTCGATGGCGCTGAATATAGCCATTGGAAGATACGGATGCTGAAATATCTACAATTTAAAGGATGCAAAGAAGTAGCTACGCGTAAAAAGAAGTCTTCTGATGACGACGCAAAATGGGATGAACAGGACATCACTAATAGGCAGTTGGAGTACGTATGTGAGTTGGAGACTGCATACGACTTCATGCAAAAATTTGACCAAATGTACTTGAAAACATCAACAGCCCTGCAAATCGTAAGTAGGCACAACTTGGAGATTATAAAGCTAGTAAACTACTCGAACCTGACCCAATTCTTTGACGATTTTGAGAAGGCAGTAAACGATCTAAAACAGGCAGGAGCGACCGTATCCGAAAATGAAAAACTAAATTACATGTTGAGGGCGCTCCCCGAGAAATATGCATATATTGGTGATTTGATTGACATCTTAAAAGAGAGTGAACGAACTGTGGACTATTTAAAGAGTAAAATCCAAGTGAAATGGGCAGAAAACTTAAACACGACTGAGAGGGCAAATGAAAATGTCTTCAAGGCAGAAGCCAGACCTATCAGCAAGTGCTATGGCTGTGGTAAGCCGGGGCACATCCAAAGTAACTGCCGTTCTGGAAATAATATGTACCGAGGACGAGGGTTTAATACGAATTATAGAGGACGAGGATTCTATTACACAAGGAACTCAACCAGAGGACGACAAATTAATACAGGACGTGGAAGAAGCACAGGTCTAGCAAACAGCTTCCATACAAGTATCGCTAATAATATATACACTAGTGAAAGTGAAAAAGAAATTACAAAGAGAGGACAAATTGATTGGTTGCTTGACAGTGGATGTACGTACAGACCACATTGTTAATACAGACAGATGAGTACTATGAAAGCTGCATATTGTTAAAGAACCCCGTAAAAGTAAAAGTTGGTGATGGGGCAATTCTAGAAGCAACAAAAGTTGGTACTATCAACACATACTTCCCTGTATATGGAGAAAAGTCAGAAGTGCTACTGAAAAATGTATTTTACGTTAAAGAGATGAGAGCAAACCTATTTGAGCTATTCAAAAATCACAGACAAGAATGAAATTTATTCAAGAGGGAGATTGTCAGAGATTTACAACGACAATGGAGATATAATAGCTGTTGCAGTTAAAGATGAAAGACTATACAAAATGAAAAGCTATGTAGACCAAGAAAATGTGCAAGCAAATTATAACAAAAGTGATATGACGATAAAGGAAAAACTACACAGAACATTAGGACATATAAATTTTAATAACTTGCAACTTATGTGCAGAAATGAGTTACTGGACGGATTACCTAAAGAGGTTGAGACAGAATACCTGAAGTGTGCCATATGTATTGAAAACAAAATGCACAACTTACCGTTTCAAAATAATAGAACAAGAGCCAAAGATATATTGGAAATTGTACACACGGATTTAAATGGGCCACATCAAACAGCAGGTCACTCTGGTGAAAGATGCTTCTTGACATTTATTGATGATTACAGCAAGTTGGTGAAAGTCTGCTGCATAAGATCTAAGGACGAAGTCTACGACTGTATCGTGCAATACGTGAATGAGGTACAAAACCTAACTGGAAAAATGATAAAGAGGCTGCGATGTGACAATGGAAAGGAGTATATAAATAATAGAGTATTTCAATTTGTAAGAGAAAAAGGTATAATAATCGAACCGTGTCCACCCTATGTACACGAGTTAAACGGAACTGCTGAAAGGTATAACCGCTCACTGATGGATATGGGCACATGCTTGTTGGCCGAAGCAAGAGTTGACAGAAGATTTTGGCCTGAAGCGATCAAAACAGCGGCATATCTAAGGAACCGGACACTGACTAACACGACAGAGAGAAAAACACCATATGAAATATTCTTTGGAAAGAAACCATCGGTAAAACACTTTAAATGTATGGCAGCAAGGTGTTTGTAAGGGTACCAGAGGTACGGCGAAGATCTAAATGGGACAAAAAGCTGAATTAGGAATTCTACTAAGATATACGGAGACTGGTTACAGAGTATTAATAAACAAAGATTTTGGTTCTCGACAACCACAAGCTCATGTATATGACAGTGAAGTTTTTCTTGAAAAATTAATATTAAAGCTTCGTGAATCCGATGTATAATGCCAGCTGACTACTTAAGGTGGATCGTTTTCCATACAAAATTTAAATGGAGTTACGTCTTTAAATGAGACAAAATTATGAATAAAAAACTTGATGGGAAGTCCCGTGCTTTTATAACATTTTCGCAAAATAAAACAAATAATTTTTTAACCATCAGATTTCTCTGTAAAAACCGTGTCGCCACTTAATGAACATAGATGGAGCTACTGCTGCAATAAACACGTTTAATTTTTTTGTGGAGAAAATACTTGATATTTTTTTACGTTAAGCAGTTTTACGACATATTTACGTGTGCCTTCCTCATCTCACATAAAGATTTTTTGATAAAATTGTTGTTTAGCTCATGTGTAACTCGGTTGAAGTTCAGATTTTAGTTTGTATGACGTAACGATCCCCCTTAAGTGAATGATGTACCGTAGATGCAAAAACTTTCAATGCATTATATCATATGTGCATTCATTAAAGAATCTAACGATTTGGATACGAATGCTTTTTTCTCCTTCTGTAAATTTTAATACGCAAAAGAAAGATGTAAAATGGTGCAAAACGCTACTTTAACGCAATCGGACTCTGAGTTGTGGTACGAAATGCGTTACTGAAGAGTTACAGCTTCTAAGGCGCACGAAGCTGCACACTGTCGATCAGAGGAAGGGTCTCTGGGTAGAATCTATATTTGGGGCAAAAATTCTAACTGAAACAAAAGCGATGAAAAGAGGGAAGATTTTAGAAGAACCAGTCAGAGATGAAGTGGCAAGACTAAAGAATATTAAAATTAACCAATCAGGACTTTTTCTTTGCCCTGATCATCCATACTTTGGTGCAACTTCAGATGGACTTGCTGATGACTATGTCATTGAATAATAATATTGATCCATGTTGTGAAACACTTATCACCTTTTACACATTTTAGAATGATCTAGGATATCTACACACTTTTTAAAATCCTCGCGATTTTAAAAAGTGTGTAGATATAAAGTAAAGGATTATGTTGGCGAGAATTCAAAAATCAAGTAATGACAATATCACTGAAGAGGCATTAAATGACGTGAGTTCCAAAAATGTTGTTCACCAAGATCTACCGGGAATAACAGAAAGGGTATAACAAGCTGAAAGGAGGTCAAGGCACTCATGAAACTGAACAAGTTTCCCCATGAAACATGGGTCGAAAAGTAAAAAAAAATTTGGACCTCCCATATAAAATCGCCAATCAGCTAATTGATTTACTATAAGAGGTCCAATTTTCTTTTTCAAATTTTGACCCATCTTCCATGGGGAAAGTTATTCAGTTTCATGACTACCTTGACCTCTTTTCGGTTTGTAATACCATTTCCGTTACTCCTTGTTTATGAGCGCAAAACTTTCGGAGAGACCTATTAAACATTTATAATTCTCTTGTTAAATGCACGTAATTTTCATCTTGAATTCACAGCCGGACAAAAGTGCTACAAGTATCAAATATGATCATCATCAGACATCAAATGACGCGAGTTCCAAATTTTAACGTTGTTCACCAATAGTTGGAGAGCCCAGGGGAAAAGTGGCTATCTCATAAGGTACCACGATAGGCTAGGTTTGGATCGTTAACCAAGACTTAAACAAGTCGTATGACCCAGGTTTGCCAGAGCCAATCCTGCCGAAACATGAAAATATTCGATATGTTCTGCAGATTTTTGCCGTTAATATTGTCATATCATAAGGTACCTGAATAAAAGTGCCGGCATCAGCTTACCATTGATAAATTATGTTAAGAAAACTTGGTCTGCCATTGCGCACTCTGCCAGAAGTCCTTGGGAGACCCCTCCAAATATACCCTTCTGACACCCCTAACCTATCTCATCTAAAAACTTCCGGCAGAGTGCGCAGTGGCAGACCAAGTTTTTTTAACATAATTTGTCAATGGTAAGCTGATGCAAGCACTTCTATTCGAGTTCCTTATGATATGACAATTTTAACTGATAAAATCTGCAGAAGTTATCGAATATTTTCATATTTAGGAGGATTTTGCACAGAACAGAGACCTTCTATCCAATTGTCATTTCATAAGGTACCCGAATGACAGTGCCAGCATCAGCTTACCATTGATAAATTGAGTTAAGAAAACTTGGTCTGCCATTGCGCTCTCTGCCAGAAGTCCTTGGGAGACCCCTCCAAATATACCCTTCCGACACCCCTAACCTATCTCATCTAAGGACTTCCGGCAGAGTGCGCAGTGGCAGACCAAGTTTTTTTACATGATTTGTCAATGGTAAGCTGATGCAAGCACTTTTATTCGAGTTCCATAGGATATGACAATTTTAACTGATAAAATCTGCAGAAGTTATCAAATATTTTCATATTTAGGAGGATTGTGCACAGACCTTCTATCCAATTGACCTATACAAATCGAATCTCCTAATCATTACGAGCATTTCATACCAAGGCACCATCAAAATCAAACCAGTAGGGGAAAAGATATAGGCCAGTTTTCATACACTTTACCTACAATTTCACACTTTTTGACAGGATTGTGTATAATACAGAGACCCTCCTCCTCACTGACCTATATGACTCAAAGCTCCTAGTTATGGAGAGCATTTCATATTAAGGCGCCATCAAAATCAAACCCGGGGGGAATAAGATATAGGCCAGTTTTCATAGACCAAACCGCCATTTCAAACTTTTTGACAGGATTGCTTTCAATATTGAAACCCTCCACCCAACTGTCCTATATGACTCGAAGCTCCTCATTATGGAGAGCATTTCGTATTAAGGCACCATCAAAATCAAACACGGGGGGAAAAAGATATAGGTCATTTTTCATACACTGGACCTACAACTTCAAATGTCTGAAACACTAGGATGCGGCAAGTTTAGGCCTGGCAGACCTTGTGATCTATTGTCAGAGTGATCTTGGCTATTATGTTGTGGTGGTCGCGTCGTGGTACTCGATGAGATAGTTTAGGGGTGTCGGAAGGGCATCTTTGGAGAGGTCTGGCAAGCACTTCCGGCAGGGTGCGCAGTGGCAGACCAAGCTTTTTTTACATAATTTTTCAATGGTTAACTGATGCCAGCACTTTCATTGTGGTACCTTATGACATATTTTTTACGAAAAAATTACTCTGAAAAATATCGATTATTTTTATGTTTCGGCAGGATTGGCTCTGGCAGACCTGGGTCATACGACTTGTTTAAGTCTTGGTTAACGATCCAAACCTAGCCTATCGTGGTACCTTATGAGATAGCCACTTACTCCCTGGGCTCTCCAACTACAAGATCACCAGTCAAATATTTAATAAATATTTTTCTGACGTATCGATAGGCGGCCATATTTATTGTCTGCCTGCAATGCAAGGGTGAAGGCGCTATTTAGGTATACAGGGAGTAACAGAAAAGGTATAACAAGCTGAAAGGAGGTCAAGGTAGTCATGAAACTGAACAACTTTCCCTATGGAACATGGGCTATAAAATAGAAAAAATATGTGCCTCCCATGCAAAATTGCCGATTAGCTGATTTGATTTACTATGGGAGGTGTAATTTTTTTTTCGTATTTCGACCCATGTTCCATAGGGAAAGTTGTTTAGTTTTATGAGTACCTTGACCTCCATTCGGCTTGTTATACCATTTCTGTTACTCCCGTTATATGTGTATAACTACTAAATTCATAAATTTTACTTTCAGTCTTTACATAGAAACCCACTCTCGACATTTTATCAAAACGGTAATAAGGCATAAAAGCGCTCCCAAATGCCACACCTGTTCTCTTTCTGCACAGACTCTAAATAAATATTTACATTTGACTAATATCGATAAGGTTCGAAGTCGATTTCGACAGACAGACTTGACGAAATGATAAAACATGAAAGACATGTTCCCAGTGTCAAAGAAAACATTTTGGAAGCTTTTGAGGCTAATCCTTCCACTAAGACCAGGGCAGTAGCGCGAGACCTGAACATTTCCAAATGGAAGGTGTGGAGTACGAAACATCGTGAAAATAACTATCCTTCCCATGGCACGGGCGTGCAAGGATTAGAAGAACAAGACTATCCACGAAGGGTGCAGTTCTGGCGTCATTTATTAAATACTGACACCGAGGATCCTTGGACGATTTTTAAAATCGATCTTTAAACCGATGAAGCGACGTAAATATACTTGCGACGAGCTTTCTGAAGTTTAACTCTGCTTACTTCCCTCTGAAGTATTATCTGCGTCTGAGCCGTAAACTCAACAAAAACCGCTACGCTGATCCCAACCGAGCTTTAATTTCGACTCAAGTGTAGACGTACACGTTTTCGCTCTTACTTCTTCGACCCTTTTGATGGCACACAAAAAATCGTCCAAGAGCGTGTCGGCCATGCTTTGATATAGGGTTCGTTAGTTTTCTATTACGGTTTGATCAGCTGTAAGATTATTAAATCTTGTTAGATTAATAGATAAAGTTTCGATAAAAGCCTTTCAGGTGTTAGGTTATCCTACATACGTAGGATTTTTGATTGCTTGTCCGGCCAAAATAGGCGGGGTCTGCGTAGTATTTTTAAATATTTTCAAATTCTCGTGGATGTCTTTAAAAGATGTTCCTGGATGGAACCAAGTTTCTAATACTATAAGTATTTTATCGCAAAACTATGTCAAAATTAATGACAGTCAATGGTTTTGATCAACTGCAAAACCTGAAAAGCTTTATTAAATAAAGATACCTAATGTTGATTTCAAGAAACAGGTAGCCCACAAAAAATGGGTAACATTAATTTAAATCAATGAATTGAATCTATTTTTGTTATGTTTTATTTTGATTAGTAAGAAAAGACGTTTTGTTTTGTATTCAAGATATAAGATAAGACTGATGTTGCATTTAAATTGAATTAAGGAAAGAATATGATATAGAGACTGATTAATAATAAGATATAATTAACCTGATTCATAGAAAAAAGGGACCCAAAATGGCAACATTATAGTTTGCGCCTATTTCATATTACATGATATTTGAGCAAGAGGTCAACAATAATGTTGCCATTTCGGGTCCCTTTCTTCTATGAATCAGGTTATACTATACCTCTTACCTACTTAACTTTCGTTTTATTGAAATACCATTTTTATTTTTTTATTAAGGCCAAAATTCTTCAAGCATGCAATGCAAGGTGTCCGGATTTTTTACCCAAATGTTAGGCCAGACTCGCAGGTTTGTCTGGCTTTTGCGTATGAGGACCTGACAACCTTAGAACTGCCTAAGTATTTAAGTAGACGTACAGTTCAACAGATAATGTAGGTATATAGTTGAATTGGCTAACGAAATGATGAAAATTTGTAGTAATTTGTGACCTTACCCTAAAAATATTCTACTATACATAGTAGATACTAAGCAAGCACTTTTAAAAAGCTCATTTGAATTTAAATGGGTATCATTCGCAAGTATGCTACTTCCTTCTATATAATACATTTGCTTGAATATATAAGCATTCGGACATTGGGAGTAACTACCGGGCAGAAACCAAATATTTGATAGAAAATAGTAAAAAGAACATGGTATTTTGTCCGAAATCTATTCTACGAGTATCTAGCCTTCGGAACCTCCCTCAGTAACGACCTGGGAGTGCAATTTATGCGGAAACTTGGTGGGTAGGCAGTGCCCAACGCGGCACCTCCTTTTGGGGAACTACCGCACTTCATTATAAACTGTAAATCGGAGTCTCTATTTAGTTAGGTACTGTAAATTCGCCACATGGCCGATGTCAGATGCGCCTAATATATTTATCTAAACTGAATGCGCACAGCTAGAACGAGCAACAGGCAATCGACAATTTAAGTCGGTTCGTTGCAGAATGATTGTTGCATATTATTTAGGGGTCAATAATACGGAACAAGACAAGGCACTTTGTTACACATAAACCAAAGATTCTTTGAGGAGATAATTTCAAAGAACTTTTTTGTTTCCAATAGGACTCAAATCGGTATTACAAAGATATTACAATACTCTGCCAACAGGGCTCATTTCGGCATGCATTGCGAGTAGACTTCTAAGATACATACTTATAGCACAACACAAACAAGTTGACCATCAATGTATGCGAAATCGGGTCCTGTTTGGTTTCAGGATAGTGTAAAAATATTAGCTTCACCAATAAACGTAAAATGAAGCTTTTCCCACATTAATTTTTTCCATTGCAGTGATGGTATGTATGGTAGACAGAAAGCTGCCTGCCGTACATACCGAATGTACGTCAAATGATTAACTGGTTGGTACCTTACTTTACTTACAGCGGTAACATATTATTAGGTAAATATACTACCTGATTCGTAGAAGAAGGGGGAAAGAAGGGGAAAATGGCAACATTATTTTTGACATCTTGCTCCAATGTCATGTAATATGAAAAAGACGCAAACAATAATGTAGCCATTTCGGGTCCCTTTTTTCGGTAAACCAGGTAGCGCTGTAACTACTGATACTGATAGTAGGTACCTACCATTATCATTAAATTCATATCACACGAAGAAAGATGAAAGACAATACCTAAATATTGCTAGCTAAAGCTCAGATAAGATATTACCTGCCCCGTACCCGTATCCACTCGACCGATACCTAATACATTAAACGAAAGTTACAGAAACTTCCACAAATAGATTACACTGGGGGAACGTAATGGGTACAACTATTTAATGAACTCCCTGTGGTCGGACGAGGTACTCGGCGTGAACATTTCTACATAAGTAAGCATTGTATAGAACACAGGCGGTTAAATATTCAGAGAATCCGACTTCACATCGAGAAATCTAAGTTTGACGGATGACTAATTCCCATGTAGGACGAGATATTTCTTGCAAAAAAAGAATACCTCTCAGTCAAAGAATAAGTTTTACTAAGCGGCAGATGAACTTTATAAGGTATATATATATATATATTGTATGTATTAGTGTATTATAATTATATATATTGTATGTATTAGTGTGTATTTGAGGTTATGTATATATAATATTATAAACATTATATTATAACTTCCGTTTTTGTTGTTTGTTTAAATGTATGATTTTTGACTTGTAGTTATTCTGTAAAGCTTTTATTGCACCTGCCCTGTTTTTTCCACATGCCCTAAGGTAGACTGGGAGATAACGCCTTTGGCGTTAAGTCCGCCATTGTACAGATGTGCATAAAGTTTAATAAATAAAAAAAAAAACTAATTTAAGTAATCAATCTCTATCTCTGCCGCCGATTGTAGGTATAATAAGTGTATAACCTTGCTATAATTATTTTGCGGCGTGTCTATTTCTTTTGCAGATAGGCACATAATGTGAGTAAATCCTAATAATATTGGCGGAAAGCTTTATTACTGGCCAATAGCATGTTTATTTCAGAATTACAGCAACTTTAGAGGTATATTACTTACAAAATTTTTGTACGCTGTTCAAAATGATCAGAAGCTGCTATTTTTCGCTATAACATGTTTTTAAGTGTAATACCAAATAGTTATTTTATGCAGTTTTGTCCCTTTCGTCTTCGTCCTCCTCCACTCTGTGGTCTACAGCGGGCATGCAAACAGCAGAACACAGCTGGAATGACGAGAACCTGTTCATATTTCCACCGCATCCACTATAGGAAAATCCTTTGCATTGTCTGTCAGTCACATCGAAATAAAATCTGAAACAAAATTGGAATACCTCTAATGTGATGTGATTTAAAAGATTATGGTATTTATGATTAATCAAACTAGAGTCAAACCAACGTGGACGATAAAACGCCGACACATTTCATGTTCCTTTTTTCTACACTAATATAATAAAGAAGAAACTACTGAACCGATTTAAAAAATTCTTTCACCGTTAGAAAGCTACAACATTCCTTTCCTGAGTAACATAGGCTACTTTTTACCACGACATAAATCCTCATTCCCACGGGAAAACGGTTAGCAACAAGAAAGGCGGGGAATACCCACATTAGCCAAAACGCTTCACCGATCTTCACAAAATATATTGCTAGCATATTAAAGACGGACATGTAATACTTTTTGTCAGCTCTTCAACATCTGGAAGTACCTGATGGAAAGCACCAGGAGCACAGCTAAACTATATGAGATACGGAAATGGCTTCATAGCAAAAGTTGTTCAGCATGACGGGCCGCTCCTGGTAGCACATGGTCATCGATGATCTGGAGTATCTGATACAGACCACCAGAATCCCATCTGAACTATATGAGATACGAAAATGGCTTCATAGCAAAAGTTGTTCAGCAAGACGGGGCGCTTCTGCTGGCTTATGATCATCGAGGATCTAGAGTACCTGATGCAGACCACAAGAATCCTATCTTAACTATAAGCGATACGGTAATGGCTTTCTAAGTAAAAGTTGCTCAACATGACGGGCGGGACGCTTTTGCTGGCACATGGTCATGGTTAGTCACTTCTGCTGGAACGGAGTAATGTACTTTTTACTACGGGCAAAGATTCAATTTCTACGGGAAAACAGGTAAGTAGCAGAGGGTAAAACCGTTGGGAGGGCCGCTGGTGTTTACTAAAATTGAGTAGGGTGTCGCTAAATAGGTGTAACATAATATTAAATGGTTTTTATAATTTCTTAGCCTGAATAGGTTTTAATAAATGATTATAAAAGTAGCTACCAACCAAATATGTCAAGGTAATAAAGAAATTGGGGTTTCGTAGTCTACTACAAACCCTCATCGTTTCGTCAAGCCTGTGTGTCTGTCTGCATGCCCGCCCCTCTGCAATAGTTTCGTCACCTTTAAACCGAATGACGTCTTTGGTGTGAAGATAAATCGTATTGACCCAATTTTAGAAATGTTGCCAACATGTTTTTTAGGTTCTCTAGGCATACAAAAATGAAAATGATTTATGTATAGGAATTAAGAAATTTTTCATACTTTACATACCTCGGATGGTATTCATTACATCCGCCGAAATCAGGTTGGAGACGACAAAAAATGGATGGCGCTAACTTGTCACGTATCATATGTTCACCGTTATCTGGACAAACATTTCAGGTTAGCTTGTTGACACAATTTAATGGGTTGTTCAGCAAGAAGCTAGTTAAATATTATTTTCATAGGCAATGAGCTAGGTAGGTAAGTAATCATTTATGTGTCTAGCGGAAGGTTCTTACGTACGTAAGCTAACCAAGCTCCTTCCAGAAGCACAAGCCTCCTGGGACTTTCACAGGCTTCTTGGAGCGAACCCGGACTGCCGAGGATTTGTGCCCGATGGTTGGGATTTGGGTTGGAGTTGGCCTCGCATGCCAGGATTACCTGAGAGGCCGTGTTTTCCACGTCCCGCACTAGTCTATTCTGGAGTAATAGAACAGAATTGATATTTTTGAAGGTGTGAAAAAATATTTAGGTACTTGCCTATGCAGGTGTCGTGACATTGTGTAATTGTATCAAACCGGTTAAGACTGTTTTCACATTTTGCTCCAATTTCAGCAGTTTTGCAATCCCGCATTTTAATGTCGTAATAAAACCTGTAAAATTAATCATAGAAGTTTAACTTCTTCGAAAGATACCAAAAATATCATATAGGTACTTATTGTTGACAATAAGTTATGTCAACAACTGTGCGGCATGTAATGCACCAAATCTTGAAATGAAAAATGGCAAACTCCAAGCTCCAGCTTTTCTTCTTGGGCTTGGCAATAGACGTCCTTCCTCAGTCAGATGAAACGATGATCAATAAACAGGGCGACTGGTGTGGTGTGTGTGTGTGTGTGTGTGTGTAGCAGGATAGTAAAAACGGGAGCTTGTGCCATAAGACCTTGGTGGAGGCCTAGCTACGTGATGTAAGTTTGTCTGTACCATCGACTTACTTGTGAATGGTGCCACGATCTCCGCAGTCATAACCAATGGGTTGCAACTGACACCACGTTTCCCAATTTACTTGTCTTATGTCTTTCTTAACAATAGAGCTAGATATGGTGACAGCTATAACAAACAAAAGTGATGTTCAATTAAAGAAGAACGTCGTCGTCGTAGAGGGAGACCCAGAAAATGCCGGCGGCGGCATGACCTGGTCGACTACAATCCCAACTCTCCGGAAACAGCCGCAGACTGGAATACTGACAGCAGTGGGATACGGCAGATTAATAGGTACATACGGGGCGTAAGGGACGGAGTAACAAAAACTCTGCAGGCGTGTTCAGACCATGAAACTAAACTTTCCTCATAGAACATATGGTGGTAAGCGATAGAAAAATTTTGACTTCCCTTACAAAGTCAGTCACCTGATCGTGAATTTTGTATGGGAAGTCGGAAAATTATTTTCGTTTACCACTATAATATTCCATGGGTGTTCGTTCACTTTCATGGTCTGAGCATGCCTGCAAAGTTTTCGTTACACCGACCCTTGCACCCTAAAATTTAATCATAAACAGTGAGGTAGACAAGTAAGTTAGATATAGGTAGTACCTAATAGATAGTTGGAAATAGGTAGATATAAATAAATTGTTGACTTACGTTCAAAGTGCCCAGCTATTGTGACAGCTGATATAAAAAACAAAAGTGATGCTCAATTTAATCTTGGTAGTAATGGAAGAGCCGACTGCAGAAATGCCTATCTCATCATCAGATACATAATTTATCAATGGTAAACTGATCCCAGTGTCGGCAACACCGACAGCCATAGAGCCGTTGCTATGGCGCGGCTGTCATATTGTTGTTATTCTGCTTGCTTGACGACATTTATATAAGGAAAATGTTTAATTTCTTTATTATTCCTTAATAAATAGTTCCAGTGTATTTCTCAGTGGTTTGCATTTATTATAGTGTTTACAGTCCGCACACCCAGCACTTTGATTGGCGTACTTTTAGATATAAAGGAGACAGGGCGGCGGTAGTATGGGACTTGGGCTATGACGATATATCGAGAATGTTACGATATTTAGATTTCGATATCTTATCTATGCTTTCAGTCAGTGAGTATTGAAAAAATCACTAGTGAACTTTAGTTTTCTTCATGGATATTTGGTGCATAGCGAGTTAGCAAGGGATGAGCTATAATTTTTTGAACTATCATGGCTGGTTTTTATTTTCTTAACACATCGTAAAAAGAAAAAATGTCATAACTAGGGTGACCACGTTACAAGTGACAACATCGTAACTATGTGATAAAACCACATGTCTTATTTTATTTGTTAAGGTACTATAAGTTTTATATCATTATATTCATTATATACAGGGAGTAACAGAAAGGGTATATATGAAAAAAAATATTGGACCTCCCATACAAAATCGCCGATCAGCTAATTTATTTACTATAGGAGGCCCAATTTCTTTTTTCATATTTCGACTCATGTTCCATGGGGAAAGTTGTTCAGTTTGATAAGTACCTTGACCTCCTTTCGGCTTGTTATACCCTTTCCGTTACTCCCGGTATAATAAAACTAAGTTGATAAAATGTGCGTGCCGATAAAACTTTAATATTACGTATTACGGGTAGTTTCACTCCATTCTGACATATGGTGTGGATCTATGGGGTACTGCCGCGGATCGTGATCGAGCATACAAACTTCAAAAACGTGCTATACGAATAGTTGCCAACAAATGTTATGACCATCATGCTCAGACCTTATTTCAAGACCTAAAGGTTCTCACACTTCCTAGCGTGTATGTTCTTGAAATATGCAAACTGGTAAGACGAAACATCACTATCTTCCCAACACTCGGGGACAGTCATAACTTCAACACCCGTAGTCGTCACCTTCTAAAAGCACCACGGTGTAGACTGGAGAAGGCACGAAAATTGCTTCACGTTGTTGGGCCTAATATGTACAATGCACTACCTACGCGCGTAAAAGATGCTCCCAGCACAAACTCTTTTGCTGACAGGCTTAAAGATATTTTGATTAAGATGGCTTGCGAAAATGTAAATGACTATACGGTAGGAGTACGAAAATTGGGTTGTCCAGAAGAAATTAATAAATAACTACTATTGTACTGAATCAATATTGTAATAACTTACTATATACATGTAGTAAACAATAATGTAATATTTAATTATTTATAAGTTTATAAATAATAATTTATATTCTATGACATGTAAATTTACTTTATGAAATAAATCTGAATCTGAATATGAAAAGGTTTCCCGGTACGATAAAGGGACTTATATTGTGCAATAGCCCTTTATTCCCCCCTCGAACAAAAAAGTTCCCATTTTAACTTAAAGGGCGTAGTTTTAAAGATATAAGGGTTTTTTTCAATCCCTCAAAAAGTGAAGTAGTGGCGCCATCTGATGTCGAGTAATCGAACTCCACCTCCACTTCGTGGTCATTGATGCAATCTGTTTCAAAAGTGTAGATTTTAAATGCATTGTATTTCAAACTTTTTTATTAGACCAAACAGATAAATACCGCGAGTGAAACCGCGGGCGGAAAGCTAGTTTGTTTTATATACCACCGCTTGCTCGAATATGTCAAGACCGTTTGAGAAATATTGGAGAAATATGACTTAGGAAGATCTGTCTGAAAATGTGACAGACACGCCATACACGGAGGCCCTCGAAAAGAGAAAACTACCTAGTAAATTGATTTCGATAATCTCACTAATTTGACGCCAGATGTTCTGTACTTTTGGACTGGCATAACACACCAACAATTTAATGACATTATTGAAGAATTATCAACTTTGCAAGAAAAATCCGATGTAATGACAATAATTTAGGAATTTATTTAGGCAAGTTAAGAAGTGGGGAACCAAACAGAAGGATACCAAGATCCACTCTCAAGTTATTTTAAGACGCAAGAATATGTTTAAAAAATTAGTACGTACTGCGCCATTTAGAATTTGAACACATTATTCGGGATGAAGGTATTTAAAGAAATAGAGTGTTGCCCAACCATATTTTTGGAAGTGAAATTGAAGCAAATGCTGTTATAGTTTTAGACGGGACTTATCTATTTGTCCAAAAAAGCTCCAATTTTCTCTTCCAATGTGAGCGTTATAGCCTGCACAAATATACGAATCTACTTAAGCCATTCATGATTGTTTGTGCTGATGGTTACATCTTAGAGGAAACGGGACCGTACAGTGCACGAACGTCTGATGCGACAATAAGATGCGACAATTAATGAATAAGAAAAAGTGCAAAGTTATGTTATGACCAATAGTGAAGAAATAAATAGATCAATAGATGGTGAAAATATAGCATATGTACCAGTGGCGAAGGGTGACATTTTTACGAATGTAAGCCGGAGCAAAAAAAAACTTACCTACCCTGAGCTGCAATGCTAGGAATTCTTAATGTCTCATGGTCTTATTCAAGTATGATAAATAAAAGTGACTTTGAAAAAAGCCTTTCGTGACGTGCGCCAAATCCACACTTGCATGCTTGTTAAAATTAGCGGCAGCCAAACATTAAACTATAAATAAGTAGATAACAAAAAGTATCTTCTCTAAATTATGGTTAACTTTCCTGTTGTGAACTTCGAAAGTATTTGAAAGTAAAGTTTCAATTCTAGTTTTCCCGAAATCATGAAGAAACAAGCAGTTGCGAATGTACTTTTCAGTCGAAACATGTTTTTTGGCTGAGTTTGACAAGTTATTGATGTCTGAAAAACCTGTGTTGCTACAGACTGAGTTGGAATCAGATAATAGTAAACACGGAAAACAAAACATTTTGTTCCGTTTGCAAATGCCTGTCATCCAAGTATTTTTCATAAAAAGACGTATGAAAATGTTTAAAAAAGCCATCCAACCCTACACTTGCATTCGATAGGCGTGTTTGGGAGAGCACAGCCTGACTGAATGAAAGTTTGGAAAACGAAGTTTCTTCCTGCAACAAGTAGTCTGTCGAACAGCACTCTACGTGGATAAGCGCCTTAATGGCCAATGAAACTCACCGCAAATCTGAGCACCACACACTAAATTATCTGATAAATAACACAAACACTTGAAACAATCACTAGATGATGAAATTATCACTGAAAACTTTAAAAATTTCAAGCACACAATTGCAAAACGAGAGCGCGACGCCATATAAACAAAATAAACAAAACGACATTCCGCGCCACCAAACCAATTGTGCCCAAAATATATTAAAATAAAGTCTAAAATCGTCTGTTTCCATGTGACGACAGCGCCGCTTCGCGGACCTTTCGCATACTAAACCATTCTCGTAACAGTTTGCACAGACTGTCAACTTGCAGGTCCATTGCTGCTTTACGGGCGCGCGGACATCTTGTGTCTCGCTCACGCGTTTAGGTTAGACAGAGAAAGGATTTGCCTCCCTCCGCCTTGCAATAGCTTTTCGTCGCTAATACGCATGCGCGAATGACTGAAAAGGCGTTATATGGCACCAATAAGTGCGTAAAAGACGTAGAATATTTGTTGCCAATACGCAAATATCGCGGATTGGCCGACTACTGAAAAAGGGGACACCGGTGGAGTTCAGCCTATAGTGACTATTGCAATGGAATAAAGTTGAAGATTGAGGAAACAAAATGTTATTTATTTTGGGTTTGTTAAAAAATTATAAGACTAAATTACTGCTATTTGAGATTTGGCAGGCGTTACATAAAAATGTGCTAAAAGAAAATAGACCAACGTGGAAGTGTGGATTTGTGAATTTCTGAAAGGTAAGCCGATAGGAATCGGCATGTATGGACCCTTCGCCACTGATATGTACAGGATTACCCCTACTTGGGAACAAAATTCTCCTTCAAAACAGTCAAGAAATAGAACAAAGAATCTGTAAAGCATGGAAGAAGTATTGGAGCTTTAAATAGGTATATAATAAAAAGTGACATATCACAGAAAGTGAAGACCGAAGTATTTAACACTGCTATATTACCTACTCTAACTTATGCATCACAAACAAGGGCATTGACACCTAAAATCAAGAGAATAAACTTAGAATATGCCAAAGGGCAATGGAAAGATCTATGCTAAAAATAACTAAAAGAGACAGAATAAGAAATGAAGAGATCAGGAAAAACACAAAAGTAAAAGATGTCATACAAGTAACAAAAAAACTGAAGTGGAACTGGGCTGGCCATATCTGCAGACTAAAAGGCGACAGATGGACTCTAATAGCAACTGAATGGCTACCTAGGGACAGAAAAAGAAGGTCTGGCAGACCAAAGGTAAGATGGCGAGATGAACTGGAGAGGAAAGAAAATCATTGGCATAGATCAGCACAAGATCGGATAATGTGGGAAAAACTGGGTGAGGCCTTTGCCCTCGAGGGCGCCACATAGAAAGGAAAGGAAAACAAGGGAAAACAAATAATGTGTGTTAAGGTATTTATTAATGAATAATTTATTTTCAATTATAATTATATGATTAATTATTGAATAAGTTAAATGTAATGTTTAATGATGAAATGAAAATTACTTAATTTGTGGAAATAAAGGCTATTATTATTTATAAATTTATTTTTATTTCTCTCCATATATGGAGGTTTTCTCCCATCCCACGGGCCTTAGCCAAGTGAGATGGGGTCTGTGTTCTGTGACGCTGAGGTTACCGAAGACGTAAGAAACTTGCGCTTGATTCGGCAAGTGTTCAAGATGGTTGCTTTCTGTAGTGTATTAGCCAGATTTAAGGGGATTTTTAATGTATTTAAACTATTTTTTAAAGTTTTTGGGATTATGCCTGTGGAAGATAAAACAATCGGGACAATGTGTGTTGTTCTGACTTGCCACTGTGTGCCTATTTCAATGGATAGGTCCTGATACTTAGTTAGATTATTATTAATATGCGAACTGAAAGACGACGGTATTGATTTACTTGATGTGGGGGTGCCTAAATTTGAAAATATCAAAAGCGGCTTGCATAAAGCAAGAAACAAACATCTGAAAGGAAATAAATTACACCATAAGTTTCCGAAAAATGTGAAAATCCGAGAAAAATTTAAAAAAATATCTCTTTTAAAATAATTTAAAAAATCCGAATTCTCATTTTTTGCTCTCCTGACATAGATTTTTTTAATACAATTGACATTTATATGTTAGATGGAACGTTCAAATCTTGTCCACCGCCCTTCAAACAGTTATATAGTATTCATGGGTACAATAATAAAACGAAAAAAGTGATTCCATTATTTTTCGCCTTAATGCAAAACAGAAAACAAAAGTCATATAAAATATTATTTCGTTTAATAAAATCACGAATTCCAACATGGAGCCCATCTAAAATGTTGCTAGATTACGAAAAACCAGCAATCAAATCTATTCGCAAAGCGTTTCCAAATGCTACAATTAAAGGTTGTTACAACCATTTAAGTCACAGCTTTTTTAATAAGGCCGAGAAAGTTGGAGCAAATTCAAGAGTCGAAAGGCGGCATGTGGCACGTTGTGCTGGGCTAGCCCGGTTGCAGTTAAATTTTTTTTGTCCGGCTATAGATATGTTATAAAAAATCGCCCAAAACAGACTCTGTAAAAAAATTAACTCTTATTTTTGGCTGAGTGAAATCCAATTTACCAGTTGCCAAGCAGAAGAATTACGTACTACAAATTATGTAGAAGGGTGGCACTCCCGTTTAAAATGATACGTCAAAACAAAATTAATAAACCATCCATCGCAAAATTTTTAGACTTTAGAAAAAGAATTAAAGATTAAAAAACCGAAAAAGCAAGATAAAGAGACAAATGCGCCCAAAGACAGGCAAAATATTATTGGCAAGGACGGTGAAGAGACAAATGCGCCCAAAAATGGGCAAAACATTATAAACGAGGACAGTGAAGAGACAAATATGCCCAAAAATGGGCAAAATATTATAAACGAGGACGGTGAAGAGACTACTGCGCCCAAAAAGAGGCAGAATATTACTGGCGAGGACGATGCGGCAAAGTAGAAGAAGAAGAAGTACGAAGAAATAGACGAAGAAATCAACGCAGCCGTTGAAGAGTTCAAGAATAAAGAAATATCTGTCGGTCATTGTCTTGAGATAATTGCCCCATTTGTTTTTTAATGTAACTCACGTCTTCTTTTATTGCATCACATCTGTCGTTTGTAACAGTGTATTTCGTTGATGTTATTAAAATTGTAAATATTGAATTCAAAATGTTTTTTTTTTTACTTAGGTATATGAGTGTAGGGTGAGTGGTTCAACAGTTAGCCACCTTAATTTTATCTGCTCTTACCTAACTATTCACTCAAGTCATAATGCATAATAACCTGCAGGAGAATAATAAGCAAAATATGGACTTTGGTTAATTGTGTCCTCAGTACTGAGTATGGTAGACAATTGACCAGGTGGGTGTCTCACATTTAGTCACTTTCACACATTTAACCGCTGTCGTACACATTTAACCAAAGGATGGATGCCTTTGCTCCCATTGGCCACTGCCCACTACTTCAATCGCCACTAGTGGCGAAGGGACAAAAAAATCCCAGTTGCCACTAGTGATGAATGGGAACTACCACATGAGTTCGCTTAAGAGCGGATGCGGAGGGGAGGTGGAAGCGCAGCAAAGTTTTGGTTGCGGACGCAGACGCACGGCAGACTTACAACATTTTGGTAAATATCGCCGACATCAGCTGCGCGTTCGCAACATATTCGCTGCGCATCTGAATCCGCTTCCCCAATACCGCTTGTGTACCTAATAAAAGCTTAGGGTACAGCCAAGGTAGAAAAGATCTACTAAATGACGGGTCCAGATTATAACATCGAAGGTCGTTACATGGAATGTCGCAACATCGACAACGCTGCATCGAAAGGTCGCCACATCGAATGGTCTCCACATCGAATGGTCACCACATCGAAAGGTCAAAGTGTTAAAGCCACTTTCAAAGCTACTATCAGAGCCACTATCGTCACTAGTAAGTAAGTTAGTATCAAAGTCACTATCAAAGTCAAAGTAACAACCCGATTAACCCTATCGACCCGATGAACCTTTACGACCCGATAAACCCTTACGACCCGATGAACCTTTATAACCCGATGAACCCTCATGACCCGATGAACCATTCACCTGAAGAGGGAACATTCAATATAGCATTATACGATGCAGAAACATTCGACATGGCGACGACCTTCAATGTAATGCACATTCGATGTGGCGACTTTTCGATGTGGCGACCATTCGATGCGGCGGCCTTTCGATGTGGCGACCATTCGATGTGACCGCCTTTCGATGCAGCGTTGTCGATGTTGCGACATTCCATGTAACGACCTTCGATGTTATAATCTGGACCCCTAAATGGACAGCTGTCAAACTTAAACATGGTTTTTCTCGGTAAACATTATACCGGGAGTAGCGGAAAGGGTATAACAAGCCGAAAGGAGGTCAAGGTACTCATGAAACTGAACAACTTTCACCATGGAACATAGGTCAAAATATGAAATAAAAATTTGAGCCTCCCATAGTAAATTAATTCGATGATCGGCGATTTTGTATGGGACGGCCAAATTTTTTTTTTATATTTCGACCCATGTTCTATGGGGAAAGTTATTCAGTTTCATGAGTACCTTGACCTCCTTTCGGCTTGTGATACCCTTTCCGTTACTCCCGGTATAATGTTTACCGAGAAAAACCATGTTTAAGTTTGACAGCTGTCATTTAGTAGATCTTTTATTAGGCTTTTATTGGGTACACAAGCGGTATTGGGGGAGCGGATGCGGAACGGAGGTGGATGCGCAGCGAATATGTTGCGGACGCGCAGCTGATGTCGGCGATAGTTACCAAAACGTTGTAAGTCTGCCGTGCGTCCGCAACTTTGCTGCGCTTCCGCCTCCCCTCCGCATCCGCTCTTAAACCGCTTGTGTTGTGTGATAAGAGCATAGACGGAGGCTCGTTGGAGGATATTTTCCAAAACGATAACACAAACAATGTAAAGCGAACTCATGTGGTCGCAATTGGTTCCCATTCATGACTAGGATTGGCAACTGGGATTTCGTCCCACTCGCCACTAGTGGCGATTAAAGTAGTGACCAATGGAAACAAACGGAGCAGCGCAGAGCAGAAAGGTAACAGACAACCGTAGTTACGAAATAGTGTCATTTCGTAGTTGGTTACGAAAAGTTACGAACGTGGAAAAAAGCAGTGTTTATTCGTAACTGGTTACGAAACAGTGATAAAAAAGTGTTTTTTCGTAGCTAGTTACGAAAGTCTGGTTACGAAACTGCACGAAGGGAATTAAACCCATGAGAGCTACAGTGACAGTCGCTCCATCGAAAACTTCATCGAAATGATCGATAGAAATATTAATCGACCCAACTTGCTGGCTAATTATGTTGATAGACACCGTTTAAATTCTCAAAGGAATGTCTCATTTATACGACTGGATGCGACTCTACCTGAAGTAAGAGATTTCCCGCGCATGACTCATGACCAATTAATAGTTTTCGCAATTGGGACATATCATGTGAAACTTGCAAAGTCTTATTGCTTCGAACATATCAGACACCGGCGTATACACCATAGAAGTGTACAGATTCTCTGAGTTGTTAAGATTAGATAGCAATGACGACGACAATGGCACACTGATACGGTGCCGCATTCAGTCCCGACATGTAACAGTGAAAACATATTTCTGCTACATATTATACAACAGCCAAATTATTAAGGAGTACTGTTGTACCTGCATCCATGGTCGCCGGACGTTAGGCAGTTGTGCCCAGGTCATCAGCGTCGTGTACTTTCTTGCTTGGGTCAGATATGAAGGAGATTTACTCCAGCCTACAGGCTTTTTAGATGCTGTGCGTTTAGATATTGAACAGAATTAACGTTAGGTACGTAGTTACAAATAGAGATGGGCACGTACCCGGGTATTTACCCAACTACCCGGTAAATACCCATACGTACCCGGTAAATATCCGTATGCACCCAAATTGGTGGGTAGATAAAATGTATGGGGAAGTTGATTTCTTTTTTCGTTTTCCGACGTAACCTCCATACAATAAATTTACCAGTTTCATGGTCCGAGCATGCCTGCAAAGCTTCGAGACAATTTTAGTGCCTGTTGGCTCGTGGGGCTTGTTGGGTGGGTAGTTTGGGTTGGTTGGGTGGGTCGTAAGGGTTTGTTGGCTAGGTCATTCGTGTATGTTCGGTCGTAAATGTCTGTTGGGTGGGTCGTTAGTGTTTGTTGGGTAGGTCGTAAGCATTTGTTGAGTGGGTCGTTGAGTTTGTTGGGTCGTAAGGGTTTGTTGGGTGGGTCGTTAGTGTTTGTTGGGTCGTAAGGGTTTGTTGGGTCGTTGGTGTTTGTTGGGTCGTAAGGGTTTTGGGTGAGTCGTTAGTGTTTGTTGGGTCGTAAGGGTTTGTAGGGTGGGTCGTCAGTGATTGTTGGGTCGTAAGGGTTTTTTGGGTGGGTCGTTAGTATTTGTTGGGTCTCGTAAGGGTTTTGTGGGGTGGGTCGTTAGTTTGTTGGGTCATAAAGGTTTGTTGGGTGGGTTGTTAGTGTTTGTTGGGTCTTAAGGGTTTATTGGGTGGGTCGTTAGTGTTTGTTGGGTCGTAAGGTTTTGTTGGGTGGGTCGTTATTGTTTGTTGGGTGGGTCGTTAGTGTTTGTTGGGTCGTAAGCGTTTGTTGGGTGGGTCGTAAGTGTTTGTTGGGTCATAAGGGTTTGTTGGGTGGTTTGTTAGTGTTTGTTGGGTCGTAAGGGTTTATCGGGTGGGTCATTAGTGTTTGTTGGGTCGTAAGGGTTTGGTGGGTGGGTCGTTAGTGTTTGTTGGGTCATAAAGGTTTGTTGGGTGGGTTGTTAGTGTTCGTTGGGTCTTAAGGGTTTATTGGGTTGGTCGATAGTGTTTGTTGGGTCGTAAGCGTTTGTTGGGTGGGTCGTTAGTGTTTGTTGGGTCGTAAGGTTTTGTTGGGTGGGTCGTTATTGTTTGTTGGGTGGGTCGTTAGTGTTTGTTGGGTCGTAAGCGTTTGTTGGGTGGGTCGTTAGTGTTTGTTGGGTCATAAGGGTTTGTTGGGTGGTATGTTAGTGTTTGTTGGGTCGTTACGGTTTATTGGGTGGGTCGTTAGTGTTTGTTGGGTCGTAAGGGTTTGTTGGGTCGTAAGCGTTTGTTGGGTGGGTCGTTAGTGTTTGTTGGGTCGTAAGCGTTTGTTGGGTGGGTTGTTAGTGTTTCTTGGGTCATAAGGGTTTGTTAGTGTTTGTTGGGTCGTATGGGTTTATTGGGAGGTCGTTAGTGTTTGTTGGGTCGTAAGGGTTTGGTGGGTGGGTCGTTAGTGTTTGTTGGGTCATAAAGGTTTGTTGGGTGGGTTGTTAGTGTTTGTTGGGTCTTAAGTGTTTATTGGGTGGGTCGATAGTGTTTGTTAGGTCGTAAGCGTTTGTTGGGTTGGTCGTTAGTGTTTGTTAGGTCGTAAGGTTTTGTTGGGTGGGTCGTTAGTGTTTGTTGGGTGGGTCTTTGTGTTTGTTGGGTCGTAAGGGTTTATTGGGTGGGTCGTTAGTTTTTGTTGGGTCGTTAGGGTTTGTTGGATGGGTCGTTGGTGTTTGTTAGGTCGTAAGGGTTTATTGGGTGGGTCGTTAGTGTTTGTTGGATGGTTTGTTAGTATTTGTTGGATCGTAAGGGTTTGTAAGGTGGTTCGCTAGTGTCTAGAGACCCACAAGAATCTAAAGACCAACAAACCCTTACAAACGAACAAACACTAACGACCGACCCAACAAACCTTTACGACCCATCTAACACTAAAACCCACCCAATAAACTCTTACGACCCAACAAACACTTGCAACCCCCTTAACAAACGCTTACGACCCAACAAACACAAACGACCCACCCAACAAATCCTTACGACCCAAAAAGCACTAACGACCCACCCAAAAAAGCCTTACGACCCGACACTAACTAGCCTTCCAACAAACCCTTACGACCCAACAAACACTAACTAGCCACCCAACAAACCCTTACAATGCAAAAAACACTAACAAACCACCCAACAAACCCTTAGGACCCAACAAACACTAACAAACCATCCAACAAACCCATAAGACCCAACAAACACTAACGACCCACCCAATAAACCCTTGCAACCCAACAAACACTAACAACCCACCCAACAAACCCTTACGACCCTACAAACACTAACGACCCACCCAACAAACGCTTACGGCCCAACAAACACAAACGACCCACCCAACAAACCCTTACGACTCAACAAACACTGACGACCCACCCAACAAACCCTTACGACCCAACAAACACTAACGACCCACCTAACAAACCCTTACGACCCAACAAACACTGACGACCCACTTAACAAACGCTTACGACTCAACAAACACTAACGACCCACCCAATAAACCCTTGCAACCCAACAAACACTAACAACCCACCCAACAAACCCTTACGACCCAACAAAAACTAACGACCCACCCAACAAACCCTTACGACCCAACAAACACTAACGATCCGCCCAATAAACCCTTGCAACCCAACAAACACTAACAACCCACCCAACAAACCCTTACGACGCAAGATACACGAACGACCCACCCAACAAACCATTACGAGTTAACGAAAACTGACGACCCATTCAAATAACCCTCACTACCCTACAAACACTAAAGATACACATTACGACCCAACAAACACTTTGGACTAAACAGACACTTACAACCCACACTACAAACCCTGAAGACCCTACAGACACTAGCGACCCACCCTACAAACCCTTAAGACCCAAAAAACCTCAAAGACTCACCCAGCAAATCTTTGCGACCCAACAGACATTAAAAACCCACCCATCAAACACTAACGATTCAACAAACACTTAAAGTTGACTCCTTGCTCCCTTATAAATTAATTCTGTCGGCCTGTACAAGGCTTATCTATAAATTATCTTTCATAGAAGGTATCTTTTGTAACCAATCGTGATGGTTAAAATAAAAAATAACGACAATTTATACAAAGAAAGTTAATTTTTCAATCTACCCACCTAATTGGGTACGTACGGGTATTTACCCGGTAAATACCCAATTACCCAGGTAAATACCCAAATGGGTAGATTGGGTATATACCCACCGCCCATCTCTAGTTACAAAATATACAGTAAGTACATTTACGTAAAGTGTATATTTTATAACTACATTTACACCTTTTGCTTATCGTGTTAAATATCTATCTTAGTAAGTTAAATCACTTTCATATCGTACTCAGCAAGAAAGTTTTATTTAAGGGTATCGATTAAATAAATAAATATACTTAATATAACAATAAATATTTAGAAAGAATAAAAAAACGTTATTATATTAAATAGGTATCGTACACGTTCATCAAAGAATATTATTGTAGAACTGATAAAATAAGTACGAAAAAATCAACAAGGTACTTTAATAGTATAAAAAAACGATGCTTTCCTCTAACTATCCTATCATTGACGTCTTATCATCAGCTGGGCCTTGGGTGGCCTAAGACATGCTTAAATCTTTAATAGTACGCACTCGACTTTGATGCGTTTCTAAATAGATCCAATAATTCAAGAGAATGGTTTATACATAATATGTATCTTTCACCGCGGGCAAACGCTTTCTTTCTACAGGAAAACGGGTAGCAGCGGGTGAAACCTCGACGTCGGTCACTATCACTAGTGCAAGATGAACAGATTACCAAATATTGTTTATACTACATGGCGTAGGAGCCTGTTCTCTCACTCTTCGTGAGTGACACTGAGTCGTCCAACGACCCCATGAACCCAACCGTAGGAGCCTAGTGAAATACTATTGAATCCATTCGTTCCACAAACGAATCTGGATTTTTGTATACCTATTAACATTTAGCAAAGTCATCCAAGATATTTTATGATATTATATTTAAATCAAACATTTTCCTACTTGTCATATAACCAGATACACGATTACACGGATTTACACGACTATATTTTATGTACCTATTTGACATCCTGCCTGCAACTGAGTACAACATACCGGGAGTAACGGAAAGGGTATACCAAGCCAAAAGGAGGTCTATACTCATGAAACTGAACAACTTTCCCTATAGAACATGGGTCGAAATATGAAGAAAAAAAATTGGACCTCCCATAGTAAATCAATTAGCTGATCAGCGACTTTGTATGGGAGGTCCAAATTTTTTTTTCATATTCGACCCATGTTCCATGGGGAAAGTTGTTCAGTTTTATGAGTACCTTGACCTCTTTTCGGCTTGTTATACCCTTTTTGTTACTCCCTGTATACTCGGTGGTAACAGTGACGGGGCTCTTCTATTAAAAGTACCCATACGTTATGATGTTATATGTCGATTTAGCAGAAGATGATGAGGTTAATTTTGTACCATTGTTGTACATATTATTACCCGACAAGAAAGAAGAAACATATAAAAGATTATTTACAATTTTAAAGGATCAATTTTCAATTAATATTGAATATTACAAATGCGACTGTGAGCTAGCCGCAATTAACGGTGTGAAATCAATATTTCCTGATGTAAAGGTATCAGGGTGCTTTTATCATTTTTCTAATGCGGTGTAGAAAGTGAGCAAGAAGCTTAACTTTGATAACGTCAAAGTACAAATTGATGATGAAGAAAAAAACATGACACATTTATACATCCAGCTAGCATTACTTCCTCCTAATTTTATACCAGAAGGATATTTCGAACTTTTTTACATGGGTCCTGAATCCGAAGAATTTAATAAATTCTACGATCATTTCCGAAGGCAGTGGATGGAGATTATCACTTCTGATACCTTTAGTTGCTATAAAGAAAAAAATCGCACGACAAATGCGGTCGAAGGATGGCATAGACGCATCAACGCTTGCATTACGGAACAGCCATCCATCACAGAGTACCTTTTTATATGACGGCCATATTTATTTTGTTTATACAGAAAATTAAAAATGAAGCAGCATTTCAAGACCGACAAATTGCAAGAAAATAACTTTATCAAAAAGAAAAGCGGCGACAAAATACTATGGAACAAAAAAATGTATCCTACTAATATTATAAAGGCGGATGTTTGTGTGTGTGTTTGTTACGACATCACGCTAAAACGGCTGGTTAGATTGACATGAAATTTTGCACAAATTTAGAAGAGTATCTAGAATAACACATAGGCTACTTTTTACCACGGGAAAATGTCTTATTCCTACGGGTTCACGCATATTCCAATATTTTTGCAAAGGTGGCGTGACTGAGCCGATTCGCGTTTTAAACGTTTTCGCCGAAAACTAACAGCGACATCTCTTGGCGAGTAATGCTTTCTTCCCGCGGAATAATAGGTTGCAGCGGGTGAAACCGCTGACGGGCAGCTAGTCATTGATAAAATTATAAACGGACTTTTAAAACAGGACTATGACATAATTGAGTGTTTTAGACGGCTATCTTGTGTTAAGTAGAAAGGTGCTTCTAAACGGGCAATGTTATTCAAATAATATGCAACAATAATAAATGTCTTTAAATATATAAGTAAGTTTTCTGCCCAATCCAGCTTCCGCCTTATCAAGTTTCTGTCCTATAGCGAATCCGCCTAACGGCGCACGCTTATAACAGTGAAACATCAACAGGAAAGACTTGAGGCCCAAAATCTGCTTACTGAGTACCGATAAAAAGAAAAAGAAAAAAAACCTTGAAGAATACGTATAATTTTTGTCACTAATTGTAGATCGCGGCATCTACTATCAGGTATAAAGCTTAACTTACGGACCTAACGATGATGGACTTTTGTGTTGTGCTTTTGAGTGAAGAAGACTTTCAAACAACTAATAACTATTCAGAGTGTCATCTCAGGTGTAAAATGGGTATTTTTATAGTTTGCGATTGGCAACACTTTTTCGGTTATCTGTGGTCAAACTTCGGGAAAGACGGGTTCGTTATTTGTTGAGAGGAGAATATCTTCAGGTGTTAAAATGGGTATTTTTATAGTTTGCGATTGGCAACACTTTTTCGGTTATCTGTGGTCAAACTTCGGGGAAGACGGGTTCGTTATTTGTTGAGAGGAGAATATCTTTATAAAAGAAAAGACGTTGTGATTTCTGCAGGAGCTTGTAACATTCAATATACTTTTGAAACGTACACCTTTGGAGTTTTTATTACAGGGAAGCTTTGGACTCTGTAGACAAAGTATCGACATAAACCAAAGGATTGACCTTTGGTTTATGTCGATACTTTGTTTACCTACATATAAGCATGGAAAATTCATGAATTTATATAGTTCACGAGTAGAATGTTTTAACAAGATACTTAGTCGTGATCACACGAATACGCAGACCTGATAGACTCCAATAAGAACTTAGATAGAATAAATGCAAGAGCCCTCATACTCCATAAATCCATCAATTGACACACAATTTAATTTACTAAGAAATAATTTATGTTCAGTCAGCGCCAATACCTCACACTTCTAAAATACTGCAAGGTTAGACTTTGAGTCCCCTTCGGTATTAGATGACATTGATTTCAATTTCCGGACGGGTCTATCCAGTGAACAATTTATTATTATATTAGGACAAACAACTTCTATAACAAAAAGAACCCGTAGTAGTCCGCTAATCGTTTTAGGAATCTACCAAACAAAACAAAACTGGAGAAACAAACGAAATGCTAGTGACTTTATTTAATATGTCACGGAGCCAACCTCAAAGAAAACCAAAAAATAAAAAGAGAATGCTTGAGTGAAGAAACCAAGTACTTGGAAGAAACCTTAATTCCGGCACAGGTTTTTGGAAACGAGGACAACACCAAAGCTATTTTTGAACCTTCTCAAACCATTTTTGATTTTATGCAGTGATGGATACATAATAGACGTACTTGGGCCATACCCCGCAACCACATTCGACGACGCGTCAATAATGCCATCTGTTATACCTAAATGACGAGGAGCACGAGCATCCATTGCATGTATTTTTGAATCAAGGTGTCATTTTTATTCTGGACAGGGGATTTAGAGACAGTATTGATGATATACCGGGAGCAACGGAAAGGGTGTAACAAGCCGAAAGGTGGTCAAGGTCCCCATGGAAAGGGAAAGTTGTTCAGTTTCATGAGTACCTTGACTTCCTTTCGGCTTGTTATAATACCCTTTCTGTCACTCCCTGTAGAGGCATATTGATATGAATCTTGCATGCATTTAAGGACCGCAACGCTACCCAATTGTCTACGGATCAAGCAAATAAGTTCCGTTTAGTCACAGCCTGTCGATGAATACTAGAAGCGGTAAATGGTAAATCCAAAAACCGATTTAAGTTATTAAGACAAAAGTAATATAATAAAGTTTGCGGAAGTCTTGGCGTTGCAGTAGAGTAGGCGGCAGTAGTTTGGACATGTGAAACGCAAACTCCTTCTAAACGACGCAAAGGAATTTGATGCGGTTTTTTTAAATAGATAGATAGACACAAGGGTCTTTCCAGCTAGCACCGGGGGGTGCCACCCCGTCGTAATTAAGATAATTAAGACCGACAAACTGTTTTGAGCCCCAACATAAGACAATAGAATGTGATTTTTCCCAGTTACCCCAAATGTTTGAGAAATGTCGCTATAGTAAAAATTAACCATGACCTCCAAACTGAATCTGTTGATCCCTGTTGGGAGGAGGGGGGCACCTTTATGAAAAACGGTCATCGTCCTTAACTGCAAATATTGTAAGGGGTGAACCAGCCCATGAAACTGACCAACTTTTCCCAAGGGACATAGGTCGAAATACGAAAAACAAATTTGGACCTCCCATACAAACTGGGCCTCTTTTTTTGGACCTCCCGTACATTTTATATGGGAAGCCCAAATTTTTATTCATGTTTCAACCTAGGTACGTTTCTTTTCGAAATTCGTTCAGCTTCATGGACTGGTTCACCGCCAAAAATAACAGCAGTTAATTTTTTAACGTCCTTAAAAACTATTTAGGCAATCGAGTTTATTTTTTGGTGTTAAACCGGGACTTTTTTTCTATCCCGCGTTGCAGAGTGTTTTCCGCGTTAGATTGAAATAAAATTTACTTACGTTCCAAATGCCCGGCTATTGTGACAGCTGATAACAAACAAAAGTGTCGTTCAATTAAATCTAGGCAGGCAGATAGACAGAGTTTGGTAATGGGCCCAATTCCTGGTGCGTCGCTAAAATAGCTAAATCTGATTTGACATTGCTAGGTTTAGTAATAAAAAAAAAATTCTGCAATTACATTAAATACATCCTAAATAACAATTATATTTGTTTGATATTGTAAAATTTAAATGCTACACTTTGTTCTAAAATATATTCCCTATTTATCTGTACAATTAATATTTTCATACAGTATACTAAAACTCACACTTGTCGTTTTAGATATCGCTTTTTATTACAGGTTATAAACTAAAACGTAAATATGTTCATGTTACATATATCAGATGAAGATAGTTTGACTAGATGTTTTTTTTTTTTACGTAACGGTTTTCGAGATACTCGCATGTTTATAAAGATATTTTTCGGAAATGTGCTATTAAATTTTGAAAGCCATCTTAACTCGCTCATAAGACAAAAATTTACTCGAATCGTTGCCACTGAAATAACATTGTTGACTTACGTTCAAAATGCCCAGCTATTGTGACAGCTGGAAACAAATAAATTCCAATAAATCTAAGTGGGAAGTCGTGGGAAGATATAGACCGCTATGTTGAAATACCTTTTTTTATATTTGGTACATGAGACTGAAATAAAATTGTCAACTTACGTTCATAATGCCCAGCTATTGTGACAGCTGAAAACAAATAAAGTGAAATAAATCTAAGTGGGAAGTCGTGGGAAGATATAGACCGCTATGTTGAAATACCTATATTTATATTAGGTATGAGACTGAAATAAAATTGTCGACTTACGTTCATAATGCCCAGCTATTGTGACAGCTAATAGAAAACAAAAGTGATGTTATATCTAGTTAGACAGTTCGAGTTGATTAGGTACTAAACTTAAACAAAATTATTGACTTACGTTCGAAGTGACCAGCTATGGTGACAGCTGATAACAAGCAAGTGTTGTTCAATTAAATCTAGGTAGGTAGATAGACAGTTAAAATGATATACCTCTATTATTTATTAGGTACTTAAGACTGAAATACAATGAGGCCTTTTTTGGCAGCTATAAAAAAAAAAAGTACTTAGTAGTTAGTATAATCGTCGATAGATGGCGCTGACCCACTTGCACAAGAAATTAATTCGTAAGTGGACATATTTGTTCTTCTCTTATCTTCTTCATCATTTCCTTGAATCTATTTTCTTACTCACATCTGTCATCTGCCACAATTGGGGGGACTACTAAGAAACAAACAACAAACTTGCTCAACTAGCTCCGTAAAACGATGCGCGTTTAGGCAAATAGTTTGTCGCGCACTCGCGCTACATTCAGAAACCATTTTCGTTTGCGTCAGATAGAGAAAAATCCGACTATCGTATTGCGCTACTACAGATAAATAGCGCGTGAAAAAATAAGCCTGTACATGCACGCGAGGCTAGGCAAAGGCGAGGTCGATAATAAAAACTAGCGTTGAAAGTAGTAGGCTAGTCTGTGATTTAAAATGCATTTGACAACTATCAAACGTCATTTCTTAAAGTTGGTTTTGGGATTTGTTTAACTTTTTCTAAACGGTTTCTTTTTCCCTACGACCCTGCGCATGCGCAGCAGTGAATATGGATGTTGTTCTGTTGTGCAAGTGGATCAGCGTCATCTATTGACAATTATAGTAACTACTAAGTACTTAAGAGGGATCTGAAGTGTTTTTAATATACAAATACTTATCCGTCTGGTAATTCGCAAACGATTAAAACAATTATTGGCACGATTACTCTTCTTGACTACATCTATGGCCTATATTCATTTTCAGGTTTTAATGCACCTAAAAAAAGGTATAACCGTCGCAAAGTGCTTAATTATAAGCAAGTTAGCGCTCTAAATATGACAATAATTTCAGCAAAACAGATGATACGGGCATAGAATATTTTATTGACAGCAAAATGATGCAACTATCAACTAATTTGGTAGAGATTTCGAACGGGGAACCAGGTACATCAGAACGCAAATTTTATACGTGTTTCCGGTAGCGAGCTGTCTTTTTGATGGTTGCGGAACGTGTTGGATGCATAAATGAAATAAAAATACTTTATCAACTGACAGCTCACGATACAGCGGTACAATAAACGCTTATGTTTATCTTTTCAATAGCTATCAAAAAAGGCTTCATTGTTGACTTACGTTCAAAATGTCCAGCTATGGTGACAGCTGTTAACAAGCAAAAGTTTAGTTCAAATAAACAGGTAGGTTATATACCTACATTTTCGCTCCACCCTACTTATAACTTCTACCTATAGTAGGGTGGAGCGAAAATGTATGGAGATTATTTTTCATTTGCATAGCGCTAAAACGTGTCTTATAATTAGTAAATCCAATATCCAAAGTATGGTTTACCTACTTGTTATTATATCAAATTGAAAATAAGAAATATATTCGTATTTCTTACCAAATTATCTGATACAATATAAAGTTTTACGACAGTATTTTACTTATAGTCTAAGCGGGTACGGTCAAATATCACCCGGAAGCTGTTTTGCCGGCACAGTTGATGCCGCTCTGCCCAGTGATACTAGGGACCATTGTGAATGATTCCATCCGAGGAAATGAAAAATCCATCCACTGGATTTCAAGATGGCGGACCTTCGTTTTTTTGTATGGCACTAAAAAAAATATTCTTCCGTAGCCCATCGTGTGGGGTATCAAATGAAAGGGATGCACGAGACGATTTCAAAAATATATCGTATTAATACATTTTAGTTGCCCTTTTCGAAAAAATTAAGATATATTTTTAAAAGTAGTCAAAACATGCCAAGTTTGAGGCCCAGTAGGTACAAAATGGCTGACATAAAGTTGGATAAAAGTATGCCAAATGATCCACCATATCCTCAACACTAACGTGACGAAAGGAATTTCGAAAATAATAAGGTTTAATGTATATTTTGCAATGGAAAGTAGATCTTTGGGAATTGCAGTAGGTTAGTAAGAACTGCTTGTGCGCCTTGAAAAATGTTTTAGGCCCAGCACACACGGCGCAACGCATTTGCAACGAAACTGCGACTTCTAGTTACTTTTGAGTTTCAGCCATAGACCCCTTTGAGAGACCGCACACGACGCAACCTGTATGAAACTGGTTGGAAACGCGTTACAAACCAGTTGCATTGAAACGGGCGTGCAGGAAACTCGTGTTTGCGTTTCTTCGGATTACGCGCCTTTTTCATCAACAACATGGCTGACGATGATAATCAAAGCATTGAATTTGTGTTAGAAGTAGAAAAATATCCTTGTTTATATAATAACACATTACCTAGCTACTTTCGGAGAACTGAGACTGATAAAGCATGGGCAGAAACATACGACAGTTGATATTAATATCAATGTAGGGATGTATCCACATAGTTCTTCTTTTACGCCTTTTCCTTTGTCGAAGATATAAATACATAACCACAACTTCTTCATCACTTGAACTAGACTTTTTGCAGACTTCTATTCTCACAGAAAACCGAACTGATTGTGAGGTTGCTGCGTGTGTGGAAATCGATTGAAACGAGTTTCAAACTAATAATTTCAAAAGGGTTTCGTTGCAGTTACGTTGCAGTTGCATTGCGCCGTGTGTGCTGGGCCTTAGATGCAATTCTTCTCATGAATGCTTTTTATGATGTGTCGGATCATTTTGAATCTTCGGGCACGGTTGTGGCCCCCGCCAAGTCGAGTAAAAAGTGGATTTGCCATATGTACCATGTTAAATCCGCTTTTGACTCGACTTGGCGGGATCACAACCGTGCCCACATCATTATCTAGCTTTAAGGTTATTCAAAAGCAATTATGAGAAGAATTGCATCTAAAACATTTTTCAAGGCGCACAAGCAGTTCTTACTAACCTACTGCAGTTCCCAAAGATCTACTTTCCATTGCAAAATATACATTAAACCTTATTATTTTCGAAATTCCTTTCGTCACGTTAGTGTTGAGGATATGGTGGATCATTTGGCATACTTTTATCCAACTTTATGTCAGCCATTTTGTACCTACTGGGCCTCAAACTTGGCATGTTTTGACTACTTTTAAAAATATAACTGGATTTTTTACTAAAAGGGCAACTAAAATGTATTAAAAAGATATATTTTTGAAATCGTCTCGTGCAGGCCTTTCATTTGATACCCCACACGATGGGCTCCGGAAGAATATTTTTTTTAGTGCCATACAAAAAAACGAAGGTCCGCCATCTTGAAATCCAGTGGATGGATTTTTCATTTCCTCGGATGGAATCATTCACAATGGTCCCTAGTATCACTGAGCAGAGCGGCATCAACTGTGCCGGCAAAACAGTATTTTTTTGCTAAGGACCATGACTATTAACTTTAGGTCTACTACAAATTGAATTGCCGCAAATGAGGCGCAATGAGGCCTCTGTCTTGGTCCTTGGTATCATGACCAAAATAATATTTTGTAGTATGTTTGTGAGCCATTAAGGCAACTTTTGGCAGGTAGGTATGCTAAAACGATTAGGAAAATAATCTTTTTGACTCCACCCTATAAAAGGTTACATTTAATTAAGTACAAATCTCTTGGGGGTGTAATCTACTCACAAAACTGAACAACTTTTGTTTGAAACTTTTCTTCGAAATATGAAATAAACATTTGGACCTCCCATACTAAGTGACACACTTTTTTAACATTTATGGGAGGGCCATTTTCTTTTCATATTTCGAAGAAAAGTTTCAAACAAAAGTTGTTCAGTTTTGTGAGTAGATCACACCCTCAAGAGATTTGTACATTAATTGTAACCCTATATATACCAGTAGTAACAGAAAGGGTACAAGCCGAAAGGACGTCAAGGTACTCATGAAACTGGACAACTTTCTCCATGGAACATGGGTCGAAAATTCGAAATGTGAAAAATAAATTTGGACCTCCCATACAAAATCGCCGATCAGCTGATTGATTTACTATGAGAAGTACATTTTTTTTCATATTTCCACTGTTTTCGACCCATGTTCCATGGGAAAAGTTCTTGTTTCATGAGTACCTTGACCTCCCTTCGGCTTGTTATACCCTACTCCCTGTATATACCTAGTTAAAATACGATGAAAATGTGATAATCAATTTTGGGCCCACCCCGAATTTGGCGAAGTCCGAAAACGGTATTGTATGAAATTCCTAAAACTAAAAATTATGATTGATTTTTTTATCACAATCTTGCAAATATCATCTTTATAAGAAACGGGAATCCCAAATTCAAAATTAAAAGATATTTTTTTATTTTATGCAATTGCAGCATATTTATGCATGCAAGCATTGTTATTTATAAGGCCATTGACACTCTGCCTACACCATAAAGGCTGTAGGTGTGATTATATGTGTTCAAATATCAATACTAATTCATATTGTAGCAAAATGCTATCAAAACAGTTATTTTTAGATTGCCTAAGTAATTTTTAGGTTATGTTATATTTTGCGTCATTTTATCAGCTTCCCGTTGCATAATTTAAAAGTAGTTATACCAGCATTATCTAGGTAGTACAAAGAATATGTACTACGAGATTTTAGGCTTTTTGCAATCTGTGTGTAATTACGCAACTTTTGATAGGTACCTCTTGGGAATCAATAGCTTAATAATAAAAAATCTCATACAAGGGCGGGGCACCCCATTTTTGGGGCTTTTGGGGCTCCCCGGGGGCCTAGATAGACATACCTACATGCCGATTTTCAGGTTCCTGGGTCAATTGGAATAGTTATAATATAACCGACTATTGACGCTATTTCTCTAATCTATACGGTAATTGACTCGGTCGACTGGTATATTTTGTATGGGAGGTCTAAATTTCTTTCCACATTTTCACTTGTGTTCCTTGAAGAAAGTTGCTCAGTTTCACAAGTAGCTAGAGCACACCCTGAAAGTAACTGCACTGAATTTAATAGAACCTTATAAAAAAGGGAAAACGAACCACTTTCTCTTCTAAATGCACATCAAGAGTAGTCATGATCCAACAACGAGTCCGTCGGCAAGTTTAACGTTAAGGCGCGCTGGTTCAAGAGGTGCCCTTCATTGCCTTCATTGAGGAGGAGTGTGTACAGTGTATGGCCTGCGATACAATTTTTGGCCCCGGGGTCACTAACGCGGTTTCCGATGATCCCAAAATCGCGATATCGAAAATCTGAAACTCTAATCGGCCTGCGTGTGAGATCGGCACGAACGTTAACACACACAGTGTTAAGAAACATTAGAAGAAGAATCATCAGACACATAGTGATCCTAAAAAAATATCATACAAGTAAAATTGGTTAAATTGTAACACTTTTGTGCTACCTTGTGTCGTATTGCATGAGAATAATTTAATTCTCGACAACTGTTCTTTCTTGTCATCAATTAAATCAGGAGAAATACAACTCTTTTGTGACTCCCTGTCTAAGCGGTTTAAATATAAATACAAATACTTTTCAGAAAAATAACCATACTTAACTGTAGAAGAAAAATAATCATACAAGTCATCATCGTCACAAAGTACCTAAGTATAAGCGGCCGGACGGCTACAAGGAAACGTGGTCGCTACACTCACACAAACATCCACACGCCGATGTTTACGCGCAATCTCGAACCGTTTCAAACCGGCTAGTAGAGAGTATTAACAGCGTTCGGTGTGGGTGGACTGCCTAAGTACGACTCGCACGCAAGTGCAAATTTGCAAAATTTGTATACCGTGTCATAGTGCCTGCCTGCGTTTGATCTAGGTAACGCATTTCATAAAAGCAGAAAGAAAAACAATGGCTAGCCTAAAAGCGAGCTGAATTTCTTAAAATTCTCTATTTTGTGTCATCGTACGAAAATAATCCGCTGCAGCAATCTTTCTATGAAACCAAATCAGGGAAATATCCGGATCTGGAAGTTCGGAAATATTTATAGACAGACTGTACCGTCAATCACGATCACAAGAATACCTACATTGCAAACATAAAATCAGATTTGTCCCAGAGGTAAATGCACGGTAAACTGTAGGTTAGGTATAGGTATTAAGGCAGATACGTTTTTCAACCACACTGATAACACGCAATAGGAAAAAGAACCGGCCAAGAGCGTGTCAGACACGCCCACAAATAGGGTTTCGTAGTCAACATTTTAAATATCAGGTTTTTCAGCGTTACAAAGTTAATTTTGTTGCTAGTTTGTTTGCAGCTGTATTGTTACCAACTGCAAATAGAAATCTTTCATTTGTCTGTAACCTTTAGTGGTACAGTAGGTAATAGGTATCCGTTATAGGTAATTTTCATGGTAACTTCAGATTGTGAACAATATGCCATATTTTTTAAATTTTTAGCTTTTATACTTTAGAAGTTACAGCTGGAACAAATTATGGGTCAAAAACGCCCCTTTTAAAAGCAAATATCTGGAGACAGAAACATTTTAGGGACTTTGTTTCAAAGAAACCCCCCTCTAGTTTATAAAGACCCATTCAACGATACCCTAATCAATATAACATAAGAAAAATTTTTTGCCCCTCTTTCACTTGTATGGGGTCCAAAAAACTATTAATATAATTTTTCTTTTCATTTCGTTTCAACATTTCTATAGTTGGGTCAACACGATCTATTTTCTTACCAGATTTCATGTGGATAGCTCTAAAACTGACGAAGATATGAGGGCGCGGCATACAGACAGACAGGCAGCCAGACTTGACGAAATGATAAAGGTTTCTAGTAGACTACGAACCCTAAAAACGCGTAGGTTAGGAATATTTATATCAGCTGACTCACCTAGGTATGTCCGCCAACTTACAGCACGTGTCTCGTAGATGTCCGTAGCGCTTACAGTAGAATAGGTACCTACAGAACAGTGTTGCCATATGAAGAGCATGGAAATTCCGTATTTTACGCTTACAAAATCCGTATAAAATCCGTATTGTAATTTGTGAGAGAAATTATGGGAAATAAGTCTAAATCTGGAACATTTTCGGCATTAATTATATGTGGAAAGAGCAGAGCAGCATCTACGAGAAATTTTTGTCTTGATGCAACTATGTCTGGACTCAAAAATTCCATTTTTATCAAAACATTGTCATTGAAGTTGTAACCCATTTTTATTTGCTTCGCTCCTTCAATATAAAAATTAAGGCAGTGTAACTTGAAAGCTATGATATCATTTTGATTTAGCTCTGTGCTACTTGATGCCAGTGTAATGCCTACTTTTGCACCAATGGAGCCTGTATGGTATGGGTCTAAGATGTAATAAATCCGTATAAAAATCCGTAGATATGACTAATCCTGATTGGACTTCTAAAATGCGTATAAATACGGACAAATCCGTATATCTGGCAACACTGCTACAGAAGGTACTTACCCGTGTCCCGTACCATGTTGTCATCTCGCTCGTGGATGCTGCGCCCCGCCGCCGGAGCAGCGGCGGAAGCGGGCGCGCGCGGAGCTTGCTGCGGCGCACGCGCGCCTTGTTGAGCGCGCGGCGGGAATCGGTGATTTACGCGCTCTGGCGCTGGGCATCACCTTACCGTGCAACGTTGCGTAGGTAGGTTGCGGTGCACGTGTGTCGAACATTGCTGGGTTAGCTTGCTGTGTGGTGCCTGCCTACCAGTGACGCGTCTCGTCACGAGACATGGTGATGCTGGCCGATGCTATCGCATCGACAGAATCCTGCGCATCCGTTGGGTTTGGGTCCGTGGTGCGCGTTTTTGATTGGGACCTGGTTTTAGGAGGGGCCATGATTTTTATCAGTCACACAAGGTCACATCACAACACTGCACAAGACACTACAGACACAAAGTAGGTAAGTATTGGCAAAGGTATTGGCTAGCGCCACAGAGCACTATTTTCACACTTTTTGTTTTGGCTAGGGGCCCCGCGTTAGGCAGCCATTTCTCGCACGCGGAATTTGAGTTTGGCGATTTTATCACGGCGCGGTAAGTAGTTTACAAAAATTTATTATTTTATATCTCAGGGTTCACGAAAATGATCAAAATTTGGCCATGGTTCAATAGTAGAATGTGAAGCGAGTAGCGAAAGCCTGCGAGAGCTTTGCAATCGGCGAGCTTCGAACGAACGAACGATTAATTACAATTCAAAGATGGCGGCGGGCGGGCGGCGCGGGCGCGAGTTTCCCCCTTGCGTCCTGCCTCTCACCCCTCTAGCGGGTAGTCCAGTCAAGGAACTTTTTGGCATGACTTTGTCTAGATTACTTTTTAGAGATAAACAGGAGAGTCTCCATCTAGACTTGGCTAGTTTTTTAAAGAATGTTTTTGGTGGGATTATACTGAGGGATAGGTACCTAGACAACCCTGCAATATATAAGTTACTCTGTGACCTAGACCAAACCTAGACGTTACCATAGAACTAGTTTGACAGCAAGAAGTTAAACTAATTTTTTATCATATTTCCAGACATGTAGGTACCTAGGTCGACAACGGTTGAAGATTTGAATATAGGTAGGTACTTCCAAGGTGTAATTTATTGGTCCAAGGTACAATTTTATGGTCTTTCATTTCGTACTTGAATGTTTTTAACGTACCGCTAAAACAGGTAATACTCTGTTTGATTCCGAAGCTGATCTTAGCGCAGTGGAAGCAAATTAAAGTTATCTTAAAATCTAAAACTAAATGGTCGATCAGCCTCGGAACAACATTTGACTACGATTCGTAGTGCTCTTTACTATAGCTAAATAAAATAAATTTAATGAGAGAATTCTGCTCCGGAAAGTTTCCGGCCGAGAAATTCTTGTTTCCAAAATCTACTTAAACAGGGCCCAGCAACGAATTGCTTACCGAGCGAACGATGACGCCGTCGTTTCCTTGTAAGTCTAGTTTTTGACAGGAAAAATAGGTATCAGGTTTGAGGAAGACTTTTGGATTGGGACTTAGGTACTAGACTTACTGCACCCGGGCACCAGCTCGTGTGGCACTCCGTCCCTCCGACAGTTTTGGCTTCACCTCAGTTCATCACTCCACCATTCACCAGTTCACAGTTCGACATCAACAATGTTTTCAACACAAAAACAACTAAAGATTCCTCTCCGAATGAGGAATCGGCCCCGTTGGCCCCAATCAAGAAAACAATCAAAAATATATGGCTATCGGCAGCCGCGACGCGAGCGACGACTCAAAGTGAGGTTATGTTACCGGCGACCACGTTGGCCTCAATCAAAAGCCGGAACCAAAAATCACTTGGTTCACTTCCCCACCGAACAGGGAAAACCACACGAGAAAACCAAAAGCACACTAAATTACTTATTTATAATTAAACTTCGCATCCACGATGCGGGCGACGGCAGAGGACGTGACAAGATGACAGAGCAGTGTTGCCAGCACCGCGCGCCCATTTTATACGAAAACCAAACATTCACCCGCCCCGGACCGACCCATCGGTCCGCTCTATGCATGGCAGGCGTGATAATGTAGCTACTGCTCGCTTAAGGACTGAATCCCCCACCTGAACTTCTGCAACTCGAGGAGTGCCATCACTACCCGGAAACAGGTTGAGAATGCGCCCCCGGCGCCAACGCAGTGGCGGTAGGTTGGCATCCTTAACCAGAACGAGATCCCCAATGCAGGGGGGTTCAGTCCTGTCCGTCCACTTAAGGCGTTGCTGCAGAATGTGCAAGTACTCAAGCGACCAACGCTTCCAAAAGTTTTGAGTCATTTGCTGCAACAACTGATAACGCGACAAACGATTGCTATTCACCTCCGTATAGGGATATTCCGGCAAGGCGTTAAGTGGGCGGCCAATTAAGAAATGCCCTGGCGTCAGGGCCTCTAAATCATTTGGGTCTGAGCTGAGCGGACACAAAGGACGCGAATTGAGTACAGCCTCAATTTTACAAAACACGGTCGCCAGCTCCTCGAAAGTCAAAATTGTTAACCCTACAACGCGCAACAAATGCGTCTTAGCGGACTTTACAACCGCTTCAAAAATACCACCCCAGTGAGGGCACGCTGGTGGATCGAACACCCAGGTAATGCCCTGACGGGAGGCCCGTGCTGATGGCTTCTTCGTTCTCCCTTAAGAACGTTACAATTTCCTTCATACACCGATCAGCACCCTTAAAGTTGGTACCACAATCCGACCTGATCAGCGCTGGTCGCCCTCGTCGCGACGTAAATCTCTCCAGCGCTGCCAAAAGGCCTCCGTAGATAGGTCGGCCACGAGCTCCAAGTGGACGGCCTTGGTGGCTAGGCACACGAACACGCACAAGTACGCCTTGATAGACTTTGCGTTCCGTAGGCGTGATGCCTTTACCATGAAAGGGCCTGCAAAATCCGTTCCCACACCTGCAAACGTCCAGGCCTCCGTCACCCGGTCCGGTGGGAGATCTCCCATCTGTGGCTGCATTGTGGCTGCCTTCAAGCGGTAACAAGGCAAGCACCTAAACACAACGCTACGTACCGTTCGTCGTCCCGATAAGATCCAGAACTCGCGCTGTAGGATGGCCAATAGCGCATTACAGCCCGCGTGCGAGTTTTTCTCATGACGATCCCTGACTAAGAGCTCAACTAAGGGTCCCCTTTTGGAAGTAACAGTGGATGCCGAGCCGAAAAGGGCAGGCTAGCGTTCCGAAGTCTGCCTCCAACCCTGAGCATACCTTGCTCATCCAGGAATGGGTTGAGGCGCACAATTCCTCCCTTCAGCTTTCCACGTCCATCCCTGAGCAGCCTGACCTCCTCTTCAAAATGTTCCGCCTGGACGACTCTAACCAATGAGCATAGAGCCGCATTCCGCTCCGCAGGCGAGAGGACAGGTGTAAAGTTCCGTTCTGCTTGAGGCTTCCTGCAGTTGTTCACGAACCGCTTGATCCAACCTGTCACCCCAAGAAGTTTGTCGAGGAGCTATACCGTTCCAGCAAGATAGCTGGGTTAGGCTTCGGTACGAGTTGCCCCTCGTTCACTCGCAAACCTCGATCAGGTGGCCCAAGCGGCGCCCTGCACTCGTTGAATGGCCATTCCTGCGGCGACTCAGTCAGCCATTGAGGTCCCCACCACAGTGGGTGACTCACCAAATCAGGTGCCCTGCACCCGCGCGAAGCGCAGTCCGCTGGGTTCCATTCTCCCGGTACGTGCCTCCACACTAACGGAGTTTCCGACCCCGTAATCTGTGACACCCGATTTGCCACGAAAACCTCAAGTGTATGTACCGACGTCTGCAACCAGCACAGAACTATCCGACTGTCAGTCCACGCGTACACCGTTTCATCCAAGTTGATGGTACCACGCAGATTGGAGGTTACATGATTTAGCAAGCGCGCTAGAAGAGCTGCCCCTGCCAATTCCAATTTGGGGATGGTCCATCTAGTTCTGACTGGTGCCACCTTACTTTTGGCCATAACCAGACGCACGTGCACAGTTCCCGTTGAACTTGCTGTCCGAAGGTATACAGCTGCCGCGTACCCTCGCTCCGAGGCGTCACAAAACCCATGTAGGGTAGCCTTACATCCCACCGATGGGACTAACTTGCGGGGTATCGCGATGTGCACAATCCCTGGTAAGGTGGTCACAAACTTGAGCCAATCCTTCAACAACTCTCCGGAGAGTTGGTCGTCCCATCCTAAGTTGGCTAGCCACAACCTTTGTAAAAGCACTTCGCCATGAACGTAACCGGGGCGATCCATCCGTTAGGATCGAACGTTCTAGCGATTGTCGACAGTACCGACCGCTTAGTCCAAGTTTTCTCCAAAAGGTCGGGCTCGATCTTGTACGTGAATACGTCATGCGTTGGCCTATATTGCACCCCGAGGATGCCCAACGTATTTGGATTGTCCGGGTTCTCAAAGAGGTGCGGGTCCTGATGGAACTCGCCTGGCAAACCAGCCAGGAGCTCTGGGCAACTGGACAACCATTTCCGCAACTCGTAACCTCCTGAACCCATGATCGCGATCAGCTCGTCTCGTAGAATTAGCGCCTGCTCCACGCTATCAGCACCCGTGCAGATATCGTCCACGTAGACGTCGCGATCCAGTACTGCTGCGGCTCGAGGATATCTTACCCTTTCCTGTGCGGCCAACTCGCAGCGTACGTACTGCCAAATACGGACTTGGCTTAAGTCCATACGTCACCGTGTTAAGTTCGTATGTGACCATCGGCTCATCTGGGCTCTCACGCCACAAAATCAGCTGATACCGACGGTCATCCGGATGTATCATGGTTTGGCGAAACATCATTTTGACGTCTGCGACGAACGCTACCTGGTGTAACCGAAAGTCTGTGAGAATGTCCACAATGTCCCGGTTCAATTTAGGACCCGCGTGCAAACATTGGTTCACAGACACACCATTCGAGGTAGGAGCAGAACCGTCAAACACCACCCGTATTTTCGCCTCAGGTGACTTCAAGACAGCCAGGTGTGGAATGTAATAATGCTCGACACACCTCCAATCCAGGCTGGACACCGACATGTGGCCCAATTGAATATATTCCCGCATGAATTCTATATACTTCTGCCGAAGTGCTGGGTCTCGCCTCATCTTCCGCTCCATTGCGAGTAGTCTCCGTTCCGCGAGCTGTCGCGAACTACCTAAAGCGGGGCGGTTTGGGAGAAAAGGTAGCCTGGTCACGAATCTGCCTGACGGGCATCTCGCAGTGTTGTATTGATAGAACAACTCGCACTCGTCATCCTCTGGCTTCCGTCTGTCCGCCGTGGGCGGCTCTTCAGACTCCCAAAACCTCTGCAGCACCTCTGACAGCACACTACCATAGAGGACCGGATCCCCTTCTGGTAGGTCCTGAGGTCTCCAAACTGGGCCGAAAACAACATACCCCCCTGTGGTATCTACGGCTACCAAACCAGTTTCCTGGAGTACCTTCTTCCTACCGCACCATAATCTCCCGAGGACGTCTGACCCGAGAAGTACGTCCACCGTACCAGGAGTATCAAAATCAGGATCAGCTAACTCCAACCCTGTGGTTAACCCTCGTACCGTTGGTGGTAACCTAACCTGAGGAGTTTCCCAACCACTTCATCCAGCACCACGGCTGAGACTTGATAGCTGACCCTGTACATGTGCTACCTAATGCGAACTCAAAGTTCGTCTGACCCCGAATGTCAGGCACATTTAGGCCCCGATGCCTACAGCTTCATCCTCACTTGGCCGTACATTTAGGCCTAGCCTACTCACCAGCTTACTCGATACAATACATCCCTGAGCCCCTGTATCCAGCAGGGCTCTTACTTGAATGGTCCGGCCACCGTATCCCCATACCCAAATCTTAGCCGTTGGCAAAAGTACCGTGATTGGACGGGAGCCGAAGCTGATGAGTAGGCGGCGATTACCTAGCGGGAATCTAAACGCGGTGAGGCCGCGTCCCGCGGGGTATCCTCACTACCCAAACCTGTGTATGGGTCCCACTCCTGCTGGTAGGGAGGTCTGCCCATAAAGGCCATGGCTGGAGTTCTATAGTACCCCGACGGCAAACGTCCGTACCGAGGTTGCGCCTGTAGCCGCGGGTACTCAGGCATAGGCGGGGGCATGCGTGGGTCTTGAGACCCAACCAGGTGGCTCAAGCCCGCAGAATACTGCATGTACCCTGGTGGCTGCCTAGTGCCCCTGACACCCGCCCGTTGAATCCCGTACCTGGGATGGGTGTCCTGGCCACGTTCCTGTGCCGCTCTTCCCCAATCCGGCACCTGCTGCCGTGGTGGGGATCGTCCCCACGTCCTTGGGTAAGTGGGCTCCGTCTGTTGACGTCCCCTGCCTGTCCCTGTGACCGATGCGGAGGTGGGCTCCTCCTTGGAGGGTGGGGAGCGTTGCTCCCTCCTTGGTGGGCAGGCTCCTTCGCTGATCCGATCCAGCGCTGCCCCGGCGCCTCCGGAGCGATTCATGCAGAGCAGCGGATGGTGTGCACCCTGGCAGTACCTACAGTTGGTGCTTGAAGGGCACTCGCACCTGATGCGGCCCCAGGCACCGAAAACACCAACGTCTCTGCTGTGCCACACCCCGTCTCCTCTGAACCCGCTGCGCAGCAAACTCCTGACACGCCGTTACCCTGTGGCCTGTCTCCTGCAGTAGGCACACCCTGATTCCAATGCGATATTGTACCGCTTGGGTTGCCCACTGTTGCCTCCTCGCGCCGGTGCACCCGGCCGTTCCGGGTGGCGAGGGCAGAGGTCTCCTTGCGAGGGCTTCACCAGCCTGGACGTCCACTCGCCTGCTTTCGGCCTCGAGGAACGACTTCAGATCCTCGTAGGTCGGGAGGTGGTCCGAGGACTTGCCCCATGTAGCTGCTCGAATCGAGCGACCATTTCGCTCGGCAGGCGGCGAAGCACTGTGTGGACCAAGATATAACCGTAGCCCGCCACTGGCAAACCCTGTCGCTCCAGTGCGCTGACCGCGACGCTGACTGGGTGGAAGATTTTCTCGCGGAGGTCCGTACCTCGCGTTATGGTTGGTATTGACAGCCACTGGTCTAACAGCCTGTCTACAATCAGGCGCTTGTTTCGATACCGGTCGGTAAGGATCTTCCACGCCACCTCATAATTGCTATCCGAGACAGCCAAATGCGTCAGCAATTCATGAGGCTCTCCATGTAGCCTGGACATCAGCTGAGCCATCTTGTACGCCGGCGTTATGTCCGTCCGTGTGTGGACCACACTGCTATACAGGTCCTCAAACGCCGGCCAGTCGGCGTAATCGCCTGCAAAGACTGGAACCGTAACAGGCGGAAGTGGCACCTGTAATCCTTGTCCCACTTTACCACGGAATGGCTTTTCCTTTCCGTCACGTCGCCTAGATATGTCCGCAGCTGCCTGCGCAATGTCCTGTGCCAGCTCCAAGCACTGGCTTACATCGCCCTCAACCAGCTCCTTATCTTCAGGGTTAGGAGCTTCCTCAAGGAGCATGAGGCACTCTGTGAGGTGTTCCGACACAACCCGAACCCGTTCATCTGCCTGTAGTGCACTTTTCAAGAGCGCGTCCTCCCGGTCCTCGCGGCCGATCATTGCCGCTGTGGTAGTAAACCACCTTAATTCTGTCTTTATAGCAGCCTTATACCTGGCGATCGAGGAGCCATGGTACCAACTTTTACACACTCGACTTAATAAAACGAAAACCAATAAACAAATACCACAAAATAAATGTTAGTTGACTGGCCTAGACCTTACCGATAAGGTACCGTTCACTAGGCAAACAATACAGTCACAAAAAAAACCGAAACAATATTTTCCAAAATTAATAAAATATGTGGGTAATATAAAAAACACGCTTAATACTAAATTACGGCTAACTATGTTGCAATAAAGCAACCACGCTCTGCTACCAAAAAATGTTTGATTCCGAAGCTGATCTTAGCGCAGTGGAAGCAAATTAAAGTTATCTTAAAATCTAAAACTAAATGGTCGATCAGCCTCGGAACAACATTTGACTACGATTCGTAGTGCTCTTTACTATAGCTAAATAAAATAAATTTAATGAGAGAATTCTGCTCCGGAAAGTTTCCGGCCGAGAAATTCTTGTTTCCAAAATCTACTTAAACAGGGCCCAGCAACGAATTGCTTACCGAGCGAACGATGACGCCGTCGTTTCCTTGTAAGTCTAGTTTTTGACAGGAAAAATAGGTATCAGGTTTGAGGAAGACTTTTGGATTGGGACTTAGGTACTAGACTTACTGCACCGGGCACCAGCTCGTGTGGCACTCCGTCCCTCCGACAGTTTTGGCTTCACCTCAGTTCATCACTCCACCATTCACCAGTTCACAGTTCGACATCAACAATGTTTTCAACACAAAAACAACTAAAGATTCCTCTCCGAATGAGGAATCGGCCCCGTTGGCCCCCAATCAAGAAAACAATCAAAAAATATATGGCTATCGGCAGCCGCGACGCGAGCGACGACTCAAAGTGAGGTTATGTTACCGGCGACCACGTTGGCCTCAATCAAAAAGCCGGAACCAAAAATCACTTGGTTCACTTCCCCACCGAACAGGGAAAACCACACGAGAAAACCGAAAGCACACTAAATTACTTATTTATAATTAAACTTCGCATCCACGATGCGGGCGACGGCAGAGGACGTGACAAGATGACAGAGCAGTGTTGCCAGCACCGCGCGCCCATTTTATACGAAAACCAAACAACTCATATAAGCGAAATACCAAAAATGGGCAATTTCCCCACCTCATCCCACTCCGGTTATCCTCCCAGTGTTTAGGGTTTTAGTATGTTTATTACCTAAGGACCCTAAACAAGTTTCCGAAGAAAAATCTTGCGTTACTGCATACGAACTCTACAACTGCTTTATCCAATGGACTAGGTACATGTCTTTTTCAAGTAATTTAAATCAGCTGACTAATCTTCATTTACGTTTTTCTGTTAATGACGTTTTGATACAACCACTACAACAGCCATTATAAGTACTGCAACCCTTGTCCATTTCTCGCAAGAACCAGTGGCTGTCCCTGCGCGTTGCCTCGGGGGTATGCCCTAGTCCTACCTACTGAAATCCATGTTGCAAATTAGATTAGATTTGACTTTACCAAGACTTTACTAATAGGTACAACAACCGACTGCCTGCCAGACGTCAAAACTTTTTGCACAAGCCAGCGCGCCGTTTTCCTAATTTGTGCTTTTTGGGAATGATTTTGATAGTAGATTCACCGCCACTTAAGGATTGGAGAAGTAAAAAATGCGATAGAGGTAGTCAGGAACTCATTCAGACATGGCTCGGGAAAATACAAAAAATAAATGGGTAAGTAGGATACTGCCTCGGAAGATAAGGTTTGTTTGACACAGTTAACTTTTGCCATCGACACGAAAAGAAAAAGAAGTACCTACCTAGTAAGTATAAGTAGTTCGGGAAGCCTAGGTAGCATACCCATGATACCAAAACCTGGATTAAAAACTTCTGGATTAAAATGATATAGGTACCTACTATTTTTAAAAACGAAAATTCTTTTGCTCTTGCAGTTTACCGATTTGGTAATTCATATCTTTTTTGAGATTTGATCGCTATTTTTTCACTGTCGCTATTTGGCCACTAGTGTATTAGACAAATTAAAAGTTGATGTTTCGATTTTTGGTCAGTTAAACTTTTGATCAAATAAACATTTACCATTGCTATATTAAATTTCGATATTTCGTTTCCTGGGTTCAAGACCCCGCGGTCACTATAATATGAAATTTACAATATTCTTATTTTCAATTATAGTCTGATTTTTATTCAGATAGACTAAACTGACAGCTGAGATCTGCCTTTTGTTTTTAAAATGTTACAAGCATCAGGTTAGTGTTGTGGTTTGACTCATTCATTTTATTCATTGAACTGTTGTCCCATGATTCCTTGATGTATTTGTTTTTGTAAATAAGTATGCTCAATAAATACTTGCGTATTTATTACGCACCTACATACTTTACGTATATAATATTGAAATTAAAATTAAAACGTAATATTGAAATTTAAAATGTAGGTACTGTTCAATAAATTCACATTAATGATATCAGACTGTTACTAGTTATGTTCTCATTAGCTTTCAAATAAAAACTTCGTCAGACCGGAAATAAATGTGAAGTTAGTTTGTTATACACATAGTAGTATGTTTGTCTTATAGGCCAATTTAATATTGAAAATTGAAATAAACTAAATTTATTTTCATAAAGATTCAATCACAATCTTTGAATTACATAACTTGATCATTTGAGTACAACAGATCCCCTATTTATATTAGTATTAGATTTAAAGTTGTTGACTTACGTTCATTTTTTACTGCAGTAACGTAGGCTAACAACGTTAATAAATACCATGATTTTGCCAACATTGTGGCGCCGAATATTATTTTAATTTATTTTTCAGTAAATACGTCTTGTAGGTACGTTTTCGTATTTTTGCGAATCTTAAGTATCTATAATAAAATTTTATTGACTACACTCACAATCATAAAACAAAGTCATACGATAAGGAATTCAATTTTAAATTTTGCAAAATCATAAATAAAATATATAAAAAATATAAGTAGCTATTTAATATCCAGTAGGCACCTACCTAATGAAAGCAGTGTTCTGTAAGCTGCAGGTACTCTTCTAAGCGCGGCTTGCTACCTCCTCTATCTCTTTAATAGCCCCTGATAAAGCAGACGCTTCAAATTCTGGGGTAATAGAATTCATCACATTTTGCAAAATCCAAGAAATCATCCACTTCTGCTGAATACGCGCTTCGGCCTCTCGAAGTTTTGCATGGTAGTCCATACGAGCCTTGACGGTTCTGTAAACCATCATAGCTCTTTCGCGGTACACAGCCTCTAGTTGCATCAGCACGTTTTCTTTCTTCGCGGCTATCAGCAGCTCCTGGCCCTGCGCCTGTTTCTGCGCTAGTTGCGCATTCTTAATTATTGCCTCGTTGAAAGCGATTTCTTGCTTGCGTCCTGCATAATAACCTTCGGTTATATCGTCTACCTGCTTGTCTAGATTCTTGGCAAGTGGTGGTCCCATCTTAGTGACGGCAAACCACAACATAAGTATCCAAGACAGGCCTGTATAATACTCGTGCTCCAGAACGTATATTTCTTTGCTCAGACAGTAGTTAGCGAGTCCGATAAGAAGAACGTAAAAACCGGAAACGCCCGTCTTAACATGAAAAAATGTAAACCATTCTTCGGGAAACCATATCAGACGACATTTGGCAGATCTCTCGGCTCGTTTGAGGACGATCATGGCGCTGCCGGCACCGACTTCGCCTCCACTGGCGCCTTTGTCACCCTTATCGCCCTTATCCATACTTGCGCCCTTGCGCTTTCTGCCGCCCCCCAGCTGGCATTTACCGTTTGCATATCCTGCTACAGCTACTCGCGTCAACATCCATTTGGGAGGCACTCTTGAGCCTAGTACTGTAAAGGGTCTAATTAACATTGCCTATAAGTACAAATACGGTGAAAATGAACTTAGGATCGTATTTTATATTTTACCATTTGATCAATATCATTAAAACACAGATTAAACTTAAATCAGGAGATGATCAGGAGCAAAGAACACGAATAAAGTGATGTTAGACAAACAAACGCGTCATGCAACATAGGGGGGTGTCAGCCGTTGCTCCGAATAGTCCTTGGTGTCGCTGCTATCACTTCATTTGACCAGTGTGCGTTCACTTAGTACTGTGTCTTTTTGTATGGCAATCTTATTGCACGAGTACATGTCGACGCGGTTCGCTGGATGGCGCTATATTTTTTAATTCACATACCAGCTATCCATAACCACTGTTTGTAGTATTTGCAACATTATTAGAATTGCCAGAGTTGTTCCGTTTCTTGCAAAATACTTATGAAAACATAGTATTGAATTCATATCAAATCAACAGTTATTCCAATTAAATATAAATAAATTAAAAACTGAAACTATTCTGAAATAATGAAAGCTTCCGAATTTGTATGTATTTTTATTATTTGATGCATTTATTGTCTTGACCACACTGCTGCGTGCGTAATGAAACGTTATGATATGACAGTTTCTTTCAATTTCACAAGTTGTTTGCGAATTGTTGTGATTACTGAAATTAAATATTATTAAATGAAATTGTTCGTTTTCGTGAGTTTTTATTAATAGTAACGCTTACGTTTACCGGATCTTGACCTCGACGACTAGAATATAGACCCCAGCCAGAATTCGTATTTGGTCTCAGATTGTCGCCGCCTTCTTGTATTGACCCCAGCAAGATTTTTGGATTCCGACACCGCCGCCTTCACAAACTACTTATTTATTTCGTCTGCTTGGACTTGACTAAGTATTTTCCAGAGGAAAATGTCATAAAAAAATGTCGTGTACCCGAATGTAAAGTGTTTGTAAGTATATTCGTGTTTTATTCTAGTTGTCTACACTTCTACACTAATATCATAAAGAGGAAAGATTTGTATGTTTTTTTGTTTTACTTTTTACCGATGCCGTGTGGTGCCGGCAGAGTAGAATAGCACCACCCCCTCTCTTCCCATGGGGGTCGTAAGAGACGACCGAGGGATGAACCCGACCCAAACATTCGGTTAACCTACCACAAAAGAATTCCCAAGGAGGGTTGACGTCTGGTAGGCGGCCGGTCGTAAAATTCAGCCAAATCCTTTTGCAACACGATTTTGTGTCAACGAAACGTATTGCGCCTACCCGAAGTAATTGGGATAAGGGTAGGAAGATGATGATGATACTATTTACCGATAGATTTAATAATTTTGAATTGCTTCATTCATTAATTCTAGGTGGTGAAGTCCCATTGCACTCATTTCCAAATCCCGAAAAGGAACCAGATGAGTTTAAATCTTGGCTTGGCTTGAGGAGATGTCATGAATCAGATGATGCTTTAGATAACCAATTCATTTATAAACGTCGAAGAGTACCTATGCTACAACCACATTGAAGAAAAAATAAAAAATGAAAGTAAATATATGTGTTTTCTTTTCCAAACTTTAATTTGCTTTTTAATTAGGCTAGAGTAGGTAGGTGCGTGTAAGCAGCAATGGATAACCAGCAATGTATGCTGAACCGTGCACGGTATTCAGCCACGTCTAATAATACCCCCTTAAAATGTTGCCAAAACTCTTGGTCGGAGGGCGCTGCACAAAAATGCGGCTGATCTCTCTATACCCCTACAATATACAGGGAGTAACCGAAAGGGTATAACAAGCCGAAAGGAGGTCAAGGTGCTCATGAAACTGAACAACTTTCCCCATGGAACATGGGTCGAAATATGAAAAAAAAATTTGGACCTCCCATACAAAATCGCCGATCAGCTAATTGATTTACTATGGGAGGTCCAAATTTTTTTTTTTCATATTTCGGCCCATGTTCCATGGGGAAAGTTGTTCAGTTTCATGAGTACCTTGACCTCCTTTCGGCTTGTTATACCCTTTCCGTTACTCCCGGTATAAGTTACTCTGTGCATTTGACTGTGGCGGCGGAATTTAAATTTGGAATGAAAAACAATATTGTCGGAATTAATTGATCTGTGGAGAGTTTTGCGCGGGAAGCGAGAGGGTTCGTGCGTAACTTTATTTCTTATTTTTGTTAATTAGTTTTTCGCTGTTATTGTTGTGTTAATGTGGTGAGATTAACTTAATAATGTGCCGGCAATGAAGAACAATGTAGTGAAAATAAGAAATAAAGTGATCTTGTGTGGTTCTTCTTGTTATTCCCGTGTAAAGTTCCGAGAGCATTGGAACGCGAGCGTCACTATCGTGTTCCAATGAGTTTAGGTTAGGTTAGATTTTAAGAACTATGAACTAAAAAATACTGAAGACTAGGCAGCATGGTCATAAAGATCTTCGCCTGTTCCTTTGGAACGAATAATAAATAAAAAAAAAAAATATATATTGATCTGTGACAATAACACTCTTATGACAAGACTTTTCAAATCTCGACGTGGCATTTGTTGTTGATTTCACCAAAAACGAATTTTTGGTGAAATTTGCAGAATTTCTTGAGTTGTCCTCGCATTAATGAATGTTTGAATTGATTGCATTAAGTAGTTGATTTATCCGCGCATCATTTATTTCTCAAATTGTTGATAAGGGAGGCTTCCTTCGCAAAGTCTTCGGATGCGTGGACCTAAGGCGTGGACCATGACCTGAGACGTGGTAAGTTGTACCTTCGCTTTTTAGATTACGGGCTGATTACCTAAATATGACGATTCTTCATTTGCTCGTGTTTCCTTGTGAGTGGTTCCTTGTAATTATTTATTTAACTTGAACGGTTTTTCTTTCAGATCAAAAGCTTTGAGTGACCATATTTACTTCAAGATTCAATCTGATGGTAATGATGATGATGATTCTGACCTCACCTTATTTGCGGGAAAAGCAGGTATGTAATGTAATTAAAAATTAACATTGTGCACTTTGTACTTATGTTAGGCGCAAAACTGCCTCAGAAGGAGGGTTATGTTTTTCGAGAGTATGTTTAAGGGTCAGATTAACGAAATCTTTGTAGGCGTGCTCAGACTATGAAACCGAACAACTTTCCCCATGGAACATATGGTAGTAAACGAAATATTTTTGGCCTTCCATAAAAATATATGATCTGACATATATTTTGTATAGAAGGTGAAAAATATTCTTTTTACTAGAAAGGTATACATTTTCTTTAAAATTAACTGCCTAACCTCTATCTTATTTATTTACTATAAAAAGGATCATCAACATCATAAACTATTTTACATTTTTAAGATATTATAAGTACTTATAGAACTAGTTTCTAATATGCAATAAAGATGAACACAGCATTCTTAAATTATAACTTATGAGCTAGGAAGGTGTGTGCTTATAGCAACACTATCTTATTTTAATGTTTATTAAAATAATCAAATTTCAGATCTTCATTTGCAACCTTCGCCCCTTCTTGTGAACATTGTACAAGCTTCTACATCTAGGTACCTAAAACGCCAGGCCGAATTCACGTTGAATTAATTAATATCAAACATCGCAATGGAAATTTCCGATAAAACTCTTTGTAAGTGGTAATGTGGTACCTAAGTTTGTTGAACTACCTTGAATAAATGTATTTTGAAAATTTAATAAACTGACAATTTAATCCTGTTTTCTGAAGTTTTATTCACAATTTCTTATTAATTTAATCAAAATCAATACAGTATACCCTACAGTAGTACATATGTCGCAGTTTTATCGATAACAACCGCACAGCACTAATATCGATAGCGATAAATGCTTCGATGGACAGCACTATCAATAAACATAATACCTACTTGGATGCATGGTATAATAAGATACTCCGCCTGGTATTTCTTTCCGAGACTCGTGAACCACGTGACCAACACAAGACTACGTCATCATGCTTGTGGGTTACCAGAATTACCCACTCTTATGATGTTTTTTGTAAATCATATAAGATACTGTTAACTAATAAATAAAATTTAAGCGTTGCTGTAAAGTTAAAGTTAAAACACACGTAAATCTAAATTATAAAATTATTAAGAATTATTTTAACCCATTGTTCTGAGATTGAATTTACCCCATAACGTATTTTATTGAAATAAAGTGGCAATACTAAGTGACGTTGACTTGTGTTTCTCTGGGAAGGAAAGACCATGTTTTATTAGACTATGCTTGGATGTACTATCTCCTTAAGGTCTATATTTACCATCTATGCTTTTTGCGTGATCTATAGTTAACATCTATGGTTAATGTGCGACGCTAGCGACACGGTGGTCCTCGTTTGGTTTGCGGTTTCAGTAACTGTCTTATCTGTAGCTAGTCTACATATTTAAGTTCATCTGTGTGCAACATTTTTGTCATCTTCCTTGAAGTCTTGACGTATGCTTGACCTTGACGTATATACCATAGAGAATTTATTAATCATACTTCCAGAGGAGCAAAAATAGATTAAGTAGTAATAAGTACGTATTCCTTTTAGTTTTTTTTATACTGCTTGCAGCTTGCAGTGTTTACAAAATTCTCATTTTTTCCTGAGGCGCTTGTGTGTGAGGCACCTGTAACTTCACCCTTTTAAAAAATAACCAACAATTACTTAAGACTTGAATCTGAATGATAAGTACAGGTAATTTGTCACGTCACAGAACATACAATTCCGACTTCTCCTACAAACGACATCCCAACGATTTGGGAAAGTTGTTTTCATGAACTTGGGTCATTCAGCCACCGTAGTAAGTAAGTAAAGTTTCATGAACTCATTCTCCCCTGATCGGCCACATGGGTGAAGTAAGGGTGAAATAAAACCATGACAAATTAAATAAAAAGGATATAATATTTAAAAATGCATGAGTTATTCAAATATGTTTGGTCCTAGATTCTGTTACAATTTACAAGCAAAGAGAAAAGTTTATGTTTAGTCGTTAGAAGTTCAAAATCTAACGAAAGTTGGATAATAAAGTCCGCACCATGAATGGAGTAGGTACCGCAGCGGCAAAAGGAGGAGTGGTTATATTCCTTGCGCAGTAGTATTTGGCATTTTGTACACTCTACGTTACTTGAGACAAGGCACCACTATTTTTTTGGTTACGTCAAGGTTACGTCTTTTTCGCGGGAGTCGTTACGTGGTGTGTACTCCATGGAACAATGTAAGAGACTTAGAGGCGGTACTTGGCGGCGCGGAGGATGGGGTATTTGTCGCCGGTGCACAGGCCGCGGAAGTCGTCCATCGACAGGTCGGTGATCGAAACACCACCCAGGTTCTTCGACCTGCAAGTATAGGAATCGGTTTAGTACAGCACAATCAGCAGTATCTCAAGGTACGAATTTAGGGATCTATCTGTTTCTACTGATTATTCTTATTATCAAAACTAAATTGTATCTTTGTCATCGTTTCCCGTTTGAATCGCTCATTATTTGAAAGCTTCCACCTAATTAGGAACGAAACAAAGATGGTTCCCGGCTTCGAACCGGAGACACGTTAACGTTGTCGTCTAGTTACCTAATCAGAATATTACGATAGAGGCGAAGTTCCGGTTTGAAAATTCCTACACTATTATCCGTCCGAGTCTTCGTCAACTCGGTTAACACGATACGAATGAACTACATCACCTTTCCCAGAACGATTTCAGTAGGTACCTAACTCAAAACTAATTGGAGCATTATTGGCATACTTACTTGACATAGGCGGCCTTTTGTCCAGCGGTGTCGGGGTCCTCGTAGCTGACCCAGAGTCCGGGCTCGCCGTTGTCGTCGGGCAGCCGGAACGCGTAGGTCCCTGCAAACACACCACACTTGAGCACCACCGCTCGAACAAACACTCGCCTGTACAACGTGCTCTCAAGCCAGTGTGATCGCTTGATAAACAAGCAGCTAACATCAATGTCTTGTTTGGAGGTGCATAATAAAATAACAATAGATTCATAGAATGTAACAGGTAAGTTAAGTATCTATGCTGAAATCTTACTAGCGAATTTAACTGAAAACTTAAGACGGACAGTGGCAAGTCACAATTTTATCCAAAGCATGGTTCCAAATTATGATAAAAATATTATGACTAAGTATACATTACTAAAATTTCAGCACATTACATCATTTGTTACGGAGGCTTTTCGTGTATTCTTACATATTTAATAGGATTTCTAAGTTACGAATACGATCAATCATACGATCCTACTAGGAACAGATATGAAAACTAGATAGATACACAGTGCAAAATTAGTCAGGCACGTGACATAACACGACGGAAAGCTATCGCAAAACCACCATCCATCACCATTTTAATAATTAGTAAGCTACCAAGCTCTCTTTCTACAAAGTGTACCAACCGAAAAAGTTACTTAAATCTTCATCCTTGGTTAACCATTTAACAGGCTTTTTCTTAGCGTCTGAAATTTAAAATTATGCCTCTAATTTCATAGCACAGAAAGATGACACTGGAGTTAAAAGTAGCTACATGAAAATATACCTACACACATTTACCTTTTCTGAACATAGTTTTAGTATTTATCCTGTTTCCTCAAAGTATAATAGAGATTTAGTTACTTTAAAAAGTAAACTTACCGAATCTGTGGCTAGGGTCGGTGACCTTCCTGAGGTGAGGCTTCATGCCCTTCTGGTGGTTGGGGTTGATCAGCTTGGCGCAGACCTCGGGGTAGCTCAGGATGCCTTCGACCTTAGTGTAAGGACCTAAGAAAACGACAATATGCATTAAGACAATACCATAAGAGTAAACATTATTATTTATTCTTATGAAAATACTGAGTACACTAAGTAAATAAAAATGACACCTGAAAATAAGGGAAAGAGCATGTTTACAAAACATGTATGGTTGGTTACCTACTGCAATGTGGTGATCGAAATTCCCTAAAAACGTAAACAGTCCCTAATCCAAAGTCTTGGTAAAATGACAGTGTTCTTATTGTACCTACTTGTAAATAAATATCACCTCAGTTCATCTGTAAAATAACCCTTAGGTATCTTGTTCTCTGTAAGGTCCCTTTAGGTTGCTGTTGTTCCACAATTCCATCTCCGGCTGCTCTGAGCCATCGCAGATTAACAATAGGCACCGGCGGATCCAGCCTTGGCTCAGGGGGGGGGGGGTCACATGGACAATTTTATAGGTACTATAGGTAGGTCAAAATGACCCGACTTTTTACGCTACAAACGGCGAGCAGCCTAAACACTAGCCGCGACTGTAAATCAGACAGAGCCCATGTATCGCGAGCGAAGCGAGCTCGACTTTTCACGCTACAAACGGCGAGCAGCCTAAACACTAGCCGCGACTGTAAATCAGACAGAGCCCATGTATCGCGAGCGAAGCGAGCTCGACTTTTCACGCTACAAACGGCGAGCAGCCTAAACACTAGCCGCGACTGTAAATCAGACAGAGCCCATGTATCGCGAGCGAAGCGAGTTCGACTTTTCACGCTACAAACGGCGAGCAGCCTAAACACTAGCCGCGACTGTAAATCAGACAGAGCCCATGTATCGCGAGCGAAGCGAGCTCGACTTTTCACGCTACAAACGGCGAGCAGCCTAAACACTAGCCGCGACTGTAAATCAGACAGAGCCCATGTATCGCGAGCGAAGCGAGTTCGACTTTTCACGCTACAAACGGCGAGCAGCCTAAACACTAGCCGCGACTGTAAATCAGACAGAGCCCATGTATCGCGAGCGAAGCGAGTTCGACTTTTCACGCTACAAACGGCGAGCAGCCTAAACACTAGCCGCGACTGTAAATCAGACAGAGCCCATGTATCGCGAGCGAAGCTAGCTCGACTTCTTACGCTACAAACGGGCGAGCAGCCTTAACTCTAACCGCGACTGTAAATCAGACTGTGCATAATGCGCGGGCTTGGAGTGAGCCGCTGTAGCCCAGTTGGGAAGATTTGTGTAGACATTTAAAAGTGCCAGTTCTGTCAGGCAGTCTTCACCCATGGAAGCTCCTAGTCATGTTTTCAATCGTCGCAAAGTAGGAAAAGATTTCTATTCCTTTCCGCTGTGGCTACACTAACGGGTAGTGTATGTAAATCATATTATAACAACTTAGCCAAGGTCCTGGGCCCGGCTCAGGGGGGGGGTCATGACCCCCATGACCCCCCCCCCTGGATCCGCCACTGACAATAGGTGAATTCGTCTGAGTTGGTGATATTGTAAAAATTACACTTTGCCTCAGTTGCGGTGTTCACCCAAGGTCAGCCTCGCCGGGACCGACGATCTTGCTCTCGGTGTCAAGATTCCAGGTGCGCCCGCACGTGGTCACGCTCAGCACCAGCTTATTCGAGGGGGTCAGCTTTGTAGAGGAACAGTTGCATGAGATTAGTACTGACCAGCCTCTCCGGGACCATCGGCATGTAGCGGGGGGACTCCGGCGATCTCGCTCTCGGCGTCCAGCTTCCAGGTGCGTCCGAACGTGGATATGCCGAGCACAAGCTTGTTGGCGGGGGCGCCAGCTTGCAGCCTGGAAATTATAAATCCCATTTTAATTCAATGAATTTCCGGACATTTTGTAGGACCTAGGTTCCTATGTGGTCACTTTGGGCGAAGCAGAGGCCAATCGAAATGAATTTTTGAAACGACTACTAGTCGAAAGCAGGCAGCGTCAGCGGTCAGCAAAGGGTAGCCGTTCCGAGGCGTATAGATATGGGACGCGTAGTCTGTCTGCTGCGGGATGTTGTAGTCGGTCGATGTCGTCACATACTCACCAGTAGTTGACGGCAGCGTCAGCGTTGAGCAGAGGGTTGCGGTTCTGCAACGTGTAGATATGGGACGCGTAGTCCGCCTGCTCCGGGGTGTTGTAGTCGGTCGTTGTCAACACATACTCACCAGTAGTTGACGGCAGCGTCAGCTTCTGCGGTGTGTAGATCGGGGACGCGTAGTCCACGTGCTTGGGGATGTTGTAGTCGGTCGGTGTCGTCACATACTCACCAGTAGTTGACGGCAGCGTCAGCGTTGAGCAGAGGGTTGCGGTTCTGCGGGGTGTAGATCGGGGACGCGTAGTCCGCCTGCTCGGGGGTGTTGTAGTCGGTCGATGTCGTCACATACTCACCAGTAGTTGACGGCAGCGTCAGCGTTGAGCAGAGGGTTGCGGTTCTGCGGTGTGTAGATCGGGGACGCGTAGTCCACGTGCTTGGGGGTGTTGTAGTCGCTTGGGGGTGTTGTAGTCGGTCGATGTCGTCACATACTCACCAGTAGTTGACGGCAGCGTCAGCGTTGAGCAGAGGGTTGCGGTTCTGCGGTGTGTAGATCGGGGACGCGTAGTCCGCCTCCTTGGGGTTGCGCTCAGGGGTTTGGTAGTCGTACGCGTCGATGTTCACGATGTCCACCAAGTTGATGATGGCGGGCACGTCGTAGTAGACTGCACATAAACGTAATTCATTACGATACGCACTAGGTATAAAATCTACCGACGCAGCTTGAATCGCAAAGTGAGCAAGTGCATTGCCTCACTGCATGTTACTTAAGTAGTTTTCAGTTTTTATTTTGTAACAATTCGTACAGGGCTCAATATAACAAACGATTAGTTTAGGTACCTAACAAATTACGTTAACTCACTAGGTATCCACTTAAAATTCATAATACGTGAGCCATAATACCAACCAAGTTCTTTAAAAGTGAGGCCAAAAAAGAAGATAACCCCAAGAAATAAGGTGATTACAATTCGCGACGCGACCAGTTTTCCTAGTCCAGTGAGTGCGCGCGTGATCAGTTCATTTAGTCACCAACACAAATAGCCCAGAATACTTGCTAACAACGCAAGTAACAACGAGATAATAAGCTCTACGCTCTACTTATTCCATCCAATGTTATCGGAGATCAAGGCAGTTCACATATCAGTCGGGAGATTACTTAGGTAGGTGTAAGTAGGTAGGTACTAAGGTACATACCTAAAGGGAAAACAAACTTTGTCATAGGAAACAATGTTAGTGGTTGGTTTAATGATTTTATAGTGTACCTATCACTGGAAAATTTACAAAATTCACTAAACGAATTTATTTGGTGATATAATTATGTCGACACACTGCAGAGTCCGAGGTAGGTACTACCTAGATAGGTACCTATCATCAGGCCTATAAGTAGTACCTACCTACTAATTGTTTACCACAAAAGCGAATGCTATCAGGCAAATTGTAAGGAAATAGGTCCGAGACACTATCTATTTGTACCTAACAATACATCTAAGGTATGTTAGATACTTGAGAAAAATTAAATTTTGTTGGTAGCTAAACTACAGTACGCGCATGAGTTCTTGGCCATCGGGGAATGAGGAGGCGCGCGGGGGCGGCGCGCCCCGCGGATACCCAACTACCCGCATTCGCCCGCAGTCGAGTGATGGGAAAAAAGTGTGTCACAAAGTTGTCGATATTTTGTCGTTATGTTGTGTTTTGTGTAGAAACCATAAATACTTCTTTAATATTATTGACAAACAGTGAAGTTACAGTTCGAACAAACTATGGTTAAAAAGGCCCCTTTAATAAGCAAATGTCTCGAGACATATACATTTTAGTTACTTTGTTTTAAACCTGCCCTTAGTTTATAAAGACCTATTCAACGATACCCTACCTACTCAATATTGTAGGAAAAACAACCCATTAACTAATAACTATGAGTAGTCTGAACTGAACTGTTCGGCAACAATTTTCGATATCGACATCAACATGAATTAGTTCACAGCACTACCGCATTCCTCAACATGGTCATGAACTCATTCGCGTACTGTATCTACCTACTTGTTTCAAGGTATTGTGTCTAACTCGTCCCGTATAAAAAATAACCCTGTACAATTTCTATCCATAGGTACTTACTTATTGGATTTATATTGGACGCAGGGAACTGTAAACAACTAAGACAGGTAAAGACCGAGCAAAATTCTATCAATGGAAAATGGGACCAATAAAAGTTTTCCTATTTTATTCTTTCTCTGCGGCATTGATTTCAAATCGTTCGTAAACTGCCAAGACAGGAGAAAATGTAGGTATACCTTCCTGCTTACCAGTTATTTATAGGATAAATACAGTATACTTACAGCAGTACCTACCTACAATTGCTAAACTTAGATAAAAAAAATTATCTCGTTGTTGCAAGACATATCACCAATTATCCAAGTTGTTGAAAATAAATATATTTTTCAATATTCACCTACGTAAAATCCGATATTTTTATTTAGTCAGCATACTTTTTACGACCACGACCTGGCTGGTTCATCCCCACATCCAAAAACTCATATTTTTTAAGTACATCCTGCATGAGTAAGGGATAACTACCTAAGCTGTATTATTTTGGGCATATGATGTCAACGGTTCAAAGGACCCGTACCTCATTGAAATTCATTACATTACCAACCAGACCAGACCCAACAGAATACTCAAGAATTTTCGCAATCATAAAAACTAATATCAAACTTTACATACAGATAATAGATAAGTCTAATATGGTGTTACTGAAATCACACAAATTTAGTAAACTAAAACCTTTTGGTCAACGAATATTTTGGAAGGTAATTCAATAAGTCACAAAATTATGTAATGTAGGTATACGTTTCGTGTGGTGCCGGCAGAGTATGTCGTATGGTGCCGGCAGAGTGTAATAGCAACATTCCCTCTCGTCCCGTGGGGGTCGTAAGAGGCGACCGAGTGATAAACCCGACCCAAAAAGCCAGGGCCAACCGTATGGTGGCGGTTAATCCACCACAAGAGCATTCCCAAGTAGGGTTGACGTCTGGTAGGCGGCCGGTCGTGAAATTGAGCCAAATCCTTTTGCAACACGATTTTGTGTTCAACGAAACGTGTTGCGTCGACCCCAAGTAATTTGGATAAGCGCAGGAAGATGATGATGTTTCGTATAATAATTTTCTTCAACAATGAAAAAAATTAAGGAAAAAATAACAGTGTGTAATCGTCCGTCCGCTCCATACTTACTGGAAGCGTTGACGTTGGGCAGCACCGAGATGGCGAGCTGCATGTTGGGCTTGAGGTTGAGCGCCGCCTTCAGCTCGCGCACCAGCGCCGTGAACCCTTCGCGATGCTCGGCCTCCTTGTCGTCCACGGGGGTCGTGCCGAAGGTCTTCTTGATACCGTGCCAGATGGACCCTGCACACCAACAAAACAACCTATCAATTCTGTCGAATAACGCTGCTGAAGATACTGAAGATCAGACTGGCTGTAACTATGTATGTGATGGTTATTATGCTCATTTAATAAAATGACATTAAATTCAAATATTTTGCATTGATTTTCTAATACAAAATGGTATGTAGGTACCAGCCCGAAACTTAAACCAGATTTACCTATGTAACATGCTGGCTTTTGAAATGACGAGTAGCTGTATTCAATTATGTACGTAATAGCTATAAAGCTTACGGTAAATTTTCAGCTATGCTGCTTTCCTCGGTGATAATGATAGGGATTTAAGCAATAAAAAATCTGCTCGGTTTCAAGATGGCAGACTTTTGCGTTTTTATGTCTGCTGATATAATAATGTTTTCGGGTAAGATGTGTTTAAAAATATTTATTTAAAGGTCGATACAACAGAGCCAAATACTTACGTTTGAAAGGAAAATAAATGCATAGCTCGATTTGTAAGTATTCCTAACCTTTCGGGCATGCGGTCACGAACAACTTACGTGATGCGATAAATAATACCGTCACACTCAGTCAAGATAGATTTGTCCTACTTTAATCTAATGTTAAGGTCAAGGTAAAAACAACGATAAGACTTACAGCCACGTTTATAGTAAGCACATACCTATGTTTTAGTAGAATAAGTAGGTTACCTAAGTCCAGTGTGGGTTACTTACCGAAAGTAGAGCGTATCTTCTTGGGTTTGATCCTGGGGAACTGCCAGGCAAGGTCGATGCCGTCGAAGCCATGTTGCTCAGCCAGAAGAACTCCAGAGTTGACGAAAGCGGTGCGCGCTTGCGGTGACTCCAGCTAAGATCAAATAAATCAATCAGAAAACCAGTACCTAGATGTAGGGTTCTCGCCACTAAAGAAATCGACGAGAGCGCCAAAATATGAAACCAGGGTTCAGGAATAGGGCTCCTTGACTCCTAATCCTAAGATCAACAAAGCGACCACTGAAAAAAAAAAAGATATTTTTACGCAGATTCCATTTCCAATTTAATGAGGTGGAAGGAAGGACCGTATGTACCTATTGAGGTTATTAAATTTATTATACTTATTCGTAGAGCTAAGTACCTAGTTTAGCTACGTAGAGATTAAACGGCGGGCCTGGGCAATATTACATTACATTTCTAATTTCCTGCTATGCATCTTGTAAAGTGTCACCAACCTCCCGTGCTACCAACGCAATGTAATTAGGAAATTCGTTACATTTTCAAGTGCCTTAGGAGCTCGTCTTCAGCTTATTCAATTATGATAATTATCTACTTACATACCGTGTTACGAGAAGTGAAATTGTTGAAAATTCGCAGATATTTAATAGTATACAGGGTGTAAGGGACGTTTCGATTCTGTTATTTTTGGTCAAGGCGTGGCAGCCGAGGGTGGTTGCGTTTAGGAGCAGTAAGCCGCTAAAGTTGCCAATTTTATTCAACCCAAACCCAACTAAATCAAGCCGCCGCTTAGACCATGGGCTCAATAATAAAAGATTTTCAGTTTAATAATCTAATCATGCCTGAAAAGATTTGGATTTACTGATCCTTTCACCTTGTATAGCGTGTTCGATAAAAATGCAGAATTTAGAGTAGGTACGTTTAAAAATCTTAATTGTTATAAACTCTAAACTGATAGCTCTGTCCAAATAATCAAAGCCTAGTTTTCTACCTATCTTATTATTTTATTACGGGACACCCTATATTGTATGAGTGAGTATATGTAATTAAATTAGGAATAATTCTGAAGTATTCTTACCAGGAGATTATACTTCTGTGCTTCTTCGTTATCGGCATCACCGCCGACAGAGAGCAGGACCTTCAGACCAGGGTACTTGGTCTTGAAGTTGGTGATGGCTCTGTAGTTGGCGTGCGAACGGTCTACGTCCAGGTTCTCGTTGAGAGGAACCATCTTGTAGGTGTCAGGCTGGACCCCAGCATATCCGTAGACGAGGTGAGTGCAGAAAGACAGAGCAGGGTCCAGGTCGAGGGGCAGCATGCGGGCTTGAGCTGGATAAATGCATCCCTCAACTAAATTACGATGTAGATACCAAACAGTGTTTTAAAAAGAAAATGGAAATAGGTAAATAAAGTAGGCAGGTAGTTCTACGGTCCCTAACAACTATTACGAAACAAAATAATGCCTTTGCTCAGCAACATTCCTACATTATGTGCTTGTAATAGACAGTGCCTACTTTAGTATATGCATGTTTCAAAAACAGCAACCTTATTAAAAAATATTAAGTAGTTAATTAAAGTATGATGGACACCTGATTTCTGCGGATGTAGATGTGATATCGAATGAACAGCATATGCGGAAGCTTTGGGCGGAAGCGGATGCGACTACTCGCAACATCCCCTGTTATACATCTAGATAGGTATTACCACACTACTAAAGCAAACAGATTTTATGGTACCATTTATACAGGGAGTAACAGAAAGGGTATTACAAGCCGAAAGGAGGTGAAGGTACTCATGAAACTGAACAACTTTCCCCATGGAACATAGGTCGAAATATGAAAAGAAAATTGGACCTCCCATATTAAATCAGTCAGCTGATCGGCGATTTTGTATGTGAAGTCCAATTTTTTTTTCATATTTCGACCCATGTTCCATGGGGAAAGTTATTCAGTTTCACGAGTACCTTCACCTCCTTTCGGCTTGTAATACCCTTACTGTTACTCCCCGTATAAATGTTAACCAAAATTATAAAAGTAAGTGAAGTGGTGTGGCTTAGAATAGCATCAAACCATTATTTCTACCTATGGGTCTTGTAAAAGGCGACTAAAGAATGCAGGGAATAGGCAGCAGCGCTTCCTGTGAATACTACCACAATGGGTACAACACCTTGCACTGCGCTCATCGATACGCCTGCCAAGCGTGGTGAGTTTGGAAAATATTTCCCATTGGGGGAGACCTATGTTCAGCCGTGGACTGTTGTGGCTTAGACTTAGATATTGTAAAATGATTCACAAGGTAAATTACATAAGTGTAAGAAAAATTCTTACAATCTAGACTTGTTTAAACTGTGAATGAATGGTACCATTGTTTCCCCTGCATTAACCACTTAACGTGTATTAGGTACATTGAGTCATGAATGCGTCGTGTAAGGTGACGTAACTCCTTCAGTAAAGTGCCTACTTGGATGGCGCATTAAATTAAACGTTACTTTCCTTATTTGCACATTGCTCATATTTCGCAACAAACAACGACGTCAGCTTAACCTTCATTAGGCACTCGGCAGGAACAACGTTTTACACAGGTCTAACTAATGATTTTTGATAAATTTAAACATTTCGACTTTGAAACAATATATCTACTTATGCAAGCAGATAGCAAGCGCACAAACACTGGATTCGGGAAGCTCGTAAAGAAAATCTGTCTATGTAAGTTCAAAATACCTACTAATCGATGACGTGTTGGCACTTACAGTGCTTCATCCATCAGGTACACTGTTACAGTACCTAAAGGTGCGTTTACCATGTTACTAATCTGAAGATAGATAAGTATTCATAGTTTACGTATTGGTATGGTAGCGGAGTAGGTCGCAGCAAGCCTTAAAGATGCCTATATAGTGTGGGAGTTTTTGCACAAACACATTCCCCTGCATTACCTACTGCGTAAGAAAACAGACGAATACTTACTTACGTCTGTAGGAAAAATTCAAGACCAGAAAAATTTGGATTTCCGTCTTTTAATCAACGGAAACCAGCATAACACAAGTCTAACGGAAGACTGATATACTTTTTGTTAACTAGTAAGTCCAGTTCACGTACCTAGTAAGATTTAAGGACCGGTGCTACGTCAAAATTTCAAATCAACCAATTGGTTGAGACTTTCGGAATCAAATAGGTAGTATTTTATTTTATTTTAAAATAAGTTTATCCTTGTAACGCCCAATGTACATCATATTGTACAAAATAGTTAGCGTTAAAATAACGTAAACTAGGGAAAATACTATGTCACCGATTTGTGGTTAGCAAGTTCTAGATAAACACCTTTCTGCCTATCTAATGACTAAAAAGTACCTATGTTTGAACTACCTTACTAACCGTGTCTAGTGTTATCAAAATATAATTCATAAAATAACCTTTTATATCGACTTGTTTAGTCTAATATTTTATGAAAAGTTTAAAATAAGTATAAAAGGAATGTTATGTATCCATCCATTGTGTGTTAGTTAGGTAGGTATCCATTCAATAGGAAAATTATTTGTAACATAATTTCCTATTAACTATTTTGACAAAGTAATGTGAAAGAATTGTCGAAATCGGTTAATTAGTTTTTGAGACAATGCGATTCCTACAAACAAAGTACCTACCTAGTTACATAACCACCTACACCCACATACACGAATACCTACCAAAATACAAATCATTCGCACTTTTATAATCCATAGCTTCCATAGTTATAAAAGTACCTATAGATTTTCTCAAGATGTTCGAGAATAATAAATAGGTAGGTAGGTATAATAATGTTTACATAACAGTTATCTTTTGGCTGTTGTTGGGGTGACAAGACTCGACTTCGAGTCACGCGGGTCAAGCTCAAGCCTGATTCTGCTCTGAAGATGAGTGACAAACGAATTAATTACACATTATCTAAATAGATTTGTTTGTTTTAATAAACACTATCTTGTGATGATAGACATGTTATGCTGGTCATTATGCTAAAGTACCCAAACTTAAGGCACCCCAAGGTAAAATACCAACTACCCACATAGTTTCTTTTTTATTCGCTTAGCAATAGGATTCATGAACTGATTGATGTACCTTCTTACTAATTTCTTCCTACATCTAACACTAGTTACAATGTTTACCATGCATGCATAGGTACGTAGTCCTGGCAGCTATCATTCATTTATTCAGCGTCAATGACCGTTTCTTAGGTTTCTGCCTACTCCGCAAGGGATATAGGCATGTTGTATGAATTACATTAATAATACCTACCTACGCTTATTTTCGTTGTAGACAGAGTAGACAGATGGCCAGCCAAATCAGCCAAGTGCTTTGGAAGCTGTTTTGAAAACCCAATAAAAAACTGGTATGAGCTGGTGGTTCTACTGATACCTACCTACATTATGTACCACTAGAACTACTGGTGGTTCTGCTCGGTAGTTCTAGTGGTCCTAGGGGAATAAGTCGGTAAAGAGCTATCTACGAATTTTGTAACTGCGGATTGAATTTTCTGGCTAGCAGTGCTGACTATACGTAGGCTTAGGGATGTTGATGATATTATTAGATAATATGTATATGTAGGTACTATAGTAGATGTGAGTTGATGATGATGAAATGTAGGTAGGTACTATAGAATCAGCATCAGCAGTAACTAGGTAGGTAGGTTCGTTCTTGCTATGCTAGGTAATATTACAAATATTACCTACGTACCTACCTACATGTACCCTTAAGTTGCTTACCAATTATTGCTAAGCAACTTAAGGGTACCTGTACTCCTACCCATTTTAGCCTCGAGAATGGTTATAATTTGAGGATAAATTGTTTCTCAAACATTTTAGCTTGCACGACAATGACCTTGGTGTAAGCTACAATACTTGGTTGAACAAACATCACGATTACCTACGAGGTCGTTTTACAAGATCAGTGTCAGTGAGTGGGACGTAATTTAGCCATTGGGTCAAGCAGGGAAGAGCGGCTTACTAAAGTCTGTAGGTAGGTACCTAAAGAATAATTAAGTACCTACCTATTCTGAGGCTCGATCGAATCTTTGACAAAGCATTGCTCAGCTTTTTTGCTGTTTTGAGTGCTTTTTGGAAAATGAAAATTATAGTTACATAGATCGGTTCATACATAGCCCTCGAAAGCACTTTACCTACCCTACTACAAAATTTCGTAAAAAACGGTTGTTTTAGCTAGAGTTGTTGTAGCCTCATTATCTGGTCTTAGATCTGACACAAATTTGATGGTCATTTTAGAAAACCATGTAGGTACCAACTAATTTATGTTTTCTGAAATAAGAAAAAGAAAAAGGACTAATAATCTCCCACATTTAACCAATTATAGACGGAGTTTTTGAAAATACAAGAGGGTGTGATATTTTGTGGACTAAATTGACTAACGAAATGGGGTTCAAAAGTGTAAATATTTTAAAGTCGAACATCCGCCATATGGCATCGCTTATCTAAAATGGGTTCGATCATCTGCATGCTACATGGAGGTTCATAAAATAAGGCACAATTAGAGACAATCTGGCTTATATGATCTAGTCTCTCAGCCCAGAAGAAATCTCTCAAGGTCCCGTTTAAATAACTAAAATATGAGCAAAATAACTGCGAATATCCTTAGACAAGGATGCGTTCTATTAGAATCGAGGCTAATATACAACCCGAAGAAGGTCTTTCATTATGCTGATCAATCGAAATATGTTCCTACCCTATCTAATTACTAAAAATACTTCCATTGCCTTTATACACTCAGATCCATCCAACCCTAATCTGAGCAAAGTTTGTACTACAGGAATTTCACACAGAACAAAAATAATGGGGATGAAACCAACTACCCTCAAAGTGACAGGAGTATCTATCTACATACTGGCCCATGTCAACACTTTTGAATTTGGACCAGTTGCCAGGATGCAATATGGTTTTGTTTGTCGTAGAATATTTTTTACACTCGTGTCTACCTTATTATGTATATTACCTAACTATAGTTAACAGGTACGTACATAAGACTCACATCGTAAGCCTAACAAATTGTTAACTGAAGTGTGCGTGGTGCATAAGTAATTGTAGTTAGATGAAGGCAGCAAACTTTATGATAAACATTTTTTATGAATAAATAACGTAGGTAGGTATCTACGTGTGATTTTTAGCGGTTCTCTATCCATTTGCATAAAAATAATTGGCATAATATATTTTGGCACACTGTAATTTAAACTAATGATACTTACGCATAATTCATGTACGCATAACAGTTTAGGCATAATTTCTTTACGCACAAAAAATATTGCCATAATAGTACATAGGCCTAAAATACAAAACCATAAATTGTCATATCCATAATCAAAATAGGCATAAAAATCTGATGCATTAGAAGAACCCCTAAATTGTATAAAAATAACCTAACCTAACCTAACCTAAACTGACCTAATTTAACCTAATATATCTTAAAAAATACTAAACTGACTTACATTTCCTGCCATTTGAACTTAATAAAAAATATATTTTATTAGTCCAAAGAAATTATTACAAAAGCAATTATGCCAAAATATTGTTAGTATAAAATACAATAGTCTAAAATATGATTATGCCAAGATAAATATTATGGCAAGAAACTATTATGTCAAAGCAGTGATAGGCGAAAAAAAATTATGCGAAACATGTTATGCTAAAACATATTAGTGGAAAAAAAATTATGCCTACGAAAGGGATACCATTTTTAGCGACGGTTATCTCTACCCTCTAAAAGATAAAGATCGTAGAAGAACTACCTAAGTCGCTGATTTTCCCATAACCACGTACCTAGGTATTAACACGCTTTTAATGAATGAATACTACTACCTACTTACTGCTACAACATCCACACAGTCTATGCTGGACTTGAGCCTCCCCCTATTGGGGGGTATTTAGGTATAACAATAGGTACCCAGTTTTTTATTAACTAACTAACGATAACATCAACATATTAGGCACACTTCGCCGAGAGAATCCTAAAACTTAATGCCTACCTGTACCTGCCTACCTACTTAGCCTGAAGAATTGTCCAAAATAAGTTAAAATTATAGCAATAAAAAGTTAACAGTATCGCGCAGCAAAAAAATAAAACAAAAGGTAAGATAAACAAAAAGAAACTCACATTCCCTGACATAGCTTTTGCTGTCGTAATAGCAGACAACCTTGCCGGTGGCGGGCGTGGGGTTGGCGGCCACCACCGCCAGCACCCCGAGGAAAGCAAGCAGGCTCTTCATCGCGCAACTGTGCTGCGTGAGGCTTACGTGACGAATGATGGCCGGCTTGAGCAGCGGCCGCGAGCTGCCCATTCGCACTCGCTAGCTTCGTCTCGTTCGACACAATATGACCGCGCCCGAGGTCAAAGAGTAACCGCTCGCACATCTTGTTTCCAAGAAACGAGATATCAGTTTGTTTGTATTTCATATAAAATGGAATACCCGAGTCGTAAATAACAAATTGGGTAATAGATTAGACAATTCTGCAATAATTTTCCTTATGATTAACGTTAGTTATAAGCCGTTGGTTTCTTTCCTCTCAGGATATAAACAAGTACAACATCTTTTCCCGATAAAAAGTTTTATATACCTAGGTACTTACCCACAATACCTACTCAATATTTAATACTCAATAACATCTACTAGGTGTATAACTAAATGTTAGGTATATGATTATAATATAATAGTAGCTATTAACTATCTACAAATGCTACTAGGTATTTAATTTTATCCATCACCTTGTCGATGCAGGCTTGTCCGTGTGATGTCGAATAGCATCACCCCGTATCTTTCCCGTGGGTGTCGTAAGAAGCGCCTAAGGAATTTGAGAGTTTAGAGTGTATTGATAGGCGATAGACTGACCACCTGTTCCTATAGTGATACAAAGTGTTCTGAGCTAGTTCTGTCTGAATGACTCTCGAACTTTTCTCAGACGTGGTGTAAAAAATGGCCGTTTCTTACAGCCGTTTACGCTCTGCCTACCCCGCAAGGGATATACATATAGGCGTGATATGCATGTAACTTCACCAGAACTCCCGAACTATTTACCTTGTAATTTTGTCCGGATGTGTTAGGTCTATCATGAGTGAGGCTTCTTGATGCTGCTCAACCAGTCAGGAGTTGGCTCTGTATAAATTGAGTTCTTTGACCACATTACGAATGTCAAACCGGTGCGGTGTAAGTTGATGATATCATTCGCATTCAGTTCAGAGATTTACATCAATACTGCGGTAGAAATCCTAAAATAAATAGCGAAATTATTAAAAAACGAAGTGAGTGACCGGTTTTATTTGTGGACGGTCACTCACTCCGTTAGTTAATTGAAATGTGTGCCTCAGCCACAGTTTAGATAGTAGGTAGTCGTTCAGTATCGTTAAAGGAACGCGTAAAAATTATAATGAAAAACATACTATACACTAAATAATAATCAAATGCCTTCTTATGTCTCGGAAACTAGAAAAATAAAGTATTGTGTTGTCATAATTTCAGCATTTTCCCGAGCTTTTTATTTTTGATTTCATTAGTTACAGATTCCTTTGACGATAGGTACTGAAGAATTTGGCACGCATTTAAATTAACATCCTGTATTATTTATTATTTAGTGATGACTGGCTTACAAATAATAAATAAGTAATAAAAAAAGAACACCCTTACCTTAGACGATTTCCTGGCGTAGTTCTTTTTTATTAAGTCGTAGGTATTCCCCTGTTTTCTTCCCGAATAATTCATGCAGAGGTATAACTCTTTTTTAAATGCAATAAAACCTACCATAATATTATGTCCCTTTATTTAGTTAAAAAAAAATACTGGAAGAAAATATAAGCAATTTTTTTATTTTTGTACAAAATTAAAAACGAATCAAATTTTGAAAAAAAAAGTTCATGCTGGGTAATTATAGGCCTTAATGTACTCTCAAAACGTAGTGATTTTATATACTCTTTTTTGGTAATAATAATAAAAAAACTGGCCAAGAGCGTTTTAGACACGCCCACAAATAGGGTTTCGTGATTTTACAGCGTTACAAAGTTAATTTTGTTTCTGTATGGTTACAAACCGCAAATTAAGTAGGTATCCTACTTATAATATAATAAAGGCGGATGTTTGTGTGTGTGTTTGTTACGACATCACGCAAAAACGGCTGATTAGATTGACATGAAACTTTGCAGAAATATAAAAAGGCATCTGGAATAACACATAGGATACTTTTTACCACGGAAAAATGTCTCATTCCCACGGGATCACGCATTTTCCAATATTTTTGAAATAGGTGGCGTGACTGAGCCGATTCGCGTTTTAAACGTTTTCGCCGAAAAGTAACAGCGACATCTCTTGGTGAATAATGCTTTTTTCCCGCGGAATAATAGGTTGCAGCGGGTGAAACCGCTGACGGGCAGCTAGTATTTTGTAAATCTGTAATCTTTAGTGGTAGAGTGCTCGTTATAGTATTGCTCAAAACACCCTTTTTTTAAGCAAATATCTCGAGACAGAAACATTTTAGTGACTTTGTTTCAAAGAAACCTTCCCTTAGTTTTAAAAGATCTATTCAACGATACCCTACTCAATATTACAGTTCCCCCCCCCTTTCACTTGTATGGTATGGGAGGGAAATTTTTGCAGTCAAAAAACAGTTGGTATACCTATTTTTTCCTAACAATTCTATATTTGGCTCAACACGATCTATTTTCTTACAAAAGGACGATGACCGTTTTTCATAGAGGCCCGTCCCCTCCTCTAACCACGGTAAATATCGCGCAACAGATTTGGAATATATCTCAGTTTAGAGGTAATGGTTAGGTCTTAACTTTTATTGTAGCGACATTTCTGAAATATGCGGGGTAACCGAGAAATATCACATTTTGTTATCAGTTATGTAGGACATTTAAAACGCGAAGTCCTTCAAAACGACGCAACGGATTGAACGGATTTTGATACGGTTTTTTCAAACTGATAAAGTGATTCACAAGGATGCATCTAGCTTGCGCTGGGTGTTGTCACCCTGTCATTATTACGATAATTCAGTCAAACAATCTGTTGTTTTAAGTCCCAACATAACTGAAAACAAAATGTGGTTTTTTCTCGGTTTCCCCGCGAGTTTGACAAATGTCGCCATAGTAAAAAATTAACAACTAGCCAACCTCTAAATTGAGATATATTTCAAATCTGTTGCACATACTTTACTTTTTTTTGTTATGGGGGGGGGGGGGGTACAAGATGACCCATCGTCCTTTCATGTGGATAGCTCCAAAACTGACGAAGATATGAGGGCGCGGCATACAGATAGACAGACATACAGACTTGACGAAACGATAAAGGTTTCTAGTGGTCTAAGATACCCTAAAAAGTATCATAGCTCTACATACATTATTCGTGGAAAAAACAGGGTAATACGTTTGTATGAATGGCTTCTCGTCGGGTATCCTCTGATTAAATTAGAGATATATCCATTTTGCGTGGGTCTAATAAGTGACAGGTTCAGTAGGTAAAACACAGTAGGTAACTAACTACCTAATTAGAACAATCGGGTCTAATCACATCACAGTCGGTCTAATTGGTGAACAACCCATTCTGTCTACAACCTAATCAGCATCACCTCGAGTACCTAATTTAACTAACAGAAAAACCTATTTTGGTTTCGCGGTACAATTTCTTAAGAATAATAGTAGTTTATGCAACGGTCTTATAATTAAAGAGGCTTTAGAATGTGAGTGTCCATTTATCACACGAGGCGCCACCGAGTTTGATAATAGTTTGACACGAGCATTCTAATGCCTAATTATATGCAGTTGCATACACTATTTTATCTAAACTTAGCAAAAAATCGCACTGCAATATGGCGAATGCAAGCAACAATTCTACCAATTAATTGATCGACTATTCTAAGTTACGGGAATTCAAATGCAGATTCACAAAAACTAAACAACTTTTAAAACTAAACATTATTTTTAGGTAAGTAAATATTATATTTCTGTAAATGATTAAAAGCACAGAATTACTAATAAAATATGTTCTAGGTAATAATTTTTGAAGTGGCTGCACGACACGGATGACAGATGTACTTAGTCCGAAATGGCGGCAAAGAGATTAAACCGATTAAAATTGGTACGCGGGTCAATTCGTTTTAAATTTTCAAATACCAGAAATCGAGTTACTTTATGTAGCTGCCAGTGATTGGAAAGTTTTTTTTAAAAGCTGCATATTCATAAAGCAGTTCATAACGAACCTACTTTCGATTCTGTAAAACAAATATTACAAAATGAGTGTAGATCCATGGTGTAGATGAACTTTAAACTTTTGCGGTCACATATTGTGAGGTCTTAGTTATAGATTTAATTTTGGCTCCCAAATCAAAATCTCTAAGCGAAGGCTCTCTGAATTCTTACTGGTGGGGTGCCTTGTCTCCAGACTAAGAAACTGAACAACTTCCCTAAAAAATATATTTCAAGAAACTCATTTTTTTTTTCTTTTTACTTTCCATGGTAATTTCCCGTAATTTCGTATGTTAGGTACCTATTTAATTTTATATTGTCTTTTCCTGACTTATCTTCGTAAACTGTTCATAGGGAAAAGTTGATAAGTTTCATGGTCTGCACCCTTCTGCACCCTATAAGTATTCAGAGAGCTGTCTTTTACACTCCACAGGTAGTAGGTGAGTAGGTACCGTTTACTTACGTGTTTACTAACTTTAACGAAACGACGAGAATCATTAAGATATCACGTAATCTGATTAATGACGTATTCATCCGTATGTGATTATATGATAAATAAATAAATAAGTACCTAGTAGGTAGTACCTACCTAATAGGAATAAGATAATTTTTTAACCAGTATGTGATGAAATCATACAGGAAAATGTACGAGGTAAACAAACCTACACAATTCAGGGTTGGTATGAAGGTAGACCTGTGTGTCGATGGTTATCTTCTTACAGAAGAATGAAGTGTTAAACTGTCGAAATACTTTAAATATTGGACCATGACCCAAAGTAAGAATTGGAGGGTAATACGCGAATTCCAGGAAAATGGCGAAATACATTGATTCATTGTCATCTTCCTGTACCTCGTTGGCATGCCCCTAGCATGGTTTGGTTAGGTAGGCCTTTGATATGGTTGACAAACCCCAGACATGCTAAGATGACTAATAGATTTCGCATTGCGTGGGAAATATGTAGGTACGCGAATTTGCCGATTTCGCGCGACACATATGAAGTGTTTTTTTTTTCATACAAACGTTGTCAATTCGCAACCGATTGATACAATTTTTGGTACGATAACTCTTCTTGACAAGATCTATGATCCATATTCATTTTCTGGTTGTAATAATGCATTTAAAAAAAGATGTGACCTGTATGAGAAATTGAAGGGGTAGGTCGAGTTGAAATTTTGCTGACAGTACCTACCACTACCAGTAATGGAATCCGTTATACCTTTGGCTAGGTATTATCACTGCTTAGCTGACACAGACAAGTCTAGCCTAGCCGAGAAGTTAATGCTATCTCGGTAGGTCATCCATCATCTTAGAGCACAGTAAATTATTAGGAGGTAACTACTGACATAATTCAGTGGAAACCTGCAAGCCCACGCTCGTATTAGTTTGTCTAGTTGAATGATTGTTAGGGTTTAGCTAGCTAATACGAGTAGTTCAATCCCAAATAAAACGAGAGTATATGACTTCAAGAGAGAATTTTATTATCTGTAGCTGTATTACATACAAATTATGTAAGAAGTAGGTATAGTAAAGAATCTCAATAGTATTGACTACATAAGTTAATGGAACATATTAAAATGGAACAAGGGTCGTTAACATTTGACTAATTTGGCACGATATAGAAAAATGAGTGAAATAAATTGTCGATGCAATGAGTATATCCTGTTGACTCGGTTTAATGACTGGATGGGGGTTGAGCGGGGGGCGCCTGTCCTTGCGGGGGTTGCTGCTGCGCTTGCACAGACGGCGCGGGCGGAGCTTGGTTCTGTTGCCCTTGTTGCTGAGCCGGGGCTTGCGCTTGCGCGGGAGGCACGCCTTGTGCTGGCGCGGCAGGTGCGGCAGGCGCAGCAGGTGCGGGCGGTGCAGCTTGCCCGGCGTTCGGCGCCGGCGCAGCGGCCTGGCCTAGGCCTTGTCCTTGCGCCTGCTGAGTGTGGAACTGCCCAGCGTTAGGAGCTGGCGGGGCCTGTTGTCCGTGATATTGCCCTTGCGGCGCGGCCTGGTGGAACTGGTCTTGAGGTGGCTGTTGGAACTGCCCCTGAGGTGGCTGCTGGAACTGCCCCTGAGGTGGCTGCTGGAACTGCCCCTGAGGCGGCTGTTGGAATTGCCCCTGAGGCGGCTGCTGGTACTGTCCCTGAGGAGGATATTGCCCCTGTTGCGGATGTTGCTGCCCGTGGTACGCCGGCGGGGGCTGCTGGTACTGCGGTTGTCCTTGAGGAGGCTGGTACTGCGGCACCTGTTGCGGGTATCCCTGCACGGGCACCTGTCCGCCGTGGTGGTACTGCTGCCCCTGGTAGCCGGCCTGCTGATGCATCTGTTGCTGGTAGAGGAGCTCGAACTGGTGTCGCGCTTGGTTGATCTGGTGCTCAGCGCCGGGGATCGGGTGGCCACGAGCGTCAATCTACGAATGAAATAAATCATAGAATGGTACGGATAAAAGTGGTACTTACATAATCTTATAGATCGACATGGCGTCCGTAAGGACGCAAGTCTTCCAGTGTTCGTTTCAGAATTTTATCTTTCAAACTATGGGTGATACAGATTAATAGTGATCTAATTATGGACATGGAACAGACAAACCTTCAGACATCACAGTGGAAAATCACTTATACCAATATCTTGAACTCTGAATACCAAATCTTGAACACTATTTTCAAGGGTTTATTGCTTTTGAAGTAGTAAGTACCATAGAGCATATTCACTGACCGCGCATTTAGCCCGATAGTAAAATAGTGTCAAGGAATCAATATGATTAACATTTATTTCAAGCAATATCGTTTAGTTTTAGAGCTCACTAGGTAATCAAATCTCATCAGCTAATTGGAATATAGTGCTAAATTATAGATGATTTGATTATTATACAGTAAAGACTGTACAATTTTCAATATTTAAACCGTAACTATCACAGAGCTAATGCATAAAATTTATTTCGATAAAGACTTATTTCTTTAATACTAATAATATTGATGTCATTTCAATCGCTATTGCACAATCATATTGTTTGTCATGATTAAATTAGTGATGTGATGATTGAAAATTTTGTTTTAGTAGTAACTACCTAAATATTGAATAGTTATTGTTAGATTTTAATTAAAATTATAACTAATTCGTAGGTCCAAGCAATTGCGCCAATACACTGTTGCGCAGAAGAGTTCCCACTGAATAACGGCATACTGTACAGGGTTATTTTTTAGTCAGTGCGCAAACTTTGCAGGATGTTTCTACACGTGATTCTGAACAACTTTTACTATGGGGCCACCTCTGACATTTTTGCCGAGTATGTATGAATTTTCTATGGAACATCTAAATTTTTTTTGTGAATTCGCAGGTGGCCCCATAGTAAAAAATTATCATAATCACGAGTAGAAACACCTGCAAAGTTTGCGCACTGACTAAAAAATAAACCAGTTAACCTCCCAATAGATAGAGGCTTATGTCCAGCAGTGGACTGTCGTGGCTGTAGATTAACATCTTGTGAGAGTAGTTTTTAAATAATTTTCTTTGCCTTTTTGCTAGGGCTTATACTCATGGTAAGAGTGTTTATTAGGACTCTCGTCTATTGAGCTTATACTCTGACATCGGTGTTCATAAGGTACCCTTTCAACTTTTTTTCCAACTAAGTACGATTAAGATGACATTCATTACAAATACTTGTAGTGTCTACCAGTGTTGGGCAAATTGTAATTAACTACTAATTACAAAATTACAATTACTGTATGTAATTGCAATTACCAATTACTAATTAATAATTGTAAAAAGTTATTTCAATTACCAATTACTTTGATGTAATTGTAATTAGAATTACTAAATTACTCAATTACATATGAACAAGGGCCATATAAATAACAGCTATAAGGATTTTTAACTATGTGTTTATTTCTAAATAATGACCCATACAAAACAATATGATGAAATAAAAAGGTGTTTTTATCATCTCTATTCAAAAACAAAAACAGTAATGTATCAAGGATAGGTTGATGTGCTGCTGATAGTACATGAATCAATACTTAGAATTGCTTGGCCTTTTGCACTCCTTGAACCTTTCGTTTTTTTAGTGTAAGTATATCGGGTTGTAAGGGATCATCGCGTTGTAAGAGTTCATCGGGTCGTACGGGTTCAACGGGTCGTAAGAGTTCATCGGGTTGTTAAAGTTTATCGGGTCGTAAGGTTTCATTGTTCTGGTCGAAAGGGTTCTTATGGTCGTAATGGTTCTTCGGGTCGTCACGGTTCGTCGGATCGTAAGAGTTCATCGGGTCGTAAGAGTTCATCGGGTCGTAACGGTTCTTCGTGTCGTAAGTGTTCTTCTAGTCGTAAAGGTTCTTCGTGAACTCTTAGGACCCGTTGAACACTTACGACCCGTTGAATCCTTACGACCCGATGAACCCTTACGACCCGAAGAATTCTTGCGACCAGCTGAACCCGTTGAACCATTACAAACCTAACAACCCTTACGACCCGATGGCTGACCTCTAAAGACCCATTGACAAGCAATTCGAAGGGCCGAGCCGGCCGAGTCATTATGTACTTATACCTACCTTATACCTACAAATTAGTTTAAGTTTTGACTCAAAAATTAGCGATTGAATACTTAATAATCACCACAAAAACTAGATTTTCAATCATCACTAATTTAGTGACAAAATTATAAGTTTTAATAGTCAAAATTTGTGATTATGCCAATACTGCAATGTATCATACTACAAAATGTAATTGAGTAATTGAATTACGAATTATAATTACTTAATTACATAATTGGAAAAGTAATTGCAATTACTGTTAATTTCAATTACTTGTAATTTCAATTACATGTAATTGAATTAAAAGTAGTTCAATTATTAATTAAATTACAAAAGTAATTAATTACGCCCAACACTGGTGTCTACTCATGAGATGGAATGATATAAGCTACAGTACTGACCAGTCCGCGCTGCTGCAAGTACTGGAACTCAGCGTGTCGTTTCCTCTCGTACTCCTGGTACTCTTGCTGGGTGTACACTTGGTTCTCGTCGAGTGACTTCCATCCTGGAAATAAATAAGCTCGAGTTGAATAGGCTTTTTAATTTTTATTCATGTGTTTTCATTATCAGAATATCCTTGTTTACAAATAAACTAAGGGCCCGCCAAAATTATTCTTTTATTTTTACAAAGGGTTTCACAGTTTTGACCCCGGGGCCATCAAACCTATACTTACCTAACTACACTTCTCATCAGAAAAATCGAGACACTTAGCTAGTTTACGATTCGTTTTGTGGGGATAACATTATCATGAGAGACATATGTTTATTTTGGAATAAATGTCTAATGTAGTGCAATTGTGAGTATTACGATGTTTCAAAATCCTTATGTCGATTTTCTACATTCAACTTTTTATTTCGTATTTTGTTTGACTATGAAAACGAAAGTGTCTTGATTTTTTTGATGTGGAGTATGTTCGGTGGGGAGCAAGGGCTCACCCGGACGGAAGTCTGTCTGTGGTTGTTCAAATTACAACTGGCAGGAGTTGTTGTGGGAAGAACATGCTGGTTATACCCAAAGAAGGGAACAAGTGAGGGACCTTTGCGACCCCGTGGCGGCGACCTCGCTTGATTAAAGAGCTTTGGAAGAGTGAGCAGTGGCTACTGTGCTGTCGTCGTCATCATCATCAGAAAGGATGACTGGGACGGCGTTTGAGATGCGAATTTGGGTTGGAAGTAGTTGAAAGGCAACTATTAGGGGATTTTATGAGCACCCACTGATAATCGTTTTGCCGTGCGAATGAGACCTTTTCCCGGCAATACAAATAAACCTTCTGGAATAACTCTTATCTATTTAAAAACCGCAACTTAATATGTTACGTGGTTTAGGAAAACTTTGCAATATCCAAGATAGACAAACAGAGAAAAACAAAAAGCGACTTCTAATACGAAGAAAGAAATGGGTTAAATATGAGTTCAATTATTTGCAAGCATACCTTCATCCTGTTGGAACTGCGCCTTCTGCGTCTCTGCCAGGAACTCGTTGAAGTCAATGAGTCCGTCGCGGTTGCGGTCATTCTCCTTGAACACGTGCTCGCGCATGCGCTCCATCTCCTCGGCGCGCTCGTGCAGGTCCTTGTTGGGGCCGTTGGGCGCGTACAGCTTGTCAAGCTCCTTTATGAACAAGGCCTTCACCTCGTCCGCGTCCCACACGCCGTTCCCGTCCACGTCTGCCAACAAACGCGCCGTCAAGCGTCATCAGATTACAAATCGTACACATGGACGCTCAACGCTGCTTTATGACGCTGCTACTGCAGAGTCGACCACGAAAGGAGACCCGCAGACGCGGCGCTTTCCAGTAGAGAATCTTGTAGATTTTGATTGATTACTCTTTAACGCTGAATGTGCCTTGATCCCTACGCGGCGGCGTGTGTGTTGATTCTTCTATCTAACACATGCTCTTTGACAGATTTTGTTTAAAGTGTGAGTAAATTAAAAAACTTTGTATTAATATTTTAACAAGCATAAAGTTTGACATTGACACACATTTCATGCAATACACAGAATAACTAAAATATAGGCCATGCGGAAACAATTTAAAGTACACACAATATAACTACTTTAGGCTAGACTAGTTATTAATTACATAAATGCTGTAAAATCCAAAATAACGTGCATTAACGTAATATTATGAAATGACAGATGATAGCATTAAATAAAGTAACTCTTGAACTAAACTACTCGATTTCAAGCACGCTTTGGATCTTACCATGCATCATGAAAAACACCTTTGGGTCGAAATCGTTTGTTTCCATTTTGTCGGCATTTTTCCATATCTCTAACAACTGTTCTCTGGTCACTGGGTGGTGAAGCTGTTACAAATAACAGTATAAATTAATAAGGGTATACGACACAACTCACCATGCATCATGAAGAAAGCCTTAGGGTCAAACTGTTGGTCCATATGGTCCTGTTTCTCCCACACCTCCTCTAGTTGTTGTTTAGAACCAGGATGGTGGAGCTGCGTTTTTTAAAGCGACATTTCATAAAGAATTTCGTAGTTTATTTTATGGGCATTCAATAAAAAAGTTCCAAATGAAAATTATTTGATAAACAATAAATACAAACAAGTTATTGAAAAAATCTTTCCTATTATTAATTACTTACAAAATGGGCATGTCATATCAATCTAATCATAGAGTTAGTAATTAAATTAAGAATTAGGAATTACTATAGTCACGTATTTTTCCTACATGGTCATAGCCAAGTCATAGCTGGTATATGGTCAGAGCAGAGGGATTCCTACAAACAGCCAGAATGAAGCAATAAAAACTTATCACAATAAAAGAAGGCGCGTACGGAGAACTATGAATAAATAAACGCACCGAATTACGCAATGTTCTGCATATTATAATTTCCTGTATAGTCTAACAATAATTAGAATATTTTGCATTAGGTTATGTGGTAATGTTATTGCACGAAGTGATGTGTCTTGCACACTTCTTTGCTGTCATATCGCGAGGAGTAAGTAACAGCATAGCTTCATTCCGGACGATTATCGTGCTGCCTCTGAATCATTCTTTGCTCTAAGGCAATACGCAGGTTCGTGTAGTTTCCTGCCGCGCTTGACGAAAACAATTAGATCGCAAAAGTTTAAGTAGTTAATGTAAACCCACTCCATGATAAAGAAAAGTTGAAATATTCTTCTTCCACAACTGTGCCCTTAGCTAGCTATCAGTACATATAGTCGACAAAAATTCCCGACCAACATACCTAATAATTTGTTCAAAGGTGTCAAAACTACAAAGTTCTCTCATTTATCAAGTTTGCTACATCGCTGAATAGTAACGGTATTGCGTCAATATGTGTATAAGAATTCAATTCTTTTTTACATATCGACCTATGTTTCTTGGGGAAAGTTGTTCAGTTTCATGGAATGATTCATTTCTTAACTTACTGTGTGTCGGAAATCAATCTTGTAGCCAAGCCAATATTCACGGCATATGCAAACGACGAAAAAAGCATGTATTTTGGTGCCATTGCGCGTGGCATGGCTCCCGAGTTTAGGCTAATACCGATATAGCAAAGATGACAAGAGAATAAAAACGTTGCATTTATTTCATCAACATTGAATTTCTATTCTAGAACCAATCCATACTACCTCGTATAATGATTATTAATCATATAAGTTACCTGCTATTGTAGCTGATACGTGAAAGAAATTGAAACAGCAAGTACAATAGATGTTATCAAATATACACAGCTGGGTATTGTGTTGGAAACAGAGATTGTGAATGGTGCTACGGAGACATTTTCAATGCTATTGTATATTTAACGCGAATAAACGGTATTTAATCGGGAAATAATTGTTTTATCAATAGTTTATTTAAAGTAACTTATGATTTTAATATCGGCCCCGAAGTGCCGTTGATTAAAGATTGCACTATAATGTCTCCAGCCTACCTCTTATCATTTGAGGGCAACGCAATTATGTACTCAAAACAACAATTATCGACTACGTCATGGAAACATAATAAATATTTAGAAATGGCTAGCAAAAACTTAAGAACTTGCTTATACCTTATACCGGGAGTAACAAAAAGGTTATAATAAGCCGAAAGGAGGTCAAGGTACCTATTCATGAAACTGAACAACTTTTTTAATGGAATAGGGTTTGGAAAAAACAGCCATGTGCGAGTTGGAGTCGCCCACCGAGGGTTTCGTACTAAGATATGTAGGTTATTCTGGTTGGTAAACCTAACTCTACTTGGACAACTTGCCAAAGGAGAATGCCCATATCTGGTCTAAGAAATTGTCTCGCCTCAAAATGAAAATAAAAGCAATATGTAATATCCGTCATTCCAATGTAGAATAGCTACGGCAATTGTTATTCAAAACAGGGAAACTAACTTAATTTTTAAAGGTCGTTCTACCATTAGGTATTTTTCCCAAAGATTTTACTGTGGTGCGAACCTTTTTGCTCTGTTTGCTTCGGTATAGTTAACAATAACGATTTAAGTACGAAATACTCGATATACAGCCAAACTTCAGCACTTTTGTATCTTCCGATACCCAACTTTAACATTCAATAACTTCAGAACTCCTGTCATAATTAAATTATTTTCAGTTACAAAATGTTAAGCAATAATTAGACTTTATAATTATTTAACTTTGGCTTTGATGCGAGGCCTGCAAGTAGTGAGGCAAGCAATAGACGAACACCCATTATAGAGTAGGCATGATTCTTTCTTTAATTTTTTTTTTCGGCCCCCATAAAAATCTTAATTTTGTTTTGTTACTTTCTGTAGTATAGCTACGCTAAAAGCAAAAAGTATGATAAAGATTGTAATTAATTCAGTAGACTTCTGTTCCTAACTCTTAATATTCGCAAGATTTTAAGGCTGAAACGAAATCAACAACATGATAGATCAAGGTCAATCATAAAAAAATGTTTTTACCGGTTGGTGGTGTTTCTTCTGCTCTTCCTCCTTCTTTAGTTTCTCCATATATTCCTTCTTCTGAGCTTCTTCCATTTCTTCCAACTTTTGTTTCTTTTCATATTCTTTTTGCATCTCATATTCCTGAAAAGATTGTTTTTCATTAAACTTTCGTTAAGAGTGTTATGTTAGTTCTGAAAGGCAATGCCAATTCCCGGGATCGCACTTGATATTTATCAGTTTCAGCTTTTGAGAACTCTGTAGGCTGAACTACCAGCCAGTGTCAGTGCTTCCAAAAGAACATTATTTCGGCGGTCCCGGTGTCCAACTCAACAGCAAAACCGACTAGTTTAAAAATATGATGTATTTACCTTAAATTGTTCCTTCCTTTGTTTGTCAGCAGCTTCGAGATCAGCAGTAGTTTTCTGGATAAGCTTCTTGAGATCTTCGATTTCAAACGTGTGAGGGTTGGCGTGGTCCAAGTGCTCGTTGGTCGGGACCTTCCCGCCTTGATCAAGCTCGTTCGTCAATTCAAATTGCTGTAAACAAAATTATGGTTTTGCCAGTATTATATCCTGCTAAAAGTCTGAGTCATAGTGTTTGATAGTGGCTATTGCATGGCAGTTGAGTGTTGTTGCTAAAAAGTCTAAGAAATAAGACAGTCGGGCCAGATAACCTTACCTTAAACCTTAGCAATAAGGCCGTCAATATTGTACCGACTTTTAATTAACTGGATTTTTCTATCATATTTTATGTTTTGTTGAAATAAAGCAAAATGGATTGTATGTATGAATGCTTATTGTTTTTTAACGCATTGTTTATCGGTGTTACCTTGGTTGCCAAATGGCGTAAGCGTTCCAACTCACGACGCTTGATTTCATCTAGTTTGGTCCTCACGTTATGGTTTACGAAATCAAGTTGCTCCGCAATTTTTCCAGACTGTAAAAGGTAATATGAAATATCCATTTTCAATAGTGTTTATGATTGATTTTTGTACTTCAAAAAAGGGCCATTAGAGCAATTTATAAACTTTGCAGTCGTGACTCCCTTAGAGAACTGTTTAAAGAAATTAATATTTTGACCGTACCATGCCAATATATTTACGAAAATATCATGTACGTCAGAAAGAATATAAATACTTTCACTAGAAATTATGAAAGGCATAACCGCAATACAAGGAGTAGAAATGAATTAGATCAACCTAAGTTTAGACTAACCAAAGTTAGGACTTCATTTCAAGGTCTAAGTATACGATACTATAACAAAATACCGGAAGATATATTAAGTCTATCAGAAAGTAAATTTAAGTCTGTTATTAAGAAAACTTTATGTTATAAAGCTTATTATAAGTTAGATGATTATATTAATGACAAAAATGCGTGGACTTCTGAAATTCCAGCGCAGCACAAGAAACACGCACTTGTTTTGAATACCAAATCAGGACTTACAAGGAGTATAAAATTGTCATAATCAATTGTAACTTCGTCTTAATCATAATTTGAATTTTATATGTACCTACTTTTATTATATTTGATTTGTTTAATATTGACATTCTAAAAGTATTCTTTGTGAATCTACTTGGAAATAAAAGTTTTGAATCTTGAAAACCATACAATACAACATAGAACAATACAATACATCTACAAAAATATGTAGGTGAGCTGTACTATGCATTTTACTGTAAACAAGCCAACTCAACATAACAATTATGCCATGTGGCCGGATTAGAATTGCAACACAACACCCCATGCCTTTTTTGCAGTTATCAAAGAGATAATATGCTCTATACATATAGGTAAGGCCTTTTAGGGTCTAAATATAAGGTGTTAAAAATCACCTGTAAACATTTTAAGGGTTGAACCACAAGCACATATCACAAGCTAATCTTCAGTGATTTCGGATTACTTCAAATGTTATTTCATCGAAATTGGTCCAGATCAGAATTCCCTGAGGTGTAGCGTTGTAAAATCAACTACAACGGTGGTCGTATGAATCGTGACTCGTGACGTCACTAATGAAAAATCGTACCTCCCCAACAAGGCTCCGGACCTTCTAGGGAGGATACGATTTTTCACAAATTTTAATTTGTTTGTTGTCTTCACCAGGCACGAAAGTTTGAAAAAAGAGAATTTGATTTTATAACGCTTATATCTCTGGAAATAATGAAACAATTTTAATGAAATAAAATCTGAAGTTATCTAAAGCATTTATATACCTACAAGCTGCCCGTCAGCGGTTTCACCCGCTGCAACCAATTATTCCGCGGGAAAAAAGCATTACTCGCCAAGAGATGTCGCTGTTAGTTTTCGGCGAAATCGTTTAAAACGCGAATCGGCTCAGTCACGCCACCTATTTCAAAAATATTGGAAAATGCGTGATCCCGTGGGAATGAGACATTTTTCCGTGGTAAAAAGTATCCTATGTGTTATTCCAGATGCCCTTTTATATTTCTACAAAGTTTCATGTCAATCTAATCAGCCGTTTTTGCGTGATGTCGTAACAAACACACACACAAACATCCGCCTTTATAATATTAGTAGGATTAATTGTGATACTTATTTTGATTGTTTTTTATATCTGATAATCTAAATCATTCTTGTATTCTGAACTAGCTGCCCGTCAGCGGTTTCACCCGCTGCAACCCATCTTTTACCCCAGTAGGTGTTAAAAATTGAAAATCCCTGAAACATGTACTCAATTTTTTTTAGCTCTTTGATCTAATTGCAAGTTTTGAAACAGATCGCATTTAAAAATCATGATTTTCCATACAAACTTTTAACCCCTTTATTTACCCCTTTAGAGGTCCTGAAAACCCTGGAAACACGTATTTGTTTTTTTTTTTAGCTTTTTCATCTGATCGCAAATTTTGAAACAGATCGGATTTAAAATAAATGTTTTTCCATGCAAACTGTTAACCCCATTTTTACCCCTTTACGGGTTAAAAATCGAAAATCCTTGAAACACGTGCTCAATTTTTTCAGCTCTTTAATCTAATCGCAAATTTTGAAACAGATCACATTTAAAAATAATGATTTCCCATACAAACTTTTAATCCCTTTTTAACCCTTTAGGGGTTAAAAATCGAAAATCCCAGAAACACGTGTTTAATTATTTTAGCTCTTTGATTTAATCACAAATTTTGAAACAGATTGCATTAAAAAAAATGTTTCCCCATACAAACTTTTAACCCCTTTTATACCCCTTTAGGGGTTAAAATTTGAGGTAAAGAATATTTAAAAACCTGCCCCTTAACTTACTCTATATACTAAAAAAAACGCATCAAAATTCGTTGAGGGATTTTAAAGATATAAGGAAACATGCATACAGACATGGGAAGGGACTTTACTTTATACTATGTATTGATTAAGTAAATAACATATCTGATAGATATAACTCCTCATGTGTTAAGATAGTTGATAATTATGTAAGGAAAATAATTATAAGTATAATTGACTTACTCTAACATCATCTTCATCCGCTTTTTCCAGACGCTCCCGGAAATCTGGGTCACTCTCCAAGGCCTGAACCACTTCTTTTAAGTATCTGTGATACTCCATGTACTCCTCCTGGTAATTAAAATGTACTATTTAAAAGACATGCATGCAAGTACATACGAGATAGCATAGTCAATGTTTATATTCTACTACACATATAACAATACACTCTTCATTTTATACATATTCAACCATCAAAACGATTTAGGTCTGTATTTTCACACATTAAGTAGTGTTAGGAAAAGAAAATAAACCAAGCTTTAAAGCTACAAACTACTTATTTACAATAATAGTATGTATGAAAGTGTCTACATATTGCTAAGTAAAGACATACAATTAAAACCATAGTGCTAAAGAATAACGATACATCAACATTACTTAAGTTCATACCACATCCTGGAGAGCATCAGAAGAACAAAATAACACAGAAGAATGAAATAACACATATACTGAATGAACATAATTTCTCAAAATTATTAACTTTGATTAAAAATAATGTGGCGCAGTCTACACAAGGATTACAGTTTTCAATTACCTAACTCAAAACAATTTACTTTACAAGATAGCATTTTCATTGTTAATCTAAATCTACAGAGTTGTCACAAAAACTGTTCTTCTCTTTTTGTTTTTACCAATTTGCCCTAACCTGCCCTAATACATTTCACTTAATGTGATAGATTTTAGTCAAATTGCCACCTCTAAAATAGAATTAAAGTGAAGATAAACTCCATAACAAAATCCCTTCTTAAAATTGACTTTCATTTTTTAAATGTTTTTATTCTTCTTTTCATGTGGGACTCCAGTATGTGGACACCACATCATTCAAAAAACCTAATGAACCCTTTTCTTCTTTACCAAGGAGCAGGCCTCTGACATAAAGTAACAGCTGCTGCCGTCTAACTAATCATAGACAGCAAACAGGGTGAATGGCTTAGCAAGCTCTTCGAAGCACAGAACGATCTTTCTTTTTGGACAATCATGTGTTTCCTGCAATGTCCTAACCAGACTGGGAACATTTAAAATGTTCATTCAGTGGTGTAAAATTAATGAAAATTATTGTTAGAAAGATAGAGAGACGAGTTAAATGCCCATGGAGGTGACTCAAGTTAGGGAAAACTGGAACTTGGAAGAAGGAGAGGGAGGCCTTTGCCCTGCAGTGGGACATGTTTGACTCGCAATAATAATAATTGGTATTTAGAATCTGTTAGCCAGATCTGACTGATCCAGACTTCTACCAATGGTGATTTTTCATGAAGTTCATGTAAATGGCATGTAATCAAAAATACAAAAAAATCAAATTACCAGATCATCCTTCACTTCACTGTCCTGTTCTTTAGACTTGTCTGGTGAAACAGGCGGAGCATAAGAGCAGTGGAGCATAACCAGAACACAAAACAGAGTAGGTAGTAGCAACCTCATTGTCACCTGTGAACATAACAATGATGTAGGTAATTATTTTCAATAAAAACAAAAACATAGGTTGTGAATTCATAAGGTACCTATTAGAGGTTTTGAAAGACATATGAAAGAAAACTAACAATTCTTTTTTTTTATATAATCATAAAAGTATAAGCCGTTCCACAAAAGAAGGGGAATATAAATGGCGGCGCTTGACAGCTGACAGCGCTGCTACAGTCAGCATACAAAGTTTAGTTTATACATCCGTGTTTTCTATTTCGTGTTTTTTTTTCCTTTTATAGGATTAAATCCTTCATGAAATGGTTCCAAAATACCCACCCCGTTTACAGTGTTTACACTTTACTGTTACATGCGGAAGGTTATAATTTCCAGTTAAATTTGTGCATAATTTTGTGCATCAACATTGAGATTTAAATTATGCTGACCGTACAGACGTGTGCGACTATAGACAGCAATATTGTGCAAGCGAGAGACAAATAGGAGGTCCGCCATTTATACTCCCCTTCTTTTGTGGAACGGCTTATAATTAGGGATTGCATTAGAAATTCGCATCCTGATTTAAGGGTTTTTTTGGGTGGTGGGGGGTGGGGGGGGAGTAGGGGGACCCTCCCCGGGTGGTCCCCCCCTGCGGAGACCCCCCATTTGGGGGGTCCGACCCCTCTCACAAATGACCTGTAAGTCATTGTTTGCAGGGGTTTTATAAAAGAATGTATAGGGGGGAAGGGGCAGGACCCCCCATGGGGGTCTCGACCCCACCTGGGGTCCCCACCCCCCATTTTGGGGGATGATCTGTGTCGGTTCTGGCACTTCGCCGGCCCCTGCCGGGGCACGCTCGCTCCGCTCGCTCGGCTCGTGCGTTGTGGTCACCGTTCTAACCCAACCTAACGGACCTATTACTGAGGCGATATTGATACTGGTTCTTTTATAAAACCCCTGCAAATAGTGACTTACAGGTCATTTGTGGGAGGGGGGGTCGGACCCCCCAATTGGGGGGTCGCCGCAGGGGGGACCCCCAGGGAAAGGCTTCTCCCCTCCCCCCTCCCCCCGCCATATATTTTTTTTAATTATTTATGGTAGGTATTCAAAAGTCCTACCAAATATGCTCCGTCACACGTAACTTTAAATACGTATTTAAAAAAAACTACGCGTCTCCGCGGGGTGAGGGGGGTGTCGTTTGAAAGAGCTGACCAACCCCTATAAACAACAACCCTCATCAACCCCGAATTCGGGATGCGAATTACTAATGCCAACCCATGAGATTTTCTTAAAGCTAATGCTACAAGGAATTCTGACTGTGTGTATAGGTACGTACTGTATGCATATTGTATGTGGTCTAGTGCCAATAATTGACTACTGACTGGTGCTGGTACAGTACATACAAGAACATCAAGATTGGGTCAGAGTTTAGGAAATTTTGTTGATACTGCTGAAGCTAAGGTAGTATACCTAATCACTCGCAAATGACAAGGCACCTACTTGTAATGCAAACATAAGTTAGGATCTGAAAACTGATCAGTGAGGTCATAAACCACCTAACAGCACAAAATACTAGGTACTATATCGTATATGAGCAGAGCAATAAATATATTGAATATTTTTATCTATCCTGCACTTTTCCATTGCTCGAGGAAACTACAGGAAAGAAAATAAACAAATTGGTCGGTTATCACATCAGTAGGTACTTCTAGCAGAATTTATAAACCATGACTTTACTTACCCGACGTGATTCTTCAGCGCAGAGATTGAAACAGATTTATTGAACACCTATTTCATCAGAACAAATAAAACAGAACTTGAAATAAAATACACGACACAGCTTTGATGAGAATGAGAATGAGATTGAACGAACAACATCAAATCAATCAATCAGATATTCAGTTCAGTTTTGACGTCTGACGACCTGACTGACGTGTCTCTTCTATTATATAGTGCTGTGCTGAGTATGTAGGGCTCGCTGATGTAGGGCCCTGGATAAGGTAAATGGTCAAAGGAAGTGTCTATATAACGGGGCGCCCCGCTCGATAGTCATTTAGGCTATTCACCGGGGCGCCCTGCTTTATAGCGCTTTGTCTATGGATAGGCTATTGAGCGGGGCGCCCTGCTAAACAGCGCTTTGTCTGTGGTTTGGCTATTGACCGGGGCGCCGCCGCTCCGCCGTTATTTCGACTTGTATGTAGGTATCATGGTAGGTTAAGTACAGGGCAAGTGTACCCACTTTGATTTGATTTAGTAAATCTATGTTTGTTTGACCTCGCTCGCTAACTAGAAAAAAAGACGCCAGTAGTCCATACTAATCCTTTCTCATCCATCCTCATCACTTTCTCACCCATCGCCATGACTTCCTCACGCATCCTCATCCCTTCCTCACCCCTCCTCATCACTTCCTAGTTGATCTTCATCACTTCCTCACCCATCCTCGCCCATCCTCATCACTTCCTCACACATCCTCACCCATTTTCATCACTTATTCTCCCAACCTCACCCATCCGCATCACTTCATCACCAATCCTCATCCATCCTCATCACTTCCTCACTAATCCACATCACTTCCTCACCCATTTTCATCACTTCCTCACTAATCCTCATCACTTCCTCACCCATCTTCATCACTTCCTCATTTATTCTCATCACTTCCTCACCCATCCTCATCACTTCCTCACCCAACCTCGCTCATTCTTATCACTTCCTCACCAATCCTCATCCATCCTCATCAGGATGGGTGAGGAAGTGATGAGGTTGGGTGAGGATGGGCGAGAATGGGTGAGGAAGTGATAAGGATGGGTGAGGAAATGATGAGGATGGCCGAGGAAGTGATGATGATGAGTGAGGATAGGTGAGAAAGTGATGAGGATGGGTGAGGAAATGATGAGGATGAGTGAGGAAGTGATGAGGATGGGTGAGGAAGTGATGAGGATGGGTGAGGATGGGTGAGGAAGTAATGAGGATGGATGAGAAAGGATTAGTAATGACTACTGGCGTCTTTTTTTTCTAGTTAGACAGTTATTATATGCGAGCGAGGTCAAACAAACCTAAATGATATTGGGACCTTTCTGACCCACCTAGCGAACATTGATGAAACATACGTAAATTATTAGATTTATCTAGTTATTTCCTATATAAGTTGTTTTTTTTTCTAAAATTCCATGGGAAAGTCTAAATAATTATATATTTTTCCATTTTAAGATTTTCATGGTATACAACGCTACTTTCAATAAAATCCTCTTTGTACTATACTTTTTAAGTAAAAATACAGCTATGACACTATATGGATGTGCACAGGTGATGTCCACGTCAGACTGTGCTCGAAAGCACCACCCAGAGCCTCCGGTTTATCCCTGGCAGCCATGACCCCGTCGTATGGCTCCAGTCGCTGGAGGCTCTTTTCGAAGATAAAAGTCGCGTCCGCCCCCGTGATCAGGATCTTTCTGTCCTCTTCTAGGACAGCTGCTCTTGTCTTGGGGCCGGTTGGGGCTTCGGCTTCTCCCCCTGAGGTGTGCCCTGAGGGGAGCCGACCACATCCAACGGACCCGTGGGTGACTCTTGATGTGGCTGGCCCGGTGCTTTCCAGTCCTGGGGGCGGCGGGGGCGTTGCTCGCCTCCTACGCCTCCTCGGCTTCCGCTTCTTTGTCGTGGAAGTTTCGGAGGGGCCGTTTGGCAGCCGCCATAAGGGATCCAGCTGCGTTGGTGTCGCCTCCGTCTTCGTAGAGGCACTGTGCTCTTGTTCCGTACTTCACGGCGCAGTACGGGGCAATCGAGGCTGTTAGCCGGGTGCGATCTTCCACAGTTGGTACATGCGGCTGGTTTTTCTCGAAATCTTCTGCAATTCCGGGCGGGATGTTTGCCTCCCCAGATCACGCATGGCAGCTTACGGTAACAGTGCCTACTGCTGTGCCGGAATAGCTAGCATCGATGGCATTGTGGAGTGCCCTGTTTTTCCACGCCATCTCTCGATCTTCACGCCGAGCATTCACATTAGCTCTGTGACGTTGTAGAGGTAGATGCCCGGGATGAGGTGTGGCGTGGGGCTCATGTAGTCCACCTCGTAGCCCAGGGTGGTCAGCTCCTTCTTGATTACCTCCGTGTCCGTGTCCACGGGGAGGCTTCTGATCGCGACCTTGACTGGCCGCTCCTTCGGGGGTGCGTAGGCGGACCAGGACATTTCGGTACGGTAGCGCTTGTATACGCGGAATTCCTGTTTGCCTTGCGCCAGGATTCAGAACCCTGTGGGCCCATAGGACCGCACGTTTGGCGCATGACAAAGCTCCTTTTTTACCTCGGCGAAGTGGTGGCTCCAGTTCGGGAGCAGGTCGACTCCTATAGGCGGCGGCGGCTTCTTTATGTACCCAGTCATCTTCATGGATGTCTTGGGTGCAGGTGGCGGCGTTAGATGGCGTCTTTCGTGGGCTTGCTGGGCGCAGGCTTCGGCGTCGTTAGCGTGGATGCATAGGATATTTGTGATGTCGTCGCTGGGCTGTCTCCAGTACCCGAGCTGTTCAGCAGAGGCCTGGGCAGCGGCGGCGTGACCCTCATAGCTGGAACCGTGCGGGTCCTCGGCGGGGTCGGTGAGGTTGATCCTTGTTGCGCGCTTCTCGGCGCGCTGCGCGGTCTGCGCTCCCACCTGTACGGCTATAGCACTCTCCCTGAGAGCGTTCAGGCGCGCTGTAGGGCGAGTAGGTCGAGGTGATTTTTGTCCCTAGGCTCACGCTGGGACAGAGGAGACGGCGAGGGAGAAGCAGGCAGCGGCGGTAATAGGCGCGCGGCGGCGAAGGAACAGCGGGGGTCCATTAATCCCAGCGTGGATGGCGTCGAGGGATGGCACGAAGTCGCGAGTTCGTCCATAACGCGCTGCAAGGTGGCTTGCGGGTTCGTGCGGGTAAACATTCGCGACCCATTTGCGGGGCGCTGGTGGCCCTTGAAGGGCATTTTCGAAGCTGTTAGCGACTAGGCGGCTAATCTGGAGTATAGTGTTAAGATATATATATTATTAAATATCTTAATATTCCCATCCCTCACAAAAATGCGCCTTTACCTGCTATAACTAGGCGGCTTAGGCTTTAAAATGAGGCATAATTCATTAATGTTCGCAGTGGGTATTTTGTCCATACTAAAGGTCCCAATGTCATTTACTAAATCAAATCAAAGTGGGTACACTTGCCCTGTACTTAATCTAACATGATACCTACATACAAGTCGAAATAACGGCGGAGCGGCGCCCCGGTCAATAGCCAAACCACAGACAAAGCGCTATTTAGCAGGGCGCCCCGCTCAATAGGCTATCCATAAACATAGCGCTATTCAGCAGGGCGCTTGGAGGAAAGCTGGGGTAGGGAGACGCCATACGAAGCACTTCTTTCTGTCACGGCCTTTGCCCACGCGGGCTTACCTTACTACAAAAACCAGTTGCTGTCAGATTATTTCCTAGAACGATTCCAGTCGCGCATGTCAAATGAGCTCCGATAAAAAGCGGAATTGTAGAGCTAATAATGCCTAAAAAAATATGTAAAAATACCAATTTACAACAGAACAATATCACTTTTCATCTGAAAGCATTCCTCCAGTACAATATCACTAAATAATATATAAAATAAGCGATTGAAAATTGTACATAAGTGTTGCCAGTAAGTCGTACAAAATAACTGATTAGGAGTTTTTTTTAGGTGGATCTATAATAAAATAATTGTATTTTGTTCCTTTTGTTATTATTTTGTGTCGAACAATAGTGTTCATCATAGTATCGTTTATTTTTCAAATGAAGATTATAATATTCCACCATAAAATGGGTAACAATTAACGATCTTAGTTTACCGATACCTTTATTAACAGTAAATAGCTTGCTAAGTAAGATTAGAATGTTAGTTTGGGATTGTTCTACTTATTCAATGATGTTCATTTCCAGTCGATATTTAATGAAAAAACGATAATTTTAACTTGAAGTATCGAGCCACATTGAACCCAAGCTAGTGCAGTGACCCAACTAATAAAAAACGTCGATACTTTTTCTATCGCCATAGTTTCAAACCTATATAATGTAAAGACGGTCTGTACCGAAAACTTTGCAGGTATGATCAGATTATGAAATTGAACAACTTTTACAATGAATTTTGGGAAAACCCGATTTTGTTCCAGTTTCATTGAAAATTAATATCAGTCTCAGCTGACCGGGTGACATCGGCTATCAGCCGATGTGTCGCAGTGGCTAGTCCGACTGCCTGCGACGCAGAAAGTTCCGAGTTCAATTCCTTTCGCTCACAAAGTTGATATTTATCACTTTGTGAATATGTTCCTAGACTGGTCAGAACAGCACACAGGCTAAACCACCTGATTGTCCGAGAAGCAAGATGGTTCCGTGCTTTGGAGCCATGTTCAGCCGTCGCTCCCGGTTGCTGTCTATGGTCACTTAGATGGCTGTCGTTACACAACCATGTCAGAGGCCTGCAGTAGGTAGGTGGTTGACAAACTCTGGCACCAGGGATCGTCAGGTCGTTAGACGACTTGGTGTGCTATAAATTGGTTAAACTTAAGTGCGACATTTTAACTTTAATTATTATGTATATAAAAAGGATTTCGCACTTACCTACTTGTTATTACATCGCGATTTCACGACCGTTTCGGTCCAGTCGGTGGTCCTTTATCAGGCAGAGTGCTCAGACAAAACACGAATATTTGAAAATTTACTTTACAAATATTTGTGTCCGGTGGAATCGATTTCCACCCACGAGCCTCAGCGTAGAAGACAGGGGTACTAACCATTACGTCATCGGGATATGATTTGTTGTATAGGTGAAATTTTAGTAAATTCCCTTACATAATATCCTATGATAGTTAATTATCAGTAAATAGTACCTAGGTATTGCATTGATTGTACCTACATAATTGTATAATCTGGTCTTTGGAGAAAGAAATTAATATTTTGGTCTCTCTCTCTCTTCGTGTGGGACACCGAGTCGTTCAACGACCCGATGAACCCTGGTGTCAGAGTTTTTCAACCGCCTACTGCAAGTAGCAGGCCTCTGACATGGTTGTGTAACGACCGCCATCATAGACAGCAACTGGGACCGACGGCTTAACGTGCCCATCCGAAGCACGGAACCATCTTACTTGCGGACAATCAGGTGGTTTAGCCTGCAATGTCCTAACCAGACTGGGAACAAATTCACAAAGTGGAAAAAATCAACTTTGTGAGTGACCCCACCGGGAATTGAATCCGGAACCTTTGCGTGGCAGGCAGTCATACTAACCACTGCGCCACATCGGCTGGCATGTAATATTTTGGTTAATTTAGGGTACTTTATGCAATATTTAAAATGATGTTATTGCGCCAATATTTCTATTTACTAAAAATCCTATTCTTGTGAACTAAGTTGCTTTTGAAAATGCCACAATTTTGAGTAGACTGTTGTAATTAATCGAAAGGTCAAGTATCGATATTGTCGATTCCAACACTAGCTTGATTTGACAGCTTTATCTCTCCCCCCACAAAAAACGACAGAAATATTTGTATAGAGTAAAGTAACTATACGAACTCCCCCGGGGCCGGAACGGGACGGAAATGCTTGAAGGCAGGGCGCCCCGGTGAATAGCCTTAATGACTATCGAGCGGGGCGCCCCGCTATATAGACGCTTCCAATGAGGAATGAACAGCACTATTATAATGTAGGGCATGTAGGGCGCTTGCAAGGCCAACGAGACTCGTGTCCATTCCAGAAACCGAATATTAAAAATATGTTGTGCAGTTTGCTTGCATGCAGGCTGTGTCAAGCAGGGTTGCCAACCGTACGAGATTTATGGTCTCCCGTACGAGGTACGAGGACAATGTCAATCTCGTACAATTTTGTACGAGATTTTCACATGTTACATAATTTTAATTGCTGACAACCCTTTTTTGCTTCTCAAGTAATCATAGTCTATGAAAAATCAAAGAAATTCCCGAGTGAGTGGGAAAAGTTCCCGTTCGTTCGCTCGCTGGTTCATTCGTTGGTTTCTCGCACTATTTGTCTCTGTCGAACATACTGAAATATCTATCTTCTTTTCTTTCTTTACGTGTAGATAGGAGTTTTGTACTTTTGTATGTCTTGTAGAAGTGAGCGTTGAGGGATTGTTTTGACAAACTTTAAAGAAGAAGAAAAACTTTACGTTAAAATTATAAATGGTGTATGAACTTTAGTCTGAATACACTGAAATCAGTATGAGTGATAGCGCCAACTCGAATTTTATTGGTTTTACCACACGTCGAAAGCTGTACGAGGTTCGAAACGTAAAATACGAGATTTTTAGGAGGTTCTGTACGAGAAAAGAAATTTTTAGGTTGGCAACCCTGGTGTCAAGTCTGTGTCTTTGACTGTCACTTGTTTTGGCGAATGGCGGATGGTGGTGGCGCTCTTTTTTCAAAGATAGCTTTTTTGACTCGTGTCGGGGTCTTCACCAATTTTTGTAAGAAGTATTTTTTGATTGTGTTAAACTATCGACATAAGTTGTAAATCCATGCCACTTGCTTCGCTATGCTTGCTTGATTGTATCCACGGCCACTTGGCGTTGTGAGGGCGAAGCACCGGTGAAGCTGGCGATTGGCACGCGATTGGGTTGCTAAATAGTGCCGCCGGCTGTCGATGTTGGTAAGTAAAGTTCTGATCACGTCAATAATGCTGCACACATCTTGAATATTCTGTTCTAAGAAGTTCGCTCTCCCGTCAATACACCTCCATAGTATTGGGTGAGATCTATCCCTATCAATCAATGACCTAAATATTTTTCAGTTTTAGGTATCATACTAAAGAGGTACTAAAGATATTGGTCTCATCAAAGTTTTCTTAAGAACTAAATCGTTTGTGGGATCACAGACTAAAAGAAAATGGATTTCAAAATGCATGAGTACACACACGCTATAGTTGGAAAAGTGACACCAACTCTTCGTGTAACAGATAAGGCGGATTTCAATGATGCCAGAAGACAACATGACTTCTACTTACGAGTTCTCAGGGAGCTCAATGTTGATGTGATTGAGGTGGATCTGGCAGGAAAATTTCCACAAAATGTGGTTGTTGAGGATCTTGCTATTGTAAACCATGGCATAGCACTATTACCAAAACAGACTGGAAGCGGAGAAGACAGCAAAGTAAGTAAGAACTCTTGTAGTACCTATTGTTGTCACCTGTTGTTGTTATCTTACCTTAAAACGGTATATTTGAGTGTCCTACCACAAGAAATTAGGGTTCAGTTTATTTAAATCAAGTATTCTCTAACATTTAAATCAAGTATTCTCAATTAGGACATTGCAGGCTGAACCACCTGATTGTTCGGATGGGCATGTTAAGCCGTCGGTCCCGGTTGCTGTCTATGATGGCGGTCGTTACACAACCATGTCAGAGGCCTGCTACTTGCAGTAGGCGGTTGAAAAACTCTGACACCAGGGTTCATCGCGTTGTTGAACGACTCGGTGTCCCACACGAAAAAAGAAAATCTCATTATTATGGACATAGTGGACTAATAGAATAAGATAATTAGCATTTGATCTAGACATTTATTTGGACCTTAATGAATGAATTTGGACACTTACTAAGGTGTATGCATCCAGTTAGATTGTCATTTAGTTCAAGTATTCCACAGGCTTACTCTGAATTAATAATCCAAGGTGCTAAAGCATGGTAGGTATATTATTTTATCTTTTCCATACTACTGTGGTTGTGGGTAGGAAGTTGTCTCATAGTACTGGTAATTACTTTCTGCTTATCTAGGGAAAATTGGGGTGAAGATCTATGTAGCTTGTCATCTCAACTTGCCTTAAATCCATGTTTTGATAAGTATAAAAACTCAGATTTAGGTATTTCTACAAGACACTATAATTTTATTGCAGTTGTATTGTAGCTGTAAATTATTTGACCTTTTCAATTTGGTGTTCTGCTTGTTAATTGACAACTATGCCTGACCTCCAGTTGAATTTAGCAGGTTAATTAATGAAGTTAGTAATGTACATTAGACTGTCCTTGTGGTAATAATTTGAAGAAGGATAGTGTTTTACTATTAATTGGCTGATGCGAAAGAATTTTACCTCCCATTTGATTCAGCAGGTTAAATGATAAAGTACCTACCTAAGATTCATATATGTAATGAATGACCTAATAACTAAGAATTTTTGTGAATGTTACATTTGAACAAAAGATTGTGTTTTGCTATAACTGGCTTATGCGAATGAATGCTGTTTTGATGATTTGTTTGTGCAACTTAAAGTTAAAATAATTGTTTTCACAAATGAAAATAAGAGTTAGAAAAATATTGACTACAACTGGAGCCTAAACTTGGGTGTGTGGAATACAGTTCCAACACTTTACCAGATAGCAGTCAATATCATAGTATAATAATTTATCTTACTATATTTGAACCAGTTGTAAAAAATGAATATTCCACAATAACAGCAACTAACTACAGCATGAGTCGGTATGGTGCCACCTGCTTACACTTAATATTAACAATGTGGTACAAAACAACCAATTAAGCTCCCCTACAATTTCTTTTTCGTATTTCGACCCAAATTCCATGGGGAAAGTTGTTCAGTCTTATGATTGCCTTGACCTCCTTTTAGCTTTATTGGTTGTTTTGTAACACTTGGTTATCAGGCTTAAGCCAAAAGTAAATAAATAATTTTGCAAGGCGAATATTAATTAAGTACAAATATTTTAAGGGTGTGTTCTACATGTAAAGCAGAAGAACTTTTATTAGAAACATATGAAATTACTAGCTGCCCGTCAGCGGTTTCACCCGCTGCAACCTTTATTCGCCAAGAGATGTCGCTGTTAGTTTTCGGCGAAAACGTTTAAAACGCGAATCGGCTCAGTCACGCCACCTATTTCAAAAATATTGGAAAATGCGTGATCCCGTGGGAATGAGACATTTTTCCGTGGTAAAAAGTATCCTATGTGTTATTCCAGATGCCCTTTTATATTTCTGCAAAGTTTCATGTCAATCTAATCAGCCGTTTTTGCGTGATGTCGTAACAAACACACACAAACATCCGCCTTTATAATATTAGTAGGACTAGCTGCCCGTCAGCGGTTTCACCCGCTGCAACCTATTATTCCGCGGGAAAAAAGCATTATTCGCCGAGAGATGTCGCTGTTAGTTTTCGGCGAAAACGTTTAAAACGCGAATCGGCTCAGTCACGTCACCTATTTCAAAAATATTGGAAAATTAGTGATCCCGTGGGAATGAGACATTTTTCCGTGGTAAAAAGTATCCTATGTGTTATTCCAGATGCCCTTTTATATTTCTGCAAAGTTTCATGTCAATCTAATCAGCCGTTTTTGCGTGATGTCGTAACAAACACACACACAAACATCCGCCTTTATAATATTAGTAGGATAATTTTGACTTCCCATACTAAGTGCCTTTACATATTTAGAAGAAAAGTTTATAATAGAAATTGCTCATTTTTGTGAGTAGAACACACCCTTAAATATTTGTTCTTAATTAAAAGTAACCTTATACAGGTGTCCCGGTCATCGTGGTCCAAAGAAAAAATCTAGACTCTGGACATCCTAAGCTACCATAATAGCAAAAGAAAATTGTTCAATATTTGAAGAAGTGTAGCTAGTAAAATCTTAATGTCATTGATTTTATTTTTTAAAATAAGATTACCAACCGCAAAATCATGTTTCTCAATTGTCGCTAAACTATACGAGATAGGGAAATGCCTTAAGGTGGATCGTTTTCCATACAAAAATTAAATGGAGTAAAGTCTTTAAATGAGACAAAAATATGATTAAATTACTTGAAGTCCCGTGCTTATAAAATATTTTCGCAAAATAAAACATATTTTTTAACCATCAGATTTCTCTGTAAAAACCGTTTCGCCACTTTATGAACATAGATGGAGCTACTGCTGCAATAGAGATATATTGAGGATCTGGAGTACCTTCTGGAGTTCAAAAACAGTTACATGAAAAACTTTAACTGTTTTTGAATTAAAGCAAAATAACTAAAATTTTGGGACACAAAAGGGAGGGGGAGGGGGGGAATCATTCATTTGACAGCCTGCTAAATATTACCGAGTGGTAGCGGCTAAGAATTCTGCCACCGCTATTCTTCTCAGGGTGTTTCGTAAAAGGCGACGTAGAATTTATGACCTTGGCTACAATATCTACCGAGCATGGTCAACCGTATGGTGGCGGTGATACCACCTACGATAGCATTCCCAAAGAGGACTGACGTCAGGCAGGCGGCCGGTCGTTAAATTAACCCATTATAGACGGAGTTTTTGAAAATATCACACCCACTTGTATTTTCAAAAACTCCGTCTAATGGGGCCAAATCCTTTTGCAACATGATTTTGTGTTCATACAAAACATGTTGCGCCGACCCTAAGTAATTGGGATAAGGGCAGGAAGATGATTTCTAAATATTTATATTAGTGCTTGTTTTATTTTTTATTTGAATAGTATAAAATTGACTTAGGTAAATATGGGTAATTCCATGGAAAACAGTACTTTGGCAAAAATAAATATAGCTACTTGTTTTAACTCAAAATTAAAGTTTCAATCCTTCGAAAGACATCGAATCATTCGAATCTTAAAAGATAAATGCTTATTTTATACGAATTTACTGTTTTTTTCTGACATGAAGTGTGGTCGAAATGGAACCCCTGTTAGTAGTATTTAAATGCCATAATTCCAAAGGCTAAATTGAAGAAAATACGGTTGTTCTACGGATATTTTTACCACCATTTTGTGAAGGATTCAATGGAGATTACAGGTAAATTCTGTATTTTCGAAAAATATTTAGTTTTCTTTGGTTTTTAAGCACTTATCTATGGGGATATGTGATGTAACGCCCGTTACGAAAATAAGCTAAAAGTTTATTTCTCAGCTTAAATATTCAATTTACAGTTAATTGGTTTTGGGAGCAAAGAGTTCTGATGATTTTGTCATTATTTTCATCTTATTTTCAAAAATTGGCTTCACCATTATCTCGATTTTTGCAGAGAAATGGGTGTAACCCCCGTTACGGAATGGGGTTCCTGAATATTTTCTAATGTTTTTTAAAGACAATTAGGTTTATTTAAATGTTTATATGGACGTCATTGAGGTTTATTTGGTCAAATAACTAGTTTTAAGTATTATTTTCAGTCAAAAAAGTACATATTTTCAAATATTTGATTGTTGGCTTAAAACAGTGATTTCGTAAAATTTTGATATTTAATTTCTGTGACTTTTAAGATTTATTTCAGTTTTTCTATTACTATGATGCCTGTTATAAGTGAAAAAAAAGAGAAATATCAAAAGAATACAAAAATACAACTTTTGATAGTGCATGTTTTCAAAGCAATTTTTTAAATACTCCTCATAAACATTTTGATAAATAATAGTCCTAATAAACATCGAGAATATTCCCAAAATAGCTTTTACCTAGTTTTATTTCCATATTTTAACCAATATTTAGTTATCTTAGATTTCTTGTACTGATTTCGTACATGTAACTCCCGTTACAATGGCATGTAACACCCGTTACACATTACAGACTCAGTAAAAATTAAATAAATTCCCTAATTACTCATTTACCCACACAGGCATACTAACTACTTAATAAACTTTCACATCAAATCACTCTTTGTAGATAACTTTTACAAGATTCGCAGAGTTTTGCGATTTTGTCCTACTACCTGAAAGTAAGAGCGCAAATCGTGTAACGCCCGTTCCGCGCATAAATTGCTTCATATATTCGTACTGATACATAGACATCATTATTTTAATACATTTTCCGAAAATTTAACTCAGGTGGAGTGCATTAAAACAATAACATCGATAGGTTTTCTTTATAATTTTATGACTTTTTGTTAAATAAAGGTGTACGAACTGTAACACCCGTTACAGTTCGTACACCTTTATAGTATACTAGCTGCCCGTCAGCGGTTTCACCCGCTGCAACCTATTAAAGAGATGTCGCTGTTAGTTTTCGGCGAAAACGTTTAAAACGCGAATCGGCTCAGTCACGCCACCTATTTCAAAAATATTGGAAAATGCATGATCCCGTGGGAATGAGACATTTTTCCGTGGTAAAAAGTATCCTATGTGTTATTCCAGATGCCCTTTTATATTTCTGCAAAGTTTCATGTCAATCTAATCAGCCGTTTTTGCGTGATGTCGTAACAAACACACACACAAACATCCGCCTTTATAATATTAGTAGGATTTTTATGCTGAAAGGCTGAACATAGCGGACATTTTTTTTTAATTTACTAGTATCATAACTTATGATTATGATTCATAAGTAACCTAAGTTTCACAAATAAATTATTTGATTTGAGAAACAGTAATTCGTTTGTGTCATAATGTCTTCCTATAAAACATTGTCTTCAATATGCATAAGAGTGCGGCTGCTATATGAAAGATTGTTATTGTGTTGTTTCAGACTAAGAAAATAAGAGAGATTTTGAAAAAGGATTTGGGGCACACTGTTATTGACGTAACTGATGCTGATGCCAAGCTGCTTGGGTCGGATGTTTTGTTCACAGGTGGGTGGGTACGATACGAAACCTTCTTGCTGCGTTATGGAGAAATAAATTTTACTCGAACTTTCGATAATGGTTTTTGTCTCTTCTAGAGGAAACTAAATATTGTGAAATGGTAAATAGCATAGTTTCATTTCTGATTGAAGTATTTGTAAATTCCTTTTAAAAATGAAATACACCTTCAGTCTAATTACATCACATTTTCGAAAAGCGGTTCCACAGAAAGCTGCGTCGTAAAAAGCCATCATAGTGATAAAGTGTCTTTGCTTTATTAATTTCAGGACGTGAATTTTTTGTTGGTATTTCGGATACCACGAATGAAGCCGGAGCTAGCGCAGTCGCCGAAGCATTTCCTGAGTTTCCATGTACTCCCATTAAGGTATTGTTTACAATTTCAATTTGGTTCCGAAAATTATGTTAAATACCCATTCTTTTTTGCTTAAAAACAGTTATTTGTTTTTAGGTATCGAAAGGATCCCACCATCTTAAAAAGTACATCACTGTTGCTGGAGAAGACATACTTTGCGTGGGAGCCAGCACAGAGGCGAAAGAACTCCTGAAAAGGATGGAGCGCGAAGCTACTTTCACATACCAAACCCTTAGTGTCTCTGAAGATGATGCAGCTAACTGCCTCTATGTGAATGGAACACTCATACACCGAGCCATTGAGGAAATACCACAATCTTTTAAGGTTGATATTAAATAATTAATATTATTGAATGTTTTTCCCTGCTATACTCTGAGCCTAGCTATTTTATATTTTTGCTATTTCTTATTGTTATTTCTTTCTTCCAGGTATTTTGTGAAAAGATTGATTTTGCTAGAAGGTCGATTTGCTTCTCAGAATTGGCCAAAATCTCCAGCGGTCTTAGCGGCTGTTGTTTGTTGGTAAGGAAACTGTAAAATAAGCGTTATATCTTTTTAAACCTGTACATGTTCATGATACTTAAAAATAATTGATAACCTACGACGACAGTTACATAAAATGTGGGTTTATGGTAAAGGATTAAATAAATTAAAAATCCCCGACTTCAAATAATAAGAACCGTTGATAATATTTTAAGTTGGGGAATGCGGATTTTTTCGCTCTTTCTTTTTGAAGCACAATTTCATACATTATACTCCTGTATAACAATCCTCACTAATGAAAATATCCAGTCTCTAACCGCTGTTGAAAACAGCGACTAGGACTGGTAGATATCATTTTTTTATATTAACTGCAGCGCCGCCTTGCGAGCTGTTGGCGTAACACTTTGTTATTAGTTTGTGGAAATCTAGTTATTTTGCATGATATGTGCGTATTTTTAATAACCTCAACGGCTAATGCATCAAAGTACATTCGTTTTAAGATATATAGACTTTGTTCTACTCCATTCCTTATGTTTGAAGACTGATTTGTTGAAATCGTTGTAACATTCCTTTTCATAAGAAAAAAATATATACCTCTATGTCAGAATTACAATTAAGTTATGTCTACTTAAGTAGACTGGTACCTGCAGTTGTGTGTTTCATTATCATTACTTACTTTATGTTATTTTATTAGTTCTATGATAAAATTACTTGCGTGGTATTAGTAGAATCTCAAATATTAAAATATTTCTTAATTAATTCGTCATTGGTATACTTAATATCCATAGAACCTATATTAATCAATAAAGGTCAGTGATTTGCCCAAATCATCAAACTTTTTCATATCAGTGTTCGTATCAGTGTCTAATAATAAAATAAGTTATTTAAGTACTTTGTGCATTGTAACAAGTTTGGTCAAACTCAGACTCGATCTCAGTCGGTGTTTAGCAGCTAAACAAGAAGATGTCGATAACAACATTTCCAGGATGCTTTGGAACTGTTTTATTACTTAATTTTTATTAAAGACACAGACAATGTTTTCTTTCTCCTTTGGTGACGAGAATGTAAAATAAGGAATCGATCGCCAGTTTGCTTCTAACTAAATTTCATAGGCATAAAGCATATGCACATTATGCATGTTGTTCATCGATTTACAAAATCCCTATAATATCTATACACCAAAAGAGCTGACTTAGTCGATAAATCCTGACATTTTGTGTTATAATTTAATTGCGAAAATTGGTCTGGTACGTCTACCCGTATTGTTACTTACTGACTGGCATAATAGTATCATAAACATGTTTAATGTAATTCATTATGTGATTGTGATTCAGTGTAATTCAAGTTCATTATTGTCGTATTAATAGTGTTAATTTATTTATTTATAGGCAATAATTTATGCATGTCGTTTAAGAAGCACAAAGAGAACTTAGTTCGCAAAAGTACCTTCGTTATTATATTATTAATATTATTATAAATCAATGTATTGTATGCATTTATTGTTTGTTGTTTTTCTAAGTGAATGTCATGTATGTAGCATATAGGTAGATTGAACCTGAATTATAGCTTGTACAATCTATCGTGATTTTGGAATCTAAGGTTCATAATAAAAATATAATCGTGTTAATTCAAATATGATAATTATTTCTATGTTTTACTTATGCATAAGACTTAATTTTACTGCAAGAAACGCTAAATAGTTTTTTGTTTTCTATGTTAGTCCTACTGGCTAGAAAAGCCAAATGTATGAAACATGCTGCACCTGAGAGAAGAGTTCTGAAATTTGGTACACTTAATCTTTAGGGTAAAGAAACCAATTTGACACATAGTACACAATTTAAAAAATATCCTGCGAGGAGTTATGACGTCATCTTTTTTTTGTATGGGAATATAAAACTTTTTGTTAAAACCTATCATGCGTGGTATCAAATGAAAGGTCTTGCTAATCCTATTCTAAAAATGTATCACATGATTATATTTAAGTCATTTGTTTCAAATTAAATAGCAAATAATTTGCAAGTTTGGGCTCCTCCAGAATTCCAGATATGATACGGCTGAATCATTGCTTATGAAATATATCTAATATGATGTGCAATATCCTCATTTCCAACCACAAGAAAAGGTACTACGGATTTTGTTTCATTTAGTATTTATTTTTGAATTTTAAAGATACATGAACTTTTCATCCTATGATTATATTAATCTTGTTCTACGAGGGCGGAGTGATAAGTAAGGTAAAAATAAAACAAGGAATGAATTTTATTTAATTCTTATTTATTATTTTTCAACGTAATTTCCCTCTAAGTCAATACTCTTCATCCAGCGTTTCTCTAACTTTTCTATCCCTGCCATATAATACGATTACGGCAACCCTTCAAAATAAGCATTGGTTTCCTCCATGATCTTCTCGTTTGATCCAAATCTTTTTCCAACAAGCCATTTTTTTTAAATTCGGGAACAGATAATAGTCGCAAGGGGCTAGATCTGGCGAATAGGGTGGGTGAGGAAGCAACTCATAGCCCAACTCGTGGAATTTGTGAACTCGTGCGTTGTCCTGGGGAAACAAGATTTTCTTCTTGGCCAAGTGCGGTCGTTTTTCAAGTAAAATTTTGTGAAATTGGTTTAATAAATTAGCGTAATACTCGCTATTGATTGGTTTTCCCTTCTCTAGGTAGTCAATATGGATTACCCCACGTACATCCCAAAAAACTGTAGCCATAACCTTATTGGCCGATAAAACTGCTTTTGCCTTCTTCGGAGCTGGTTCGCCAGCAGCAATCCACTGTTTTGATTGTTCTTTGGTTTCTGGTGTATGGTGATGGATCCATGTTCCATCAACTGTTATAAAACGTCGAAAAAATTCAGATTTATTACGCTGTAACAACGCCAAATTTACCTCCGAAGTAGTCACATGCTCGCGTTTTTAGTCAATAGACAGTAAACGCGGCACCCATCTTGCGGACAGCTTCTTCATGTCTAAATGTTGGTGTAAGATATTGAGCACACGTTCATCTGAGATGCCTACTATCTCGACTATCTCCCTCACTTTAATTCTTCGGTCGTTCAAAACTAAATCGTGGATTTTAGCGATCATTTCTGGAGTAGTGACCTCAATTGGGCGCCCTGGACGTTCAGCATCATTTGTGCTTGTACGACCATATCGGAAATCTGTAAACCACTTATGGATCATCTTGATCGACGGAGCAGATTCCCCATAATATTTATCAAGCCTTTGTTTCGTTTCTTTAATAGTTTTTTTGCGCAAAAAATAATTTTTGATCAACACACGAAATTCACTTTTCTTTTCTCCATATTTGCGACAATGCTTCCATTTGTTTTTTTAATGGCCACTAAAATAAAAGTCCGGTTGTACTGGCTGAAAATTTGAATTAATAACTTCAAAAGAGTCACAAACAAAACGTGCAACCTGCACGCAATTGGTGATTATATTCTTCTAAGATTGATTTTTACCTTACTTATCACTCTGCCCTCGTATCATGTTTTTGTGTACTACGGGTCAAATCGGTTCCTTTACCCTAAAGATTAAGTGTACCAAATTTCAGAACTCTTCTCTCAGATGCAGCACGTTTTGAACTACCGCTAGGACTATATTCAGTTTCGTGACATGAGATAAAATAATTTTAAGTTTGACAACTGCCACTTAAAATATAGATCTCCTCAACAACTTCCAAAAACTAGTTTTACATGCGCGCTGATGATGGCTCTTGGTGCTTCGACACACTATGATCTAAATTTTAGAGGGCTGAATTCCGTTCTGTCAGTTTTCGGCGTTTTCGGTTGGGGATGACACACTATATGCGCCGAAATTAAGCACAAATCATGCCGAATTACTTCGGACCGAAATTCGGCGACGGAATTTCGCCTGAAGTGAGTCATCCGTAATGCAAATAACATTGCTGGCGTACTTGCGCCGAATTCCGTCGCTTAATTTCGGTCGTAGTGTGTCGAGGTACTTGACGTGAGCAAGGCAGCGACATATTTGAAAAGGTGGCCCACAGGCAACGAAATTTTGTTTATTGGCGGTAAATATTTCATTGGTGGACCACGGGAGGAAAAACCTTGTGGACAAGCGGACTACGAGGTTGCCGGGTTACAACTTACATAAGAGAACGATGAGTTTCATGCTAACTTTAAAAAACATTCCGTTGTCCACTCATTTATTTACCAGTTTGTAACCAGTTACAAAACATTGTTAACTATGTAGGCGTCCGAAAAGATGTATTTACGGGTATTTTATAAATATACAGGGTGTAGCAAAAAGGATATTACATGCCTAAAGGAGGTGAAGGTATTCATGACAATGAACAACTTTCTCCATGGAACATGGGTCGAAATATGAAACAACCTTATGGTGGGAGAATGCCCATTTTCTGGTCTAAGAAATTGTCTCGCATCAAAATGAAAATTAAAACAATAAATATGTACCTAATATCCCTTATTCTAATGTAGAATAGCAATTGTTGTACAAAACAGGGAAACTAACTTAATTTTTAAAGGTCTTTCTACCGTTAGGTATTTTACTGAAGATTTTGTGGTGTGAACCTTTTTTGCACTGTATACTTCGGTATAGCTAACGATAACCATTTGGGACGGAATACTCGATAAACTGCCAAACTTCAGCACTTTTGTCTCTTCGGATACCCAACTTTAACATTCAAGAACTTCAGAACTCCTGTCATAATTAAATCATTATTTTCAGTTCTACATTTTTAACCAAAATGTTAAGCATTGGACATTATAATTATTTTACTTTGGCTTTGATGCGAGGCTTGCAAGTAGTGAGGCAAGCAATGGACGAACATCCATACTAGAGTAGGCACTAGTGGCCGATAGCGAAAAATCAGTACCGGCTGATGATAAGGAGCAACTTTCCCAAGGAACATTGATCGAAATATGAAAAAAAAAAATGGAGCTCCCACAGAAAATTACCGTTCAGCTGATTTAAGTTACTATGAGAGGTCCAATTTTTTTTTCATATTTTGAAAGTTGTTCCTTATCACTAGCTGGTTCTGAGTTTTCGCTATCGGTCACTAGTAAAATTTCATCCTGTGTAATAGTAGCATCGAAAATTTGTATATTACTTTTATCTACACTCGTTTAGTAATGTTGTTTTTATAGAATCGAATGCTGGTTCGTAATGATCTGTCTTATAAATATGCAGACTTTAAAAAAAAAACCTCCATGTCACCACCGGCTACATTAAAGTAACTTGATTTCAAGTGTTTGGAAAAATATGAAACGAGTATGCCGCTTTTTTAGTTCCTGTGAAAAAATTAAATGTCACCTGGGCGGGATGAGACTTGGAATTATGAGGACCTATTTATTATTAAATCTTATTATTAGGGATTGAAAGTATATTTTGCTAGTCGTCCTTACATACTTTCAAACTCATATTACAAAAAATCTAGACATAGAATGTTTTTTATATTATCATTTTTTATTAACTGTCATGTTGTCTATCGAATGAAAAAATAAAAAATAAATCTCACGGAATCATTTCAAAAATAACTTATGTTTACCTATTTTGCCCCTAAAAATATTGATGTTTGGCGAAATATAAAAACCATAAGTCGGACAGGATACGTTTGTATCGCAATAATGTCGCCAAATAATCTGTTAGTATATTCCAAAAGAAAAAAATAACAGTTTCCATTGTAAAAAAGTGAGAAAAGTAGACTTCTTTGAAAACAGGTGGATTTTGCCATTTGTATGGGAAGTCGTCCACATAAACGAGATTATCTACAAAACCAGACATAGAAAGTGTTTGTCCCTTACATATTTCTTCACATACGCTGTGATGCGTAACATATAAAAAAAATTGAAAAATTCACGCAGTTTTTTTTTACCTACATTTTCTGCGACGTACTTTCAACTCGCTGATACACTCGAGCCTTTCGATTCGGTGTTTCTGTACTAACGTCATTCCCGAAATTTCGAATGAATTACCCAATGTCATTATAATTTTTATTCTTCTTGTAGTACCTACCATACTTTTCAAATACTTTTAAAGAAACAAGTTTGGGTTGTCAGTCGGCATAGTGAAACAAAAGCGTCAGACGTTGTTATAGGACTGGGCGTAGAGGGACTTTAATTCATCGGCGGAATTTTATTTCAGCTAGATAAGACAATTTCGTGGAAAATAGTTTATCCGTGATGTTCACTCGATCTTACTTGTTCGCGATCTATAAAGAGCAGAATACACCGCCTCCGTATTCAGGCGCGTCATCACCGGTTGTAATGTAAAGGATTGTATGAGAGGCGGAACACTGCCTGCGTACGCCTGCGCGTTATCACTCGGGTATCGCGGTGTGCTGTGTCTCATACGGTCATATACAATACAATGCATCACGCATACGAAGGCGGTGTGTGGCGCTCTTAAAGATTGTTCTTTTCTGTGTCTGTCGCTCGCTTTATAACGTAATGGCAGCCTTGTCTGACAGCAATGTTCCTTTAACCTTTTAGCGTCCAGCGTTTTAACCTGTTCAAACCTGAGCAGTATCTGCTGGGTTAGTTGGGTAGAGGAACTCTTATCTCTCGATTGATAATCGGAGACCATTACCCACATACCACGCAGATACAGCTCGGGTTTAAATAGGGCCTCTCTTCAATTGTTCAATACCTTGAGCTGTTAAGGTGACATTAACGTTCTTCTGGATGTTCTTATTAATTTCTGGTTCGGCTGTCATTGTGCCATAGTAGGAGTAATAAAAACATATAGGTATCTTTAATCACTAAGAAGGAAATTAGAGGATGACCTTTAACTTTTTTAATTTATGATGAGATATATTGAGCGTCTTTGTGTCTTATGTTAGGTTAAATGTTAGTAGTAGCCGATAGCGAAAACTCAGAACCGGATGGCGATAAAGGTTCAACTTTCCCCAAGGAACATAGATTGAAATACGAAAAATATTTTTGGACCTCCCATACAAAATCGCCGCGAATCAGCTGATTTGAGTTACTATGGGAGGTCAAAAAATGTACCTTGGGAAAGTTGTTCTTTAACACCAGCCGGTTCTGAGTTTTCGCTATCGGTCGCTAATAAAATGTCACCCTTCATGGAGTGAAAGGATCATGCCCACGTAAGTATGGATGTTGGTACATTGCTTGCCTCACCACTTGCAGGCCTCTCATTAAAACCAAAGTTAAATATTTTTAAATAATGTTGTTACTAAACATAATTTAATATTAAAGTTGGGTATCGGCAGAAAAAGTGCTGAAGTTTGGCTCCATACCATGTACATATTTCATTTTAGATTCGTTATCATCGGTAAGCAGTGTAAAAATGGTTCACACCTCAGTAAAATTTTCGGTAAAAATACCTAATGGTAAAATTACATTTAAAAATTATATTTGTTGCCCTGTCTTGTACAACGTTGCTACTCTGCGTTAAAATTGGCGATATTAAACATTGCCATAGGTTATTTTGAGAGGCAGAATGGTCATTCTCCTTTAACTAGTGACCGATAGCGAAAATGCAGCACAGGCTGGTGATAAGGAACAACTTTCCCCAAAGAACAGGTAAAAATATTTAAAAAAAAAATTGGTGCCCTATACAAAATTGCCGATCAGCGGAGTTGAGCTCCTATGGGACCAAAATTTATTTCCATATATTTCGACCTATGTTTCTTGGGGAAAGTTGTTCTTTATCACCAGCTGGTTCTTAGTTTATGCTATCGGTCACTAAATAAAATTTCACCCCGTATTGATTAGAATATCCGCGTGTCAATCTGATTTATTAATTAATTCATTGACTGTTGAAAAATCTGGGTGACAATTAATGACTGCTTTATGTTTTCAAGCGAATCCCAAATGGTCTTGCAAATGGTCCATCAATATTTTCCAGAATAGTTTCAAAATAATGTAATTTTTTCAAAGCTTCTGTGCTCTTAATTCGTGAACATCGTGAATTTTGAATAATTGTGGGAATATTATCAAAAGTCTTTTTTATGCAATCTATATTTGGTAGTCTAAGCTCCCATTGACAAAGTCTTACCTCATAAGTCCACCGATTGAAAGTATGCTATAATGATAGATCATGTTTAGGAGGTTATGAAATTGTATTGGTGGCCATCCGAAATCCTGGCAGTATTTTTAATTCGACTTATAAAACCTATTTTATTTAAAAAAAATTAAATGCTTTACCGTTTCAAACGTACAGCCTAAAAGAAGAGACAACTTTAGCGATGAGAACCCGCTTAGGTTGCCAGCTCCAACACTGGCAGTTTCCATGGTCAGCCACTTTTTAAAAGCTAAAAAATGAACGCACTGTAGCAGAGTGCAAACTCTGCTTTGACATCCTCCCGAAGCCACCCTCACATCTCCTTTTTTCGAATCATTTTATAACTTAAATGTGGAACACAGCACCGAAACGTCACCGTTCATGGCTTTTTTTGACGCATTCAATTTTCCAGAGTCGGACGCATCGGTCATTGTATTATTTTCACATTCTATTACCTATCCAGTTTCGTATAAATAATCTACCTAAAAGTTAGTTATCAGTTTCAGTGTTATTAACAGTGTATGTAAGTGCTATACTATTGGATTTACTCCAGGAAACCCTTAAGGCTCCTACCGCCCCTTCCTCTACCGGAAGGTTCGAAATTTAAATAATATTCGGAAGTCGTGTCCGAGCTGGTCAATGAGTAGTTTTACAGAGGTGTCACTCACCATTCCAACAATCTTAGAAAATTTAGGTAGGTACGTACTCAGCATATCAAACTATTTGCGGATTATTCTTTGTAGGTTATTGTATAGAAAACGTTGCATGTTGAATGGTGATCCAAACAATATTCATAATAAAATAATGACGTCCTTACATTGAACTGTTAGTTTGCTTGATATTTCTTCACATTCAGTAAAAGAAAAGAATAAATTCATCCAAAAATAAACCTTTATATTGTGATCGATCATACTTACATTTTACTAAGAAACTCTTGGAAGAAAAAGTTTTCCGAAAGTGCAAGTGGCCAGTACCTATCATTATACGCACTTCGCGCGAACTTTGACAAAAAGATTTTTTTTATTGGTGGACGACTATGGTCAATCAGTTTATTCATATAATATGAAGACACTTTTGCCAGCGTCCAGTTATTTAAAACTTACCAATTAAAAAAACAGCCTTTGGTTAGGTTACAACCTAAACCACCTGATTATCCGGAAAAAAGATAGTTTCGTGCTTTAGAAGGCACTTTAAGCACTTAAGTCTTTGTCAGAATAAGTATGATTGATTACTTAAATGGCACCTTTTACAAAACTATGTCAGAGGCCTACTAGTTGCTGCTGAAAAACTCTGACAGAAAGGTTCAATATATTGGAGTATTTAATGCACTCACAGCGCTATATTATATAGCGTGAAATTTTACTAGTGACCGATAGCGAAATCTCAGGACCGGCTATTGATAAGGAACAACATTCCTCAAGGAACATAGGTCGAAAAACGAAAAAATATTTTGACCTCCCATAGTAACTCAAATCTGCTGATCGGCAATTTTGTATGGGAGGTCCAAAAATTATTTTGTATTTCGACCTATTTTCCTTGTGAAAGTTGTTCCTTATCACTAGCCGGTTCTGAGTTTTCGCTATCGGTCACTAGTAAAATTTCACCTCATATAAGCGCTATATTATTCTTAAAGGTTCAAAGTGTCGGCGACTAGATCTCGCAAACGAAAAAAACAATTAAAACATAGGTTGAGATACTAGTACATACATAACTGATAGCAAAAATGCAGGGTGCGCATAAGGAACAGCAAAGGTCGAAATATGAAAAAAAACACATAAAAATGTTGTAAAAGTATTATTTTTTGTTTCTTATAAAAGTTGTTCAGTTTTGTAGGTAGAAGAGGGTCACTTCAATATTTGAACTTAATTAAATTTAATGCGGCACGTGCGGAGTATTGTGCAGCTAGATAGGCGTTCACTTTTAACTAACCGAGAAAATTTCTAAATCTTTGGGATTTCTATGGCTTGCTTTTTTGTCAAAGGTTTTTGTGAAGGTTTTTAATCCATTTTTATTTGGATAATCCTGTGATTTTTGGTCTTGAAATAGGTATCCTTATAAAGGGAATTCATTGCTTTATACAATTTATGGTATATTTCGGTATTACAACCTGATTCGTAGAAGAATGGGACCCGAAACGGGAACATTATTGTTTGCGTCTTTTTCATGTTACATGTCTTTTGAGCAAGATGTCAACAATAATGTTGCCATTTCGGGTCCCCTTTTTTATAAATCAGGTTATACCAAGGATTCAGGGTTACCATAACGTCATCAAATAAGTACCTACTCAATAAATTCGTAACCCTATTCGACCTTCCCAAAATTATCAGTAACCGCGCGTTTAAACTAAAGAGACTTTGGCCGGTGACTTATTTGTAGTCCCTTTCACACATGTGCAAAGGAGCAAGTAATACGTGTGTCGCGCGACAAAAAGTCGCATGTGTGATCACGGTATAAATGCAAGTTTAAACATGATTGACATTCCATTTGTGGCATACAAGGCCTTCTTTACAAACAATATTTTAAAGGGTGAACCAGTCTATGAAAATGAACAACTTTCCCTCAAGAACATAAAAAAATAAAAAAATGGGCTTCCCATACAAACTAAGTCGCTCGGCTGGTGCATTTGTATGGGAGTTAAAAAATGATTTTTCATTTTTCGACATACGTTTCTTGGGGAAAGTTGTTCAGTTTCATGAGTAACTTGACCTCCTTTCGGTTTTATTGGTTGATTTGTAACTTTTTTTAGTACGACTACCTACCTCGTTTTTATCTTGCGCCCCAATGAATCAAAGTAGTACTGACATTGGCATAATTATCATATCATTTGGCAAAATGCCATTATAAAAGTTGGAAAATAAGTTACGACAAATTTCTTGCTATAATAGAATTATTTCCTCAAAATGTGGTGCAAATGGGTACAAATGAACAGTTTGGTGGGTCTGCCTCATATTACGTTTATCTATGACCCATTCCACGTCAGTTTTGACTGCAGGGGAAACGTATCAAAACAAATACCTTTTATCAACCATTGATTCCTTGGAATGAATCCGGAAACAGTAAGTTTGTCGCAAGATTACTTGATAATGGTGTAGGCTTATCAAAAAGTTGCATCTGTGATGAGTTCAACATTGAATAGTGAGTAATAATCATATAAAGTTTAATAATTTTCAATAACCATTGACGCAAAACATTTGTACAATATGGTAGCATGGTCATGATAACAGTAAAAAATAGAGGTAACTTCACATTTTTATTTCTTAGTATTTTGGGATAAACTTCGATTTTTGGGTTTCAGGAAGCTTTTCCCCATATTTTGTAGAACAAAATTCAATTTTTTTCTGATAATGACGTGTCCTAGATTATGTAATATATAGGAAAACGTAGCTCGTTTTCAGCTCGCTTCATAGGAGCTCCCCCCTTAAAGGTAATGGATTTGCTACCACCATATTCACCACATCTTCGTACCATCATAACTAGTTACTAACCTGTACCATATTATTTTTAGGATTTCCTATACTTCTTAATAAAGAAGAGTCTCGTGTAGAAGCTCGTCGTATTATTTGGCGCCGTAAAGGCGACACTGGCGCCCAACGTGGGGCCTACCTCATTTGGCTACCCTTTGAAATTAGTATAGGTCAATAGCCCTAGGGGTAAATCCACGGTAACTTACGTTACAATTAGAGCGGCGGTTTGCTAAGTGTAGCTCTTATTTTAATTCAGACATAGAGTGTAAAAAAATCAACTGCAAATATTTTAAGGGGTGAACCAGCCCGTGAAACTGAACAACTTTCACCAAAAAACATAGGTCGAAATATGAAAAAAAAATTGGTCCTCCCATACAAAATGTACCAACCGACCAAGTCAATTTGTACGGGAGGTCCAAAAATTTTTTTCTTATTTCGACCTATGTTTCTTGGGGAAAGTTGTTCAGTTTCATGGGCTGGTTCACCCCTTAAAATATTTGCAGTTGATTTTTTTACACCTTATTATACATAAGAGAGTACAATATGGACTCAATCTGTAAAATTGAACCCAAAACAAAACTATTAAAGAGCTTCGAAACAACACACAATGAATAAAGGTAACTTGCGTTACATCAATAGGACAGAGCGTTTCGTGACTCAAATTAAAACAAATATTTCTCTGGTTTCTTTAACGGTTATTATTGAAATAAAAATCAAATAAGGCATAAATCAAAGTAATTCAATCAATAATTTTAACAGCCATTATTATCCAAAATAATTAGAAAAATATATATAGGGTTATATTTAATTAAGTACAAATCTCTTGAGTGTGTGGTCTACTCACAAAACTGAACAACTTTTATTAGAAACTTTTCTCCGAAATATGAAAAAAAATAATTTTGGGCCTCCCATACAAAATTGTTGAAAAAGTGTGTCACTTAGGGAAGGTCCAATTTTTTCATATTTTGAAGAAAAGTTTTATACAAATGTTGTTCAATTTTATGAGTAGTTTACACCCTTAAGAGATTTGTACTTAATTAAATGTAACCCTATATAATTGGTTACTTGCGTTTCAGGCAAATAGTAACTTGCGTTACTTCTGATTTTGACCCTATAAATTCCTCTTTTTTCATTCTGACAAAGTAAGTTTGTCTTCCGCACTCCATGAATCTTCATCTTTAGAACTTACGGCGTGTTTCAAAACAAAATTTTTGGAAAACAGACCTTTTTATAGCTCATTTTTATCCCAGAATATAATGTGGCATTTGGCTATTCCAGGAATAGCCTTTACGAAACTTTCTTCTAATTGTAGCAATCTTGACCTTTCTTCAATACCATACTACCTACTCGTCGAAAGTGACTTGAGGTATTTCTAAATCTTTACGTCGTGACTCTTTACTAAGTATTTCTAATTCTAATTTTGTTCGGCTCTCTAGAAAAGCCAGTTTCATTTTTGTATCTGAATTTTTATTAAGTGCTCTTCATCAAAAGCAACGACCGCCCGCCTGCCTGACGTCAAGCCTCTTTGGGAATGTCTGCCTGACGTCAACCCCCTTTAGGAATGTCTGACGTCAACCCTCTTTGGAAATGACGTCAACCCTCTTTTGAAATGTCTGCCTGACGTAAACCCTCTTTGGGAATGACGTCAACCCTCTTTGGGAATGCCTGACGTCAACCTTTTTTGGGAATGTTGGCGTCAACCCAAAGAGGGTTGACGTCAACCCTCCTTGGGGAATGACGTCAACCCTCTTTGGGAATATATCAAACATCACTATAACTTGCTATTATTAATATTACTATACAAAATATTTTCTTTACTTGATCGACATGTTTCCGTCCGCCTGCACCGAACTATTATCCGGTTCGACCCGGTTCGACAGAGCGCGTAAACGATGCGTGTGGATGTCTGCGTCTGTATAGCCGCGTTTGCGCAAAGCCGGCTCTTTGGATTGGTGCTAGCCAATACTTACTCTGTGGTATAACTGGCATCCATGCATCTTTTTTAAAGCTTTGTTCTAAAACGCGGAAACTTTTCTCTGCTCACGGTTTGTGCACATTCACAAAGGGTCGTGCAGTCATAATGTATTTAATGATTATGTATTCAAGACTTTCGGAAGTCAGTTGCAGTTTCTGTGCTGGCTGTTATTGTTCAGTTTATTTCGAGTGTCTATTAAATGTGTCTGACGCGAAGATTTGTAGACTAGCGTGAAGCGTGAGCTTTTTTTGACGACTCTAGAAAAGACTCGGCGGTCAAGTCCCTTTTATTTGTATCGCCAAGCTGAGCCAAGTGAAGCGCGAGGGCAATACTTTCCCTTTCTCGAAGTTCTTCGCCGCTTTTTTGAACACTCACAGCTTTGATTTCTGATGTACCTACTGGATCATTAAAAAATCTCGGGATATACAGGGGTAAAAAAATTAACTGCAAATATTTTAAGGTGTGAACCAGCCCATGAAACTGAACAACTTTCCCTAAGGAACATAGGTCAAAATACGAAAAGATTTTGGACCTCCCATATAAACTTGCCGATCAGCTGATTCCAGTTAGAATGGGAGGTTTTTGGACCTCCCATAAACTTGCCGATCAGCTGATTTCAGTTAGAATGGGAGGTTGGAAATTTCTTTTCGTATTTCGACCTATGTTCCTTGGGGAAAGTTGTTCCTTATCACTAGCCGGTTCTGAGTTTTCGCTATCGGTCACTAGTAAAATTTCACACTATACCTACGTACACTGTACCGATAGCTTGCTTGAGTCTGCCGACAATTTTATCTCTGCGAATAATAGAATAAGAATATGTCGTACCGATAGCTTGCTTGAGTCTGCCTATAAATATAAGTAGGTACTGGTCTGCCTGACCACAGTCTGGCGATTTCCCTGTTCCGACCAATTTTTTTTTTAGAGGAAATTTTATCTCGTCGAGTAATAGAATGAAACTAGATTGTAATAATAGTTTATTTAAAGCTGATCACATATCCTTTGGTCTGCCTGAACCCAGTCTGGTAGTTTCCCCGGTACGACCGCTTTTCACTCTCAGTAAATTTCAATTTTAACAAATAATCTTGCCCGTTGTACTAGGGAAATGGACCTGCCAATAAAATTAAAATTTGTCGATTTACAGGAGCGGGATTTACAAAGCTGTAATCTCTGTAATGTCTAGATGAAGAATATTTAATCTTTTTACTGTAAACAAATTTTAGCGCAGTACACTGTCTTACTTATGTAATGTTATGTCAGCCTCTATACGGGGTGTAAGGGACGATGTAACGAAAACTTTGCAGGCGTGCACTTTTCCCATGGAACATATGGTGGTGAACGAAAAAAAAATTCCGACATCCCATACAAAGTCAATCACCTGATCGTGAAATTTGTATGGGTGGTCGTTGTTTTTTGAGATATTTGTTCAGTTTTATGATCTCAGCACGCCTGAAAAGTTTTCGTTACACCGTCTTTTACACCCTGTATTTAGTATACCTAAACTATTTAAACGTTCGTCGCTGATTTTGGATCGCATGTAGTTTTTAATTCTTTTCATGACCGAAAATAATCGTCTGCGCTGCAATTGGTAACTGCAGTGCAAACAAAAATTCGAAGTGCGATTCCCGCATAAGGAAAAAGTTCTTTTAAGCCTTTCTCTATAATATAAAGCGGTAAGCTCCAGTAATCCAATATCTTTTTCTACACTCGACGACGACAAATACGATTTCAAAAGAAGACACTCATTTATTATATCATCTCCTAAATCTTCATGATATGCATTCAATATCTTTTTCGACACTCGACGACGACAAATATAATTTCAAAAGAAGACACTCATTTATTATATTGCATCTTCTAAATCTTCAAGATCATCATCATCTTCCTGCCCTTATGCCAATTACTCGGAGTCGGCGCAACACGTTTTGTTGATATGCATTCAAAAGTTTTCTTGCATGTTCCCTTATTTCTTCTTCGCCGTATGAAACTAAGTGGCCTAAAAAGCGTAGTTGTTACTGCTTCGTAAGCGGATTAACGCCTTCTCAGTTCCCCTCAGAGTTTATCGCAGATGGGTAAAAAGCAAGTTATTCTAGAATGACGTCGACCCTGCAACGAAACTTCTCTTTCGCGGCTCTCATCGTCTCCTTTTTTTTCTTTTGACTACTGTCTTTGTTTATTTTTTAGTCATCTAATGTTTTAGTTTTAGCAGATTCTTCAAATCATCAAAAAATACTCTTTATTTTTAACAAACTCAGCAATAGTGTCGTAGAGTGTCAAAACAACCTCAACATCAGTGTTGAATTGTTTTAGTATACTTCCCCATAGTTTAGATACTATGGCCGTTTCCAGATTTTTAATTTATGAAATAAACTCTGAGGCTTCGTTTTTTACCAAAGCTTGTTTAGGAAAAATCAGATTCGATAGATTCAAGAGCTGCTAACAATTGTCCCCAAATTACTCTTGGTTGAGGCTGGCACAAGCATCGCCTCTTCCTGACCAGCTCGTTTGCGATTTTTTTATTACTCTTAACGTTTTCTGAGTCTGTTAAAAACAAATTTAATAGTTGTGAACTAGTGAATTGACCGATCACAATTTTTAACACCGGTTTATGGGATTTTTAAGGTTTCTTTTAGGTTTTCTAAAAATCTTGGAAATGTGAATAAAATACATGGCTCATTTATCTAATGATATATATGAAAAGTTTTCTAGTTGTGCACCTAATGCTTGACTTTGTACCATTCTATTAGCTGATGCTTAACACGCTTGTTATTGTTTACATTGCTTAAGTTTTAATTTTTAAGTTTACTTTATTACCTACTTAGATTCTACTCTGCCTTTGGTTACCCCGAGGTTATCTGTTATTGGCTCCACAACTTTGTTACATTATTCTAAGTTTCCTACTATTATGGAAATGAGCTTTTGATAACCTGAATAAAATAAAAATCGACAGCTTCAGCTTGTAGCCGGTTTCTTCGCGAACTCAAAACATACCCAGATTTTGAAAACATCTTCTCTGAAGGAACCAAAGAAATGGCTGGTATTGCCAAATACTTTTTTTTTTTTTTTTTTTTTTATCTATGATGGGCTTACTCTTGACCCCAATCTTACCCTAGAGCAGAGATGGGATCTACGGTGGAGCGAGCTTGCCCAGAAGATGCCTATTCACTCTAGACTTAAAGAGATTCAGGTTATATGCACTCGGAAATACAGACGCAGGCAGGGAATTCCATTCTTTAGCCGTGCGCATAATGAAAGATGATTTGAAGCGCTTAGTGCGTAATGTGGGTATATCAACTAAGAACGGATGGTAGCCGGCCGTGCGTCTGGATGTCCGATAGAAGAAAGGAGACGGTGGTATGAGCTCATGCAGCTCACGCGCACACTCTCCGAAGTACAATCTGTAGAAGACCGATAGGCAAGCAACCTTGCGGCGGTGAGCCAGGCTGTGAAGCTTGGTCGCCACCAGTTTTTTATCGCCTATTAATCTCTTGGCTCTGCGTTCCACCGAATCCATTGCAGCAAGTTGGTATTTAGCCGAGCTATCCCAAAGGTGACAGCAGTACTCCATGCAAGATCGGACTTGAGCTTTATAAAGAGTTAGAAGCTGTTCAGGCGTGAAGTACCGCTTGACTTTATTCAGGACGCCCAACTTTCTAGCTGCAATTTGAGCCTTGGACTCGATGGTGGTGCCGAAGTTGAGGTCAGAGGACAGCTCCATGCCAAGGAGTTGAAGAGTGTTGGTCACTGGAACAGATGTACCCCGAAAAGTAGGAGAAAAGGTGAAAGGACTCCTTTTGCGGAGAAAAGACACGCCTGCGTTTTTGAAGCATTGAAGCTGACGAGATTGTCATCGCCCCACTGGGAGACGTTACTTAACGTCAGGCTCGTACGCTCAATCATAGCCTTTCTCAATCTTTGGATTTCATCACCACTGGCTCCTGCGCCGGACAGATATTTCTCGGTGACAGTACTGTCATCTGCGTACCCAACAATTCCTGAAGATAGAAGGTCATTGATGTGCAGCAGGAAAAGCGTCGCGGAGAGTACAGACCCTGAGGAACTCCGGCGTCAATAGCCTTGAGGTCAGAGGAGCAGCCGTCTATGACCACTCGGATCGACCGTTCACTCAGGAAGTCAGCCACCCAGCTACAGAAGCCAGTGGGTATGCCGTACGCTGGAAGCTTGCTCAACAGACTCGCATGCCACACCCTATCGAAGGCCTTTGAAATGTCCAGCGACACTGCTATTGCTTCGCCGTGGTTTTCAATGGCCTCGCCCCAGCAATGCGTTACGTACACTAGAAGATCTCCGTGGAACGCCCTCGGCGGAAGCCATATTGACAATCACTGAGAAGATCATTGTCTTCGAGGTACGAAAGCAGTTTGCAGTTCAGAACTCTTTCCATAGCCTTACAGAGTACGGAAGTGATGGCGATCGGTCGATAGTTGCTAGGGTCGGCACGGCTACCCTTCTTGGGCACAGGTTGCACATTGGCAAGCTTCCAAGATTTTGGTACAATTTTTGACACGAGAGAGAGGCGGTACAAGCGTGTCAGTACAGGAGACAACTCAGGCGCACAATACCTCAACAATCTTGCTGGTATGCCATCAGGACCACTGGCCTTGTTCACGTCCAGACTGCGAAGGGCTCTACGGACCTCTTTATTGTGCACTGTGATCTCAGACATCAAAGAATCACAGTGAGGTAAGGTGGGTGGATACTTCGAGCCAGCGTCTATACGAGAGTTGCTCGCAAACAGATCGGCAAATAAATTTGCTTTCTCTGCCGCGGGTTGGGCAAGCGACCCATCAGGTTTCTGCATTGGAGGTAGTGAGGGACGGCAGAAGTTGGATTCGACTGATTTCGAAAGGGACCAGAACTGCTTACTACCCGGTGGGTATGATGCAAGCTTTGCCCCAATTCGGCTAATATGGTCGAACCTAGCTTTTCGTAGCACCCGTTTGCAATACCTGGCGGTGGCATTATATGCTCTCTTCTTTGCTCGCACTCTTCTCGCTCGCACTTTTCGATCACGAGTCGCTCGCACTTTTCGATCACGAGCTTTTACCCAAGCTTGGTAAGCGGACTGTTTACGAGCCTCAGCTCGAGCACAGTCCGCATTGAACCAAGGTTGGGCTTTATAACCGAGCGGGATATCGGAGAAAGGAATGAAATATTCCATTCCCTGCCGGATTACAGCTGTGATCGCATCAGCGACGTATGAGGGGTCTTCCGAAGAGAAACACATTTGCCGCCACGGGTATGAAGCAAAGAAAGCACGCATCTCGTCCCAGTCTGCTGACTCGTATCGCCATACTCTCCTCGTGCCCCTAGGGGTGTAATCCGGAGGAGAACAGATGGACACGGATTTCACCACACAGTGGTCGGATGATCCCAGCGGAGCCGAGACCGAAACTGAATGTCTGTGCGGATCAGTAGTCAGCAGAAGGTCCAGGCAATTGGGTGTGTGGTCTGTGATATCTGGTATTCGCGTCGCTTGTTCCACCAGCTGGGTGAGATCTAGCGCCAATGCTAGTTTACGCGCCTCTCGCCCAGCATGGTCAGTTTTCTGGTATGGGAACAGCCACTCTTTATGGTGAGCATTGAAGTCCCCCAGAAAAACAAGCTCTGCTGTTGGATATCGCTGAATTGCTGTATCTGCCGTCTCAGAGAGGTACTCCATGAGTCTAGTCGTCTCCTGATCTCCGCTGTGCGAACGATAAACACTGGCGTAGAGAGTTTTCTCTACTCCAGTGTCAACCAAAAGCCACAGCACGGGAAACCCTGAATTCTCAAAGCCACGGAGACGCTTACAGCAAACGTCATCGCGAACATACACACAGACCCCTGCACGCTTCTTAAACTTGTGCTCAAGAGTGTAACCAGGGTAGTTGAGGTATGCCACGTCCAACGGTGTTGCTATCTGCGTCTCCGTTAAGAAGAATAAGTGCGGCTTCTCGGTCTCCAGGTGGTGATGGACCGAGTCTAGGTTTGTGTGTAGACCTCGGATGTTCGTGAGGTGCATTTTGAGTGGGAGGAAGTGTTGCCGTTGGTCAAACTTTTTCTTCTTTTTTAGCTTTTTCATGTTTTAAGAGTTTTTGTGGGGGAAAGAAAAGATAGTCGAGGCGCTGCTTAGAAACCCTACTCGTACCTTTCGGTTCAACTGATCAGAGAGGGAACTCGCTTGGAGACTGCGGGGACGCCCGAGCCCCCCCGATAACACTCCACCGGGTCCTCCCATCCAGCCGCCAACTGGCACGGTGGAGTATACCGGGATTTTTCGCAGTTGGCGGGGCAGCCTTTGCGCGTGGCTAGCGCGCAAGTCGGGCCCCCTACTGACTGCGGTCGGCCAACGGCTGAGACCGTGCCTCGGATCCCGCTACCCTCCAAAACGAGTTACCGGATACAGCATCACCTAAAGACAAAGACCGGTTCCGGCAGCGCAACTGACTACATTGCTACCCCCCAATGGCACTGGCAGTCCCGCACACCGACGGAACACAGCAAGGCTGTTTGGCGCCGGACTCCGGCGGGATGGTGGTCGCGAGCCAGGCGGCCCCTTTCAGGGCCTACCACCGCTTTTGGGATCTTCAGCCGCCAACACATATTGTGAGAACGTTGCCCGGGGTGGACCGCTAGGAGGTAGACCCCACCCACCCCAAAAACCACCACCTTCCACTTTTGAGCAATTGAATTTAATGGTGCTAAATGTTTATTCCTGGACCAAAAAGGTCCTGCTGCACTGTTTGCTGCTTATGTGATTTCAGCATCAGGATCTGTCTCCAAAAGAAGTTAGGCAGGCATCATGAAAAAATCATTTAAACACTGTCTGACGTTGTCAAGCGACTTAAACCATGCTGTTTTATTTTTGTTTTATTGTATTGCTTTTGTTTCTAAATTAATTTTGGTATTCCTGCTGTTATTTTATTCTATATTACTTTGTTTAAATTTTCAAGCGCCTAGTAGCTAAAAAGTAAAACAATCTATGTCTTGGTGAGAATGTTGTAGTGTAGAATATAAGGTCCTATTAAATTCACTGCAAATATTTTAGGGGCAGATCAAATAAAATATAAGCATGTACTAGGCAAATTTTTAAAGAAATCTACACGCTAGTTTTCGAGAAAACTGCATTTAACTAAAAAAAAAACGAAACGCAAAAAGTGCACCCTGTTTGTCCTAGAAACACACACTTCGATAAATTTAAATTACGCGCCAAACTCGCCGTGCTTTGATTGGTTGGTTGTTAGTGTGCGTGCCGTGTAAGTGAATCCTGTTTACGTGGCGGAACGTCAGTCGGGTCGGTCAAAGGGTGTTCACATAATTAATTAAAAAGTTTGTTTGAAAATGAAAAAAAAAATCTAGCGTGTAGATTTTTAAAAAAATGCCTTAGATCTTTTTCTTGTACATATTTACGCATGCCCTTAAAATATTTGCAGTGAATTTAATAGGACCTTATATAAGCTTATTTTTCCAATATTTAGCTACAATAATGTGTTTATTAACTAAGTTTATGTTTGTTTATTCTACAATAAACTAAAATAAAATATAAAATAAAAATGCACAGTGGTCCCGCTCTCATACAACGGCGGTCAAAACGGTTTAAATAAGCTTAACGGTTTAAAGAAGCTTTATTATCAAATTATATTTCCTCTTATTAATAGAACACCATCTGCAAATAACCGTTCTCCTTTTTTTGTATAACCCGTAGTCCGCTTATATAAGGATCGGATGTTAACAACAGTCTATTTAGCAGGTCGGCATTGCATGTGATTCTAGATTTTTTCCGAGTATTATTTTCTCCAATAAATTATTGGCTGTTTCTTTCTGGCACAGCGCAGATAAAAGGAACCAACTTATCAGTAGAACGGGCCCTTAAGTTGTCCTTCCTTATTATTATTATTAAAGCCACATTATAACAATACTAGGTACCTGGTTTTCTCGAAAATAAGTTTTTTATTTAAGTAACCATACCATAACAGCCACAACATTCCGCAGTTGGACATGGGCCTCCCCCTAATGGGGAGTATTGCCATACTCACCACGCTTGGCAGGCGTATTGGCGAGGGCAGTGCAAGATGTTGCATTTACTACAGGAAACGCTGCTGCCCATTCCCTGGATGAATAGGTAATGATCATCCCATTAGTCGCTTTTTACGACACCCACGGGTAGAATTCGGGTGATGCTCACACGGTTAATAAATATCATTGGCCTCATACGTCTGTGACAGACGATTTATTCAGTGTCTGAGGCATGATTTTTCATGGCTGTATAAGCCGATACGGGAGCGGCATGACTTTCCGCACGCTCTACAAACGAAGGTGGAATTAGAGACTGGCACATGCATGTTTAGATGTCGTTTTTGCCTTTTGTTTGCGAGACCAGCGAACCAGGCATCGTCGTGAGCTTTACGCCCATCAAACACACGCTTTCTCCATACATCCCTATTCTCAGCAAGCTTCTCCCAGCTTTGATGATAATAAATATAACCAATATAAATTGATGCCTCAAACGGGTAGGTTGTTCAGTATATGTATGTACCTATTATGTTGTTTTTAGATTGTTCTACGCGCGACCTACAAATGACCTTCCCTTATCGGTGTGTTCATCTTCTCTTTATGCTCTACTGCTCACCCGCCAATTGCCTCCCATATGTTATCCATTACTTGACCGAACAAGTGCTGGTAAGTTAATGCTTTGTAATATTAAGCTAGCGGATATCTGAAAAAGTGGATCGGGCAGTCTACGCCATTGAACAAAACCTATTATTATGTACAATGTGGGCTAAAAGAAGTCATGCGATGTGATTCGCCACCGATTTTTTATTAGCCATTAAAATCGACTACTGTTTTCGGAAATCAATCTCTCGTAGATTATTATGTTAGATGTAAGACATAAGTCAAATTACCATCGCTACGATATATTTTAACTTGGAAAACACAGATTTTTCATACATTCTTGGCCATCCTTTTTAGAGTTTCGTAGTCTACTAGAAATCGCCCATCCTGCATTTCCGCTCTCTCTCGGTTACACCTTAAAGATGTAAGTATAACGCATAAGGAAAAATGCCGTCTTCCCCGCAGAAAAATGCGTTGCAGCGGGTGAAATCACTAACGGGTATTTCGATTTTTGATAAAATTACTAGCGGCTAGATTTCCCAGGATGTAATAAATTATGTACATCATAATATAAACCTTTATGTATTGTTAATCTCAAAAATATAAGAGAATTTCTTAATTTTTATGAAATGTAAAAGTAAAAAAAAATATTGTCGTTTATTTTTATCAGAAGGTAATTCCTATCCACACGAAATATTTTCCAGGATCCTAAGAATTTGCTTCAGTCCCTACTTTCAGCTAGGAACATAGCAATAATGTCAGCACCATCTGCCGTCAACTGATTTATGGTATCTTTTGGAAGAAATGCCCTCTACAAATCGGCTGGTTTCGTCCTTTTTCTCCATTCTAATACCTACGTTAATTTAATTTCTTATTAATTTAGGGTTACAATTAATTAAGTACAAATCTCTTGAGGGTGTGATCTACTCACAAAACTGAACAACTTTCGTTAAAAACTTTTCTTCGAAATATGAAAAAAATATTTGGACCTCCCATACTAAGTGACACACTTTTTCAACATTTTTGTATGGGAGGTCCAAATTTTTTTTCATATTTCGAAGAAATGTTTCTAACAAAAGTTGTTCAGTTTTGTGAGTAGATCACACCCTCAAGAGATTTGTACTTAATTAAATGTAACCCTAAATACTTCTTTGACGTCACCACACCATACAAGGACTGAACAGATTTTGAGCTAAAATATTACATTGCATTACACAAATATTTGTCTTGAGTTTTTCACTTTTCTTATTCCTTTGAGGGAAATGAACTCCTCACGGTTAACAGAAGGTAATATTACGGATGAATAAAACTGAACTAAAGATTTAGTAGATTATATTGCAAGGAAAAATACATAAAGAAAAATGATAACCTCGTGACCCGGATACGAGAAACAATCTGCCACGAAAAACCGACGATCACTGGCAGTGTGACATTGAGCTACTATCACATTTGTCGACGGGAGGCTGAATGTCCCTGTCGCTAAATGTCCCTGTACTGAATGTCACCCTCTCGCTTTACCTATCCAGAAGGAATACGGGTAGATTGTTATAATAAATGATAAAACGGACTCATTTAAAAGAAACTTTGTTTTCTTATAACGAAACATATCCTTCTTAAATTTTATAAAAGCAAATAATAACCAAATCTTTCAATCTTACATAGGTACTAAATAGGTGTGAGGGAAGCTTAAAACCGATACCCGAGCAGTGTGACATTATACGAATGTGGCATTACGCGAAAGTGACATTACGCGAGTGTGACATTTAGCTACTAGCAAAATGTCCCGATTTCAAGCGGGACATTTCGCTACTGTGACATTTGTCGACGGGAGGTTTTATCACTTTGTGAATATGTTCCTAGACTGGTCAGGACACCACACAGGCAGAACCACCTGATTGTCCGAGAAGCAAGATGGTTCCGTGCTTTGGAGCCATGTTCAGCCGTCGGTCCCGGTTGCTGTCTATGGCCACTTAGACGGCTGTCGTTACACAACCATGCCAGAGGCCTGCTTCTTGCAGCAGATGGTTGAAAAACTCTGGCACCAGGGTTCATCAGGTCGTCGGACGACTTGGTGTCCTTTATATTGGTTAAACTTAAGTGCGACATTTTAACTTTAATTATATGTATATACGGTGAAATTTTACTAGTGTCCGATAGCGAAAACTCAGAACCGGCAGGTGATAAGGAATAACTTTCCCCAAGGAACATAGGTCAAAATAACAAAAAAATAATTACCTCCCATAGTAACTCAAATCAGCTGATCGGCAATTTTGTATGGGAGGTGCAAAATTTATTTTCGTTTTCCAACCTACGTTCCTTGGGGAAACTTGTTCCTTATCACCAGCTGGTTCTGAGATTTCGCTATCGGTCACTAGTAAAATTTCACCCCCTATATAAACAGGATTTCGCACTTACCTACTTCTTATTACATCGCGATTTCACGAGCGTTTCGGTCCAGTCGGTGGTCCTTTATCAGGCGGAGTGTCTCAAACAAAACACGAATATTTGAAAAAATACTTTACAAATATTTGTGTCCGGTGGAAATCGAACCCACGAGCCTTGGCGTAGAAGACAAGGGTAAAGTTTATGCGTAACGTGTACTCTTTTACGTAACGGGAAGTACAACCTGTTACATAACTAACCAAAGAAAAGAATATTTTTCATTATCATCAGTCGATAAAATAATCACATCACTAGTCTAGGTCAGGTGCTACACTATCTGGCGAACAAAGTCCCCTTCGGCATACATTGCTGGTTGACTTTGTTTTTTGCATTGATGTCATACATGTAATAGCCAGCAATGTAGGCCGAACTGCGTTTCGCCGCGTCAGTAACTTCATTTGAACTTTGAGCTGTCAAAATTAGTAATGCGATGCCACGATTAAAAATAAGTGTAATTTAATAAAAAAATATTTTTTTCGTAGTTTTCAAAAACGATACTACGGCTCTAATTTTTTGTTAATTGACTCTTTGCAACGGACCTTTCCTTCCCCTTTCAGCTTTATTGGTTGTTTTGTAACACATTGTAATCATTGTATAATAACGCTGGCATTAATGTAATAAAAACGCATAGTATTTATTAAGCATATTTTTTTACAAAAGCAATTATACATCGTCACGACAGTTCAATGAATAGTCAAACCAAACCACAACAACACTTGACTGATGCTTGAAACATAGAAAGGCCGTTCTTAGCTGTCAATTTAGTATATCTGGATAAAAATCCTAGTTTAAGTAAGTAATATTGTAAAGTAGAAAGGCAAAGGAATGGATGCCAACTCCAGAGTAAATCCAAAATTCCAAACCCTTGTCTTGGTTTTAGGCTATGATAAGGTCTAATTCACATGAATTACCTACCTTTATCCAAATATGTTCTTCTAACACTCAAGCTTACAATAACATCACCAAACTTTCAAGCCACCATAGATAAAAATAAAATTGTGAGATTTTGCTAGAAAGTATTTTGGATAGGTATCCTAAAGGTAGCAATTTATGCGATGTAGCAAAACGCAATTTTATTATTTTTATGATTAATAAATAAAATAAGGGCTTGCCAATTATACCGAATGATTGATTACTTTTCCTCCAATCTGTGTACCTCTAGTTTCGACTGCAGTTACTACCTGGTTCATAGAAGAAGGGGACCCAAAATGACAACATTATTGTTTGCGCCTTTTTCATATCATATTACATCTTAGTCTCCGTTTACCTACACTTACGGCTATCTTATTATTATAATCATGATAACGATTAAATAAATCAGTCATTTGAATAACAATTATTTACACTAACACCTACTATTTACATGCGCTTATCAAATTATACTTTCGGGCGAGAGTGAAGCCCCATACAGATATGTTACAGAGTTATGAAATTTTATTATTTCAGTCAATCAAATCCATTGTTAAGGGTGTAAGGGACAGCACTCTGAATACTGATAAAGTGCATTCAGTCAGTCAGACCATGAATCTGAATAAATAAATACCCATAAAAATATTTCAAGAAAAAAAATATTCTTCCCGTTGTAGTAATTAATGCAGTCAGCAAGTGGTGATTTTGTATGGGAGCCCTATTTTGAAATAAGTACAGATATTAAAAGTGAGACAATGTTTTCGTACTTGGATGACAATAATTTACGTGTACTTTTAAGTTTGCTACAGATCACAAAAACAACTAGTAAAATTTGTATCTCATTAAAAATGTACATATTTTTTTAAGTTATTTGCATAACAAAGCACTGAGAAAACTGAAACTGAAGTTAACTGAGGACTTTTTTTGGTTTCTTTAACGAAACCTTAATTTCGTTAACTTAGATCTAGTTGGAGCTTATTACATAATTTTCACTTTTTTATAATTTTGATGGTAAAAATCATGTTAGTTTATTATTTGGAATCGAACTCACTTGGGTTCAGTGTGGCAGATTTTGGCAGTTGGTGATGGATCTTGGCAGATTCTGTCCGATTAGCTTTCCCTCCCAGTAAAGTTTGCTATTCTCCGTCCGTTGTTTAGATTTTTTTTTAGAAAGTTTTCGGTGTTTTTGAAGTCTAGGACCGTTTCACCATACGTCTGTCTGTCGTAGAATTCGCTAGCTCCTCCTAAACTACGCAACGGATTTTGATGCGGTTTTTGTAAAAGTTGAGTGATTCAGGAGGAAGGTTTAAACATCCCTGGAAAATGTCTATTCCCACGAAACTGCTGACGGGCCGCTAGTTCTAAAATAAATAGGTACATACATACATTTCCTTTGGCCGTTGGCCCAACCGCCTCTCTGAATTTTGAATTTTATTTAGAAATACATTGTCCTAATATGTCCAAAAGAACCCTGAATTTTGCACAAGTCATGTGTAATATATATATCTAAAAAATGCGACGTCGTCTTGCAGCAAATCGGGAAGCAATGTATGGAACTCTCCAGACATCGGCCGCTTCAGGTTTATATTTGCTAACCCACTTCCGTTTTTTTTTTCTTGTTCTGCTTCCTCCAAAAGCGAACACAAAACAGTATGTTTATCGGGATTGCCCATTTTGGTTCAAGCAATAAAGCAGTAAATAGGTACCTACTGTACTTCACCAATAAAGATTTTCAAAGAATACTGTAACCATACTTCACTCCTATGGGTTAAGTTCATGCTGTTTTTCCTAGTAGGAATATCCTCCGTGTGCATTATGGGTCTTTGTTACCATGTTTCCCACTGATCAGTAGGTGCTGAGATTGGTCAAGTGAGACCATTTTTTCCACTAGTTCTACGAAGGAACAAGTGAGCACATTATAGGTCCCACTTGTTCTACGTTTAAATAAATATTATCGTCAAGGAAGCAGAACGTCAAAACGCCAGAATGCCATATCAGTACAACGTCAACGTAATACTGCAATAGTCAAAGTAGCAGAATGTTAAACAGCGAGAACTACAAAATAGCAGGTTGTCAGAATTCTAGAATGTCAACATATTTATATAAAAAAGACATGGCATGAAATTCAGCTACTTTGATATTCTGAATTGCATTTAAAATAAAACTAAATTGACATTCTGCTGCTTTGACATTCGGGCATTATTTCATACAATTCTATTAATTTGACATTTTGAAATTCTGTTATTTTGACCATCTAGAATTCAGACATTTCATAACGATGATATTCTTATAGAATATCCAAATGTCATTTTTACATTCTGCTTATTTAACACTTGCCACTTTAATTTTAGGCTTTTTTTTATTTTTTTTAGGTCCGTATTTTTTAAATTTAATTACGTTTATTGGCAAAATGTTTTCTGCTTATTCTCAAAATTTTATGGCGTTTACATTCTAGCAATTTGACATTCTGGGATTTTGACGTTTTGGCATTTTGCCTTTCTGAACATTCCACTTCCTTGGACAACATTTTTTTTAAAACGTAGAACAAGTGGGGCCTATAATTATGCTCGCAAGTTTTGTTCCACCGTAGAACTAGTTGGCAAAAATATTCCGACCTGTTCTATTGTAGAACTGATCAGTAGGACAGATGGGAACAAAGGGAAGCTGCGTGGTGCACGGAGAAAGCGCCGCGGTTACGAAGGAAGGCTGCTTGAACGTGCCTCTGGTGTGAAATGACAGCAATTATTATTCTAAAAATCTATTGTTGCCTGCCGCTTGCAAAAGATTTCCGAACAATACACATGTATGTCAAAATTAGCCATCAAACTGGGAGGAAAGTACTCTCTTGGCATCACCGATTCGATTCGTTGTGGCTGTGCTTGCGGCTAGGTGTGCGAGGCCTCCCGCATTATTCGGCGTGCGGTGAGTGCGTTGCGGCTGTGCGAGCATGTCTGCTTTCACCTTGATATATCTACTGCGGTGCACCGAAAGCAACGCATTATACACTTTTGATTTTGCTTTAAAGCTGAAAATAATTAAGCTATAATTATGAATTTTGCCAGAGTCTACTTTGAGTTTCGCGACAGTACTGAGATAGAAAACAATCGCTTTCACTTAAAGCGATATTTAATTATTGTTAATGTACTTACTTAAAACGATATTAACAAAATATTAACTGTATGACATAATCACTGCAAATTTTATATTAGTGCCCGCTATATTTTGAAAACACCACTACATCTGAACACCGGGTCATCACCATTATTTCGGCTTATATCTATCTATAACATATACTTGTTCATCGTAATTTTTGTTTATAGTGTTTATCGCGAAGTGAAGGATATTTTATCTACCTATATTGCACGGACCTCTTCTGATCACATTTCTATGAAGGCGTAGTTCAGCCGATTCAAAGCTGGTACAGATCGACGGAGCTGTTGAGTCGCTTGGGGTTGGAGGTACGTCGGACGGGCCGCGGGCCGCCCGCAGCCGCTGATCACACCTGCGCGTAGCCCGCGTGCAGCGCCGTCTCCTCCTGGTTGAGCTGGTTAGCCGATGTGTAATACTGTGAAGAAAATTGTGTGACTAAAATTTCGCTTATCTCTGAAACTATGCATGCTAGACTAATAGCCCTTTGCCTAAGTTTCCGATATGAAGCGGTCACCGGGGACAACGAGATTTTAATAAATTAAACAAAAGATATTTACATTGTCCCCGGTAAGCATATTCCCGTTGAGGGTGGGGCAGGCTGGAGCAATATCTTTCCACGTCTCGCCTTGCTCTACCATATTGGGTGTAGTGTTTGGAATATTCATTTATTTTATTAAGGATATTTACAGTTTCATACACTATTTAGTACAAAATAATACATCTTCACCTATAAGACAGTTGAACATGAAATGATAATTGAAAAAAAAAAAACAAGGTTTAACAGTCAATGAGAGAAATCAGATGAGAGATGAATGAGAGAATAAAGATTATCCAAATACACATCTTTTCAAGTGCATGTTTGGCTAGAGGTCGCTTTATGACAAAGAAGCTGGTACAAAACATGTCTATGTATTTTGTACAATACTCAAATCTGCAAGCGTAGTGAGTGCCTTGATTTTCTGCCAACGCTTGAACGACTTCATTGCATATTATAATATTATTAAATTTGACACTGGTTGCGTCACACACACAAAGCATCCCTTTACTGTTCCCATTGCTTGATGCTGTATAGTTTTGCTTGTTTACTCTTTCTTGATTTCAGTCATTAGAAGCTTGTCATTAAAAGTGTCTGATTCAATACATACGTAGTATGAAAACTCTTCAATACGGTCGGTCGTGCCTTTGAAAAACCAGACTTCTGTATAAAAATAAAACTTACTCCCGCCAACGTTCCACCGTTCCAAGGTAAGCGGTCGAGCTCGCGTTGTGGGAAAGACTTGCGGTCGGCGCGCGAAGCGAGCCGCGCCTTCGCCGTGAGTGCGGCGCGCAGCGGCACGTTAGCGCGCGCAGCCTCCCGACGCCCGTGCTGGCAGAACTCCATCAGCGCCATAACCAATGCCAACAGAAGCCCACCGATTAACACGTAGAAAAGACCAGCCATTTGCCCAAGAGTTAACTCAGTCCCATGTGTTTCCTGTCACGAAACAATATTTCAGAATAGTTGAATTGTAACTTTGACCATCCGAAAACAAAATGTGCGAATATAAGTAAGTATTAGATATTTTCCCTTCAACCTGTAGTTTCAATACGTTCCTAACATAATTATGTTTCACTGAAATTGAAATGTTAGTTACCTATATGTTATGCGTATTACATTGGAGCGACGCTTGGTGCAATAGCCGTCAATGTTACTTATTAATATTAATATAGGTAATCTTAATAATATATTTATTTATATTAATAATAAGATGTAATATTATATAGTAGCGTTGTCAATAATACATTGGGGGAAATAAAACAGTTGAAGCCTTACTTAATAAAATTTGTATAAGCCTGTAAAATAATAGTGTGTTATTAATTGCAATGTCCACAGCGATTTTAAGCTCGAAATTCCTCGTCCTGGAAATATCGTTGCGATTGACATATGACGTGTTTTAGTAATAGCAAATGTCACGTGGACGAGTACTATGGTTGGATTTGTAAATTACCTACTTACGTTGCATGTAGTATCACATTCAGCTTTTGTAAACCACTTGCGAATGAGTGATGATAGGTGTCCCTCGTTTTTAAGCGACTGCAAAGCTAGATTTACACCATCCCTAGAAAGAAATTCCAATAATCATTATCCATTGCCATTTGTATTCCGAGATCATAACGCAGGGATATTTTTGAGAATTATAAATTAAGAATTCGTCAAACTGGTTCTGAAATTATAACTGGTATCTACAGGGTGTAAGAGACGGTGTACCGAAAACTTTGCAGGTGTAATCAGACCATGAAATTGAACAACTTTTACTATGGAGCCAATGGTGGGAAACAAGAAACATTTACCGACCTCCCATACAAAATTCGCGATCAGCTGGACTGACTTTGTATGGGAAGTCAAATTTTTATTTTATTTTACTACCATACCTACCATACTTTCAATGGGAAATGTCATTCTGTTTCATGGTCATGTGTAATGTTTTCGTTAGGCACATTTTCTTTGTAGGTAATCTTTGATCGAATGTTATTGAAAAGTGCTGCAGTTAGATATCAGGATGTTAAATGTCCATGGTGGCCAAATCTACGTAGAAGCTTTTAAATTGTGTGCCATATATTTTGTGACCTACATACAAATCACGCCTATCCTATGCAGGGGGGGACAGAGCCAAAACAGCTGTAAAAAAACGCCCATTTACACCACGTCTAACCAAAAGTTTGAGAGTCATTCAGAAGACTGTGTATCACCGTAGAGACAGGTTGTCAACCTGTCGCCTAAAATTTCAATACACATCAACTCTCAAAGCCTTTAGTCGCCCTTTACAACACCCACGGGAAAGATATGGGGTGAAGCTCATAAACGCCGGCACCACATACACACGGCTTTGATAAATGTTAACGACAAGATTGACCGAATACCAATCTCGAAGTGTGTATTTCGTGTTGAATAGAAATATACATAACTTAGAATTATTCATTAATTTATTGTATCACAAATTGGAAATATTACCTGTATAAATGAACTGCATATTAACTAACATTTCTTAACTTAAGGGTGCACTGTCGCTTTAACTATCAATATTCTAAAGAATCAATGAGTATTCCATGCATTCAGGCACGAGGCCGGTTAGTTGTGTTATGCCGGTGAAGTAGATAAAGCTTCTTACCGTAATTTAGAGCTTTTTGGTAGTGCTATGGCAAAGTCCTTAACTCCTGGACTAATGACTGTGACGAGCATTTCGCAAGGGTGCATGGTGTTGGCGGCGATACTCGCGCGATCTAGAGTGTATGCTCGCCAGCCATAATCGTCTTTAGTACGTGGAAAATTCATACTTCTTAGTTCATCTACGGCATCCTGTTAAAATTGTTCTTAATCAATTTCGGCATCGAACTTACAATACAAATTTCTTTTTAATTGTAAATACGTCACGATCCTTTCAAGAGGTAAACCAGCTCATGCATCTGTAGGTTCATGTCTGCAATTTTTTTGTCCTTCTGGACCGTTTAGACAGCTGATCCACTTAAAAAATAAATTCCCAATTAGCCAACCCGCCAATTTTATATCCGAGTTTGCCAAATTCCCGATTCATATCTGCCGCCTAACCTATGTTTACCACAACAACGTAATTTGTGTCTGTATGCGCGTTGGTGTGTCTTCGACATGTGTGTGTGTTGTATGTAAGATATTAAAGAATTTGTGGGTTTATATGAAACAAGACATAGACGAGACCTACATTAATATTCTAGAGAACATTTATAGCAACAGTACCAGTTCAATAAAACCTCAGTCCAATGGGCCAACTTTCCAAACAGAACGAGGTGTTAAGCAAGGTGACCCCGTGTCACCTAGGCTCTACAAGCACACTCGAAGAAGTGTTCAGGAAGCTGGCCCCAATGGGGAGCGCCAGGGCATAGACTTGGGTGAACGGATATAGATATACAGTATTGTTTGCATTAAAAAAATTATATGACTAAGTAGCTGGCAGTTTTGTCTTTTCAGTAGTTTTAAGTGTGTAAAAAAAAAAATTGGTACCCCACCTGTTTGTTCTGTAAATATGATTGACTGAGACACGTTTGCAGTTTGCGCCTTTTCACGATTCATAATATTTTCGACATTTGGGCCCGTTTCCTGGCTGTTGCGGTACCAGTCTACGTTGCTTTAACCTTCTTCTGATTGTAGAACCGCTTTCAGCCATCTTTTGTACATTTGATAGCTTTTGCCGCAGTTGAAAAGCGCTAAGGCGTCGATTATGCAAAGAACTCATAACATTAATTCGATCATGTCGGTCAGAACTGACCCGATTTCCGACAGATTCTGAACGTCGAGTAAACAGACCAGTCTTCTGATAGCGTTTGTAAGCTTTATGAACAAAGGTCAGGCTTAAATGCAAACATTCAGCCACAAAACGATGACCAAGTCCAAAATTTGGCAATATCACCGCTTGGGCGGCTTCTACGGGCAAAATACCCATGATTCAGATAAATTCTCACTTTAGGCGATCCAAAGTCACAGTAATTAAAAAAACAAAAGTTTTTAGTTAAGCTAAGACAAGCTCTAAATTTTAATGTTGAAAATGTTATGAGTCGACCCTTTTTAAGGCAAAGGGGATATTTTTCCCACCATGATTTCTGACATGCTATGAAACGAACGATCCACTTCCGGTATATTTTTTTTCTCATGTAGCAATGTAGGTAGATACAACTTTTTTTGGTTAGCTGACTTTGACAGCTGTCAGAATTTATGGTAGCAATAACAGAAGGTGAACTTCAATTTTCGTGCAAATTTCAAGTTGGAGCTAAATCGGTTTATATCTCAGCTATCTGTGCATGAAAATCAGGTAATTATAATTAATCCCATTAATTTATGTATAAACTATCGACAGCCCCCCATATTTTCATTCCTGCATGCAACATATTTAATATTTATTTATTTTTATTGGTGGGAAGCATATTCCCTTTACCCGTCAGGGTACTATGTGTGTTTGGCACTTTTGCTAAACTTGGGGTCTTTGCAGTTATTTATTACATTTTTGGTTGTTATTTGCTTACAGATATAAATTCAGCATGAGTAATAAAGATACTCAAGGATCTAGAGATAGAAGCTGCTCTTTATGGAATATTTGGCTTACCGTCGGACCCAGAGGACTCTGAAGATGGAGAGGAGTCTGACGAAGAGGAAGGGCACTATAATTCTGCCAAACTCCAAAGAATTTTGGTAGAAATTGATGAACCACAACCAATACAAGGGCTGCGGTCTACTGCAAGTAAGATTAGGAGTTCAAAATCTTCTAGGGATGCTGATAGCCCAACACCATCTATGTTGGATGCACAGAGCCCTACACCAACGTCCAAGAATGCAGGTAGTTCTGTACTGTCGTTCAAGGATTCAGCGAGCTCAACACCATCATGTTCCAAGGGCGCAGGTAGCCAAGCATCGTCATCTAAGGATGCAGAGACCTCAGTTTCTTCAAAGTATGCAAAAAGACCAAGAATGTCAAAAAATACAGGCAGTCCACCATTATCCGCAAACGCAGATAATCTGCCGGCAGACCGACTACTTTTTCGACCCCTATTTTGACTATTTCCCTGTCCTCTTCCTTTACTTTTTCCGCGTCCTCTTCCTCGACTATTTCCGCGTCCTCTTCCTTGACTATTTCCGCGTCCTCTAACTCGACTAGTTTGCACCTCGACCTACTCTTTCTCCATTCCTGCTTTCTCTTTTTTGTACAGTTTCACAACCTCTGCCGCTCTGTGAAGAAGGTCTTTTTGCATACTTTGAAGAAACTGAGGTCTCTGCGTCCTTAGATGACGATGCTTATACCTGCGCTCTTGGAACACGATGGTGTCTAGCTCGCTGAATCCTTGAACGACAGTACAGAACTACCTGCATTCTTGGATGTTGGTGTAGGGCTCTGTGCATCCAACATAGATGGAGTTGGGCTATCAGCATCCCTAGAAGATTTTGAACTCCTACTCCTAATCTTACTTGCAGTAGACCGCAGCCCTTGTATTGGTTGTGGTTCATCAATTTCTTCCAAAATTCTTTGGAGTTTGGCAGAATTATAGTGCCCCTCCTCTTCGTCAGACTCCTCTCCATCTTCAGAGTCCTCTGGATCCGACGGTAAGCCAAATATTCCATAAAGAGCAGCTTCTATCTCTAGATCCTTGAGTATCTTTTTATTCGTTGTGAATTTATATCTGTAAGCAAATAACAACCAAAAAGCTAATAAATAACTGCAAAGACCCCAAGTTTAGCAAAAGTGCCAAACACACATAGTACCCTGGCGGGTAAAGGGAATATGCATCCCACCAATAAAAAAATTTGATTTTTGATTTTTTATGTATGGCATATTATTTTGTGTTAGTAAAGTATCCCAAAACCATTACCAGTTTTATTTTACCTCTACTAGATCGTTATGCCCGTTAAAGGGTTAAAAGGCAATGCAAACGTGTTTCAGTCATTCATCTCATTTACAGAACAAACAGGTGGAGTTCCAATTTTGAATTTTGAATTTTTATTATACACACTGAAAAGACAAAACTGCCAGCTACACAGTCATATAATTTTTTTAATGCAAACAATACTTTTTGGAAAAACAAGAATAGTAGTTTATGCAACTGCCTAAAATATATATAGAGGCTTTAGGATGTGAGTGTCTGTTTATCACACGAGGCGCAGCCGAGTGTGATAATAGTTTGACACGAGCATTCTAAAGCCTAATTATATGCAGTTGCATAGGTATACTATTTTATCTACACTCTACAAGAAAAACTATAAAAAATAATTCAAACCTCCGCACTGCACTATGGCGATTGCAAGCCTATCTACTGAACCACCAACTGAACGACTTTTGTACATAAGTAACTTTTTAACTAAACGTTAAAATGGAGGCTCATAAAAACAAAACAACTTTTAAAATTAAAAAGCATTTATCAGTGAATTTTAATTTGAAAAATGATTTGAAGCAAAGATTTAATTATAAATAAGTCCTCATAATTTCAAGTGTCACCCGGGCGGGGCGAAACTTGCTTTTTTTTCATTTGACTTACTGTTGGCCAGTGTCAAATTGGAACAGATTACAATTTGGTACGCGGTTCAATCGTTTAATTTTTTTCAAATACTAGAAATCGAGTTACTTTATGTAGCTGCCAATAGTATGAAAGTTTTTTTTAAAGGCTGTATATTCGTAATGCAGTTCATTACGTTCGTACTTTCGCTTCTGTAAAACGAATATTACGAAATGAGTGTAGATAAAAACCTTTTTAGATAGGTACTATAGGTAGTGTATAATTATATATCATTATTATAGCGATGTTTGTTCCATGGAATCTATTATTATTATAACGATGTTCGTATCGCATAAATGTCGCCAAATAATCTGTTAATATATACGGTTGCACTTAATTAAGTACAAATCTCTTGAGGGGGTGATCTACTCACAAAACTGTACAACTTTTGTAAGAAACTTTTGTTCAAAATATGAAAAAGAAATTTGCCCTCCCATGCTAAGTGAAACACTTTTTCAATATTTTTGTATGGGAGGTCCAATTTTTTTTTCATATTTGGAAGAAAAGTTTCTAACAAAATTTGTTCAGTTTTGTGAGTAGATCACACCCTCAAGAGATTTGTACTTATTTAAATGTAACCTTATATTTCAATAGTAAAAAATAACAATTTCCATTGTGAAAAAAAGAGTAAATCGACTTATTTGAAAACGAGCGAATTTTGCCATTTGTTTGGGAAGTCGACCACTTAAACGCCATTATCTCAAAAACCAGACATAGAAAGTGTTTGTCTCTCACATTTGATTTTAAGGTTCCGTGGTTATTATCACTAAAACTATAAGACATTATAACGGGTTTTAACTCACGGTAGGGATATATAGAGCACCCAATATTTCGGCGATGTTGCAATCGCCATGATCACGGGTAAACTGGAGCGGCTGCGGGTGACGGCTAAGGGCAAACATATCTGTCTACCCTCATTCTTCTGCGTTTTTTTTCGGAACACTTTGGTCACTATCGGTACTCACTCGAAAGTCATCTCGACAACACACACTAACGGTATCGCATGATTTTATTGCAGGTTTAGACACAAACTTATTTTTACACAAGTTTACCACTGGATTCCATGTACTTGACAATTTGAAGCCATCTTCTCTATTGAAATTTTTGTACTTGGTGATTTCAATAGCCTCGCTTACCAGTCTTGGTATGTAGTGGCGTTCGGTCGAAAGTACTTTTGGATTATGTAATTCGATCCAGTGGTTTGGACCAGACTCAAGCAGGTGTTCCGCAATGGCAGACTTGTGTGCTTCATTGTTTTTCACTGCCTTTATGTGCTCTTTGACACGGGTGGAGATGGTCCGCTTAGTTTGACCAATGTAACAACTACCACAACTACAGTCTATTTTATACACCCCTGGACATTCTAATGGAAATCGATCCTTTGGTGACCGTAGAAACTGCGACATCTTCTTGAAAGGATTGAACACAGTTTTTATCGAATACTTATCCAGTATCCGTCCGATCCTGTCTGTTACTCCCTTCACATACGGAAGAAATGCAGCACGACGCTCAACCTTGGGAATTGGTGTCCTAGTCTTGTGTTTCTGAGGCTGAATTTTGTTAGGGTAGCCATTGCTCAGTAGTACGTGTTGAACATGTTGCAGTTCCTCATGAAGGTGTTCGTTACCGCAAAGGTCATAGGCGCGATTTTGTTAAGTAGGTAAGGAGGTAACCACTGAGTTAAGCTGTCGCGGATGATGATGCGATGTTGCGTGTAGGTATCGGTCAGTATGTGTCGGTTTCCTGTACACCGTGTGACTGAGAGTGCCGTCGCTTCTGACCGTCAACTTCACATCCAGGAATGCCAGAGACCTATCCTTCTCTATTTCTGCCGTGAAACGTATGTTGTTGTGGATTGAGTTAAGATGCAGTAGACATTGCTGCACTGACTGGTCGTCTCCCTCCAGTACACAGAACACGTCGTACTACTGGGCAATGGCTAACCTAACAAAATTCAGCCTCAGAAACACAAGACTAGGACACTAATTCCCAAGGTTGAGCGTCGTGCTGCATTTCTTCCGTATGTGAAGGGAGTAACAGACAGGATCGGACGGATACTGGATAAGTATTCGATAAAAACTGTGTTCACTCCTTTCAAGAAGATGTCGCAGTTTCTACGGTCACCAAAGGATCGATTTCCATTAGAATGTCCAGGGGTGTATAAAATAGACTGTAGTTGTGGTAGTTGTTACATTGGTCAAACTAAGCGGACCATCTCCACCCGTGTCAAAGAGCACATAAAGGCAGTGAAAAACAATGAAGCACATAAGTCTGCCATTGCGGAACACCTGCTTGAGTCTGGTCTAAACCACTGGATCGAATTACATAATCCAAAAGTACTTTCGACCGAACGCCACTACATACCAAGACTGGTAAGCGAGGCTATTGAAATCAGGGTTGGATTCAGACCCTCAAAAAATTATTGTCTACGGAATTTAAAAATATACTACTTTGTCTAAAATTATACTACGTTTCGTTGTACATCATTTTTGATTCGTTTTGAAATAAAATTACGTTTATAAGTAAAATTTTGCTTTATTATTTTGTAACAAAAATTTCGAAATAATCATATTCAGGCAAGTGGACGTCGATTTGAATTGGAATTTGAATTCGTCAATTGGAATTTCGTCCTTGGGAGCGAGTTATTTTTGCCAATTTAGGTAACTTTGCTAAATACTCTCTCACAATGAGCGTTTGCGGCAAACCAGTCAATCAAGAGCAAATTTGGCGATTTTTTTGGATGGATAGTTTTCGGACATATCATACCAAATGCTCAGTTTCGCCCAATTCCCTATATTGTGGGGTAAATATTAAAAAGCAAAATGACCTAGAGCGACCTGATGATAAATTATGGTATTTTCGCGTAGTATACTGACATTGCTATACTACATACTACGCAGCATGAAATAATGGTACGAATAGTATAATTATACTACAAAATCCAACCCTGATTGAAATCACCAAGTACAAAAATTTCAATAGAGAAGATGGCTTCAAATTGTCAAGTACATGGAATCCAGTTGTAAACTTGTGTAAAAATAAGTTTGTGTCTAAACCTGCAATAAAATCATGCGATACCGTTAGTGTGTGTTGTCGAGATGACTTTCGAGTGAGTACCGATAGTGACCAAAGTATTCCGAAAAAACGCAGAAGAATGAGGGTAGACAGATATGTTTGCCCTTAGCCGTCACCCGCAGCCGCTCCAGTTTACCCGTGATCATGGCGATTGCAACATCGCCGAAATATTGGGTGATCTATATATCCCTACCGTGAGTTAAAACCCGTTATAACCTACATTTCCTGTTGTATTCTTTCTACAACAAGAAAAATCGCCATTAAAATCCCCTATTTGAAAATCAAAAGTGAATTACGATGGGCCCTACTCTGGCAAAACAACTTTAATTAATCGAAACTTTGCTTCATATGTTGCTCTTTCTTTATATTGTAACAAAATAAACAAACAAAACGTTTCGGTACTTCCCATGTCCCCATGAATGACTTAAAGTTGTTAGAAGTTTAGATGGGCTCCAATACCCAATTTGATCAATGCTTACCGATTCTCTAAAAAAAAAAAACAGTCAACAGGCTATAATTCTACAAGCAAAATTCGATGTACATTGCGTAGCCTTAATGGGATCATAATGACTAACCGGCCACGCAATGTACCTACATCGTATTTCGTCTGTAGAATTGTAGCCTGTTGTTTGATAAAATAAGGCACTGGTGGTCTAAACAAGTACTACAGACCCTCAAATACTGAGAAAAGGAAGTCTTTTCTCAGTATTTGTGGTATTTCGTCTTTGACCGATGTGTCAGCAATCTCTATGCCAAATTTCAGCAAGATCGGTTGAAAGCCTAGTGGTTTTCTTGCAGTTAACCGTTTTCCTGTATTGTAATTGTAGTTCAAACTTCCACACTCATATTTATTTCTATTTTTATACAGGGAGTAACAGAGAGGGTATAACAAGCCGAAAGGAGGTAAGGTACTCATGAAACTGAACAACTTTCCCCATGGAACAGTAAATCAATCAGCTGATCGGCGATTTTGTATGGGAGACCCAAATTTTTTTTCGCATTTCGACCCATGTTCCATAGGAAAAGTTGTTCAGTTTCATGAGTACCTTGACCTCCTTTCGGCTTGTTATACCCTTTTGTTACTCCCGGTATAACGAATAAACTTCTTTATCTAAAATTGTAGTTTATGCAACTTATATCGGAAGGCTTTAGAACGCGAGTGTCTGTTTATCACACGAGATGCAGCCTTGTGTGATAATAGTTTGACACAAGCATTCTAAAGTCTTATATATGCAGCTGCATACACTATTTTATCTACACTCTACAAAAAACTATGAAAAATAATTCAAACCTGCACACTTGCACTATGACGATTGCAAGCCTATCAACTAAACCGTTAACTGAACGACTTTTGTACAAATGTTAAAATGGAGGCTCATAAAAACTGAACAACTTTTAATATTAAAAAGCATATTATCGGTAAATTTTGTATCGAAAAATTATTTGAAGAATTGTCTTACTATTGGCACAGGAAATAAAAAAGCGGCATATTCGTTTTATTTTTTGAAAAATGTATGACATCGAGTTACTTTATGATACAGATTTGATTGAAAGTTATTTTTTAAGGATGCATATTTTTAAAGCATTTCATTATGAAAATGCCTTCAATTCGAATATTACTAAATGAGTGTAGATAAAACAAATTATTCTGTTTCATGAACTCTTGACGGGATTGTGACGTAAGTAGGTACTCCCAGTTCACTGGGTCGATAACCCTGTATATCTTACCTCCGGACATAAAGCTAGTTTCCCATATGATTGAGATGGCTCTGATAAACGTGCTACAGTTAAAAATGATGCCATGTTTGCTGTGTAGGAGGATATCAATATTAGGGTAAAGAACCACCATACAGACCCGACTATTCTTCCAGAAAGAGATCTAAAAAAACACAAACACAGGTAAGAACATATACATTGGTCAACTAAAATATAAATTTAAATATTTTGATCTGCCTTCGATGCCTAGTCTAGTTATTATTTACATACATGTGAACCATATAGTGACGCCCAAAGACAAAATATAAATCCCTCATACCGAGAGGTATCCGTATCACCCCCATGTATGTTCCGAGTTTTTTGTAGTTTCCGAGTTATTCAACTTTTAAAGTTATATCTAAAAAAAACTTCTGGATTAGCACTTTTTTCTTTTGTGCGCGCAAATACCTACTCCTACTACACTCGTACATGTCATGAAAATTATGCTTTAAAATTAACCGCTTGAAAAACCTGTAATACAGAAGTATAACACGAAAAAATGACCATATGTCGAATTTAGAATAACTCGAAAACTAGAGGTACAATACAAAAACTCGCGGCACGTATATGGACTTGGATACCCCTCGGTCGGTATAAGGGATTTATATTTTGTCTTTCTTTGGATTATTTGGGCCATCCTATATTTTAATCAAAATATAAACTTTCAAATTTAATGGCCTTCACATTACATACTAAGAAGTATTTTAAGTATTAAGTGCTTCAAAAGTTATACAAAGAAGTAGTTCGTAACAACAACTTTCCGTTGCTTCTTTTTCCATGCGTGTTTAGTGCCGTTCGGCAGATAATGACCTTATCCTACAATGTCCTCATCATAAAATGTTCTTATCCTAGATTGTCCTCATCCTAGAATGTGTCCATCCTTAAATGTCCCCATCCTAATTTTTACCTTTAGTAGAGGAGCATTTTATTTACCTCTAGTAAAGCAGTAGTAAAAGTTTTTCAGGGATTATTTTTTATTCTTTTTAGCGCATCCAAGTAAAAGCTTAGTTTGAAAATTGTTTTTTAAATACAATTTATTTTTTGCTTTTAGTAATCGCTAGAAATGTTTTTTCTGTTATGTCATTCAACACAGTTTACGTATATATTTTACAGCATACGACAGATAGTACCTACTTATCGCATTCATGAACATAACATAAATTAGCAACATTCTTCATTGACTTAACAGTGCTATGAGAACCCAAGACTAAAAACCTCAATGTAACGAACATACAAATCAGAGCAAAGCAACGTCATATAACTCATCTATACTATTCATTTGTCACCCATATAGTAAGGAAACATAACAAATGCTATCGGTCCTTTAAAATTCCGCCGTATTTGTTTTTCTTAAGGGACGCGTCTTTCCGTTTCCGTGTTCAGTACGAGGCAATGCCTCCAAATTGACACGGGTTTGTAACGCTTACAAACCCGTGTTCATTACGAGGCATAGAACTTACGCATGAAGTCTAAAAGTGACTCGAAGAGTACGCTGAAAAATTCACCGTTAATGAAACGGGGATTAAATTTAATGTTTTAATTTTTTTTCTGAAATCGTACAGTGTAGCTTCTGAAAAACGTTTTAACATAATCCAGTTTGTTTGAGTTGACGCCGAAAACTTTTCAATGAAGCGTTCACACTTTTTGTCATAATCGCCTTCATATGGTACCTAAATAGCATCGAATTTTACATTGGTACCATCTTCTCCATTGTATCTCACGACTTCAAAATCATTCACAAAACCACCAACCACTAAGTATTTTGTTTAATTGTTCCATTGTTTATCAATATGCAAAAACACAATCTAAAACTTAACCTTTCATGTTAAAAAGTTTTGTAATTTATCGTTATACCATCACAACATAAAGCTATTTATCCCATCCTCGTCGCCATGGTATCTTCCATTCATAATTGAATGCCAAGTCAAGTTAGCGTTTGTGACTTTTGACTCTACGATATACTGTTCGTAAAGTCCTGGTACGTTAGTTCGTCGAATTCAGCGCCGATAGGGCGTTGGAAATATTTGATTAAATCAGAACTTGATTGTTCGATTGCATCGGATTCAGTTCCGGGTCTGAAAAAGACCGACTGTTGCCCTTCAAGATGAACCGCTAATTGTTTCACAGTAGGTTCACGGGCTGTCACATCAAATTCAAACATTCTCCAAGCTGTGTCGCAAGCTCCTATATATCGCTATAAGACATATTGTTCGACTTCGTCGTTACGGAGTTCTTCAGGAACAATTGCTACACTCGCTTCATCAGGACCTTTGGTCATGTATTTGAATAAATACTTGATAACTTTGCGAGTAGCAGCAACGTCCAGGTTAATGTGACAATCGTACTTTAAAAGCAGTGCTGCGTTATATGGCACCACCCATCGATCATTTACAGTTATTTCGTTTGAACGATAAGTGATAGTACCCGTATTTGCAACAACACCATTGCAATCTGGTTTTTTCCTCTTCAAATAGTTTGGCACCGCAATGAGAACAACAGAAAACATTTTGAGATGTTAAACATGTTTTTTTCCACGAATAAAGAAGGACTTAGTTTAACTCGTCATTACATTTTTGACTAATTAACAAAGCCCCTGTGCGTAGTGCAGGTATAACGTGTCTATTGACACTGTTGTATCTTGCATAAGATTCAAGTCTCTCGGGATTATTTTCTTGGTATCTGTTATCAGCTGCCCGAACTACTTCAGGGTGAGTAGTATTGTAGCGACGTGAAGCTTCTAAGTGGATCTCAGGGTGATTGGTGTTGTAGCGTTGTGAAGCTTCCAAGTGTACCTCAGGGTGTTCTTTATTATATGATTCGCTTCTAAATGTGCGTTTTCTTCTTGTTTTTTTTTTGGCCCCTTGTTTGTTTTGTAGGGCGTCCGCGTTTAGTAGCAATTACTACAGAAGCATCAGTTTCAGTATTGTTATTTTCAGTAGTTATTGAGCTTACATTATCTGTTCTGGTATGAATGAACATATCAGAATCATCCGAAAAGGTATCATCGATACGGGTGTCGATGCGCTTACATTATCACTTCTGTTATGGATGAATATATCGGAATCATCAGATAAGGTATCGTCCATACGAATTTCAATATTTTTTTGTTTCTTTTTGCCACGTTTAACTTTTTTAGGACGACCAAGTTTTTTTGTCACGTTTTTAGTCGCGTCAGTATCAATGTGACCGAAAGTCTCGTTATTTTCAATCGTACTTTCAACATTAGTATCAATGTGAACGACGTTTTCGTCATTAACACTCATAGTTTCAATGGGATCCCTATTATAAGACACCATTTTTATGTTGTGGATACTCTACCGTGTCAAAACTTTAAACTGTAACTTCAAATTTCAAGTTTTGAGAACGGACAAAAACATTGTTTTTGGTTTTTGTATGGTTTCTATATGATTTTCGAAGATATTGGAAATAAAATTAAATTATATAGATTTAACGTGTCAAGATCTTTATAGCCATTAAAAAAAATATACTTAAATCATAAGACATACAGAGATACTTAAATAAAACTGTTTTGTCTTAATAACAGCTAGAAAAATCTTTGCGATTTGTCACGACTAAACACTGTACTGTACCTACATTGCAGTGTATTGACTTGACTTGACCCAACTGCGGTAGTATTTGTGGTAATGAAAAACTGGTTCAAACTGTGTTCTGACCTGTACACAAGTTGTACATTATAAGATCTTTTTCTGATTGTTCACATAAAATAAAGGTCTCATCAAGGCCTACAACTTTCCCAAGCAAAATGATTCTAGCATGAATAATTGCCGAGATAAACGAGTTTTTAGTTTGACAGCTGTCACATAAAATAAAGGTCTCAACAAGGCCTACAACTTTCCCATACAAACAGATAGTCTAGCGTGAATGATTACCGAGACAAACGAATTTTAGTTTGACAGCTGTCACATAAAGTAAAGGTCGCATCAAGACCTACAACTTTCTAGAACAAACTGATAGTATAGCTTGAATGATTGCCGAGATAAACGAGTTTGACAGCTGTCACGTAAAGTCAAGGTCTTAACAAGGCCTACAACTTTCCCAAACAAACTGATTGTCTAGCATGAATAATTACCGAGATAAACGAGTTTTTAGTTTAACAGCTATCACATAAAGTAAAGGTCTCATCAAGGCTTACAACTTTCCCAAACAAACTGATTTTCTAGCATAAGTGATTGCCGAGATAAACGAGTTTTTAGTTTGACAGCTGTCACATAAAATAAAGGTCACATCAAGGCCTACAACTACAACTTTCCTTAACAAACTGATTGTCTAGCATAGCATAAATATTTGCCGAGATAAACGAGTTTTTAGTTTGACAGCTGTCACCAGTGTTGCCGCCAAGCCGTTCGGTTTTGATCCACTTTGATCCCTGAAAAGTTCCGAAAAGTTCCGATTGAGCAAATACATACATAAAAACATATTAAAGTGTGAGCACTGAATTATTTACCTTTTAACGTTATGACGGTGTAATAATGCAGTATTTCTCAATCATCAATTTAATTTTTCATGTATTTACAAAATAATCTGAAAAATATAAATCAAATTAAAGGGCAACACAAGTCATAATATAAAGCCCAGAGCACACCGGACGCGCGACATGTGCACGTTGCGTTGCTTTGCTTTGCACGCTACTCGTGTGAGTAAGCTCGCTCTTTCTACTACAAGTGGCGCAAATGTACAAGTACGTCACGCGTTCGGTCAGTCTGAATTTTTAAAATTTGTTATTAAGTATGTTAGTTTAGTGCACAGGACAGGACCAGAAAATACACATATTAAGTAATAGTTTAAAAAGCAGATTAAGTTTTAGTTTGAAGACCCTCACCTGTAGGTTAGACATAGTTAGGTATTTTTTTTCAATTTAGCCCTGAGCATCTTTTGATTTGGTTCAAATTTGATTAAGCCCGATTCTTTGGTTCCTTCTGCGGTGTTCATCAATGCTGCTATGGTAGATGTGTGCAGCTTGTTGCGATGATCAGTTTTAATTTGTTTTAATTTGCTGAACACACGCTCAACACAAGCGTTAGAAAACGGTAATACCATCAATAGGCTTATGGCCTTTTTCAAATTTGGGAATCTTTCTTTACCTTCAGATTTTTTTTGTAAAAACAGAGTTTTCCAATAAACGTCAGCAGGCATATCGGTACTCAACCCCAGGTTTTCAAAATCTAGAAACGCGTGCTCTCTTAACTCTTTTACCAGTTCCTGGTGGTTAATATGACGAGATAAAATAGGAAAACGAGTTATGACGTCCAACATATCTTTATTTTCAAATTTTTGGGCCACGTTTGGTTTGACAATTTCAAGGCATTGGTATATTGGATCATCGAATTTGAATCTTTGTTTGATTTCTTTGACGCTTTCAATATAAAAAGCGAGGCATTTTTTCAAAATGTCTTATATTTCAGTCATTGGTGGAGGATTAGGGGACTTCTTCATTTCTTCCAAAGAATGCTGTGCTGCGACTCCCAAATACACATTTTGTAGAGGCACAAATCGGCCAGGGTTTTCAAAATCTATTCTGTGTATATCGGTGCGTTTGAGATACTGAATCTGTATATAGTTTGAGCAAAGGTTGACCAGTAATTTTTCGACTTCGGATTTCAAACAATGGAGTAGAGGTTTTTCGCTTTGAAAAAGTCGGTTGAAATCATTGAAAATAGTTAAGGTGTGGGACATGAACTCAAGGTAAACAGTGAGGTATAAATTGCGTAATCCTTTCAATATATTATCGGTTGTAATACTTGGGTCGTGGCTCAGTTCTTGGGTGAAATACTCTATCAAGACGAGTTTTTGTTCCAAAACTCTGTCAACACAAGGCTTAAGTGAGAGCCAACGTGTTGTGCAAGGACTCAAAATGGTGTGGATTTCTTCGTCAAAAAATTTTTGTATCTCTGTTAACCTGCTTTTACGCTGGGAACTACGGCTGAAATGGGCTCCAATATTGCGCAACATATCTTCAATGGATCTTGGTAGCTTTAAGCAGGCTTTTGAAGCAACCAGGTGTATACTATGTGCAGAACACTTAACACATGCTATGTTGGGTATTTCGTCTTTTAGGTGGCTGAACACTGAGTTGTGGGCTCCAACCATAGCATTTGTTGTGACTGCTGCAAAGCCAACAAGGTTTTCTAGGGGAATGTTTTGTTCTCTGAATTTGTTTAACATTTCAGTGCACAAATTTTGTCCTGTGCCCGACTCCACCTCATACAAATCAAAAAAGTTCGTCTCAACGGTATTTGTCGTATCGTTAAACGATATGACAGATAAAGCGCACTGTTTTTTTACTGTAATATCAGTAGTTTCGTCAATTACAGAACTGAAAAAATTTCCTGGTGTTTTCAAACGTTCAACCAAAGTGTCTTTGCACTGTGGACCCAGTATTTGTTTGACAACAGCTTGACCTTTTGTTCTACAAAGTGTCATTTTTTGTGCTATTTCGGAATCTGGGAAAATGTCTTTTAAAAGAGGCGTTAGGGTGTCCAATAAATTGAAAGACAAATTTTTTGTGGCAATAAGTGCAGCTAGCTTCAATTCAGCCCTCTTTTTTGCATCTTCGCATGGTCTTTTAATCATCTCGGAAATTGATTTCGAGGTTTCCACATTACTAACGAGTTTTTTGTGTTTTGCTGTTTGTAGGTGCTTAATTAGTGCTGATTTATGTGGTATTAAAGTGCACAGACAGTATTTGCACATGGCACTGGTAGTGCCTTTTGTATCGGTAATTTTTTTTAACCAATTTTTAAATTGCTTTTCTGTGAGCCAGGCATCGTTAAAACAGTCGATTTTCACTTTTTGTGCTTGCTTTTTGCTAGCTCCACTTTGTGCTTCAGTATTGGGAGAGTCTTCAGTAGCAGGAGGTACAGTAACGGTAGGTTCAGTAGCCGGAGGTTCAGAAACGGTAGAGACAATGGTAGGAGGTTCAGTAGCGAGGGTTTCGGTGGCGGGAGTGGTGGGAGGTTCAGTAACGGGCCTAGCGGGGTTTTCAATTACAACACAAGGAGGTTCAGTAGTGGGAGGTTCATTGGTGGGAGGTTCAGTAGAGTGGCTTTTAGAAGTGGAAGGTTTAGTAGTGGTATCATTGCCATGGTCAGTGTTAGATTTGGTTTTAGGCGCATTAGTGCAGCGTTTTTTCGGGCGATTATCATCTGAAGTACTTGAGCATACATCCTTGCGTTTTCTTGTGACAAATTTGTCCATGCTAGCCTGCCACCAAAAAAAAGAACAATCACCATCACACAATTCATTAAGCTTGAAGTCATGCAACAGATGGAAATGAGAGGCAATATCTTTAGCCTTTCTTTTTCTCTTTTTTCGTCAAAATTTACAAAAAAAATACACAAATATTAAAAAGCAAAAATATTAGTTATTACTTTTCCATCATACTATTTATTTTAAGGGTATACATTAAAGCCCATGCCACACTGGCCGCAAAATTTTGCGGTACGTTTCCGTTCCGATCCGGGAAATTTTGTAATGTATATGTATGAGTTACTATGGAACCTGTCACACTGGATGCGGCCGCGGTGCGGTGCGTTTCCGGCGGGGACGGATTACAACCATACGACGCGGCCGCGGTGCGGCGGGAACTGTATTCTATGACAGTCTATGAAAGTAGCCACACTGGCCGCACGCATTGCAGTTTGATTCCGGTCCGGTGCGGTGCGGGATTGCCAGTTGTAATTGTTTGCACCAATACTTTGTAATTAGTGTTTTTATTATAAATAATCATGAGTTCGACTGAAAAACTTAAAGACCTAGCGCATTCTTATCTATGTTTGTACAATACAAACGATATTGATTACAAGAAAACTTTGAAAATTTATTACAATCTGAAAAGTAAATGCGGCCGCCGCATGGGTGTCACAACGGCCGCACCCGCGCTGCATCACGCAGCGTTTTGCGTTCCGAGCCCAGTGTGGCAGGCCCCGGAACGCGGCCGCAAACGCAAGTCCGTGCGGCGACCACCAATGTGGCTTGAGCTTTAAATGTATTACAAACAAAACTCATAGTACGTGACGTACAGGATGACAAAATGACGTTCATTTCACGTTAAACACTTAGTGTGTAGTGACCTTTAGCACTACATTAATTCGATACTTCCATTTTCGCCTCACAAACAAGTTTTATGAATTAAAAGTAAAATACACGACTGCTACTTTAGCCTATGTCACTCGGGGTAGGTACTCTGAGGATTTTAACAATACCTCACACATTGAAATTGAAAGAGTGGACGGGCTTGTTTGACTTCGCAGTATTACTACCTACTTGTGCTAGTCCTTATAATGTAAACATCTAATTAAAATAAACAAGAAATATGAGCATTCGGATGTCGCCGCTCTCGGCTACAAATCGGCGACCTCGGCAACTAAAAATCGGCGCAGCGACGTCAACAATCTTACAGTACAAGAATACACAATAATTTATATGTATTATTATAAGTATTAGGTACCTATAACAAGATGATTCTGCTTCTCTGCTGGGTGTCAGCTATTTTAGTAAAAATGTGAAAATGTGAAGCCACATTTGAATCATGCGCAAAACGACAAACTTGTGAAACAATCTACTAAAAAGTGTTAAATGCAGATACTTACATTGGTTTCATTCACGATTTCCTTTAAACAAGATGGTTTTCACACATGAAAATTGCAGTAATTATTTTTTAAACAACACCACAACACTGAACACACGAACTGAAGCAGAGAAAAAGTTTCCCGTTTTTATTTTTAAACAAATTTTGTCAATTTTCTCTAGCAAAATAAAAGGACCAAGTAAAACGTTGAAATGAAATGCAAGATACGGATATAGAAATGATCTGTCTCTTTCACTCGTTGTAAGTGTTTTAACACATTGCAAAATAAGATCCATTTGGACAGACAGCTCTCAACATCAATTTCAACGTTGCTACAAAAACATAAAGTTCATTTTTCCTAACAACTTTTTTTTTGTTTATTTGACAGTCGTCCAAACGTTTTTTTATTTTGCAAGCTAATGTTTTCAAGCCATAATGCCTCGTCTGACTAAAAACTTCCGAAAAGTTCCGACTGTGCCGAGGTTCCGCCAAAGTTCCGCCAGAGCCTTCAAAGTTCCGAAATCGGAACAAAAGTTCCGAATCGGCAACGCTGGCTGTCACATAAAATAAAGGTCTCATCAAGGTCTACAACTTTCTCAAACAAACTGATTGTCTAGTTCAACGGTTTAGCAGCTGCAGCTATGTAACTAAACACTTAGGAGAGAGAGCGTGATATCCTCCGCGGCGCGTGCGCGAGTTTGTCAAATCTAAACACTGTAACGGCGAGTACAATCGCAATTATAGACCTTGACTTTATAGACATAGAGTGTGAAATGAGTTTTGCGACGCGCGTGTGGCTTTGTCAAATCAAAACACTGCAACGGCGAGTACAGTATTACGCAATTATAAACTTTAAGTATTTAGACATACAGTGTTTTTTCCATACCAATATCTTGATAACTATAGTATTTAACATAAAACAATGTTCTAGGGGAACATGTAGGAGGGGAAGAGATAGCGAATTGGCTTTATAGAAACAAAACACTGTATTGGACTTTACAGTATGTTGTTTTGACACGGCAGTACTGTACTGGTCTTTATACTTTAGTACTTTTAGTAAAAGCGTAGCTTAAGTATAAGCCCCAGTTACTTTAAATACTTTAGCGGTGTTTTGTTCTGGTCGATTGCAGGGAACGTTGTGTTCATCTATACCATGTGAATTAAACAGATAGAATTCACAATCGTCTGGGTTAATAGGAGCCGTGGCATTATTTGAGTTTGGATTGTTTGTGGTATTACCACCAGCTTTCCAAAAGCTCGTGGTATTGTCAGCCCCAGTAAATAAAAACCCATCGTTTGGAGTATTGAACCGTTCGTCCAATACAACGTTGCATAAAATTCTGTACAACTCTTGAAGGGATTTGTTGAATTCCAACTCGCTACTATTATTTGGATAAAGCCCATTTGCTACCCAATTTGGTTCTTCAACAGTAATTTTGTAATAATATGTAAGAAATCGTGGGGTTTGGCCTCCAAGAAAATTTAAGTATGTGTTGTTCCCGTGTACACGGTGTACAAGAATTTCATCGATTTCCGAAGTGGATAAAGATAAGTTTTCATCAGGAAAAATATGTTTTTTCACACATGCATATGCAACAGCTGTTGAAGCCATTACAACACATTGTGTAGCAAATCCTTGCGTTCTTAAATTACCTTGATTTACTGATCCTTTGGCTAAAACGATGTAATTATTACAAGACTTATCTGATTGCGGCTGTTGGGGTGCCTTACTGTTCTGAACCGACACTTTTGACGCTCCGCATGCATCCTCAGGGACGAGTTGGTCGTCGATTCGCTGTCCCATACGAAAGGAGGATACATTTTCACAGGGCATACCGTCGATGTCCATTTGGTTGTCATCACTCGGACTTTTAGTCCCTTTGGTGTCTCTCTGTCTCTCTTCGTACGAGACACTGAATTGCCCAGAGACCTGATGATCTTAGGTGTCATCTTCAGCTTCGGTTTCTTAGCTGCCGTTGGAATCTTTTCATCAGAATCAGATGAGTGCAGGCTGTTTCTCGCAATCTCTTCATCAGTGAATGTCGGTGAAATTTCATACGCTGGATTTTGAAGGTTTTTTTTAGCAATGTCTGCGTATGTAGACTGCTTTCCTTGATTTTCGGAACTCGGAGTCTCTTCATCTGGCGTAGAAGTCTGAGATAGGCTTTTCGCAACCTCTTCCAAGGAGTGAGGCGTAAAAGTCGGAGTAAGGCTCTTGTTTACAATATTTGCGTATGAAGGGCTTGTGGGGTTCAATTTCTCCACATTTGAGATCTGGCCAGCAGCTATGTCGTCAGGGAGAGTAGCCGAAGTGGTGCTCGTTCCAGACTTTCGGCCCCTTTTGTTCTTTTTTGGACGGCCGGCGTTTTTAGAAGTTTGATGGCCGGCCGTTTGATGCCGGCTTAGAATAGCATCACCCCATTTCTGTGTCGCTTGTGGGTGTCGTAAGAAGCGACTAAAGGACTCGAGGGTATCATGTGTATTGCAATTTTAGGCGACAGGCTGACAACCTGTCACTATAGCGATACACGACAATAGCTAAAACGGCCCTCAAATATGTATCAGACGTGGCGATAACGACCGTACTTTTACGGTCGTTGACGCTCTGCCTACCCCGCAAGGGATAAAGGCGTGATGTATGTATGTATGTATGTATTAAAATATTTACTATAATAGGTAACTGACAACTACTTAGTTGAAATATGTAATATTTTTTAATTAACACAACAATGCTAATCGCTGCCAGTCAAACCACCAACAAATGCGAAGTGAGCGGTGAAACGCTCTCCCGCCGCCACCAACTCGAGCCTGTGGGTTTCGCACGAACTTCATGCGTAAGTTCTATGCCTCGTAATGAACATTTGGATTTGGAGGCATTGCCTCGTATTGAACACGGAAACGGAAAGACGCTTAAGGGACGTCAACGTCACTTAATTGTTCGGGTTAGGCGCTAACTCTACAGAGGAAACGTGCGACGTGAGACGTAAGCTGACGTCTGTCAGTCAAGTTATCGTCAGCCGTCATCGATGCGACGCGCGTCTCACGTGTGTAGCCGTGTGTGTGTAGCGTCTCTCCTGTTTCTTACATTTTATATGCTCTTTCATTTGACACCAAATTATAGAAGTGTATTAAAAATAACTGGTCAGCCATCTTGGATGTTCCGCCATGTTGGATTTAGAGTAACTAAATATAGCTTAACATGCATAGTCACCCGAACTAAACGTTTGTACAAAGTTTCAGCTCAATCAGTTGAGGATATCTGCTTCAAAATCGAGTTGCAAGATTTGCCCCGAACATAGTTACATACGTGCTTATACCGGGAGTAACAGAAAGGGTATAACAAGCCGAAAGGAGGTCTAGGAACTCATGAAACTGAACAACTTTCCCCATGGAACATGGGTCGGAGTAAAATGGACCTCTCATAAAAAATTGCCGATCAGCTAATTAATTGACTATGGAAGGTCCTATTTTTTTATATTTCGACCCATGTTCCATAGGGAAAGTTGTTCAGTTTCATGAGTACCTTGACCTCCTTTCGGCTTGTTATACCTTTTCTGTTACTCCCTGTATACATTCATACACAGCAAAATAAATAAAAGCTTTTAAAAGTTAGGTTCTGGCTATTTTTGCATTTATCCTTCGGTGAAAGCCTTCAACCGAGTTGTTCGTGCAGTATTTAAGGTTTGCAAAGCTTAAATCTGTGTGGTTCATAGGAAGCCACTGCCTTTCGAAATACTCTTTGAACTGTTTCATTTCTTTTGCATCGGACTGAAATAAATTTTTAATTATTCCCAGGTCTTCGGTATCCATTTTCCTGGCAATAGCGGTAGTATAGAAGCCAGTCTGCTTATGTTTTGTCCTTGTTGAGTCCTTTCCATTTCCAAATCGTTTGCTCGTCTCCAAACTGCCTTGTTAAATTGATAGTAGCAACCATGTATCTGTGCACGCGGAAACACATTTTTCACGGCATTCATTTGACTTGTCTCTAAGTCACACGTGTAATAAAATATATATCGATGTGGAGCAGATCTTTAATCAATTTATATAAGCAAGTGTAAGTCTGTTCGGTTTTATTTGGGTTCTGGGTGGATTTGTAATCGATATGCACTGAAAACTTTTGGTGAAAATGGTTTGGATAGAACTGAAAAATTTTGTCACCATAATACGATCTATTTTTCTTTTTGAACCTTTTTATAACCCTTTGACTTTGGGCTTTGACTTATGAGATCTTGACCCATCTGACTTTGACTTCGTTTATTCGCCTAAGGCCTAAGGGGAGTGAGACGAGGACGTTATAGGTTTACGATGAGGACATTTTAGGAAGGGTCATTCCAGGATGAAGCCATTGTAGGAATATGTCATTACTAGCTGCCCGTCAGCGGTTTCACCCGCTGCAACCTATTATTCCGCGGGAAAAAAGCATTATTCGCCAAGAGATGTCGCTGTTAGTTTTCAGCGAAAACGTTTAAAACGCGAATCGGCTCAGTCACGCCACCTATATCAAAAATATTGGAAAATGCGTGATCCCGTGGGAATGAGACATTTTTCCGTGGTAAAAAGTATCCTATGTGTTATTCCAGATGCCCTTTTATATTTCTGCAAAGTTTCATGTCAATCTAATCAGTCGTTTTTGCGTGATGTCGTAACAAACACACACACAAACATCCGCCTTTATAATATTAGTAGGATAAATGAGGACATTGTAGGACGTCATTAAGATAAGGACATTATAGGATGAGGTCATTATCTGCCGAAGGGGTTTAGTGTATGGTTGTGAAACTTTTACAATAATTAAACGTACTACTAGTTCAGAAGAACAAAAAAACTTTTTAGGCATTGCACTTAACGGGTCATAACATCTAAGATAATTCAGACACTCTTTTACGTCTGGATCGGCCCTTAGGCTTGACCAAAAGCAATGACGGCTTAAGATAGATAAAAGCCAAATTTAGGTACCTACTTAATACATTCAAATATTCACTGACCTCGGTGTAATGTCGCTACCCTGTTGCATAAAGGAGCCCAAAGAAAACCACAATGAATTCCAAAAGCTGAGTTCATTTACGACATCATTCTGTAAAATCGTAACATACATTATTTATCGTGTGTGTTATATTATAATACTTATATGGGGGCATTCCACGGTGACGGTCGGGACATTTTTAGACTCTTATCTAGGAAGTTGATCATATTTTGTAGTTATTTTAAACAAAACCCAATAGATATGAACAGTGATTTAAAGCTTTATAACCTACCTATAATTTACCCGAATTTCACATGTCGAGATTATTCTAATTAATAAAAAAAGACGTGTCAAAAATTGTGACGGTCGGGACTCTTACTTTATAATGTATTCCAGATTTACAACTATATTTGAAAAATTGTAAGAAACTATTAACGATATTAGTGCAAATAATTGTGTGTGTATGCTCAAATGTTCAATCTTTCTAAACTTAAAGAGCTAGTTTTAAATTGTAGTATAATTTTTAATAATTTGTGTTTACAAAAATGTGACGGTCGGGACAAGCCGATGTGACGGTCGGGACAAGTAACAAATAAACGAAAATGCGTTTGTTTTTTATACCTTTATTAATTACTTTTTACATAGGATCTACGTAATCTGTTATAATAAACTAATTTGTGTATTATGCTGCCTCAAAAATATCACGTTTTGATGAAATTCGTAATATATTCGGTTACCATTGGTATGGATCGATGGCTCTGGTAGCACCTTAATAATTTCTGACATCATTACATATGCTACATCGCTGGGATTACTTATAAATAGTTTTGGTTTACCTCCTTTTGAAATATTTTTCATAAACATCACTTTTACTTCGGAATCTTCCTCTGGAGGTCCCTGACAAATTGCGACATATCTATAAACTTTGTCTTTTCTGGGTGTCTGGCGCTGGTGAAGTATCTGCTTCACGCAATGAAGGCTCCTTGTTGAGCGAATTATCGTCAGGGACGCCCGGCGCTGGTGTATTATCTGCTTCACGCAATGAAGGCTCCTTGTTGAGCGAATTATCGTCAGGGACGCCCGGCGCTGGTGTATTATCTGCTTCACGCAATGAAGGCTCCTTGTTGAGCGAATTATCGTCAGGGACGCCCGGCGCTGGTGTATTATCTGCTTCACGCAATGAAGGCTCCTTGTTGAGCGAATTATCGTCAGGGACGCCCGGCGCTGGTGTATTATCTGCTTCACGCAATGAAGGCTCCTTGTTGAGCGAATTATCGTCAGGGACGCCCGGCGCTGGTGTATTATCTGCTTCACGCAATGAAGGCTCCTTGTTGAGCGAATTATCGTCAGGGACGCCCGGCGCTTTTGTATTATCTGCTTCACGCAATGAAGGCTCCTTGTTGAGCGAATTATCGTCAGGGATGTCTGGCGCTGGTGAATTATCTGTGTCTTGCAATAAGGGCTCCTTGTTTACAGAATCATCGCCAGAGATGTCTGGTGCTGGTTAATGATCTGTTTCACGCAATGAAAGCTCCTTGTTTAGCAAATTATCGCCAGAGATGTCTGAATCTGATGAATATACGTCTGAATAGTTGATCTTGTCCCTGATAATGAAAAGTTTGTTTCTTGTATTGTACGTTTCACTGTAAAGAAGCATGTACGAATTCTTTGCCTCAAATTTGTGGTGTTTTTGTATTTGTGGTATGCCAGGAAATTCCGACCATCTTTTATCAAGAGACTCATTGTGCTGTTTAATGTCCGCAATAGCCACAAAATCTATCTCAACTCCACTTATATTCTTGGACTTAAGGTAGGAATAACAGTCGTAGCTATTAGATAAATCTGCACGCCTGGTCATGATGGCTGACCACAATTGCCTCTTGGCTGTTGCTCCAATTCCGTCGACAGCCCCTTTTCCGTGACTGGATGCAAAGAAGTTCCATTCTACTTGTACACCCCAGTCGGATTCACTATGGCAGATATTAAGCAATGTGAACCTATTTTTGAATTGGGCAGCACAGCCATCGGAAAAAACAGTCACTTTCTTTAATTCGGGATATTTTTGTTTCAGGTCTTGAATTATTTGGCGCATAAATGTCCAAACTGCGTATTTGTCGTGGTTCAGTTCATTACTCATTATGATATAAGAATTTTTTGAATTGCCAGCATTGCCCCAAGCACACCCGGTGAATATTGTCACCTGGGGGTGGGACCAATGGGCACTTTGTATCTCGTCTTGACTTAAGATTGCAAAGTTTTCTGCAAAATCGACCTGCAGTACAATCTCCGAGTTACTGCTATTTTTCTTCTGGGATTCAAAATAATTGGACTGCTGCCGCTTTATGTATACATGTCTCTTGAAAGAGGGTGTCTGTTTCTTCATCTCTTCAACTAAATCATGTAATGAGCCTTGCCGAGATACTGTTGAATACTGGGATTCGGATTTTTCCCATTTCTTCCAAACCACTTCCGTATCCATGTTTATATCGACAGGTAATATGTCACTAATGTCGAAGCAGTGTAGGCAATCATCTTTCAGCATACATTTTTCGTTGTTTGTATCACATGTCAATTCTGTTATTAAGTCAGCCGTGGTCGTGGGCAAGCCTTCAACATTTTTCTTTAAAGTTTCTAGCATGAAATTAAAGTTAGCATGTTGTGGACAGACACAAACATTATGCGGCATATCATTCATTGTTTTGACATGAACTGGTCGAAATTCAAAGAATTTGGACTTGCCAACCTTTATATTGGGATGGTCTCTTCTAAATAGCTGATATGCCTCTGCTACTGACATGGTCATGTGTCTTTTTGCAACATGGGTTCGTTTTCCAGTAACAGAGTCTTTGATCGAAATAGTGTCTTTCCTTCCAGGAGCAGCCCGACTGATTTCATCTAGTTCATAATATTTGCGCACCACTTCTTCATCTTCTTTCGTTATAGCGTCGGATCTCGATGTTTCCAAAACTGGAACTGGCGGCAAAATCTTGCTAGCGAGTTGCCTCACAACAGCTTGTTTTTTACTTGGGCTCTCTGGCATAGCACGGATGACCCTATTTATTGCTTTATTCAACGTTCTTTTTGTTTTATAGGAACCCATTGGCAAACAGACACTTTTATTAATGTCATCAGTTTTGGCTGCTTTCATTTTGTTCCTGTATCTTTGCTTCCGTAGGCGCTCTTGTTCTCTACACAGAGACTTTGTTTCTTCGTCTTGGTTTTCCTTTGCTTCCATTCTTCGTTTCTTACTTCGTTCTTTCTCCTTCTCCAGCAAAAGCTTTCTCTTATCTGGGTCTTCTTTTTGCCTGGCCCTGGACAAACGTTTTCGCTCTGTCGCGTTCATATTTATCTAAAACAATGCCACAAATAACCGTATATTTAAAGCTGTGCAAGCTCTGCCTACCCCGCAGCGGATATAGGCGTGATATAATTATGTATGTAATCTATTTCCCGCCATCTAAGTGATATCTGTACAAAACCATTCTTGAGACCATGACGGTAACGACTGTGACGGTCGGGACTGTGACGGTCGGGACTGTGACGGTCGGGACTGTGACGGTCGGGACAAGCATCAATATTAAAATTTAAAAAGCCTAAAAGCCCACAGCTAATTGAAAGTTAATGCCATCTCTCAATGTCTATCGATTTGTTACTTACAAAGCACAATTTTATCATGACTATGCGTCTTTTGAGGTTAGAATTAACAAAATTGAATCAAAATGTGACGGTCGGGACAAAAGCCTGGTTCTTTAATTTAGCTTAAATACAAGCAACAAACAACTTACCGTTTTGCTTCGTATTTCTTGCCGTAAATGTTTAATAAGTTTTCAATCTGCTCACGTTTTCAACACGCCGATTCACAAACAAAATGGCCGATTTTATTACTTTTAAAAACAATAAATATCTACTCTGCGGATTCAGCCAGTATACATTCAGCCAGTATACATCAAAAAAAAGAGAAAGTGCAGTATTTTAGGAAAAAAAAGAAAATGTTTTGTAAATTTAAGATTATGTGCTATATGTCTAGATACATGTTGCAGCTTATTTATTACTTTTATTTTATTGTTGTTTGGTGTCACTTACCATGGAATGCCCCTATGGCATGTATTTCCTTAAAATTGATAGGTTTACATTTAGGATTATACTACGTAATACGAAAACTTTAGTTTTTTTTAGTTAAACAAAATATGAAACCTATGAAAATTACTGTTGAATTAAGAATTGAACCTTTAGAAAGCTGATAATAGGTAGGTACTCATTGTCCATAGAAAACAAGAATTTTCTTACTTTTAATACTTGTTGTCACTGACCTTGGTGGAGATGACTTCAGCGTGTTCGGAAGACGGTGTGTCGCTGTAGGATATAATTCTCCATTCGTTCGGAGAGAACCGAGAAACGAGGAATAAAACCACGCTAACCGCGAACACGCTAAACACGATGCATACCTGCGGAATACATTTGGTTCTTATCTGGTTGATATTTAAACATGGAAATTTTATAATGCAGTATAACTTGGTATCCCTACGGTATTACAGATGTGTAGGAATGTGTGCGTGCGCATTGACTATTGAGTGAGTTATTTAAAAAAAAATCTAGTAGTCATAGTTGTTTTGTAAAAGTTCTCAAACAATTGACTTGAATTGATTGGCTTGAATTACTGATCGTATAGAAAAGTAAAGAAAAAATACAATGGGGTTGTTGGCAACTGTCAAAATGGCGCTAGCATAGAAGGTCCCACAACAAAGCATTTTTTGTATGGAGAAAATCAGTATTTCGCAAATTTTATTAAAATGACGTTGACAGTTACGCGCTGAGTTAGCCGATGACTCATCCCGCTCGCCCTATGCTAATTTCGCACCTATGTTTGGTCGATACAGCAATTTAGAATTAAATAACCACTAGACCATAGTATGACTAGACCCCTTCTTTTATACTATGACTAGACGCAAATACACGCGAGAAGTGAAAATTTGTATATTAGGTCCTATTAAATTCACTGCAAATATTTTAAGGGCAGATCAAATAAAATATAAGTATGTACTAGACAAATTAAAAAAAAAATCTACACTGTAGTTTTCAAGAAAATTGCATTTACTAAAAAAATACAAAACGAAAAGTTTGTCCTAAAAACACACCACTAACGCTACTTCGATGAATTTAATTTACGCGCCAAAACAAGGTGCTGTGATTGGTTGGTTGTTAGTGTGCGTGCCGTGTAAGTGAATCCTGTCTACGTGGCGGAACGTAAGTTCTTTTCCTCCCATATGAACGGACATAGTCAAACATATGTATAGTTTGAAATGATACTTACGTTTTAGAGACTCGCGAGTGATGTGATGTACCACCACCAGTAATATAATGCCGAGAATGGATGCCTACTTAGAAACCAACGTGTATTTATAAAAGCCTCACATACCCATATTTCTTTCGATAACGGATTTAGAAAACTGAAAATGGTTTCATTGAATTCAGTTGTTGCCTTTTTGTTCGGTTTCAGGTCAAATGACAAAAAAGGTTTGCTGAAGTCTACCACCGCTTCTCTCTCAACAGTGACTGTCAACGGGGCAATTGCAAAGTCCGATTCCTGAAAAAAAAAAAAAAACATTTTAAACGATTCTTCCATTTATTAGGTAACTTGTAAATGTTGGCATCGTCGTCTACTGATTTGATCTAACTTTGTTGAGAATAAACCATACTTTATAGAAAACTGTCTAATTTGATGCAAACAAATCCTAATCCTATCACCATGTCAATTTATCTTGCGTCTCTGTCAGTCAAGTTTCCGACAGCATGCAAGAGTCAGCATTATTGTAAGGATATGAAGCGTCTACTCGTCGAGCTTACAGTGATCGGGCAAATACTAGCGTCCTATTTGAATAGAACGTGCGACTTCTGCAGGAACCTTTCCAACCATCACGAGGTTCACCCGCAACATAAGCTTTATAGTAAAGTCATTCCAGAGTTTCCCGGCAGATGTAGCAGATGTCCGAAAGCTATTCATGGAACCACCTCGCTGTTACTCAGTCTCTTTATTGAAAAAATCACAGTCTCGGCAATAATGGAGACTTTTCCGCGGATTGCTGAATCTGACGGGGACAAGATTATTTAACTCGAAAAGTCATGAGTGCAGTGCAGTAGGTATTTTATATGTTCTGGGCAATGGGCAACGGGCAGCTAGTCATACCTTAGTCTTGAATAGGTAATAAAGGTGCCGGTGGCAGGTCTAAATATTTTCGAAATCGATTCAATTGCAGTTTCTATAAGTCCTTGTGTAAACGTGTTTTCATAGTCGCACACAAACAGGTCGTACAATATTTTCATTAGAGGTAGTAATGTCAAATATTTGAAACCTACGAACCTTACGGATAAGTTCTCCGATCATCCCGTCCCAACCTCCAAGTAGATTTGGATTCTCATTTCCGTATTTACCGTCTTTGACCAATCGTAACTCGTCTGTCAAACAAAAACTTTATTTTTATCAGTTCTTCCTCGTAAGTTATTATTGATTAAACCGTAGGCATACTGCACTACTAAATCAAAACTTAACCTCGTTAATCGTTAAACCGTTAAATGAAAAAAAAAAGCGGAAATTACAGGAAATCGTTAAATTTAACTGTCTTCGGTTTGCCCATACACACACGCACATTGCAATAATTAAAAATAAATAAATCTCGGATTAATCATTAAATGTATAAATCTATTATCTATCGAAAAATAAACTTGCTCGTCGCTACTACAATAACCGATTTGTCGCAGCGGTAGTGTTACTGCCGACGGTACGGTTTATCACCCTGTCAAATTGTTTCCTGTCTGATTAGGACATTGCAAGCCGAACCACCTGATTGTCACTAATAATTATGGTTCCGGGCTTCGAGAGGCAGAACACATTATGACGTCGGTCTCACTTGCTGTCTATAATAACTTAGACAGCGATCGTCACACAGCCATGTCAGAGGCCTTCCAGTAGTCATTAAACCTCTGATCTGACATCAGACATCTTGAAGAAAGTGAGTGATTCAATAAAATATTCTCTTGTTCAACGCTGCTACTTTCGTTCAAACTTGTTCTTCTTCAAATGCAACTTCATAGCCTTCCACTTTTACTTCCATAAGCCTCTTAATCTTGGACTCCTTACCACTACCGTCTAAATTTTGGGTAAAAGGCTGCAGTAGTCTGGCATTCTTCGTCTTCCATTAATAGGCCAAACCGGTGCCCAAAATGCAAATTTAGATTTATTAGAGTGGACAAAATTTAAAATGTTTTCATTTTAAATGCGTCTTGCGCCATCTCATGAAAGTTCGTATCGTAGTGACAGTGAAGGCACAAAGAAAGTATTGGCGGCCGTCCAAATAAAAGTGACTACAGACGTAAGGGAGCTTCATTTCATAGTGCAAGAGTTACGCGGAATTGGCGTAATTTAAAAACCGCCTGAGCTAATGTTAACGCACTTAGGTTAACGGAAGATAAGAAAACCGTTAACATTTTTTGTTATTAAATCATAACAGCCCTTGAACAAGGCAAGTCTCATAGAGCTGCGAAGCAGGATATTAATATCTAAAGACAGAACATGGATTAACAGTATGCGCGATGAGCTTCTTGACGCATAATGTCCTTTTTAAATAAAATGTCCTATTCGCACAAAGTCCGATTCGCACAAAGTCCGAGTCGCACAGAGTCCGATTCGCACAAAGTCCGAGTCGCACAAAGTCCGATTCTTAGAATGTCCGAGTTGCACATAATCCTTTAATACCGAAGCGCGATCATAAAAAGTCATTACCTTTTTTTTAAGGTTTCGTAGTCAACTAGAAACCCTTATCATTTCGTTAAGTCTGTCTGTCTGTTTGTTTGTATGCCGCGCCCTCTCTCTTATCTTCGTCAGTTTTAGAGCTATCGACATGAAATTTAGTGAGAAGATAGATCGTGTTTTGACCCAAATATAGAAAATAATTTTTGGACCCCCTCCCATACCAGTGAATGGGGGACAAAAAAACTCCTGTTATATTGAGTAGGATATCGTTGAATAGGTCTTTTAAAACTAACAAAGTCAATAAAATGTTTCTGTCTCGAGATATTTGCTTTTAAATGGGGTGTTTTTGACCTGTAATTTGTTCCAGCTGTAACTTCTTACCTAAATACAAACGCAAAAAAAAACAGAAAAAAGAAATATGGAATATAGTTCACAATCTGAAGTTACTATGAAAACTATAACGGATACTGTAGGTACCACTAAAGAAATAAGAAAAAAAAGGCACCTTCACCATACCAACCGCAAGTAAAAGAATAAAGTTTTTTTGCGGTTGGTAACCATACAGCTGCAAACAAACCAGCAACAAAAATATCTTTGTAACTCTGAGAAACCTGATATTTAAACGTTGACTACGGAACTCTATGTGTGAGCGTGTCTGACACGCTCTCGGCCGTTTTTTTATGTGGGAATAGGAAATGACAAAATCTTATTCTTAATTCAAAATAACTCACTTTAATCAGCATAAAACAAACAAAACACTATGTCTTTGTAAGCAATTTATAAAAGTAATTACGACCTATTTTTGTTTAGTTCCATGATTTATTATTTTCATGATAGATCAAAATCTGTTCATTTAAATAATCTTAAAATAAGAAATTTCTTCTGAAATGAAGCAACGAAATTTTATTCCGTTTTAGTTTCCTTAAAAGTTTGATTTACTGCTTATCAAAGTTTATCGCGGACTCTTCAGTTACGTCTTGATTTTTTGAATAACTGTTCTCTAATCACAAGTCCCAATGCTTGCCTTCCTTTTCTAATTTGTAAACAAACATATAGGGTGAAATTTTACTAGTGACCGATAGCGAAAACTCAGAATTGGCTGGTGATATGGAACAACTTTCCCTAAGGAACATAGGTCGAAATACGGAAAAAAATATTTACTTCCCCTAGGAACTCAAATCAGCTGATCGGCAATTTTGTATGGGAGGTCCAAAAAGTTTTTCGTATTTCGACCTATGTTCCTTGGGGAAAGTTGTTCCTTGTCACTAGCCGGTTCTGAGTTTACACTATCGGTCACTAGTAAAATTTTCTCATATAAACAGACTGGGTCGTTTTGGCAACCGTGAGTTTATCCGATGGTGCCACCTTTCAAGGGCATTGTTTATACGGTGTCTTTGTCTCGCACAACTCAAAACAGATGGTGACATCTTTGAGTACCGCTGTTTTTCAAAATATCGGATAAACATTTGCATTTTTGCCTGTTTTAGGCTGATTAAAGTCAGTTATTTTGAATAAATATTAATAGCTTTTCGTTTCTCATTCCCACTTTAAAAAAAAAACAATATAATGATCGGACTTCGGGTGAATCGGACTATGTGCAACTCGGACATTCTGCGAATCGGACTTTGTGCGAATAGGACTATGTGCGACTCGGACTTTGTGCGAATCGAGCATTATTTTTGAAAAGGATACTGTGCGAATCGAACATTATGCGTCAAGAGGACTAAAACTACACCACAGGAATTAAAGGTAAAAAAAGGAAATCTAATATGCAACGCAATTATGCACTATGGTGTAATCGATAAAATATGTGAAGGGCAAACACTTTCTATGTCTGGTTTTGGAGATAATGGCGTTTATGTGAACGACTTCCCATACAAATGGCAAAATTGGCCTGATTTCAAATATGTCGGTGTTTCTCTCTTTTTTTACCTGTTAGTTTAACAGATTATACCGAGAGTAACAGAAACGGTATAACAAGCCGAAAGGAGGTCAATGTACTCATGAAACATGACATGGGTCATGGTTGGACATGGGTCGCAATATGCAAAAAGAATTTGGACCTCCCATACGAAATTGCCTATTTGCTGATTGATTTACTATGGGAGGTCAAATTTTTCTTTTGTTCAGTTTCATGAGTACCTTGACCTCCTTTCGGCTTGTTACTCCCTGTATAGCGACATCTCTAGATTCTAGCCTGAACTACCTATGTCGTATAACAAAATTTTGATTTGTATACTCTCTAAGTTAGTTTAAAAGGGCTTGGATCAACTTTTTTCGACTCTCTTAAGACCTAGACCTAGCCGCTAGAACCTAACATAGAGAGTAAACAATAAAAAAATTGTTATTAGACAATTGTAAAACTATATAGGTACGTGTTGCCCGTTGGGTTTTCTGTAAAGAACTTACATGTGATTTCCAATTTTTCGGCAATCATTTTAGCAAGATCCGCACAGAACCCTCGGTAAGGATTTCTTGTTGCAGCTCCTAAATTGTTCTCCCGCATCATATAAGGAGGTTCTTCTATAGTTGACACAATGTAAGTTTTGTTCCGGTCGTATATTCCAGGGACGTTGAGAGGTTTTAACTTTGAAAGAACTGGTACCAATCCCTTGTCGTCTTGCCAAGTCGCCACCTGTCCAAGTTATGACGTTTATAGAGAAACTGCATAGCTTATTTTACTTATTCAATACACAAAAATAAATGTGCCTACTGTGGTTGCTTCATTCTACCGACAGCGATTGAATGCTTCTCACCTTCAGCATGTCCCCGTCTGCAGTCATCTCCATGACTTGAAGGGTAAAGTTACGACGGTGACCCTCGTCATTAAACCTGATGACACCAGTCAACCCATCTATCTCCGTCTGAAGCAAAATACAAGATCCACTTTTTTCTCAATTTATCATCAATTTAACTTAAGTATAATGGACTATTCTATTAATAATGAAATTAAAAAAACTTAGTTTACTTAGTTAAAAACTTAGTTTACTTAGTTTGACAGACTTTATTTTAGCACCGTAGCGACCAAGTGTCTGGAGGCAGATGAAAATAGAAACTTATCATAAGGCAGAAAAACAGATAGATACTTAATTATCTAAACACAATTTTGATAAGTTTAGACCACATTATCTACTTACTTCTAGAATAAAGAATTCGCAGGTGAAGTGTAAATTAGGAAATGGAAATTCTTCATATTATTCGCGAAGCGGAGGGAAAAAGACGTGGGATGCATTTGCATGCATTGAGGTTTTTAATATTCGCATAGCATAGGCAATGGAAATTTAACAATAATAAGAGCTTTTGAAAAATTATAGATGTTTAAAATGTCACTAGCTATAACATACCCACTTAGAAAATTTGCATGTCAACCGACGGTTTAGAGTTTTTATTTTAACAACAGCAGAGCCTGCAGGGCACATAGGTTGATTGCTTGATAATTTCATCTTTATGGCTGCGTATGGTATATGAAGATAATTTTACCTTTTTTATCATGCGAGATATTTTGTCGCCGTGTTCGTAAGGCGTGATTTTGCCTTTAGGGTTACAATCAATAATCTTGCTGGTGTTTTGGTTAGCATTTCTACGCATCGTTCCTCGAAATATGTCCGGTTTCTTACGTAGGAGGCGCATTACAGCATCCACTAAAACCTGAACAGCATCGTACATGAGTGCTGCTTGAGCCTGCGCAAACAAAACAAAGCAATTTTCATGCATAGGAAACCAAAAAAAGATCTGTAAGGAAATAATTATTTCAGATTATTTGCCTCTTTCCATCATTAATTATTACGAATGGCCTATGGTGTAATTTAATATTGAGAATTCCAACAGGTACCCAAAAATACAATTTAGATACTTTGCAAACAATCATTTAAAATTAAATGACTTAATAGGACGCTCAGTGGGAGTTTAAATAAAGACGCTTCTGAAAAAGACTCTTCATAAAGTCCGTCCTGTGAATGTTAATTAGAAATTCATAATCCCGGGCGTTCTCGGTAAGTTGTCTTGTTGCGTTTGATATTGATGTCACGTAAATGTGTAATGACAACCACTCACCCATCCTCTGAATTCTAATAATGCTTTTGGGTACGAATAATAAGCTTCTGCAAAGTATTGATTTTAACGTTAACACATTTTCAGGAAACCGATAGCGCGTAAACGGCATGAATATCTAGTACGTCTAACTGAAGTATTTAATATATGTTATACACATAATATTTGTTTCAACGTGTAAACATAATATTTATTTCAACTAGTAGATGAAACCAGACGCAATAAACTACAGTTCATTGAGTTTATTTCATTTTTTTTAAAGTAGTCAAAACATGCCAAGTTTGAGGCCCAGCAGATACAAAATGGCTGACATATATTGTCTTAAAAGTATGCCATATTGTCCACCATATCCTTAATACTAATGTGACGAAAGGAATTTTGAAAATAATAAGATTTAATGTTTGTTTCAACGTGTAAACATAATATTTATTTCAACTAGTAGATGAAACCAGACGCAATAAACTACAGTTCATTGAGTTTATTTCATTTATTTTAGAGTAGGTACGTTAAAAATTATTTGAATGTCATTTCACAACAGCTTACCGAAACAGAATCCTTCTTCCAGATGTCAATAAAGTCGCGCACAACTTTTCTGGAAAAGTCTAGCACCCTGAATCCCGTTATGTTAATAGCACCGTATTCAGTGACCTGCTTCTCCCAGCGGTCGTCCATCACCTGCACCATGAAGGTAATTTAAATTGCAATAATATTTAAAAAAAAAAACGATTTTTCATATTATATGCATTAATAAATGAAAAATACTTTTATTTCTTTTTATCTGAAACCGTAAGAAATGTATGTCAATTGATATGTTTTTTTGGGTTGGTTTACCTACTGTATCTATAACTTGATGACTAGATTGCCTCCACAGTCTCTTTAAAAAAGTATTTTCTTTTTATTTATAAAAAACAGCGGGCCCTGGTGAATTTGTCAACCTCTCTAGATGCTCGTCTCGAAGCAATTTTTAATATTTTTGTCGCTGTCATACGTCATAAAAAAAAACTAGAAAACAATAACTATTCTAGTTTTATCTTCTTCAGGCACAGAATAATAACTAGTTTCAGGTCCCGTACGTCGCCGAGTAATTTTGTAAGTTTAAGATACTCATACCTACTCAATACAATAGGATCAGACTCGTAAATGTAACTAATTGTTTGATGATCCCTGTCGAATTTGCCCTTCGTTTTTAAGAACGTCCATTTTACAATATAATAGGTATTTCACAAAATTAAATTAAAATTGACCGATTCTCGGCATGTTCAGCGATAACTGCTAAAAAGACCAAGTAGAGATTTTGAATTCTAAGTCGCTGCTGCAAGAAGACGACTACATCAATCTAATGGTTGCATTGCAGCTCCCGATTTCGGCAGTAGCAATCCAGCTGTCAGAACTGCCTCGTTCAGTAAATATAGTAGGAGTCCGTATGAAATGAACCAATACGAATACGAACGGTAGTGCGTTCAGTTGCGATTTGAGTGATTTGTTGGATGGAACAGCAATTAAACTAAAAAGGAAAAAACTGTAATAGAAGTTACCTAAGTACTGTAAAATGGCTTACTTTTAGCTTTCACGGTCGCAAACTCAACGCGACGCTGGTCCACTGCCACCTGGTTGCTTTAATACTCTTCATTTAAGGATGTTATAGAGATTATCACAAAAAAGCCATACAACTTGTAAGTCACGTTATGGTTACTTTTTCATTAGAAGCCGCTATAACCTTTAGGACCAAAATGTTGAATTCCTAAAATGATGAAAAATTTCTACGCAAAATATTGAATTCCTAAAATGTTGAAAAATTTCTACTTTGCAAAATGTTGAATTCCCAAAATGTCGAACTCTCAAAATTTTGAATAAAAAAAATGCTAAGTCCTAAGTGGTCTTGATACTGTTTTTACTATAGGTTTTCTCAGAATGTTGAACATAATTTTTCTAAGTCCTAAATGCTCTTCATACTGTTTCTAATATAGGATTTCCCAAAATGTTGAAAGTGTAATTTTTTATAAGTATTTGACACTCGTGATGTTTAGTTTCCTCTAAGTTTTAGACGACTTTTAACTCATTTATCTTGGAAAATATGCCTGCTAGATAGACTCCTAGTTTCTTTAAGGAAGTTGTAGGTCTTATGCTGCATGTTCTAAATGAAAGAAGGGACTTACCAAACCACTTAAAAAGTAATGGTAATTTCTGCGTCCTAATTTGATGTCGCGTACGTGTAAAATGAGAGCCTCTTTAGCTAGTTGAGTTGACGAATCCAGCACAACATATTTGTTGGTCCAACGGTCCAATCGCTCGATCGCCCCAAGAAACTCCACCACATCTGTAGCGTTCCCCACTCGCTTCACATTCGAAATGCGGAAAGTAGCATTCCCTGGATGGAGGCTCTGATATAATTGCTGCAGGCGAAGTAACCCTACGAAAGATAAACAGTTCCAGATTTAACCATTTGAGACCGTGATATTCACTGCAAATATTTTAGGGGCAGATCAAATAAAATATAAGCATGTACTAGGCAAATTTTTAAAGAAATCTACACGCTAGTTTTCGAGAAAATTGCATTTAACTAAAAAAACACAAAACGAAAAAAGTGCACCCTGTTTGTCCTAGAAACACACACTTCGATGAATTTAAATTACGCGCCAAATAAAAGCTGCTGTGATTGGTTGGTTGTTAGTGTGCGTGCCGTGTAAGTGAATCCTGTCTACGTGGCGGAACGTCAGTCGGGTCAGTCAAAGGATGTTCACATAATTAATTAAAAAGTTTGTTTGAAAATGAAAAAAAATATCTAGCGTGTAGATTTTTTTTAAAATGCCTTAGATGTTTTTCTTATACATATTTACGCATGCCCTTAAAATATGTGCAGTGAATTTAATAGGACCTTATATATGAGTAAACTGGAAGACAGCGTTTCGCTTTAGTTAATTTAAATTATGAACATAATATTCAAAGTTATTGTGTAAATAAAATTAATAATATCGCCAGAATCTGGGCTTTGTACGGACTATTTGACGTCTGAGACTGGTCTAGTTTTATTTGGTCTCCGTTGTGGTTTATAGCTTTAAGCCGCTGCGCTGGATGCGTACAAACATTGTAATGCTAAATAGTTCTTTGCAACAAGGAACCAAAGTAAGTATTTATTTGGTTTAGCTATTGCTATTTTGTATCTCGAGGTAGAGATAGTGATTCAAAAATAGTATCCAGAGCTCAGTGAGGGATTCAAAAAGACGAGTTGAAATGTAAACTTTTCACCTCTACCCGTAAGAAAATGCAAAAGCGCGCGTATTCCTACACTTGGTAGAAGTGGCCGCCATGACCGAAATCGCCCTTTATTCCCAACTGCCACCCCCCCTGTCTGCCACGGGGTGGCAGTCGGGAATAGTTCGCCACCCCCCTTGGAGCGCCGCGGAGGTTGATTCTAGTGATTAGTATTTGATTATTACTATTTTCTTAAAGATATTTAAGTCCTCGTTATATCTAAACACATATTAATATATAGTTGTTGTAACCTCTTATAGATTTGTATTTAATTAAATTATAACCCTATTAAAGGAGTTGTAACACTGGACTGCAAAAAATTACTTTAAATCATGATTATTGTTTCAATAATAATAGGTAACAAACATCCAGAGTTACAAATAAACAGTTTTTAAAAAGTGCTATCTAAGTATTTCCTTTCATTGGTATCTATCTCTCCTTAGTAGAATCACCCGTAGATAGGGTGGCGAACTATTCCCGATGGCCACGGGGTGGCAATCGGGAATAGTCGCCACCCCGGTGGCAGACTGGGGGGGGGTGGCACTTGGGAATAAAGGGAAATCGCCCGGAGAGATCGTAGCACTAGTATACTTTGTGCCAGTGTCCAGTAAAAGGGTTGGGAAACAAAACGCGTTAATATTAAAATAATCGACTATAACGCAATAAAAAATATAGACTGAATCATTTCAAAACTTGGTTTTTACCCGACTGCCTCAGAAGGGCTATGTTTTTCGTGAGAATGTACGTAAGCGGATACGTAGGTATGTGTAGTATATATATGGACAAGAAATTCTTTTTCATGGGCTACAATGAGGTGAAGATCTTGACATACGAAGTGTCGTTAGATTCGTCTCAGCAGCGCAAGTGACACTGGTTGTAGGTATTTTTTTTTTAATTCGGCATGGTAGATTTTAATCTGATTTTAACGTTACCGCTGTCAGGTTTTTGTATTTTAATACATCTGCTTGTTAATGAGATGTTCGAAATTCAAATCACTTAGGCTCATCAAGTGACCAAAAGTGACTTTTATTTTACGCGGAAAGTGGCCATTTCAAGCTAATTTATACCAAAAAATAGCATTTTCGTATAAAAACTTAGCAGTGTCTCTAACAGCATAGTAGTTACGGTAAATTTCTTTCTAGAAATAAGCAAGCAGTGCATGTTGTGTCCTTTTTACTTTTGTATTTGTTCTGTGTCTGTTACTTTCAAATAGTTAAATAAAATAAATAAATAATATTTAATACTGCCGTAATTTTTTATTTAATAATTTTCTTTATTTTATGTTGGGACACTTTGTTATTTACCCCAGTCAAACACCGTTTGCGAGCGCATTTTCAGTTTAGCAACCTATTTTTTCAAATTAGTTGCTGTAGTAATTAAAATACAGGGTGGACCATAGAGTGACGTCAATAATAAGAAATTAGATTCCTCACATCTTGGGGTATTCGAAAATACCCCATGTATGTTCCGGGGTTATTTTTAGTTACGAGTAATTCAACTTTTAAAGTTGTAGGTATGAAAAATCTCGAAAGGCAATAATTTTTTTTGTACGCTAAAAAGTACAAATCATAAAGATTGTGCTATAAAATCAATCACGCGAAAAGCCCTTATACGGAAGAAAAACAAGGAAAGGAGAAATTACTGTTAGTTGCGATTTTCCCTTACAACTTTAAAAGTTGAATAACTCGGAAACTAAAACTAAAAATAATCGCGGAACATACATGGGGTATATTTGAATACCCCAAGATGTGAGGAATCATTTTTATTTATTTATTGACGTCACTCTATTGTCCACCCTGTATAGCTTGAGCTCTGTGACTGCCAGTCAGAGATATACGAAAAGAGTAGTAAAATAAGGAAAATGGATGCCATAGCATTTGCTTTCCCTAATCTGTCTGCTGTCACAGGGATCAAGCAAAATTTTGCGAAGAATGAGCTACAAATTCAATCAATTAAAGTGCAGAAAATGGTCTAGTACCTATCAAATTTTATATGTATGTATAGCGTGAAATATTTAAGTGATTGACAGCTAAAACTCAGAATCGGCTTGTGATAAGGAACACTTTTCCCCAAGGAACGTAAGTCGAAATCGCAAGACAATCGTGAGACCGATAACTCGCAGATTCACATTCATAGTCCATCTGGACTATACATAATTATCCTAATTCAAGTAAGAGTTAGGGGAGGAGACAGTAAGTTGACAGCCTGAAATTATTAATCATATGTGTCAAAGCTACGTGCATGCCAAGTTTCATGCCTTTAACCGGATGGGACCTCCTTCATCTCCAAGCCAAGGAGAATTAAACAGTGTCATCAAAGACAAAAAAGTTGTATAGAATAAATCTTGTCTTTTAACGTCACTTTTAGGTTCATTCTGTATGATGAACACGAATAAATAAGTTCCATCGGATCATCGACAGATGTGACCAGCCGTCTCACAGCCACTTTAATTTGCCCAAGAGGTTATTTCCGTTTCTTTGGTATTCTGACGGATAATCTCCCGGACTACCAGATAATCTTTCTTTCAGACTTATCTATTAGCGGACCGATAGTGGTTTTACCCGCTACAACTTATTTTCCCACGGGAAAAATGCATTTTTCCGTCATAATAATACGTTATAATACATCATAAACCTTCCTCTTGGATCACTCTATCTTTTACAAAAAATCTGCATCAAAATCCGTTGCGTGGTCTAGAAGGAGTTAGCGAATTCCACGATAGACAGGGGCAAAAATCAACTTCATTTTATACTGTGTATAGATAGATACCGAGCATAGACCTTTCCATAGCTCTCTGAGTGACATGTAGCCGGTGGGCCAGTTTTACTGTTAGGCGGGAATTACACTAAACGTCCGTCACAGCTGCGTATTTTTAGCTCATCCGTAACGCTTCCAAATTCCGCATACAAAAAGCGGTCGTTGACAGCTTGAGCTATTGTAGTTTGATGCGTCTGTCAAACAACGCAAGCTTATGCGGTGCTCTTGCGTCATCGTCAGGAATTATTAGGGTTACATTTAATTAAGTACAAATCTCTTGAGGGTGTAATCTACTCACAAAACTGAACAACTTTTGTTTGAAACTTTTCTTCGAAATATGAAAAAAAATTGGGTTCTCCCATACTAAGTGACACACTTTTTCAACATTTTTGTATGGGAGGTCCAATATTCTTTTTCACATTTCGAAGAAAAGTTTCAAACAAAAGTTGTTCAGTTTTGTGAGTAGATCACACCCTCAAGAGATTTGTACTTAATTAAATGCAACCGTATATGTTGGATCTGACTTGTTCAAGATCAACCCAAGTCCAACACCTCCCGTGGCAACATTTAAGCAGTCAAGCATTTTTATTCTGGTTTTTTTTGCGGACTACCTACACGTATCCCCGATTTACTTTCCTTTCATCTCGCAATTGATGTTACCGTAAAAGCAGTAAATTGTTAAGGTTGATTATCCTAATTTTGGAGAGCGTAGAGAGAAAGGCTTTTTGAAAAATCTACAGGCTCTGTAAAGACGACAGGGGTTGCCGGGCAGGAATTCCGGCGTTGTCGTTCGTTGGACGTGATTCCTCTCTAGACATGATTACGTCTTTTCTTATATTGTGCGAGATGAATGGGGCCTCGGTCCTGGCCCACAAGTCAATTGCTCACTGTTCGTAACAGAAATTACACCACTCTCGAACTTATCTATCTGCTCTTTCATACTTTTATTCTACACTAGCAGCCCGCCCAGCGGTTTCACCCGCTGCTACTTACCTGTTTTCCCGTAGAAATTGGATCTTTGCCCGTAGTAAAAAGTCCATTACTCCGATCCAGCTGAGGTAAATGTGCGAGCAGAAGCGGCCCGTCATGCTGAATAACTTTTACTTTGAAGCCATGGCCGTATCTCTTATAGTTTAGATGGGATGCTGGTGTGGTCTTCATCAGGTACTCCAGATCCTCGATGACCATGTGCCAGCAGAAGCGGCCCATCATGGTGAACAACTGGGATGCTGGTGGTCTTCATCAGGTGCTCCAGATCCTCGATGACCATGTGTCAGCAAAAGCGGCCCGTCATGGTAAACAACTTTGTCTATGAAGCCATCGCCGTATCTCTTATAGTTTATATGGGAAGCTGGTAGTCTACATCAAGTACTCCAGACCCTCGATGACCATGTGCCAGCAGAAGCGGCCCGTCCTGGTGAACAACTTTTTCTATAAAGCCATGACCGTATCTTTTATAGTTTAAATGGGATGCTGGTGGTCTTCATCAGGTACTCCAGATCCTCGAGGGCTGACAAAAAGAAGTCCATGTCCATCTTTACTTTGCTAGTAATATCAGTGCCAAATTTCTCGAAGATCGGTAAAGCGGTTTGGCTTATTTGGGTAATATCCGCTGTATTTCGCGCTTTTCCTGCTGCTTACCGTTTTCCCGTGGAAATGAGGAATTTTCCCGTGGTAAAAAGTAGCCTATGTTACTCAGGAATGTTGTAGCTTTCTAATGGTGAAAGAATTTTCGAAATCGGTCCAGTAGTTTCGGAGTTTATCGATTACATACATACAAAAAAACAAACAAACAAACAAAAAAACAAACAAAGTTTTCCTCTTTATTATATTAGTGTAGATAATTTTACAGATCGGAAATCGTGTCAAGATATATAATGCTTTTTCACATTAATATTTGAAATATGTACATAAGACAGGCAAAAAAATATATATATTTTTAATTTAGTTTCATATTTAAAATGTTATCACCACCTTAGTTTCGTTTCCATGAAACCCTAAATCGCAAAAATAACTCAATAAATAGTAATCGTATTGGACTGAGGTTCTGAGTTGGATTATACAGGGTGTTAATTCAAATGCGTGCCATAGCTTCAGAGTAAGTTTAATATCGATAAAGGATGCCGTAAAAATATTGGAAAAAATCCCAGGCATTTTTTTTTATTATTTTAGCCTAAAATTTTTTTTAATTCAGTTTTTGACACTGTTGTTGTTTAGAGAGTGCCCATACAAGTACTTTCGTTTAAACAACTTTGAGATTGAACGAAGACACTGGCAGACCAAGTTCTTTTTACATAATTTATCAATGGTAAACTTCTTTTTCACGCACGTGCCCGACCTTCGGTGTAGATGTGGTGTGGACCCACAAACCATGCTCCATCTCATCTCTTGCCCTTCTTGCCCGGCTACCTGTACGCGGGAGCAACTGATGCTGGCGACCGACAATGCGGTGAGGGTGGCTGAATATTAGGCTAATGATGTTTGAGGTATGGGCATGCCATCAACTCGATAGAAGAAGAAGAATTGTAAACTGATGCCAGCACTTTAATTCGGGTACTTTTAGACATAAATTTTATAGATATAAAAATATCTAAAAATATCGATTATTTTCATCTTTCGGCAGGATTGGCTCTGGCAGACCTACGTCTTTCGACTTCTTTACGTGTCAGTTAACGTTCTAAAGTTAGCCTATTGTGGTACCTGATGAGATAGGCATTTCTGCAGTCGGCTCTTCCATTTTATAATGGAAATGAAGAAAATGAAAAAAAATCTGCCATTCGAGTTTTTCCCATACAACTTTAAAAGTTGAATAACTCGGAAACTAAAATAATCGCGGAACATACATGGGGTATTTTCAAATACCCCAAGATGTGAGGAATCTAATTTCTTTTTATTGACGTCACTCTATGGTCCACCCTGTATATATATAAAAAAATATTTTAGACATAAATTAGGTAGATAATAAATAATCAAGCAACATTCAACAGATCTTGACAATGTTATTATTTGCACCGACGACAGCATCAACAATAGGTACATATACAAACTCATGTAGAGAAAGAATCATGCCCATTGGAGTATGGATGTTCGTCTATTGCTTGCCTCACTACTTGCAGACCTCGCCTCAAAGCCAAAGTTAAATAATTATAAAGTCTAATTATTGCTTAACATTTTGTAACTGAAAATAATTTAATTATGATAGGAGTTCTGAAGTTATTGAATGTTAAAGTTGGGTATCGGAAAAGACAAAAGTGCTGAAGTTTGGCTGTATATCGAGTATTTCGTTCTAATATCGTTATCGTTAGCTATACCGAAGCAAACAGAGCAAAAAATGTTCACGCCCCATTACCTAACGGTAGAACGACCTTTAAAAATAAAGTTAGTTTCCCTGTTTTGTACAACAATTGCCATAGCTATTCTGCATTAGAATGAGGGATATTCCATATTGCTTTAATTTTCATTTTGAGGCGAGACAATTTCTTAGACCAGAAATGGGCATTCTCCTTTGTTTAATCTGGAAATACAAGTAAAACAGGGGCAGTAAAAGTCACATTAGTTAAGGTCGTGTCAGTTTTATCTACTGTCTGTCATGCTGTTGATCCATTATTCACGTGACAGCCTGTAGGTATATCACAAATTTCCATAATTAAGAATATGGTCTAAAAGAACTCGCCCAGTCTATACGGACATGGAAACGGAAATACCCGGATTGCAAACCTAAACTAAAACCCACTGAATAAATTTCAAGTCGATAAAACGGTTTCTCTCTATTCTGCAATCAAATGGAACCCGTTGATGGTGTGAATCGTGATGCATAAAATTTTATTCAATATTATTCTAAATTGATGAGGTTTCGGTATTAAGATTAAACCCGCAGTCTGAAATATTGTTTCGATATCGGAAGATACCTTGCGTAAGGTAGTGCTTTTTTGTTGCGTTTGGCTGTCCCTTTAAGCCTTGCTTTTGTTTGTTCAGTGGTAATCCATGCGACATTTGGTCATCATTCATAATTAATGAATGAGCTACAATAGTCATGTGAAGGTCTTTAAGACACACAAAATACCTACCAGGAGTGAAACAAAATTATTCTATCATTTCAATAAAAAGTACCTACGTTTATAATTTACCAAAATCTAGATATTGTGTTTGGGCGCCGCCGTTGTAGTGTCTTTATATTCCTGGGTAATACTTTAATTCTGTCTTCCAGTTTTGTTTACTTGCTCCATTAAGTGAAGTGTATTAAAAGCAATTAGATAAGATTAAAAATGAAATAAAAGAAATGAACGTTGGCAATATAAAAAAAAACATACATATTTACAAGTATTTTCCAAATTGATCTTGTTATCGCCGAGATATCGGTAAATAACAATACATCAAAAAAATCTTATGGTAAGATGATAATGATGAGAACCTCATCGGACATGCCAAGTAAACCAGATTGCGCGGTAGGTTAAGAAATACACGCACTAAAGAAATGGGAGCGGTAGGATCAATAAGCCGCAGCCAGTGGACTATCCAGGCGACTATTTGTGTTCCCGGAAACTGAATTGGATCTATATGTAACATAATATTTTAGGTATATTTGAAATACCGTATTCTCGTTGTTGGAAGTTCAAAAACTTATTATGATAATTGAAACCGTCATCACGAGAACAATTTTAGGAAATATCAGGCGACAGTTTGCGGAAGCCCATCTAAATTAAATAAGGCAGAAATATGTTTAGCCTCTTCCATACTTAAAAATCTATCCAGACCAATTAGCCGTTAGCCTCGGGAACCAATAAATTTCCTTCCTAGTTTCGCAACCAGTTACAAATTTATTTCAAGTACCTAACCAGCTACGTGTTTAGCAAACAGAGAATATTAGTGTTACGAACACGTAGCGTAGCCAAAGGACTGTGAAGTTTGTTTCACATTTGGCCCGCAAACTCCTGTGCAATGTGATTACAAAGGCATTTTCCTCAGCTGAGTGAAGGAGCCGCGCTATGCTGTTTTATTCAAAGACTTGACAGGCAAATCCTTCTTATTCTGTAGAGATCGCCGCTCAATTGTAGCGTTTGCCGGGATAGATTAGGTGTTTCGCTTTATAGTCACATAATTTTTTTAGCTGGCACATCCACGTACATAATAATTAAATTGACTTGTCCACATACATGCATAGGTACCTAAATGTACAACATAGGTATTCTTAAAAAGACGTAATCCTCCCTTTGAGGCATTCTGGTAAAAATGTGACCTGCCTAGCCTAACCAAGAAGAGGTGAGAGCTGTAGGTACATTTTATTTTCAGTTTTGGTATTGTTTATTTATACTAAGCTGCTGCCTTTAGTTTTTTCAAAAACTTAACCTACTTTTCCGTATTTTCGTTTTCGATAATTACGATGGAAATGCATCAACTAGCATAAATACGTAATTGGTCTCCTCATAACTGTAACCAGCATAATGTTGGCGCGCCCGTTGAATTGGAAATGAATACAATTTTTCCTGTCCAGCTACAGCTGCACTTGCAGTTTATTTAAATTTGTTTGCACCAGTATTCACTCAATAGTGAATGCAATGCAATCCATTGAGATGGGAAATATAAAAACGTGAGTTGTGTAGTTTGCTCTTTCTGGTTTGGAAGTACATTATTACGTTACGAGAAAGTAGGTACCTAGATCGAGATAAAAGAGATGACTATAAAAAGGTGATGCAAGATACAGTTATTCTGCCTTTCAGTAAGAACAAGATCCGCTATCAGTTCGATGCAAGCAATGGAACATGTGAGTTTCGTTCGATACATAGCTGTTCCGTTAGTTGAGCATGTTATTGATGCAAACCAAACTTAATGGCATGAAGCCTATCAATTTGACTAGCACTTACCATCATGAGAATCATAAATATAAATAACATTCTTCCATCCGTAATATGTGATAGTGTCAATAACTGCCTTGTGATAGTCTGGCCGCATACTTACGGCATAGTCAATTAGCCCAGACGAAGGTGGGATCACCTGTTGAAAAAGCGCATATTATAATAATAAGTACTCGTAAATTTTTGGAAGAAGCATACTTTCGATTCGCATTTTAGCTACTTTATTACACAAACGAAGCTTCACTACTTATTAGGTACTCACCTTTTCTGGAAACCATGGAGTTACAAAAGGCATCTGGAAGGTGTTGGTATAGGAGTGCAAGGTGTCGAACGAGTCGGGAGTCACTGCTCCAAGCATGGCGATTACTCCTCGTCCAAACTGATTGCATACTGGGAAACATAATCATTATATATAATAAAACTAAGTTGATAAAATGTATGTGCCGATAAAACTTAAAAGGATTCCCGGTACGATAAAGGGACTTATATAGTGCAATAGCCCTTTATCCCCCCTCGAACAAGAAAGTTCCCGTTTTAACTAAAAGGGTGTATTTTTAATTCCAATCCCTCAAAGAGAAAATTAAGTGAAGTAGTGGCGGGCGCCATCTGTTGTTGAGAAACCTTTAACAAGGTTTGTACGTTATTTTGTGATCTTTGATGCAATCTTTTTCAAAATCGTGGATTTAAATGCAATGTTTTTCAAACTTTTTTATAAGACCTAAACTAAACTGCTAACTACCGCGAGTGAAACCGCGGGCGGAAAGCTAGTAATGATATAAATGCGCAAAATAAGCAAAATTAAACAGCATCCTTCTTTCTGCAGCTGGTTGACGAGGGTTCTACATATTTTGATTAGTTCCGTTTACAATTACAAATACATTACAATTACAAATAACCACTCGTCGTTGACTGTCCCGTTGGCGTAGTGGATAGTACCCTTGCTTTCTACGCCGAGGGTCGTGGGTTCGATTCCCACCGCCACAAATATTTGTAAAGTTAATTTTCAAATATTTGTGTTTAGTCTGGGTGTTTTCTATGTATAATATGTATTTATTTACAAAAAAAAAGTATATAAGTATAATATCAGTTGTCTAGTTCCCATAGTACAAGCTTTGCTTAGTTTGGGGCTAGATGGCGCTGTGTGTCTCGTCCAGGGATATTTATTTATTTATCTATAAATCACACCTATAAAGGTAAAAAGATCAATGAAAAAAATATTAATACTATACGGGGTGTAAGGCTCCGAATTTTGATAGGGTGCATTTTTACCACTAACATAAACAACTTCTCATAAGGAAATGTTTGAGGAGACAAAAAAGTTTGAGCTTCCAAACAAAATCACGACCAGCTGATTGTAAAATACGGAAAGTCAACAATTTTTTTACGTGTCCTGATATTTTTAAAGTTGTTCAGTTTCATGGTCGGTATATCAGAATTCGGAAAGCTGTCCCTTACACCTTATGTATTTTAAAGACACCTTTAGGTAAGCGTATTTAAAATCTTTTTGTTCTTATATGCCTTGCTTTCCGTACAAATTATAAACATGTAGAACTAAAAAGTTACAATAAATTGGTAACCGTTAGTTGGTTTCATGTTTTATCCCAGTTTTTTTCATAATGGCCTCTTGCTTACAGTAAAATATTTAATTTAACGTCTGTCATCATTTTGTGATCGATTCTTTTATTTGGAGGTGTATACACGTTCAGTCTCAGCCATCGAATCGAGTGTTCTTCTTGACGGCCGTGAGAATGTCAGACAAAAATTTATAGAACCATTATATTCAAATCATGTGCACGTGCACTCAGTCGAAAAAAGCACAGAAAATCATAAAATATCCAACGTACTATTACATACAGTTTACTTACCTTATTGTTTTTGCATGTTCTTGTGGTAGCTTAATCTAACGAGTATAAATGTTTTATTTCTCGCATAAAATCAATCGTGTGTTCCCGTTGTCACGGGCACAAAGTACGTCTTTTACTTCCCGTTGGTCCCGTTATGAGGACCTAGCCAAAGGGGATATCGTATGTACGTGTAATTTTCGCCTTCAAAGCAGGGTTTGGTAGGGAGGGGCAAGACGTGGCATGATATTGCCCTAGCCTGCCTTACCTTCAACAAGAAAACGCTTACCGGGGACAGCGGGAAGCATTTTTGTTTATTTAAATAAAATGTTATCCCCGCTCCCCGAAGACAGCGGGAACACACAAAATCAACGTGTTTTAAAATTTGGTATTCAAAATCAACGTGTTGCAGATCTGTTTAATGATGACAACTACCTATTTTTTTTATTACAAATTAATTATTGTGTCCTTGTTCCCGAATTCGAGTGTATGTAGAGGTATAATTAAACACAACTTAAACTGTAAGGCTGTGTTGTAGTACCTCTTCATAACGAAATTGTTAACGTTAACACACTTTACTCAGATAACGCTAAAACGGAATTTCGAATTCTCGTCTACACCCAAGGATTAGTTTCGGCGTCAGAGCGTTATGTGTAACTTAATATTCAATACTAGTTTACAGTATAGAAGCCTACTCAAGCCAGCTATAAATATCCAAAGTATAAATAAATACTTTTATCGCTATAAGAATTCAGGTGCCGCTTTTATAAGTTTCGTTGAGAATATCAAAAAGCTTTACGAAATCGTTTTTTCTCACCACGCACACACAAGTTCTTTTAGTACTTCAAAATATTACTAAGGGTGTTCGTGTTGAAATATGGATGCGGTAATAAAAAAAAGCAAATATCGCTCGGTCTGCCCGCAGGGAGCGTTGGGCGATAGGTATGCCGATCACGTCTGGCCACCATCATGGCTGAACTCATCCTCTCGCATATACTAAAACTCAGCACTGTTATCAGCTATGAGTATAGGGTATAACAAACTTATTCTCTTGTTTCCTGTAAAAGATATGGCGGGAGGCACACGCACGTGTTTGATAGCCAGCAAGCAAAGGAGTGCAAGTAAGACCCGCTAGTTGATGAAGTCGTGTGCTATGATTATAGAACTGTAGGAGGAAGAATTTCTTAAACTCATGTGATTTTAAAACCAAGCCTTTGCTACTAATGTTACCTTATTATTATCAACCGGGGTTCGAGCCGCGCTTATATAAGATTCGGTACCTTTAAAAAATATGTGCTTCGGTCTGTTTGTACCTACGTGCAAAGATACCTTCAGCACACACTCCGAAACGAAATGCAACATGTCATTATTAAGAGAATGGTATTTTATGCATTGATTTTAAAGTATCTAGTTATCTTGATACTTTTACTTGATATAATAAAATTTTCGTATTATTACGCCAGAAATATCACATTTTCAATTAAAACTATATGCTTGTTCATAATTAATCGCTACTTACTGATCTGTTTGACGTTAATACCAGGCTCGTTAATTAAGCCTACCTACCTACATGCAATGTAGAATTCGCATATTAAAAAGCTGTTTAATGCGTTTTAATTACAAAACTCGAATTATACAATAGGTATTTCATCATGTATTTGTAGTTATTATGCTGTACCTACCTCAGTTCAGTACGAGGTTCATTTAATCCTCCATATTACCACAGTATTTAAAAAAACGCCTGCTTTTGTGGAAAATGTCCTATGCAAAACATTTCCTATGACAATCGGGATAATGTAAGGATTCTTCTCACACAATTCCCAATCGAATCTGTTCAGTGGTTAAAGAGTTACAGTGGTTTAAAGAAACGCACATAGGTACATACATACATGAACCCTAAAAACAATACACTCCTTTTTTGTGGGCAGTCGTGTGATAAATAAATTGAAATTGAAGCCGTACACTTTGTTCTATTCTATTTCCTTTTGAGTGCTTTTAGACGGAACCTGAGAAAACTTGGAAATTCTCGTATCATTTGGAGTAAGTGTAAAAACAGTTGTGAAAATTCACGCCCCTTGCTTACCACGAAAGTGTTTTGATCAGCCTTGTGTTAATTATGCAACAAGAAAAGCATTTTCGCTTTAGGATTCGATAGGGTTTTTTTCAATTTACTGTATTTATAATTTTTATCATAAATTTAACAACCGACAAAAGCATAATTTTTAAACTGGCTGACGATGAGCTATGTAATAGAAAAATATTGCAAATAACTACGTAAATATTTAATTGGTTTAAAGTTTGTGTCGGTCGGCACAGACATTTTAAACGTAGATTGTTACAATAATAATAGGGACGTTTTTAAACAACAACCGTTAGGCAGTCCCTGCTCCGGCGGTCGCTGCTGGAAATTGATTCTATTTTATTCAACCTAATACCTAATATAACATTCATGTCATGTGTGATGTCGAGAAAACAGTATATCCACTATCTAAACTTTAATGCATTGCTGCTATGAGGCATAATTTAACTGTAAAGCAAGAATTACCAATGTTTTTATTTTATCGAACAAGGCAAGGCATACGTATCTACTTAAGTACATGGATATTGTTCTTCTTGTCTTATAGTTACTATTATCGACTTGGTGGATATTGTTGAATTCTCAGGTTTTGCTTAAAACACCGTTTCATAAATAACATTTCACAGGGCCAATATTGACGACACCATCTCGTTCTATACAAATTGTAATATGAACTTGACAAAGCAATAGTATTTAATCAAATAAAGTTTGGCACTTACTGAGTCTAGATAGTTTAAAAGCATCCGCTGTGTTGATGATGTCGACGTAGAGTTGGAAGTCGAGGCGAGTTCTGTTCGCGCTTGAATGCTGCACCATTGCAAATTTGAAGGCATTCTGTATTTCCTCCGTATTTTGATCAAAGACCACTCCTGGAAAGTGAGAAATCTCGTATTACACCGAGGTTCAACTTCCGCAAAGATGCGCGCGCTGCGCTCGAGTCAAAGGCAAAAGCTAAAGTGGTTGACATTTAAACTCAACAACTCTTTTAGTCAAGTCAAGTGAAGAAAGCAGAAGTTAATAGAATCCAAAACAAATCTTGACTACATTTCCAACAAAATGGAACTATTATTTCTTGTTCATAAAAAATGAATAGTGTGGGCAGTGTAGGGATCCGGCACTGTGCGTGGTCGTGTGAGTGTGGCTAACCTATGATCTCTACAGTAGCACAAACTGGCCGCATAAGCGCTGAATTAAAGCTGCAAGGGAAATTAAAAAGCTGTATGAAGGTATTAGCAGCGCTTTTAACACCAAAAATGGTCCCAAATTAAACAGCCATTGGTATTACACTGGCTGAATAGAAGCTGCGCATAAGAGTTGTATTATAAGGTATAACAAAAAGTTAAACGAGCGTTATATCTAATTTAAATATTTGTGTAAACGTGTGGGTTCTTAAAATCATGACAATGCAAAGATAATTATTTTTACAAAACTGAACAACTTAATTAGGAAATTTACTTCGCAATAAGAAAAAGAAATGTGGTCCTCACATACAAAAATCATGTGTTTTCGTCGCACACTTAATATGGGAGATCCATTGAATAAGTAGGTCTTTTAAAACTAAGGGGAGGTTTCTTTGAAACAATGTCAGTAATTTGTTCTGTCTCGAGATATTTGCTTTTAAAGGGGGCGTTTTTGACCCATAATTTGTTTTAGCTGTAGGTAGGCTAAGCTAACTTCTAAAGTATAAATGTAAAAAATTTGAAAAAATATATGAAATATAGTTTACAATCTGAAGTTACTGTGAAAACTATGACTGATACTGTACCACCAAAGATATCAGAGAAATAACGTTTTTGTACCTCTATTTGCAATACCTGATATTTAAAAGTTGACTACGATACCCTATTTACGACTGACTGACTGACTTACGACACGCTCTTGGCTGGTTTTTGAATCTTGAAGTTTTTAAATGTGGATCTGTCTCTAATAATAATTTAGGCTTATTGAAATGCCTTGAATTCTTTTTACTTCATTTCGAACGGCAACACGTGTGATAACATTGCAGGCTGATAATGTAACAGCAAAATAAACGCGTGCTGCGTCGGCTTTAGCAGATAGTAATACAACATTACGGCTTTGCTGGTATAAAATAAATTAAACTTGCAATTCGGATATTCTACCTAAATGTTAAACTTTCGCGGTTGTTTACACTATACTGCATAGTTCTAATTTGTTTGTTTTATGTTTTTATAGGTATACTAAATGAAGAATTTTTTCAACACGTTTGTAGGGGAAGTCCATTGTTTATCATATTTCGATAAAAAAATTCTAATCAAAGTTTTTCAGTTTTGTAAGTAGATCACGAACTTAAAATATTTGTACTTAATTAAATTTAACCCTGTATATTATTTTAAGTGTGTCATTTTTAATTAGGATAAGGATAAATTGGATGACAGTGACAGTAGATCACACGGTCCGGCTTCGGCGGCTGAGGCCAGTGTTGCCGCTTAGGAAAATAGAAAGTCCCCAGACTCGTGTAGAAAAGTCGCTAGATTTGGCAAAAAAATGACTAAAAATATCCGCTAGAAGTCGCTAGAATTTCAAATAGTGGAAATACAAAAATATGTAAATAAAAAAAGCGTTTTTCAAGTTCAATACTTATTTGTTACTCAAATCAACAAATTACGTCATCTACTATCGTCGCTAGTGCTTCGTTGTCGACTTCCACAATCTCTAAAGACGATGACGCGGCACTAGAAGTTGAGTTGAGGGCGTTTCTCTTGACACTTTTTTACAGTTTTGTTAGTTTTGCTTGTTGCATCCATGGGAGAGAGTGAGACTATGGTGAGACGCATCCAGCCACGATAAAACATCATTCGTAGGGGAATTCCCGAAACTCCCCGCCCGATCGGTTTTTCACCCCTTTCGTTTTGATGAAAGTGAAAGGGACTTCCCGGTACTAAAAACTATTCAGCATGCATAGTATTTCCAGTAAATAATGTTTATTTTCTACTTTTTCTACTCAAGTATAAATGTCGCCAGAAGTCGCAAAAAAAATCTAGCGACTTTTTTGAAAAGAAATGTCGCTAAGCATGTGAAAAATCCGCTAGATTTAGCGACAAAGTCGCTAAAACGGCAACACTGGCTGAGGCCACCCATCGTCGGGCTTCGGCGGCAGTGAGCGCTGTTTGTCGTTGTCTTTATAATGATAAGTACCTAAGCAAACCACTCAAAATATACTTAACACGTAATTTACAATTTCCGTTTGCATTTAAGGGCGCTACACACCGGGCGCGTATGCATCACGTGCACGTCACTACGGCGTAGTCACGGCGTAATCACGGCTGTAGACCCTTCGTAGACCCCTTCACACTGGGTTACGCGCGTAACCCTACGGATGCGTACTGCGAACGCAACGCAAGGGGTCTGGTCTGTTGCGTTGCGTAGTCTGCGTAGTTGCCCACAGCTCTGGTTTTTTACGTTTTTCTGATATTCACGATTCTCTGAATTTTCAAGTCACTGTCAAGGTACCTGTCAAAGTCACTGTCAATGTCACAAAGTCACTGTTAAAGTTACTGTCAAAGTCACTGTCAAATTCACTGTCAAGGTAACAGTCAAATTCACTGTCAAGGTAACAGTCAAATTCACTGTCAAGGTAACAGTCAAATTCACTGTCAATGACACAAAGTCACTGTCAATGTCACAAAGTCATTGTTAATGTCTCTGTCAAGGTATCTGTCAAAGTCACTGTCAATATCACAAAATCACTGTTAAAGTTACTGTCAAAGTCACTGTCAAAGTTACAGTCAATGTCACTGTCAAGGTAACTGTCAATGACACAAAGTCACTTTCAAAGCCACTGTCAAAATCACTGCCAAATTTACTGTCAAAGTCACTGTTAATGTCATTGTCAAAGTCACTGTCAAATCGTCCGTATTGAGAAGGTCTGGCAACGCTGCAACTGTCATGTCCGAAGGCACGTGCGTAGAGTTACGCGCAGGACTGAGCTGTGCGTGTTGGACTTGTTCGGTGTGAAGTTCAATAGGGAATCTCATAGGATACAACGTCATCACCGCGTGCAGCTCTGCGTAGAGTACGCAACCCGTTTGTCTCCTGGTGTGAGCTGTGCGTAACCCTACGCATTACGCGTACGTGCACGTCTACGCAACGCAAGCAGTGTGAAGCCTCTCATATAATCCCATACGATACAACGTCATCTCTACGCGCGTGATGACGTGCACGTGATGCATACGCGCCCGGTGTGTAGCGCCCTTTATACGTAAAATGATGAAGAATTTAGATATTTTTGTCAGTGAGGGTAAAGAATAAATTTAACAAGCGCTTCGCAGCGGTGGGAAGATACTCCGAGCTGTTCCTGCGTGCGAGACAGCGCGCCGCCACCCTGCCGCTTCAGCGCGAAGATATACGCTTCGCATTTATTTACATGACGCGGATTAATTCCACGTCATCCGATGCCATATCGTGTCACACACTGAAATTCACTGAATGTACAACGAAATGGACTGCATAGTTCTCTATCATCCATGTCATTACACGAAATCACAAACACAATATCGAAGGGTATATATTTATCTAAATCTTTTTCTGAACTATGTTTCAGCGATTAGCATTCGTCGTTAGACGACATTCGTTTGTTTAACAAGGCTCCTGATCGCCGACTTTTCATGCTAATTATTTTATGGAAATAATTATTTTTTATTAAACTAGAGTTAAAAGGCATGTCCTAATTAGTACCTAATTTTATTCTAGTTCTCAATGTTCAAACACAACAAAAAGCAAATTATTCACAATTATTTACCGTTCCTTACTTAGTTACCTACAACTTACATCCTGTATAAAACTGGGTAAAGAATTGATAAGAAACGTCAAGTGCGTAATCCCTAGCGTCATAAATCGGCTGTCAATCGCACTCCCACCCCACACCTAACGCTTCTCTCATTAATGGCGATTCGCGGTTCTGTGATCTTATGCGGTAGGTGCGGCGATCACTTTCACTCAGAAACGTGTGAAGTGTTTGAACAAAATGTGTTAGTTATTATATTTGCGCGTTCCTATCGCAGATTATCTGATTTATCATTGACCCCTTTTTGTAATAGTTTTGTCTGATTGTATCTTATTTGCTAGATTATCAATAACAATACTTACGTACAAGGTGGGCCAAAAGGAGTCATACTATGTGTGTGATTAACCTCCCATTCCTTTATTAGTCTTTAAAATTGAGTAGATACTGTTTTAGAAATCAATCTTTCGAAACAAAGTACACCGCAGGAAATGCAGGTGAAAAAAAAGCTGCGTGAATTTTTCTAATTTTTTGATACATAACGTATCATAGCGTATCTGAAAAAATATGTAAGGGTCAAACACTTTCTATGTCTGGTTTTGGAGATAATGGCGTTTATGTGGACGACTTCCCATACAAATCACAAAATTAGCCTGTTTTTAAAAAAAAAACTATTTTTGTCACTTTTTTACAATGAGAACTGTTATTTTTTACTTTTGAAATATGATAACAAAATATTTGGCGACATTTTTGCTAACATATCCTGTCCGGCTTATGGTTTCTATGATATTTCGCCGAACGTCAATATTTTTGGGGAAAAAATAAGTAAACCTGAGTTATTTTTTAAATGATTCCGTGACTTTAATTTTTCTTTTTTCATTCAATAAACGATGTGACAGTTAATAAAAAATGATGAAATTCAAAAACATTGTATGTCTAGATTTTTCTCGATCTTCGCGAAATTTGGTACTTATATTGATGGCGTATTGACTATATTTGTCAGCACTTGACGATGTAGAGTACCTGATGGAAAAGCAAAAGTTGTTCAGCATGACGGGCCGCTTCTGCTGCCACATGGTCATAGAAGATCTGGATTTCCTGATGCAGACCACCAGCATCCCATCTAAACTCGAAGAGATATATGGTGGTGGCTTCAAAGTAAAACTTGTTCAGCATGGCGTGCCGCTTTTGCTCGCTCATGGTCGTCGAGGATCTGGAGTACCTGATACCGACCACCAGCATCGTATCTTAACTACAAGAGATACGGTATCGGCATCAAAATAAAAGTTGTTGTTCATCATGACTGGCCACTTTTGCTGGTACTTGGTCCTGATGAGTCACTTCTGCTGGAACGGAGCCGCATAAGAAGAGTCCCGTAGGCATTCGAAACCCGCACATCAAACCACACTCTTTTACAGGATCCATTCTAGAACACAAAATGATTTAACGCAACAGACAGACGGAGCATACAATTCAACGGAAGCAACGCACAGAAAACAAAGAAGAACTGCTATGGAAGCATTTGGAAGACACTCGTTTTTATAAGGCTACTCAACTGAACGCAGAAATAAAAAACTACTTACTTCACAATTCCGAGGACTCACCATTCCATCAAGCAGACTGGCCAAGCTGGCAGTCGCATATTCAGATATACGGTCAAATTTCAAATGAATCAAAAAAGAAATTCGAACATCAGAGAGTTCGAAGGTGGGCGGAGTCAGGCTGCTGTAAAGAAATACTTATGGACCTCAAGGTTTTGTCAATTACAATTAGAAGTTCCGGAGAACTTCATACAACGGAATGATGGAATGGAAAGAAATTGAAGGAAAGACAGATGAGAACTGTACAAACTCGTAAAGGAGAAAGTAATGGAATGGACTAAAGAAAGAACGATATGATAAGCAATATTAAGAAAGGAAAGACAGAAAAGAACTGTACAAATTCGTAAAGATAAGAATTGCACTTGCAGAATGGAAAATAAATTGGCAAAACAACCTTGATGGTACAGCGCAACACAGATCATTCGTCGCCTAGACAAAAGAGTCTTTCTTATAACTTTGACTTTATCTTTATTAAAACCACAAAAATATGCTATCCTACATTACAAGACATTTGTCCTAAATCAAATCAATATGCAGTCCACTTATATTCGAAGAAGGTCACAAATGTACGGGAGCATATTCATGAAAGAAACTACTTTTGGAGTGATTTACAATGTAACTGAAGAAGAATTTTATTTGAGGATAAAAGCATCCTAAAGAAGGACAAGTGAAATTGAAATTCTTCAGAACTTTTTTATTATTTATTCCTTGAAGTGTGTATTTTTTAGAAAGTGTATATCGACGCTTGAAAGGCAAAATTATCTAAGCGACATTTTTGGCCAAATTGAGTTATATACATTGTTGGAATCGCCTGATTTTTCTGCGTCGTTTGGTCCTACTCACGTCTCTCTACGATGACTTTTTTGTCGCTTAGACATTTTGAAATTCGCGAAAATTCACTTTTTTCGGTTGACTAACCGACACGATTTTCGACCTTTTTTGAAAATTTGGTGGTTATCGAAATTAAATATTGCTAAACTTGACTTTGGTAAAATTTTACCGTTCTCTTCGTACAGTATTTTCTCCACTTAGTCAATTTTGCCTCAATCTGACAACACAGTGTAAGGCGCATAGCTATTTTTTTCCTTACGTAGATCTCGTTTTTTCATCACTTAAGTAATTTTTGCATACCCGTGTTTCTGCGTGCTTGGCGTTTAGTTAAAAATGCCTGTTATAATTTTTGTTTATTCAGTTGGTTCAGTATATATTACCTGTCTTAAAAATAAATCTGATTGTCGCTTAGTCAATTTTTACCCGCCGTTTTCAAAGGTTCTTTTCTTATTCAGACAATTTTTACTTGACCAAATACGATTATCCAATGTCGGTTAGAACCTATGGTAGCAGCACGTACAGGCGCTTGGAATATTTTTATTTAAAGTAGTTTACATAAAAATGTTGGTTACTCCTACGGATGACACGTGAACAGTCGCTTGTGCAAACAGTGAATCTAAAGTTTAAGTTACTTAGATAGTTCAGTGCATGGCAGGGCGTCGCTTTGGATGCACGCGCGTGCTTCGATTACGATGTCGCCAAATATGACGAATGCACTTTTCATGTAACAAGTCCAAAAACTTTCAGTAGAATTTACAAATAAATCAGATTATAAATAAATTTTTTTCATCCGCTTCATTCAGGTTCTTAGCTCGTTACCTACTTCTGTGGTCATCATCACATTAGCCTATAATAACAGTCCACTTCTAAACGTGGGCCTCACCAGGGTACGCCACAAGGTAAAATCCTTGCGTTTACCATCCAGTCCCTACCAGCTGCTCTCTTCAAGTATTGCTCTTTTTGGGCGTGGCATCCACTCGAAAACCCGCTTACTCCGTCGTCAATCGCTTTTACGACAGATGTGGCCAGACCACTGACCTTTCAGCTTGCTACACTTCTATTCCCAGTATGTCCGTTACTTTGGTCTTCGAATAATCGTTCCGGATTAACCTCGACATATCAGCGAGATCCCTAGCACAGCATCCCCTCTCTGAATGACATGTAACCAGTGTCCCAGTTTTACTCTCAGATTTCATGTCTCTGCTCCATAATTCATCATGAGCGGTAAGATGCACTGATCAAACACCTTATTGCGGCGAGGGTGACTCCATAACAAGATACGTCTTCCCAAATGCTACCCAGTCCAGCCGCATTGTTCTGGAGATTTCAGCCTCAATGTTATCTTTTTCTAAGTACAATTTTTTCCCAAGGTATTCATACTTTTGGACAATTTCAAGGTCTACTACACCTTCGACGGAGATATGCTATTGAGCTGGACCGTGGTCTTTTCTAAATTCATCCCAAGTCCATCACGCCTCGAGGCCGTATTTAAACTGAACACCTTTGACAGGACCTGCCGCGATTCTATGTTCCTCTCTGATAATTTTGCCCATGTAGGTGGCAAAGCGGAGATTGTGAGGTTTTCACTGTTGACGAAATTGTCCGGTTCATTCCATGCTAAGGTCTTCAAGCGCATTGGTGAAATGTTTGGGCGATATAACGTCACCCTGTTTTACACCTCGCAGTAGTTGAATGGCTCTTGTTAAAAGTGATAGAAATATGTTCAGCTTTTTCCGCGCTTATGATGGCAAGTTATGCAGGGGCAGTTACTTATTAGTCGGTCCTCGGAACGTGACTGTCGATGATCTTCTGAGGATACTCCGTGGAAGTATACCTGTAGAGTGTAAAACGGTGGTTGTGGTGTTGGAGAGGTGCGTCGCTTGTATATTTGCATTAAGTTGCGGTCGCGAGTGTGGTTCACTCATAAAGTGCGGAAGAAGCAAAACATATTTCTATCACTTTCAACAAGATGGACTTCCGCAAAGTAATGCCTTATACATTTAGTTACCTTTGAATGGCTATATACTGGAACGCATATCGTTGCTATTAATTACAGGCTTCTCAGTATCTGTGGAGTGGGGATATCGATAGTTGACTTGGCGTCGTTGCAAAAACTCAAGAATAGCCCAAGTTTCGATGAAGTCGAAGGCTTGCTTGTAGTCCACAAAAGCCACACAAAGCGGTTGGTCATACTATTCTGATTTCTGTAAAACCTTCCGTACAGCATGAATGTGGTCCACAGTGCCTTTACAAGACCCAGTCTGTTCCAGTAGCTAGAAACCGTCAAATATTGATGCCAGACCATTCAAAGCGACTCTCGAAAAAAGCTTATGACAGTGGCTCAGAAATAGTAAAAGGCTTTCGGATTGGGCAGATGAAATTTCCTAGGTGTTTGTAGGAATGGCTAATGGCTAGTGAAAAACCTGGCGTTGATGAGTTAAAAAGACAATTTTATCTCCGTAATAGCAAATGGGACAACCCTGAATGGTTGATTATGATGATGATCACACTACTGAGCTACGTCTTATAGACTTTTCTCGAGATCGTAATAAAACGACTAAGATTTGACGCCTTACAGCCACTGGAACGGGCAGGGTATCGCTTTAGTACAAAAAGACCACATCCTAAAATACAGAAGATATTATACATCAGAAGAGTTCAACCAACCGTTGCGTATGGTTTTTGTAGCCTACGAGAAAGCTTTTGACTCGAGAGAAACCTGGGCTGTTCTGGTATCCTTGCAGCCGTGCCTAGTCGAATGTCTGTATGTGGAGGTGCGGAGAAGCCTATTGACGAAGACCTCCGTTCAAGTACAAAACCACAAAACAAGATCCATACTATTACACCGAGATGTAAAACAGGATGACGTTTTATCCTTAAAACTTTTCACCATAATGCCATGGGATGTCTTCAAAACCTGACAGTGTGATGGGTGTGGGTATCAAAGTCAACGGCGAATATTTTATGTATCTCCGCTTTGCCGACGCCATAGTCATAATGGCCAAATTGCTTCAGGATCTGCAAAAATGCTGCCCTGTTTATATTCGGTCTCGAAGCATGTTGAATTCAGGATGACCTTGGTCAAGAGCAATATAGTTTTGAATGAACATGAAGTCGTTCCTGAGCCAATATCCATGGTTGGTGTAGGACGTAGGTAGACCTTGAAGTTGTCCAGAAGTATGAATACCTTGGGCAAACATTGCAGTTAGGAAGATACAATTTCGAGGCTGAAATCACCAGAAGAGTGAAGCTGTGCTGGGTAGCATTTTGGAAGTTGCGTCTTATTCTGGAGCCACCTTTGTCACCATGCCTCTAGACCAAGATGTTCAATCGGAGTGTCTTATCATGTACGGTGATGACTAACGGAGACGAGATGTGAAATCTGACAAATAAATTGTCCCACCGGCTATGTATCACTCAGAGACCGACGAAAAGGTCTATGTTAGAGATCTCGCTAACGGATAAGTCCCGAAAAGAGATTATCTTCTAAATGTCCAGTAGGTTGCTCACATTTGCCGTAGAAACGATAGACGATGTTGTAATCGGGTTTTCGAGTGTAGGCCGCAAGCCTCAGCAAGCATAGCTTTGGGCGCCCACGGGCCAGATGGACCGATGGCGATAAAAAGACCGGCTGGCAGCAAATGGATGGCGAATACGGATGTCGTGCCTTGCGGCGTATCCTGGGGGAGGCCTACATCCAGCAGTGGACTGCTATAGGCTAATGTGATGATGATCCTAGTTGAAATAGGCCTCCGTGTACCTTAGTGTTGATTTTTATTGTTATTGATATATAATACCTGAATCAATTAATTAGGTAAATTTTCTGTAAAAAATGTCATGTAAGTCAAACTGCCGGGAAGAATTTAGTATAAAATTGTAACCTAAGTAGTTTTGCCTCAAATTCGAAGTCTTTTTGATGTTAGTTAGGCAACTTTCACTCTGTCGTAAATTCTTAAAAAAGGTGTTTATTAACATTTTACCGTACCGTTGTCATTCCCAGCTTGTCGGTTAGTCAAATTTGCCTGTATTTATTTTTAGGTAATTTTTGACTAAGCGACACTAACTCTAAAACTAAGTATTATTCTTTATTGATATGTATACTAAAATTTAGGTAAAAAAATATCAAAAAAAATATGTAAAATCTAGGCTTCTAGGACTATCACAAAAATTTATACGATTTTTTTTCTGAAAATCCAAACTTTAGACTGCTCTCCTGTAAAGTTACTCTGATGTCGCTTAGATAATTTTGCCTTTCAAGCGTCGATATTTTTATTATTCGTTTACTAAGAACGAAAATAACGTTCTTGGCGGGCGGAATGTTAAAGACACTTTTCGTTGGCCTCCGATAGAGGTTGCTGTTAGTTTACCAAAACGCGCTATCGAGATGTTTAGCTGTAAACTACCTACATAGTGACCTATGAATTAAAGGCTCATCAGTTCCTCATACAAGCAAAATGTGGTATTAATTAGTTATAAGTGGTAGTTAGTAAGTTCAGGGCCTTTTCAGAGTAATCGACTTTTTAGGACGGTCAAAGATCCATTTCTATAGGAAAACAGGTAAGTAACAGCGGGTACTTAGGTATCGGTTTCCCCGTGGGAATTGGATCTTTGTGTATAGTAAAACAAATATCACCTAATTATTTATTAGATATAGGAACTTAGGTTAGTTTTATTAATATCTTTCATCTGTCTGTTTTTTATGTACCTATTAGTCTCAAAGCTTCTTTGTATAAAATCATTATAATTTTAGTATTCTATCGATCTCAAAACCTTTCAATATATAAGGTTACATTTAATTAAGTACAAATCTCTGAATCCCACAAAACTGAACAACTTTTGTTAGAAACTTTTCTTCGAAATATGAAAAAAAATAGGACCTCCCATACTAAGTGACATATTTTTTCAACGTTTTTGTATGGGAGGTCATAATTGCTTTTTCATATTTCGAAGAAAAGTTTCTAACAATAGTTGTTCAGTTTTAAGAGTAGATCACACCCTCAAGAGATTTGTACTTAATTAAATGCAACCATATACATAGCTTCTTTTTTAATTTCTTTTTTGGGACTTTATCAGTTTTGAAGCCTCTCTATGTACATTTTTTTCTAGCTATTAAGAAGACATTATATAACAAAATATTTAACATTAAACAAAATATTAAATATATTAAATTTATTAAATTAAATGTTGAATATGATTTAGAAACCACGTCATACTCACTATTAAACGACATTAGATATTTATAACAAAATAAACGTTTGTCTCTAATAATGTAATGGGTACAAAACGTAAAGTTGCAACGCGTCTTGATTTTTCTTATGAGAAGTGTATATTGGTTTTTTGCCGATCCAACACGGGACAAACCTACATAATAATTGGCCGTGCGAAAAGCACTCTCTTCTTAGGTCAACGCCTACCAGAGAGAAAGTTTGTCCCTGGGACTTATTAATTGTCAGGGCAAACGACACTTCCAGGAACTGTTTACAGGATAATATGGGCATGTCTGAATGTGTAATTGGAATGCGCTAGCTGCAGCCCTAGCAATAATAATGGCTACGATAACGTTACTTTTTAGGAATACTTATTCAACGATACCCTACTCAATATTGCAAAGAAAAAAAATAACACGATCTATGTTTTTCGATCTGTCTAAACCTGACGAAGTTATGAGGCCGTGGCATACAGACAGACAGACTTGACGAAATAATTAAAGTTTCTAGTAGATAGACTACGAAACCCTAAAATATTGGGAGACAAATCACATCGCGCAACTTCTTTTGGCCCACCTTGTACAAACTTGTGAATCATAAAGAATCTCTTTTGTGGATCAAATCTCACAATATACCTACTCTACTCTCATTTATCGGATTGACGAGATAAACTGTTTAGATCCGTCAAAGGATGTTTAGTAATTCTCTAGATTTTTTGCCGTTTGTATCAAAGTTATGATTTTCATTCGCTTTGCAAACTGCGAAGGTATAACTTGCCATGGCTTGCATTAAATTTCTTACCGTTTATTTGTCATTCTTTATTTTTATTTCTCACATTGTTATGGTAAGTTATCAATATTTATATTTTTTGAGTTTAACTTGTGTATACATGTAATCCAATAATGCAAATAAAAAACATCTTGGATTGTATAATATGCAATTTGGTGATGCTACTTTTGGATTGTATAACAAATACATATATCACGCCTTATCCCTTGCAGGGTAGGCAGAGCGTGATCTGCTTTCAACTGAGACAGGTTGTCAGCCTGGGGTGTAAAATTGCAATAGATACACATCAACTCTCAAATCCCTTAGACGCTTCTTACGACACCCACGGGAAAGTTGTAGGGTGATGCTATTCTAAGTCGACATCACAAAAATCAATGAGCTAACGACCAGTGACCTTGTTTCATGCTGCATTAAAGAATTGAACGCTGCGTTCATAATGGGCATCTCCTATCTTCCATTGCTTAGGTACTTATTGGGATTGTTGGTAGTGCTAAAATGGTTTCCATTTTTAACGGTTTAGTGTATGACGTTCTACCGAAATATTATGATAACTTAAATAGGTACAAATTTATTTATAACCAATTAAATAGAATAATAATATTAGAAACTATATTGCGGAATATACTAGAGGGATTCTCCTTTATAACGACCTAATAATTATGAATTATGCCTTTAGTTGTTTCTTCTCCAGTCCTTGTATAATTAACTTAGGAAAGAGATAAAAATAACATATTCATTATTTTCCAGACAGATTCCGAAAAATACGATAGAAAAACAGTTGAGGGAATGGTTCTTAAAGTTTTATGGGAAAAAGTGTTTGCTGGACATGATGCAGCCACAAAAGAAAAGGGTATTAAGAGTTTAAGAAATACTGGTGACTACACAAAACTCGTCGACAAACTGATTAAAGTGAACAAAGAAAAAGTTGCCAAGATTCTTGATTTATTTGCTGAAATTATTATTGCTTATGCAAGTTGATTAAATTTGCTACAGTTGAAATAGCACTTTATCTACTGGATGTATTAGTGAATATATCGAGAGAAGAGCTTTCCGTGTAACGCACTTAGGGCAAATGCAGATTTAGACGAGGAAGATATTGAACTTGCAATCCTGAATCGTGTTTCCCTTTGAAACATTAGGTGGTGAGCATTTCCAACTCGTCTTAATTAATATGAAGAGCTGAAAATGCATATTATGAAAGCAGACGTACAGTCACATTCAATTATATGTTGGTGTGTCGAAATTCAATCTGTGTAGGTATGTGTAATCTGTATTGATTTTCACGGATAGTTGAATCTGTTGCAACCTATTGTGGTCAAAGATTAACGATATTTACAGTTAAGTGTTAACGATGGCGTTTACAAATGACATTCTTCAATGAGTTAGGTGGTTTATTTTATAGCGTAAGTACTTAGCTAACCGTATACCTATTTAACCCTGAACAAATTACCATATTATTTTTACATGTAAGTGCCAATACAAGTATAACACAACTAAAGTTCCAAAAAACTCCTATTCTTTAATTTTTCTTCTGACGTTAAATCAATACACCACGCGAACGACGAGAGAGCACATCTTGTTTGAAATATTTTATTTATTTTATTTTATTTGGGAAGCTTACAGCCTTCTTTACAAAACAAATGACAAAATACAATAATAAATGCCAATTACAAGCTACCACAGATAAATACAATAATAAATGCCAATTACAAGCTACCACAGATAAAGGACATATGTAAGGACAATTTAAAAAGATCTCAGTTTTTGCACTCTATATAGATTATCAATCATGAAATAATAAGTAATAAAAGACTACAATGATGACCAAGAAAAACTATCTACCGTTCGTAATATTGGCATTACAATTTTTGCCAGCAGTTCTAAGTTTGGGTGAATTAAAAACATTTTTATGTCAATCAATGTCAAGATGAGTGCATGCATATGGCTTAGCCAATGAAAAATATATCAGATCTCAGTTAGAGCCAAGTTCTTAGTCCACACGCATTCTATCAACATAAACTTCATAAACTTTACATCTCAGTCAAAATGTATGGCTTGGCCGTTTGTTATTTTGTTATAACTTAAAAAAAGTAAGTGCTACAAATAAACATGTATGGTAGATAAGATATATAGGGTTACATTTAATTAAGTACAAATCTCTTGAGGGTGTAATCTACTCACAAAACTGAACAACTTTTGTTAGAAACTTTTCTTCGAAATATGAAAAAAAATTTGGACCTCCCATACAAAAATGTTTAAAGTGTGTCACTTAGTATGGGAGGTGCAAATTTTATTTTCATATTTCGAAGAAAAAATTCTAACAAAAGTTGTTCAGTTTTGTGAGTAGATTACACCCTCAAGAGATTTGTACTTAATTAAATGTAACCCTATATATATTACGCGAAAAAACCTTAACTGAACAACCAGAAACCTAGTGTTGAATGTAAAACTCTACAAATGACTGACAAATACTGGAAAGATAAAGTAAAGTACTTCTTGTAATCATACTGGATTATTTCTAAAAACGAATTTTCATAGACCCCTGAACAAACATAGCAGTTTTTAATATGTTGCCGTGTAAGGATGGGATACGGACATAATTATGCCATATTTTAGTACAACTTACTAGCCATGTTTTGCGGTACGTCTCGTCGTCTTTGAACGTACTGGGATTGGTAGCTTAAGGCCGCTATAGAGGTTTTCACGAAGCCCATCAATTTAAACTGAGCGTCGTTTAAAATATGGAGATATTGGGATATTTTTTACAATGTTAATATGAATAAAACTAAAATATATCTTTCTGCAATTAGATTAAATACATCTTTCTGAATAATATATTTTATCCTTACTACGGTTATTTTTTCATACAGAAGCCGTTATAATAGCGCGTTGTTTCGCAATAATTCGGATATAAATACGTGGTTTTACTCTATATTTTAGAATGAAATTGTAAAATGTTCATCATAGACTTTGTTCTCAAATATATTCTCTATTTATCTGTATAATTGATATTTTTTTACAGTGAACCAAAACTCTTAAACTCACGCTTAATTTTTGAGGTCTTTGCCTGAATTTCGGTTTTGTCGTTTTAGATATCGCTTTTGTTACAGGTTATAAACTAAAATGTTAATATTTTCATAATACATTTTTTAAAGACAATTTTTTGCAAATTTGCTAGAAAAAATGGAATGCCCTCATAAGCGCATGCATTCATTTGCCACGTGACCTAAAAAGGTGCATTATTTAAAAATATTTTTAAGTGGTTCAAGTCTCCAGGACTCGCCCTACGGCCCCTCCCTAATAAAGTTGTAGTTTTTACGAGCTTTCATTTTAATTTTTCGTTATCTTACAAACGTCGTTCAGTTGGTGGGTCACGGCGTGGGTTGCCCAAGCAATCACCAGTGCACTGGGGTCCCAAAAATAATCCTATTCTCCCTACTGTAAAGAGGATAGGATTATTTTGGATAGTTTGTTTTAGAGTATAGATAAAATAGTGTATGCGACTAGGCAATAGAATGCTCGTGTAAATATGTCTAGCTAGTTAGACACTCTCATTCGTCCGCCTCCCATTTATTAAATAATGAGGATGAAGTCGTGTAGTCTTGTTTTTGTGACTCAAAACATAGGTCAAAAGTCCTAGTCAACAGAGAGTTAATTAAGCTAGCTCGTGAACTCTCCGCAATACGTTCGAAGCCCGGTATTGACCGTGCAGTCATAGCCACACATACCAATCAGGCTAACTGTTGAGAGCAATCGAGTGGTTGCGAGCAGGGTGCTTTGAACCGTGCCATAAATTCAGTTTACTCAAGCAAGTGCGGTGACGATGCCACATAGTAGTCACTGACTGATTTTCAGTAGCAGTTCGTCCGTGTGCTTTTGCTCTTAGGCCCTGCGCACATATGAGACACGATAGTCCCACGACTATCGTCCTCCTAATGAAATAGTACTTAGGTGCGCACATACGCGACACGACTTCGCCACGACAAAAAAGTCGGGGCCCGACCGCGATAATCGCGCGACGCGACTATCGGGCGGCTGGCGGCTTCCTTTGAGTAGGGTTGCGACTTTTGTAACAAAAAAATCGAATTACCAATAATCGATTATTTTTAAGTCAGCCAAAAAAATCTGTAGAAGGTGTCGTGTATTTTAGTAATACTTATATACAAGATTAAAATAATTCGTTAGTGTCAGAAAAATAACCGATTACTTTTTAATCAAAAATTTGAAAAGGGCAAGGAACCTTAGTGGTATACCTATTGTTGGAAATCAAGAAAAAAAGAACAATTTTGGCGTCAGGCGATAAAAAATGTGTAAAAAATGTTGCACGCTGTTTAAATTAATAAAAAATGAGTTTAAAGCTGAAATAAATGAACCTACCTACTTAAGTATCTACCTAGATTTAACAACAACAATACTTATATATGAAACAATACTTATGTATGAGTACCTAGAGTTACCTACAATACTTACGTGAGTATCGTAGGCAACTCTCGTCACTCAAAGTAAGTAGGTTTATTTAAAGTTCATTTAGGAGGAAAGGGGAAGTTAATAATAAATAATACAGTTGAATACCAAAATTTTAAAACACTTATAGTGTTAGGTAAACAATTTTTGGAAAACATGCAAAATTTTCAGGCAGGATTTGAACCTGCGACCTTCGGCAGTACTGATGCCTAGAAAAAAAATATAGTCTAGGAAAAAAATAGACCGAGAATAGGTTTTTAGCTCACAATTTGGTTTATTTAGATCCCTACAAATGTAACCAAAAGTATTTTTTTAAAGATCTTGTTTGTATTCATTTCAGACCTTGGTCAAGTTTATAGACAACCCTATTTTAGAATTTATGAAAGCCTATTTTAACTTTTTATCCGCCAACAGTTTGTCGCCTTAGAAGAAATTCAATTGCCACAAAAGAAAATCACTGCCAGATAAAATTTAAATAAGACCTCAAAACTCATTAAAAAGCCGCCGCTTTCTAGTTAAGATGCTACCTCAAATTAGTCGCCAAAGTAGTTTATTTACTACCCATTTTCAGTTTTATTAAGACCCGGAATGGTATCAATTTGTCGCCGTGTTAAATACATGCCTTTTTTTTATTGGCTTAGAAACCGTACACGTTACGACATTTTAGCAAAGAGTATTTTCTGTTTGTATTTTTGTGTACTATCAATTGGCACATGTATTATCGCCTGAAGCTGATTTTTTTTTATCATCGTGAAGTTTAGGTATACCACCTTTCACAGTAAAATGTCCCATGCTCTTTATCGATAATGAGAATTGCAAAATCGGTTTAAAAAAAAACGATTATTTTCTAATTTTTACATCGTTTTTTTCAATAATCGATTATTTTTCACATCACCAGTGCCGAGTCGGCCGGGACCCTATAATGCACAACATAATAATGCACAGTGTGACAATACCGACACTAGAATTTAGAGGGTCTAAAGTCTGTAGGTACATAAAATATGTTAAAAAAAATATTTTTGAGAATAGGTAGTGTGATTATAACAGAACACGTTCCCACAAATTTTAGTTTATGTTTCTGTTTAGATGATAATATGTGACAGCATCAGGCGAATACGACGGATTTTGATAAAATTTGGCACATAGATTGCTGGCACACCGGGGGAGGTTATAGGCAATTTTGTGACCGTTTGAGGGAGGAGGGATTATTAAATATACATAATATAAGGAATACAAGTCGAAATATGAAAAGAAACCGGCCCGATGCGAGTTGGACTCGCCCGCCGAGAGTTCCGTACTAAGATTTGTAGCACGTTTTTTGTAGTACTAAGATTTGTGTACGTAGTTTGAGGTACGGAACCCTAAAATTATCCATCTTGCCGTAAATGCCGTAATGGACGTCATTCCTATATCCCTTGCGGGGTAGGCGTGGCATTCCAGGTGAGCCCTTGCACACCAAGAAATTATGAGGATTTAACGACCATCAAAAAGGTCGTTGTCACCACTACTGCCAACAGTGCCAACCAAGTATTTGGGGATCATTTTAAGCAACTGTGTATCACTGTAATGTCAAGTTGTCAGCCACGCGCTCTAGTCGTGGAGACATTTTACAAGAAAATCTTTTTTGCAATAATTTGTGCTATCTGGATATTAATAAAGCATCAAGCATCATTTTTATTATCACGGTAATCAAAAGTACGATTCAGTAGTATATTGATGGTAGCATTAAAACATGTACATTATAATGTTTTTAACCACAGATGAAATATTGTAATGTGTTGCAATGTCGCACACTGGTTCCATTTAATATAAAAGTGGACATTAAGGAATTTCGGGTCGAAGGTCAACGGATGTGGCTGATTTTTTTTTGTGGACAGCTGTTGCAATTACAAGTATCTTTTATACATGTTGTTTTTTTTTTCAAATACCTATATAAAAATTAATGAATTATTATTTGTAATACAAATAATACAAATACAAATACAATCCATTTATTTCCACATTTATAATCACAAATTACAATAATATCGTAGGTAGGTACATTTTAACATTAGGCAGTTTTACTAAGGAACTTAATATGAGTTAGGTACATTAGTGGAAGAAAGGTGTGAACACAGCATGGCTGATTTTAAGTCCACCCTAAGTCAAAGAGTGAAGAAGAAGATCATTTTACATAATGAGTGAAAGTTAAATAGTAAAGACAACTTATTTTGTTATTACAATGAGCAAAAGTTAATGTAGTAAAGGCAACTTTAACATAGTAGTATAAATTCAAGATAATACAGTTTATTTTGTTATTACAACGAGCAAAAGTTAATGTAGTAAAGACAACTTTAACATAGTAGTATATTTCCATGATAATACAATTTATATTATAATTACAACGAGCAGAAGTTAATATAGTAAAAACAACTTCAACATAGTAGTACAATTTTATGATTATGTAGGTTATGACAATATAGCTTATTTCGTTATTGCAACTTATCATTATAGACACAATTCATATAGGTAAATCTATTATTTGTATGGAAGAAGTCATAATTTTGACTATTACTTCCAAAATTCACATGTACTTAAAATAAAACTTAGCGCAGCTTGTAGAGGGGCTAATTGCTCACAACTTTGTCATAAATCCTCAACTGCGCATTTTTGCGCGTTTTGAGTTACAGGCACTTTAAATATTTTATCACCGGATGAGCATCATTTTTTTTTGTAGATAGCTGACGCAATTACAAGTCACTTTTATAGATGATGTTTTTTTCAAATATGCCTTAACTACAGTGTTAAAAAATATTGAATTATTTTTTTATATGGATGAAACAGTGTTGCTACCCTCTGATTTTAAATTTCCCCTAACTCCCCGTGACAATCCCCTAAAATTGGCAATTTTTTAAAAATCCCCTAAAACATTTCTTATAATTATACAACCTGTTACACAACTAACCAAAAAAAAGAATATTTTTTATTATCATCAGTCGATAAAATAATCACATCACTAATCTAGGTCAGGTGCTACACTACCTGGCGAACAAAGTCCGCTTCGGCATACATTGCTGGTTGACTTACTTTCTTGTATTGTTGACATTCATGTAATAGCCAGCAATGTAGACCGAACTGCGCTTCGCCGTGTCGGTAACTTCATTTGAACTTTGAGCTGTCAAAATTAGTGCTGCGATGCCACGATTAAAAATAAGTGTAATTTAATAAAAAAATGATTTTTTCATAGTTTTCAAAAACGATACTACGGCTCTAATGTTTTGTTAATTGACTCTTTGCAACGGACCTTTCCACACCCTTTCAGCTTTATTGGTTGTTTTGTAACACGTTGTATATATAAATCAAACCCAAATTGAAAAAGAAAAAAAATAAAACAGATAAAGTTCCGTTCGGATACATGCACATCAATAGAATTAAATAAAAAACCGTTCAGATACACGCATTCAAACTTTTATTTGAAATAAATTGAATGAATTATATATATATTTTTCTCCTAAAAAATCCCCTAAGTATTTTTATCCCCTAAAAATCCTCTAAATTTCGGGGAAAACCCCTAAGGTGGGCTGAAATCAGAATTTTGACTTCCAAGATTCACTTATGCTCATCCGGTGACAAAATATTTAAAGCGCCTGTAAATCAAAACGCGCAAAAATGCGCAGTTCAGCGTCTATGACCAAGTTGTGAGCATACGGGGTGTTAGGGACGGTGTAACGAAAACTTTGCAGTCATGATCAGACCATCAAACTGAACAATTTTTACTATGGAGCCAATGGTGGGAAACGAAAAAATTTTTCCGATCTCCCATACAAAATCAGTCAGCTGATCGTGAATTTTGTATGGGAGGTCAAAAATTTTTTTTCGTTTCCCACCATTGGCTCCATAGTAAAAGTTCAGTTCAGTTTGATGGTCTGATCATGCCTGCAAAGTTTTCGGTACACCGTCCCTAACACCCTGTATAGCCTAATAAGCTGTGAGAATATAGCCTATAACCGTCTTAAGTTTTATTTTGAATACGTGTGAATCTTGGAAGAAATAGTCAAAATTATGTCTTCTTCCATACAAAAACTAATTCATTATTTTTATCTTTGTAGAGAAGGCATATTTAAAAAAAACAACATGTATAAGAGATACTTGTAATTGCATCAGCTGTCCACAAAAAAAATCAGCCACATCCGTTGACCTTAAACCCGTAATTCCTTAATGTCCACTTTTTTATTAAATGGAACCAGTGTGCGTCGCGACTAGTGATGGGTATCCACCCGGGTTATTACCCGCCCGTGGGTAAAAACCCGGTTAATACCCATTTCAATCCACCCAAACCACCCGAGGGCCGGGTAAAAACTGACTATTAAAATTTTAAATGTATTATAATTTCATTACTGATTAAACGTATCTAGTTACCAAAATAAAGTGAAATATAGGACTACGCAAGAGCAGATGGAAAATAAATTCATAGTTTATGTGTTTAATAACGGCACAATACCTGTTTTTACATTCATACAGACAACAACAGGGTGAACCAGCCCATGAAACTGAACAACTTTCCCCAAGGAACATAGATCGAAATATGAAAAAATAATTTGGACCTCCCATACAAATTGACTCGGCCAGCTGGTACATTTTGTATGGGAGGAACAATTAATTTTTTCGTTTTTCGACCTATGTTCCTTGGGGAAAGTTAAACAGTTTCATGTGCTGGTTCACCCCCTAAAATATTTGCCGTTGTTTTTTTACCCTATATGTAATAGAGTAGTTATAATTATTTATCACACACCTATGCGTCAAACAATTACCAGTAACTAATTAGAAAGAGACAATTGCAACTAAATAGAGAGAGTGTGGCTGGATAACAGCCTTGGTGGCAGATACGGTGGCATGTTCTTGGGTTGTCAGAAGTCCAAAGAGAGGGGGAGGACACGATGACCCTAGAATCAGGTCACCTATTCTACTTCAGGGAGCGCACAGTCCCAGGGTAGCGTAGGATTCCTCGTCAATGAAGCTCTCTGTGGCAACGCGAAGGATATCTGCAGCGTCTCGAACAGGGTAGCGTACATCGTACTAAAGTTGACCAAGAGGTACTCTCTTTAGGTCGTACAGGTATATACGCCGACTTGGAGCAGCTCAGATTACGAGGTGAAGGCCCTATACGACGACGTCTCGAAGGGCTGAAGGCCATGCACCAAACAACTAAGACCCACATTATTGTTGTCATGGGGGACTTTGACGCTTAAGTGGGATGTCTGAGTGATCAGTAGGTTCAATACCGGAAGCGAGCACCGACTAGTAAGACATGGCACCCTAGATATCAACAGCTTCAAGCTAGAGAGAAACCGCAAGTTAATTCTCCGTCCTAATCTGCCCCAAGCCAGACATGAGGAGTTCCAACTTGAACTTAAAAATTGATTTGCAGCTGTGGAGAACCCGACAAACTTCGACGCGGACCTAGAGGGCATATTCGAGGTTGTTCGCGAAGTAGGGATGAAGCACTTGCGTAAAAGGCGAACAGATAAGAAGACCAAACTTTCAAGCGAGGCCCTGGAACTGATGCGGATTAGACGGCAAACACCAGAGGATGCATTGCCAGATCCCCTTGGTTCCCCTTGGATCTTTTTGTTAAGTCACTTAACAAAAAGATCCGAAGTATGGTAAGACGCGACCTCTGAAGCTTGAGTGTTATATCTGTTACCGGCCAAACCCGATTTTAGGATAAACTAGTTTTTCCTAGGCCAAAGTAGTTTATCCTACATGCGATTGGATAAACCGGTATAGACTAGGCTAAACTGGTCCGTCCGATGGCCGATAGGAAAAACTAGTTAATCCTAGGCTGAACTAGTTGAGCCTAAAATTAATAAGTACACTTCAGGATAAACTGGTTTGGCTTAGTTAAAAATGGTTAAGGCTACAGTGATGTTGCTCTAGAGGGTAAAGGGTAACGTAGGACATCCTGGAGACATCAGACACCCTGGAGACTCGAACACCCTAGAGGGTGGAGTGTAGCATTGGACATCCTGAAGGTTCGGACGCCCTGGAGGGGCGCCCCACAGTGAGGCACTACGTACACCCTGGAGGCATCAAACACATGTAAGGCTCGAACTCCCTGGAGGGTGCGGGGTAGCGTCGGACACCCTAAAAGCTTGGACGCCGCCTGCCGTGGGCTGGGCTCCCACTGACCTGAGACACCTGTGATGTGACAGCTCGTGAGAGCTATCGCCGACAACGACCTTGGAAGTGTTCACGTCAGAGCCTACAAGGTGACTGAGCCTTCAGGGTGTCCGACGCTACCCCGCACCCTCCAGGGCAATAAAGCTTCACAGGTGTTTGATACCTCCAGCCAAGGTGTGATAATACCCTTTACGTTCGATCTAAATCTACATCACTGTAGGGCGTCCCTCCAAGGCTTCCGAGCCTTCAGGATGTCCGATACTACACCCCACCCTCTAGGGTGTTCGAGCCTCCAGGATGTCCGACGTTACCCTCTACCCTCTAGAGCTCCGTCACTGTAGCCTTAATCACATTAACCGAAGCCAAACCAGTTTATCCTGAAGCGTATTTATTCACTTTGGGCTCAACTAGTTCAGCCTAGGATTAACTAGTTTCTCCCATCGGCCATCGGACGGACCGGTTTAGCCTAGTCTATACCGGTTTATCCACTCGCCTGTAGGATAAACTACTTTGGCCTAGTATATCCTAAAATTGGGTTTGGCCGGTAACATATCTACTCGACTTGTAAAGGAGACGATGGAGAAATACCGAGGGTCGAAAGTTTTTACCAAGACAACAGGAAGGAGTCATCTGGCAAAGCTAACTACCTCGAATGGTTTCACTGTCACATATGTTCCAGAGATTCTCGCTGAAATTGAGAACTTCTATCGAGGCTGTATGCGTCGCATTTGCAAAAGCTTCCATCTGACCATAGACCTAAGAGCTCCTCTCTCCCGCCACTTTACAGAAGATCTCCCGGACATACCTCTAGATATAGACGAAATCGGGGCGGCTATCAGACAGCTTAAGAATGGGAAGGCTCCCGACGAAGACGGAGTGGTGTCTACGCTTAGGAGCTAGACATATATATTTTGTATTGTATAATTTCATCATTCTTTAATGCAACTTTAATATTGTATAAAATGTACCTTCTGTACGCATAGTCTATTTAATTTTGGCCCTTCTGGCGCTAACTTATCTACATCGTATGATCACGACATACCGGGTCTTAACCAATCGCGTTTCTCTACGTGTATATATTGTAACTGGTAGGGATCGCCTTATACTATTCGTTTTTGTATAATGTCACTAATGTGTATGATGTTAAGGTTTATATTTTCGTTTATATTGTCTGTCATTTTGACTAGTCAAAGTCACCTTCTAAAATGTATCACTCTCTACTACTGACGGTCGCCCTAAGCACTTGTCCTTGTCAAAATTGATCATATTTTAAAGAAATAATAATTTATTTAAATTATCCAAAAATCATCTTTTATTTTACTTGTTCTCGTAGCGAACAAAATTTTTGGCGACCGTGACAGGACAGTGCCTTTTTATTCGAAGCGATTTTGCTGAGTTTTGCAGAGCCTTTGTTCAGGTCGAACAGAGGTCACCGCCACGCCTTAGCCACATCGAGCCCCTTCTTTGGTTTGGAGGTCTACAAGCAGCCCTTCAAGCCCCTTCCTGTGCTGTGTGTGCCTGCGTGGAAGTGTGCGCGCCCTACAATCTGCGCGCATCCAGCAACTCTACTGAAATCCCGTGACGTCATCAACAGAGCAGACTACGTGTCCCCGCGAGCCTCATCGTCTACCTGCAGCGAGTCTACCAGGGCGCATCTACGGCTGCGCATCCACTTTCTCCTGCCTTTCTTAACGTGAGCCCGTTCCTTTACTATTCCTTTGTCTTAATTCCCCCTTGATTTGCGAATCTAGGGCCTAGTATCTCAAAGGTCAAGTCATATACCTATTTGCAAACGCTATTTACCGTGCTTTACCTGCTATGTGACTATTTTACATCTAATTGTATTAATTTAGGTGCATAGCTTTCCACATACGCCTTCTACGCACGCCTACCTACTGTTGCAAATAACTACCAAGTACCTAGTGTTAATACCCATTACTCGTGTTTTCTATTTGCTGTGTGGCTATTTTACACCTAGTAGTAGTTACTTAGGTGCCTACACATCCACACAAGCCTACTCACACGAAATAAATCTATTTAGGTATCTACCTATCAAAGCAATTCCCTACTATTTCTAAGTGAATCTGACTTACTTGCTTATCATTGCACTTTCACCATCACTTTCACATCTTATTTCACTATAATGCCCATATTTTCGTCACTAATCACTGCACAGTTGCACTTTTAATTTGCATTTTTGCTTGCAACGCGTGATCTCATTGCGAATTAGAATCCTACTGGCAAATAAACCCCATCGATCGATAGCCGCCGCATTCCATAGCTTATCTAAGTAGACCCTGCGCTAACGCACACTCTCAGCCGCTTTGCATCTTCTATTCCAGCGCTCGTGACCTACATTCCTGGCTGTGGACACCGCTGGCTGCAGCGCTGCTAACTGCTTTGGGTGCAAGGCTCATCTCCGTGCATCAGCTGATTTGGCCCGGCTTGCAACAAAATAAGGAGCGTATCGTATGCGATTTATTTTACTTAACTTATTGATTTATTTGCATTTTCCTTTTTTCTAATTCATGTCAGACACTGAGGGCGTGAAATCGGAAGTGAAATTTAAGAAAGTTGTTAAAAACATTTACGAGATGGATATCACCGAATTAAATTCAAAACGTAGCTCGATTAAGGGCCGAGTAACTAAGTTTAAGAATTATTTGGAAACCTTGACGGAATTAGAAAAATTTTCAGAGTTCGAATTAACTAAACTTAAAACTAAATTATCTAAATTTGAGATTTTATTTAATGAATTTGATTCGGTGCAGAGCCAGATCGAAGTGATTAATGTCGCTACCCAGGACAGCGAATTAACTGTTAGGGATTTAATGGAGCAGGATTTTTATAACTGCATTGCCACTGCCCAGCAGTTGATAGGTAAAAATGCTGATGATGATGATAGATCTGTATCTTCTCGCCGGTCTAGCTCACACTGCCACCACCACCATGATGACCACGAGCCGTTAGGTTTTAAACTGCCCGTCATCAAAATTCCAAACTTCGATGGTACCTACTATAGATGGTTGGAGTTTAAGGACACGTTTACGTCACTTGTGCACGGGACAGATAAAATTAAAAACATACACAAGTTTTATTACCTAAACTCATATCTCGAGGGAGAGGCGGCGCGTGTTATCAGTAACTTAGAAGTTACTGATAAGAATTATCCGGTGGCGTGGCAGTTATTATGCGATCGGTACGATAATAAGCGGCAATTAATTAATAACCATTTAAAATCACTTTTCAGTCTCGAGAGCGTACGGGAAACCGAAAAATCTTTGCGTTTTATTATAGACCATGTTAATAAAAACCTACGCGCTCTCAGCTCATTAGGGCTCCCAACTGATAAGTGGGATGTGTTAATTATTTACATTTTAGCTGAGAAGTTAGATTCACACACGTATTTAAAATGGGAAGAGCACCGTAACACGTTAGGCGATATACCTACGCTTGACGAATTCTTTAAATTTTTACGTAGCCGTGCTGACGTAATTGAGACGGTTAATCGTAATAAGCAGCCTGGTAAACAAACTACGTCACATAACAACACGATTAGGACACAGCCTAGAATGCAGATGAAGGTGTTGTTAGGTACCACGTCTGCAGGTGAGTCACCCGCCCCTTTGGCATCGACGTCGTGTTTGGTGTGCAGCGGTTCGCATCGCATTTATGAGTGTCCCGTTTTTAAAGCTAAATCGAATGCGGACAAAATGACAGCTGTCACATCCCTGAAGCTTTGTGGTGTTTGCCTAAGACCTGGGCACAAGATACAGCGGTGCAGACTTCCAGGTGCTTGCAAGGTCCCAGGATGTAAGCAACGCCATAATTCCTTACTCCACGATTGTTTGTATAGGTCGGATAATGTGACGTCACCCTCGTCAGCTGTTGCCATGCCTGCGTTGTTACCTACAGAAAATCTTCTTTGTACGGCTGTGGTCGATGTAATTAATCCAGTAAATAATAAGACTGTTCAGGCACGTGTTGTGTTGGATAATGCGAGTCAATCGTCAATGGTTACCACTCGTATTAAGGACCTTTTACAATTGAACTCTATGCCTACCAACACTAACATTGTAGGTATTGGTGCCTGTCCAGCGGCAACGGCCATTGAACGTTGCACATTACGCATCAAATCTAGGCATAGTTCTTATAGCGCTGATCTCTGTTGTCTAGTGTTGCCAGTTCTGACTAACAAATATCCCACAATGACTTTTAGCATTCAAAATTTAAATTTAGCGGGTTTCGAGCTTGCTGATCCTGATTTTCACAAGTCGTTGGAGGTGGATATGATGATTGGTGCAGATTTGTTTTGGAGTTTGATAGGTTTCGAGCAGTATTCGTTAGGTACTCCTGGCCCCATTCTGCGTAGCTCGCCGCTCGGCTGGCTTGTGGCCGGTCCAAACACACCTACACATAAACCTGCAAATCCGGTTCGCTGCAATTTGTCACTCAATCAGGAAATGGCAGAGCTCAACACCAACATGACAAAGTTTTGGGAATTGGAGAATGTCCCTACTAAGTCGACCTTGTCTGAGGAGGAGTCGGCTTGTGAACAGCATTTCCTCGCTAACACTACACGTGATAGTGATGGCCGCTTCATTGTCAGGCTTCCCCTTCGTACGGAACCAGACTGCCTAGGGAATTCTTTTTATTTGGCGAAAAAGCGTTATTTAAACTTAGAGACACGATTTTCGAGACAGCCAGCTCTTAAGGAACTTTACTTCGCCTTTATGAACGAATATGCCGACCTCGGCCATTTATCCGAATATGATTTTATACCTGAGAACGAATATCCGCAAAATGCCTTCTTTTATTTGCCTCATCATCCTGTCTGGAAGGCTACCAGCGAGTCGACTAAGCTTCGCGTCGTGTTTGACGCCTCGGCTCGCACCTCTTCTGGATTTTCTATTAATGACGTGCAAATGACGGGTCCTACGATTCAGGATTCCTTGTTTAACATTTTACTTCGTTTTCGTTCTCACAAATTTGTCATCTCCGGTGACATTGAAAAAATGTACCGGCAAGTAATTATTCACCCTAACGATCGCAATCTTCAGCTGATTTTATGGCGAGATAATGAGTCTCAGCCTTTGCGCACTTTAAGGCTAAATACTGTTACCTACGGTTTTGCCAGTGCTAGCTTTCTGAGCACTCGTTGTCTCTGGCAGTTAGGCGAGGAGTCTAGTGATCCTACAATCAAGGAAGTTATTCAGAGAGATTTTTATGTGGACGATTTGTTGACTGGAGCTGATTCAGAGGAGGAGTTACGACGAATTCAGCAAGCTGTAGCAGAAGAACTAGCTAAGGGGAGGTTTTCATCTCAGGAAGTACCGATCTAATTTGCCCTCGGTGCTCGATTCCAGCGTCGATAGCAGTGCTGGTGATCTCATGATCAGTAACGCCACGAGCACTTTAGGTATTGGCTGGGTACCTTCGTCTGACAATTTGCACTTTCCCATAGATGTCCCATCTTCTGACGTCGTAACAAAGAGGTCAATTCTATCCTCCACCTTCAAGGTCTTCGATCCTCTCGGTCTCTTGTCTCTCTGCACAATAAAACCAAAAATGCTGCTTCAAGAACTTTGGGCTGAGCACAAACTTGGCTGGGACGATCCTGTTCCAGATAATATTAAGTCTTCGTGGCTTAACTTTGCCAATGGTCTTGCCAGTCTCGCTGATCTTCAGTTACCCAGGCACGTCTTGATAGACGAGCCAGTTAATGTCGAGCTGCACTGCTTTTGTGATGCCTCGCAGAAGGCTTTTGGTTCTTGTGTCTATTTAAAGTCCACAAATGCTCAAGGTGAGGTTAAGGTGAGCCTTTTATGCTCAAAGTCGCGTGTATCTCCTATCACGCCTACAACGATTCCCCGTCTGGAATTGTCTGCTGCTCTGCTCGGAGCTCAATTAGCAGCAGCTGTGATACAGGCTTTGCGACTCAAACTTGACGGTCTCGTTTATTGGACTGATTCTCAGATTGTTCTTGCGTGGCTGAGGACTTCAAAAAGCTTGAAGACCTTCGTGGCTAATAGGATCGGAACAATAAAGGAACTTACCGACCCTGGTGATTGGCGTTACGTTCCAACGTCGCAGAACCCCGCCGATCTGGTGTCTCGTGGCATCGATCCTCAGGATCTCGCTTCCTCTGACTTGTGGTGGCATGGCCCTTCTTTCTGCTACATGCAGAGTCTTCCTGGCCATTGGCTAATGTTGAGGAGGAGGTGGAGCCATTGGAAGTTAAAGCGTGTCCCGCTTTGGTGGGGGATGCTCCTATCGATCTTTCAAGGATCTCACGGCTGGTGATTGCACAACGCGCTTATGCTCGGATTTTACGGTGGTTCCACAATTCTAAGGTTTCAAACCAAAACTCTAAACTCACCGGTCCACTACAAGCCTCGGAGCTCGACAATGCTATGAAAGCATTAATCAAAATGTCTCAAAAGGACTTCTTTAGTAAGGAGATCAACCTTCTTCTTCAGAATCAACCTCTGAAGGCCAATTCTGATCTCGCTTCTCTCAATCCTTTTGTAGACTCAGATGGGATTTTACGTGTTGGACGACGCATCGCCGCCTCTAACTATGATTTTGATAAGAAGCACCCCATGCTACTGCATTCTCGAAGTCGTCTCACGCTGCTTCTATTTCGTCAGGAACACGCTCGACTTTTGCATGCCGGACCACAACTTTTGCTTGCCTCCATTAGGGACCGTTTTTGGCCTGTAGGCGGGCGTAACTTGGCCCGACGAATAGCAAAGGATTGCGTTGTTTGCCGTCGTTTTAAAGGGCAGCAAATGTCAAATATAATGGGTGATCTACCGTCCGAGCGCATTAACCCTGACTTTGCATTTTCTAATGTAGGTACTGATTTTGCCGGACCCTTCCTTATCACCGACCGTAAGACTAGAGGATGTAAAATATCAAAGTGCTACCTGTGTATATTTATTTGTCTCAACTATAAATGCGTCCATCTTGAGGCTGTTAGTGAGCTGTCCAAGGATGCATACATGCTGGCTCTAAAACGCTTTATTTACCGCAGAGGGTTGCCCAAAAAGATATTTAGCGACAATGGCACAAACTTTGTTGCCGCGGCTCGTGAAATCAAAGAGTTTTTTAAGTCTAAAGACGTTCTTGATGCCATTTCTGATTTCACGGCTCAGCAAGGCATACAATTTAAGTTTTCGCCCGCATACGCTCCTCATTTTGGTGGCCTATTTGAAGCTGGTGTCAAATCAGCTAAGTTTCACTTGCACCGAGTAATGGGGAACGCACACTTGACCTTTGAGGAACTAAGCACCCTATTTTCGCAAGTCGAGGCCATCCTCAATAGCCGCCCCCTTTGTCCTCTCAGCCCATCACCCACAGACCTTCAACCTCTTACCCCGGGACACTTTTTGATTGGCAGGCCACTCACCGCACTGCCTACGCCTGACCTGACGGATGTCAAGACTCACCGCCTCGACCGGTACCAGCGCCTGGAGCAAATTCGGCAGCACTTCTGGAAGCGATGGTCCAACGAGTTCGTCAGTGAACTGCAGCAGCGCACAAAGTGGAAGACCCGCTCAAGAGACCTTCAGGTGGATGACTTGGTGCTGCTGAAGGATGACAGCGTGCCCCCTCTGTGCTGGCGTCTCGGAAGAGTCAGCAAGATGTTCCCCGGCCCGGATGGTGTCCCTCGCGTCGCTGACGTCACTACAGCGCGTGGCGTGGTTCGTCGCGCATTAAATCGTATATGCTTATTGCCAGCGACTAGCGCTGACACGTCTTGAAGGCCTTTTCTTAATGCCTCCAACGCCCCGGAGGATGTCTACGCTTAGGAGCTAGACATATATATTTTGTATTGTATAATTTCATCATTCTTTAATGCAACTTTAATATTGTATAAAATGTACCTTCTGTACGCATAGTCTATTTAATTTTGGCCCTTCTGGCGCTAACTTATCTACATCGTATGATCACGACATACCGGGTCTTAACCAATCGCGTTTCTCTACGTGTATATATTGTAACTGGTAGGGATCGCCTTATACTATTCGTTTTTGTATAATGTCACTCATGTGTATGATGTTAAGGTTTATATTTTCGTTTATATTGTCTGTCATTTTGACTAGTCAAAGTCACCTTCTAAAATGTATCACTCTCTACTACTGACGGTCGCCCTAAGCACTTGTCCTTGTCAAAATTGATCATATTTTAAAGAAATAATAATTTATTTAAATTATCCAAAAATCATCTTTTATTTTACTTGTTCTCGTAGCGAACAAGTGGCCTCTAAGCTACTTAAGGCGCGTAGAAAACCTATCCTGAAGGAGCTGTAAAGGCTTTTCAACTCTGTAATAGTTAATGGGACAACCCCAACGGCGTGGAGCATAGGTATAGTGGCATTGTTTTTCAAAATGAAGACAAAACGCCTCTCAAATACTATAGGCCGATCACACTTCTGAGCCACTTTTATAAGCTGTTCTCGAGAGTCGTCACGAATCGTCTGGCATCAAGATTTGACGCCTTTCAGCTACCGGAACAGGCCGGGTTATGTAAGTATGGATGTGGTCAACACCGTGGACCACATCCATACTGTAAAGCAAGTTATAACAGAAAACAGAGGAATACAACCAACCAATGTGTATGGCTTTTGTGGACTACGAAAAAGCTTCGAAACCTGGGCTGTTTTAGAGTCCTTGCAGCGGTGCCAAGTCGACTGGAGGTATGTGGAGGTGCTGAGAAGCCTCTATCAAATGGCTACGATGTCGGTTCAAGTACAAAACCACAATACAAGAACCATCCAACTGCTCCATGGTGTAAGACAGGGTGATGGACGTTATATCCCCGAAACTTTTCACCAACTCACTGGAGGATGTCTTCAAGACTCTACAGTGGGATGGACTGGGCAATCACCAGAAGAGTGCAGCTTGGCTGGGTAGTATTTGGGAAGCTGCGTCACATCCTCGGATCATCTTTGCCACAATGTGTCAAGACCAAGTTGTACAATCAATGCGTCCTACCAGTCATGACCTACGGAGCCGAGACGTGGAACTTGACAGTTACCGGCTACATGTCAGATAGCTATGGAAAGGACTATGCTCGGTATCTCTAATGAATAAAATCCGCAATGAGGCTATCCGCAAAAAGACCAAAGTGACGGACATAAGTGTAGCAAGCTAAAGTGGCAGTGGGCTGATCACATTTGTCGTAGGACCGATGGACGGTGGAGTAAGCGGGTTCTCGAGTGAAGGCCACGCCTTGGCAAGCGTGAACGCCCTCCGATTAGATGGACCCATGATTTTAAAAAAGCGGCTGGTAGCGACTGGATGGCAAAAACGGGAGATCATGCCTTATGGCGTTCCCTGGGGGAGGCCTAGGTCCAGCAGTGGACTGAAATAAGCTGATATAGTAGTATAGTAGATCCTAGATAATATTTAGTTAAAAGTGTCGCATCTCTAGCAATTTTGCGTTTGAGTGCCTAGAAATATACTATTGTTCCAAATTTAAGTTGCATTATAGTCCCTAGGGACTAAAGTATCTACTTTAGTTGCCCTAATATACGTCTAAAGCGTACATTTTTTAAGTATAGGGGATATAAAGTTTTTTTTTGTCATAATTTTAGCGGTGTTTACAATGGAAAACAAAAATCTTAAAGCTGTGAAATACTAGTTATACCTACTTTGAGAATTTCTTGGGAATATAACCTTTGTTAATTAATTTTAGATGTAATACTGTTTTTACCCGTCAATTTGGGTGAAAATGGGTAAAAACCGGGTGATTTGGGTATTTACCCGGTTTTAACCCGGGTGGGTTGAATGGGTTTTTACCCACTACCCATCTCTAGTCGCGACAAAACTGTCTCAAAACAGTCGGCCGACTATCGCGCAACTATCGCGTCGTGGTGTGCGCGGGGTGGACGACACGATAGTTTCGCGATTGTTTTGTCGGGGGCCGACAAAACAGTCGTGAGACTATCTTGTCTCATATGTGCGCAGGCTCTTAGAATCAATACGAGATATTGACTTACCTCACTCGTCATTCGTTTTGTATTTCTAGTTTAGTTTACTTATTTTTCTACTGCTTTGTGTACTTTTTATTTGTAGGTACTTATAATTTTCTTATGAAGTCTGCAGATTGTGTATAATTAAAACTCATATTTTAGCGATAAACTTACTCTAATTTAAAATCTGGTCCTCCAATTATGAAAGCTTGAATGAGCTGGTGATCTGATAACTAGTAATAAGAACAGTGGGCAATTAGCAGATTTCAGTTCCTGCCTTGTCAAAGGTCTGCTGAAATCCTCGGAGGCGGTTAAAAAACTAACACCTGGGGCTCTTTTCATGAAGCTGACAAATTGTTATTTACAAAGTAAAGGTACTCCGCGCGCCGTAACAAGCGAACTCAAGACGGCTACGTACATAGGCTAGGCATTATAAAGAAGTATATAGGGTGATATTTTACTAGTGACCGATAACTCAGAATCGGCTGGTGATAAGGAACAACTTTCCCCAAGGAACATAGGTCGAAATCCGAAAGAAAAATTTATATCGTCCCTTACGCCGCTGATTTCAGTTACTATGGGAGGTCCAAATTTTTTTTTTGTTTTTCGACCTGTGTTCCCTTGGGAAAGTTGTTCCTTATCACCAGCCGATTCGGAGTTTTTGCTATCGGTCACTAGTAAAATTTCATCCTATGTTGAAGCTTTTTTAAAAAGCTTTTCCCATACGCAATATAAATCTCAATGCCTTATTTAGTACGCTATCAATGTTATGTACTAGTAAGATTGGTGTCAACGTCATGTACTTATATGTACGCCACCAGGTCACGAATTTGATTTACTCGAATCAATTATTTATTACTAAGAGTAACTGAATTCAAAAGTGTACTCATTCTATATTTCGAAGAGTGTATTTAAGGTGTACAAGTAAACTTTTTCTGATTAAACTAATACCTAACTTATCATTTATCAGGAATTGAAAATATATTATTAGATGCACAAAAAGTTTCGAATGTTTTCTGTTCTTCTTGAAGTGTAGTACAATCATTAACAAATCTTGTTAAACAAAAAAAAATGTTTCATCGGCATACAATAACTTCTGATTTGGGATCCATTGCGTTTTTATTAAATTGCCTATTCAATACAATTTATTTTATTATCATAAACTATTTTTAGAGGATTTAGAGGCAACAACGCTGGATATCTATTTCGCTAAATTATAATCCGCCGTAATATTGTAATATGTTCAGACGTATTACAATTCAACATACCTATCTTTTTTCAGTAGATAACAATATTACAAACTAGAACGGTAAAATTGTGATACAATTCGCAGTTCGCGTTCTGATTCGCCGCGTTCTGAGTAAAATTACTCAATATACTTACGTAATAAGAAAATAACTTCATACGTACTGTTTACTTACGTTCGATACCCAACGAATTGCGATCAGCTAACAGCAGACAAATAAACATGACGGCGCGATATACATGATTTTCGACCAATCAGAACGTCAGTTGCCAATTTCACCGTTTCCCTCATTTCTGGTTTAACTTCATGATATTATAATCTTATGAAAATTGATACGTTAAATTGTGATCCGTGTGTGATATTTCGACAGATTGTAAGTAAGCGAGAAATATTATAATCTAGCGTTGTTTGTAATTTCACGGTGACATTTATATACGGTTACATTTAATTAAGTACAAATCTCTTGAAGGTGTAATTTACTCACAAAACTGAACAACTTTTGTTCGAAACTTTTCTTCGAAATATGAAACAATAATTTGGACCTCCCATACACACACTTTTTCAGCATTTTTGTATGGGAGATCCAATTTTTTTTTTTCATATTTCGAAGAAAAGTTTCAAACAAAAGTTGTTCAGTTTTGTGAGTAGATCACACCCTCAAGAGATTTGTACTTAATTAAATGTAACCCTATATACCTACTAAACGAAGAGATAGTTGTCGCAAAATTCCTATGCACGTAGGTGTAGATGGTTAAGGTGGTTTTTAAACAGGATCACGCTCCATTAGTCTCGCGCCGTCGAGGCGTCGACCGCACTATCGATCCAACGTTGATGTTCACTTCACCATTTTGAATATTTATCTATTTTATCCTTCTGAGACCCAACGAAATTTCAGTAGTTCTTTCCTTTAAACCACGAGTTAGGTACATAAAGTGTCATCTATATTGTGACTGTAAAGTGATAGATAAAGTGTAGGTAAAAATTATTTAGTAATTCATTTTTTTCAGCTCCATCATTAAAATAACTGCAAGTTTTTATATTTATTTACTATAAAAGTAAAAAAGTAATTTTATCTTGTTTTTCCGTATTTTACCAGCATTTTACCGCACTTCATTTGCTGGTTCACTATTTGAAATATATACAGCTAATATTTTACACCCTGTATAATTCTGTGACATAGTCTGAGGATGTGTTGTTTATTATACTCATAATTATTAGATATATGTACCTACACGTACATAATAGTTAAAGTTACTATACACATGAAATAACTTATTATTTAAAAAATCGTAAGTAGATAGTTTTACATCACAAAGTTGCTCCTTCATTCACGCGCTGATATAGCTGTGCGAAAACTTTGTTTCTTGATATGTAGTGTGAAGTTCCAACAACTTCAATAAGTTATAAAAGATAAACTTTCATTCACCGACAGTACTTAAAAAAGGCGGGGATGAAGCCTTATTTTATAATGTAGTAAATTAAATTTCCCGTTTATATTTATACTGGGTTAGGTTTGGGGTGAACGCAACATTTCCGTGTCGTCTGCACCATTTTGCGCGGACGAGAATGATGCTTATCTTATCATCATCACAGCAGCTTTGGCTGTATGAGATACGATACGACACTGTTTGCATTGCGTATTGCACGTAAGTAGTGTGCCATATTTTATACAGTGCAATGCATTACAACGTCGAGGTACGCGCGTGATCACGTACACGTCTACGCAAACGCAAGCAGTGTGCTCTGCCCATCAAAACTGCCGAGTGTGTCGATAGTATCAATAGCATCGGTTTACTACAGTTGGTCCTTTGGTAAGGTTATCTAAGAAGCAATACTAATACTGTACGGATTTATTAGTTGTAATTCGGCCGTTTAGTTTCTAGAATTATTTGTACTACATTTTGTTGATGCTTTTGTTATGTCAGTTCTGTGCGGTTACCTCAGTTCCTTGAGTGCCGGTGCCTTCTAGAGGTAACTCGACAAAATATACCATGTTTCGATGAACGACCAGCTGATAAACCATGAACATAGTATAGACAAAATAATATAGAATGGATGCTTTAAAATCATGAAACTGAACAATAGGAAATAATTCTAGGCGTGTTAAAATAAATGTGATGTGGACCTTCTATACAAAATTACGATCACATGACTGCATTGCATTTACTACGGGCAGTTGAAACAATTCTTTTGTACATCTAGAATATTTTCTTATGGTTTTTTTTTTCAGTTTTATGGTCTGAATGCGCCCTGTCAGTATTCGAAGCGAGGTCCCTTACACCCTATATGTTAGTACCTACCTTTTCCTGACTGGCTGAACAGCGCCAATGGGAGGGAGATATGCCATTCGCTCGTAAATAATAACTTATGCATAAACAATAAAAGCCAGACCCTAGCTTCTTTGCTACCGACAACTACACCGTCATTTTATAAACTTCACAAAATGGACAGACTATATGCGTGTCCGCCAATACTTCTTACTTTGTGCTATATCTGACAATAAGTAGGAATAGGAAGTGACACATCACTAAATATTAAATCATCATCATCACCATTTTCCTGCCTTCCTTCATCCCGATTACTTGGGGTCAGCACAACATGTTTTGTTTGAACACAAAATCATGTTGCAATAGGATTGGGCATTATTTTACGACCAGCTGCCTGCCTGACGTCAGCGGTCTTTGAGAAAGCACTAAATAATAAATATAATAGGTATATTAAAGCCCTGTCAATACAATAAACACTATAATATATTCTGTGTAAATAGCTAATATACCTACCAAATCAGTTTAGGATTTTATTTTTCATAGTTATATCCTGAATCCGGCTCTGGCGTTTGAGCTCCCGTGTAGGTAGTCAGAGAACGCAAAGGATTTTGTGCTCTTATGCGTGTGCATTTGAGTTTAATTTAGATAGCGCACGGTGTCTTGGATGTTACAAAAAAAAGTGTAGGCTATTAAAACGGCGGCTTTCTTCAACATCAAAGGAGTGTCGCTTCTGTAGGTACTACTATTATCTATTCTGTGGCCCTGTCCAAAACCAGAGCAGAACCGGGGCGGTAGGTACTTGGGTACGCGGTATTCTGATTTGTACAAATTATCCAGCGATCGAGTTCTAACATTATAAATCCGGAAGTTGTCCATGTGCGTGTACGTCTGTTTAACGGTCAGACTCACAGTAAAAACGAAAACCGTCTAAATAATATTCATAGATAGCAGGTTATAGTACGAAGAAGGTATTTGAAAATCCTATGAAATGATGACTATATTTATATATAGTATAGTATCTATCTACACGATGAAAATGAGAATTCTCAGCGAATAATACCGTGTGGAGCCTTAAATAATGGAGTGAGTTATAATAAGTGGAGGAACATACTCCATCTCGGGGAGAGCACGCACCTGATCTTTTATTTTTACTGCTCCCTCGGCAGTAACGTGAGACGCGCTCATAACACTACACGTCATTCACACGTCGCAAGGGGTGAGTATTGTGCGAGTTTCATGAAACGTTTCCTTCGTTCGTATCATATTCGACCAGTTCACTGGCATATTAGAACGATTATTTAAAAAGTATGCAAGTCGGTAGGTACCTATGAATGACAAGAGAATATTATAATGACAAGAAGTAATTGAATGCCGAAAAAACTAATTAATACCTAATTATCTATCTATGTATGATTATATATATACTCTTTATTGCAATATTAGTACAGAAAAATGTTTACAATATTTGTCGCAAGGGCGAGCTTATCTCTTAAAAGAGATCTCTTCCAGCCAACCCATGTCTTGTGAGAGAGCTTAAAACTTTTGGGGCATATTAGCAATTAGAAATGAAAATGAAAATTTAACAAAATAAACAAATAACTAAGTAGAATAATATACCTTACATAAATACATATACATACCTACTTACGTAAATAACTAAACAATACTTACATAATAATCATATCAATCATACATAATACATAAACATACATAAATATATCAAAGTTGTTGAGAAATGAAGTGCTCTTTTACTCGCTTTTTAAAAACAGAAATAGAGGGGCTTTCCTGTATAGTCCTAGGAAGATTATTCCACAGCTGTGCAGCTTTAACAGAAAAAGAGTTAAAAAGAAATTTGGTGTTCGCTCTAGGACACTGCAACACCTTAGTGATGCAGGTGCGCCTAGGGCGGGGATCTGGAGGAAGAAAATGGAAGCGGGAGCGGAGATAGTCGGGAGTGGCGGGATTGTGAAGGATGTTGTAGAGCGTGGACAGGATGTGCACATCGCGGCGAAGACGAATTGGAAGCCACTTAAGCTGAGCACGAAATTCCGAGACATGATCGAACTTACGTAGTCCGAAAATAAATCTGATAGCAAGGTTTTGTAGTCGCTCTAGCTTATTGAGTAATTCTTCCGTCGCATCCAGATAACAGACATCAGCGTAGTCCAGAATAGGTAGAAGAAGTGCTTGTGCAAGCATGATTTTAGTTTTGAGCGGAAGAAAGTTCTGGAGTCGCTTAAGAGAGTGAAAAGAAAAGTGCATGCGCTTGCTCACCCCGTTAATGTGAGATAACCAAGATAAGTTACAGTCAAATATAACGCCCAGATTCTTGGCCTTGTCAGTATACGGGATACTTATGCCATTGTAATATACAAGTGGAATACTTGCAGGATCAAGCCCACTCCTTAGCCTACTACTACCAATTATTAAAGCTTGTGATTTGCTAGGATTCACAAGAAGCCCAAAGGTTTTAGCCCAAGTGTGAACTGCTGCCAGGTCATTATTTATAGCTTCAATAGCTTGAGATACTTCAAGTAGAGAAAAGTGTCTATAGATTTGCAAGTCATCTGCATACAGGTGGTAGGGAGAAGAGATGACTCGTGAGATATTATTAATAAAAATGGAAAAAAGTAATGGGGAGAGTACACCGCCTTGTGGTACGCCAGCAGTTAAGTTAGACCAATCCGACGAATCATCATTAGCTTTCACACACTGCTGACGACCATGAAGATAAGAATGAAACCAATCAATCGCAGGAGAAGAAATGTTAATAGAGCGGAGGGAAGCTAGAAGGATGTCAAAGTCCACTGAGTTAAATGCACTGCTGAAGTCCAAAAGTGTGACAATAGTGAGTCTTGTATTGTCCATCGCCAAGCGAATATCCTCTGTGACATTCAGCAGGGCACTAACTGTACTGTGAGAGGGACGGAATCCGGATTGGAAAGGACAAAGAAGGTTGTTGGTGACAAGGAAGGAATAGAGTTGCTTATGAGCAATACTCTCCAGGACTTTAGAGAGGACAGGAAGGATAGAAATCGGACGAAACTGGGAAAGAGAGGTGGGGTTTGAGGTTTTCGGTAGAGGAATAACAAAAGCCTTTTTCCATGCTGTAGGGAAGACATTGACCATCAAAGAAAAGTTTATGATGTGTGTGATGACTGGAACAATGTCATTCAACACAGGTGTAAGCATATTAAGACTTATGTTATCCTCACCTACGGCCTTTGTGGATATGGATAGGATGCTCTTTTTAACATCCTCCTCCGCGACTGAATGAAAACTGAAAGGGGGGCAGTTTGGTGGGGCAAGACTTGATAAATAAGACAGAGAAGCAGACTTAGTTGCGTCATCAAGTACAACTGGTGGAGTTGAAAAATGTATATTTAGGGAAGTTAAGTCCATGGTACCTATGCCAGTATTTGTAGTCTTGCCCACACCTAGGGACGTCAAAAATTTCCAGGTTTGAGCTTGGGACAAAGAATCTAATGAGGAATGAATGTAGCGGCGTTTAGCATCCCTACACATCCTGTTGCAAATGTTGCGTAGTTTTTTATAGGCAGCTAAATTTAAGTCTGTAGGATCCTTTTTAAGCCTAGACTTAGCCCTATCCCGCTTAGACATAACTCGCCTAATTGCATCGGTCAGCCAAGGGGCTGGTGCATGCCTAACCCGCACGGGGCGAACAGGCGCATGAATGTCAAACAACTTATTGAGAATCAAATTAAATTCGGAAACCTTGGCGTCAGCACTATCAGCTGATAGCACTGGTGACCAGTCAATATTTTTAACATCCTCCCTTAAGCGATCCAGATTAATATTGCGAAAGTTACGCTGAAGAGTGACTTTGTTTTTAACTTTGGGAGGACGCACTTTATAGGCCAGAAATAAGAGATCATGATAAGAAAAGGGAGCGGTCATTTGCCCATGAGACAGAACAGAATTAGGTTTAGAAGTAATAATGATATCTATAAGAGAAGGTCTAGAGTTTAAGTACTTTGTAAGTTTTATCCTCTAGCTAACTAAAACAACAAGGCTTACTTTTACGTTTGAATTCTGTTTTATTTTTTACCTTTTTGATATAAGTGTTAGCACTAATTTTTATAGGTAGGTAAAGGAACCTATCGAAGTTACTAACTTTCCCTCACATGGTACAGACATGCTTATAAGTATGTTTAAAATCTAACTCGGATGGCCAACCAACACAGAGTAGTATCATTAAGGAATGGTGAACATTCAAAAATGCCCTGTAACACTCAGTAAACTTTAAGGGTACCCATTTTCTTTTTTATGTCATCTCAGTTAGATATGAGAATATTAAAGGACCATGTTAAGAACCATAAACGGCGGCCAATCCAGGAAGGAATCATTATAATTAAATATCGTGTATTAAATAACTTTATTTTGACCGAAAGACCACACCCTGAAAATATTAAACATATTAAACAATAAACAATATTTACTATAAAGTGATTGGACGTTTCATTTTATTTTCTTAGCTTTTTCACAAATTTTGAAATATACTCCCCATCAAAAAATCGAGACACTTTCGTTTTCTTAGTCAAACAAAATATGAAATACATGTTACTAAAAGTGGAATTTAGAACATTGACATTATGATTTAGAAACCTCGAAATACTCACTATTGAACAACATTAGCCATTTGTTCCAAAATGAACATATGTCTTAGATAATGTGATCCGTACAAAACGTAAAGTTACAAAGCGTCTCAATTTTTCTGATGCGAAGTGTAGTTTGCATTAAGGATAACGAGGATACACAGAAACGTCCAAACACTTTTAAGTGTCGTAATAAAAAAAGTGAAAAATCTACCGACTTTGAAATTTTAATGGTCATAACTTAAAATCCATTCATTTTATGGTTTTCATGTCAATGACAAAGTTATAGGAAATTTAATAAGCTTTAATGGTTTCTTCAAAACATTTTGAAGCTACGATGCACGGTTTACGAGTTACAGTCGATAAACTGAAAAAAAGAGACACATAATTAACCCCCCTACTGCACCGCATATTATCGAGAGGACTTTATTGGACGTTGTGATGAGGTACCTACCTCTACACAACTCCACAACATTTCGTCACCCGGAATTTATTTTCGCTGTTTGGACTAGATGGTCTTGATTATTAAAATGATCCACATTAGAAGCAAATAGTGACCAGACGATTTATTCAAAAATTTCGAATATTTTTGGGGGACTTAAAGTTTCTTGAAGCCTCTACATTTTGCAAATTGGGTATTTATATTGGACTTTTTACGAAATAAACACTTTGAGGATTTGTAAATTATGAGTTTGATACATCACGATAAAATGTACGTAACTAGGTACATAGTACAAACATTGCGAGTACAATAAAGCTTTTTAAAATCCTCCGGCACGATGTTTTGTTCACTAGTGTGACAGTTTGTGCACGATGTCAAACCAATCTTTTTGTTCGGCTTATCAACGTCACTGCAGATGCCAGTCAGCTAAAGCTCAATCAACTGAACTGATGGCCATACAGTCCTTGAAAAATAAATACATAATATGTTCTTGCGAATACTATCACACATTTTGATGGGATGTGTAGAATGTTTTTTAGGTAAATAAAAGATTTATATGGATCCTAACGTTTCAGCTCAGTTGTTCAAGTAGTGGTCCGGTTAAGTGATGATCAAACAGTAAGAAATTCTTTCGCTCGCTAACAAAACCTTTTTGGGAAATACACTTCTCATCAGAAAATCCGAGACACTTTCGTTTTGATTTCTAATCAAAACACGAAATGTATGAAAAGGTGATAATCAATTCTGGGCCCGCCCCGAACTAGATAGATTCCGAAAACGGTATTGTATGAAAATCTTACTAAAACTAAAAATTATGATTGATTCTTTTATCGCAATCTTGCAAATATTATCTATAAACGAAACGGGAATCTATACATATAATAAAGTTGTAGAGGGTCGAAAGTCTGTACATAGAAGATTTTCCAAAAAACCTGTTTGGTGATACTTAAAATTGATAACAGAAAAAGTTTCAGCAATTTTTAGATTTTTTTTCTGTTTAGATGTTTATCTGTTTATTTGTTTGAAAGCATCACGCAAAAACTACTGAACCGATTTTGATGCAAAGTATACCAAAATGTTGGGAAAATTACCGACCAGGTTATAGGCTAAAAAAAATCAACCCCTAAAAGGGGGGGTTGCAACTTTTCTTGAAATAAGTTTGCACGGAAATCTATATTGCGTAGGGCTAGAGGAATAAGTTAAGTTAGTACTATAAGATGAAAAAAAAATCAGCTGAAATTATTTCAAGGGGTGAACCAGTCCATGAAACTGAACAACTTTCCCCAAGGAACATGGGTCGAAGAATGTAAAAAAAATATCATTCCTCCAAATTACTCGGTACTCGGTCGGCTATCGGCTAGAACATTTTGTACCGGCGAACCAAATTTTTTTCCTAAAGTATGTAAAAATTAATGAAAACAAATATGTTAAGCGGTAAACCCCTCCATGATATTAAACAACTTTTCCCAAAAAAAACATAGGCTGAAAAAATAAAAAAAATTTGGCCCTCTCATACAAACTGACCCAGCCGGCCAACCTTTTTTGTATGGGAGGTCCAAATTTAATTTTTATATTTCGACCTATGTTCCTCAGGGAAAGTTGTTCGGTTTCATGGACTAGCGCTGGTTCACCCCTTAAAAAATTTGTAGTTAATTTGTTTACACATTATACTGGGTTATTTTTACTGGGTTATTTTTTAGTCAGCGCGCAAACTTTGCAGGGTGATTCTACTCGTGATTCTGAACAACTTTTATTATGGGACCACCTGCGATATCTAAAAATCTTTTTAGATTTCGCAGGTGGCCCAATAGTAAAAGTTGTTCAGAATAACGAGTAGAAACAGCCTGCAAAGTTTGCGCACTGACTAAAAAATAACCCTGTATTTTGAATCATGCTCTTTGGGGAAAGTTGTTTAGTTTCTTGAACTGGTTCACTTCTTACAATATATGCAGTTGTTTTTATACATTCATATTGGATCACAGATTCGAACACGTACCAACATTATAAATATTATATATAGCAAAATGAAAAACCGGCCAAGAACGTGTCAGACACGGCCACAAATAGGGTTTCGTAGTCAATGTTATATATCAGGTTTGTCAGCGTTACGAAGTAATTGTGTTGCTGGTTTGTTTGTAGTTGTATGGTCCAAACCATAACAGCCAGAACAGTCCACTGCTGGACATGGGCCTCCCCCTTATAGTAGGTATATACAGGGTGTCCCGGTTATTGTGGTCCGAAGAAAAAATCTAGACTTAGAGAAAAAATCTGGACATCCTAAAATACCATAATAGCAAAAAAAATTGTTCAAGAAAAAATTGGACCTCCCGTACAAAATGCTCTATCAAGCAGCAAAATCAGTATGGGAGGACCACTTTTTTTTCTTCAAATATTGAACATTTTTTTTGCTAAGTATTATGGTAGCTTAGGATGTCTAGACCACTATAACCGGGACACCCTGTATAAGAAAGCTATAGAGTGCGCCTAAAAAGTTAGAACTGTCGGCAGTAGTCTGGGTGCAACCTTTCTGTCTGTCAGTAGCAAAACGCCAGTGACAGCACTGATGAACCTCTTTATCTTCTCATACATTTGACGTCTGTATCTAGAGAGCAATAAACTGCTTACGCTTTGACAGTACGCCGCGAGGTCTAACGCGCACTCTATCGCATGCTTAATACTCTAAGGCCTCCCCCTATTTTATTTTGTTTTATTTTATTTGGGAGATTAAGAGTTTAACACAACAGTTAGCGAAAAAAATACATGATATCGAACTAATAACAAATCTCCAACTATAGTGTATTACCGTTGAACATGTTTGTTTGAAAGTAAAAAATTGAGAGTTGAATACATAACAAAAATTTTGAAATTTGGAAAAATTTGAGAAAACAGTGGAAAAAAAAGAGATTAGAAAATCTACATGTTTTCGAATGCATGTTCGGCTAGAAGTCTCTTTATGGCAGAAACGCTGGTGCAGAATATATCTATGTCAATATCTTTTGGTAAGTCACTGAACGCACGGCAAGTGCGGACAAGAAATGAGTTTTTCCTATAATTTGTTTTAGCAGAAGTTGCTGACAACAGTGGGCGCTGTCTAAAACGAAGTTGATTAGTCCGCAGATTAATTTTAGATAACAGTTCTGGGCTGTCAATAGTACCATTTAGAATTTTAACTAGGCAACATAAGTCTTTCAGAAGTCTATCAGAGGGAATTGCCATACTCACCACGCTTGGCAGGCGGATCGGCAAGCGCAGTGCAAGATGCTGCATTGACAGGGAACGCTGCTGCCCATTCCCTGGATGATTATCGCTTAGTCGCTTTTACGACACGCAACAATACGAATTGGGGTGATGCTATTCTAAGCGGGCATCACACGGCAAACGGCTTACTCCTTTACAAAAAAACAATAATGAAACATCGGTTTTAGTAGTGTAGCCAACAATATCATCAAGATGTGACTCAGACGCTCAATCTTCGAAACAGGAGAGATAGAGGTGCGCTCTCCTCTTCATAGACAAGTAACAAACACAAATCAGCGGTATTCCGGGGTTTCTCCAGGTTATTCCAACATTATCGTCATCGTCTTCGCCATCATCATCTGCCTGCTCTAATCGTACCATTCACATGAGAAAAATTATGAAAATGAGAACAGAAAAATACACGTGAACGGTACCATTATGTGCAAAAAAATTGTAAAAATCATGTTTGTTGTATGGGAGCCGCAACGCCCGCAACGGCAACAGAAATACAACTTCTTACTATCATGGAGATGTTACAGACAGACAGACGAAGCGAAGTCTCAGGGTGTAATAGGGTACACTTTGGGTTCAACACCCTTAAAATAATGGGCGCGTACTAAAATAAGTAAACAATCAATATCAATATCACAATACCTATTTTTGAAAATGTAATCTGTAAGTGAGTATGACCAGGCTCACGAAAAAAAAAGACGTACCTGACCCTACAACCCCAGAAAGAACGTTATGACGCCGAAAAATTAGGAGAGCTAACACCACCTAACGTGGGAAGGTGCAAAGAAGAAGAAAAAGTAATGTCTGTGTGGTTTAGTTAATTGTGCAATAAACAATCAAACAGTTAGCGATGTTTTTTGATGTTTGGTTGGTATGATGGAAGATAAACGTCCTTTATAAGCACCTGTCTGTCGCTTATATGCCGCTATATGCCGCTTCTTTTGGCGAAACGAAGTTCGCGGGCACCAGCTAGTCTTAAATAAAAAATAAAAAGATTTATTTATTTTAAAAGTAGTTATACCAGCGTAATCTAGCTAGATAGTACAAAGAATATGTACTACGAGTTTCATGGTCTTATATTTCGATTCGAAATACATTGGTGAGGGGCCTAAACTTGTATGGCCACCTTGATTATGTCCATTAATTTGAATTTGGAACATTTACTTAAGGATTTAATATAATCCTCATAATACTCTCTATGAAATTACATCACACATTTGTTCCTAAATAAACAGATTTCTCTGATAATGTGATCTGTACAATATAGTATGTAACTATTAAAACCACAAAGGAATGCACTGGAAATATTTATTTACATTGAACATAAATTAAGATACTGCCTTCCTTAGTTATTTATGTATGACTTATGTAGGCCTTTTTCAAACCTTGACAACCAAACGTGATCGAAGAGACACCTAGGTAGATAAATCAGCTAGAGGTTAAATTGGAGTGCAAAATTACTGACACAGGTATTGCACAACAGGATACATTACTTGATGCACAAAATCTCACTAAAGTCATAATGACATAAGCTTTAAAACTGACTCCGGTTTTATTATTTAAATTATAGTGTAGAGCACAAGGATCACAGGTGCGCTGTAATGATCAAATCAAAAAGTTTTACAAGTTCCTAAGCTTTGTCTTGTTTGCTTTCAAACATCCAAATCATGTATAGAAATAGCAATATAAAACTTACCAATGGGTATTTTTTCACTTTGGACTTGACCTTTTACAATGTTGTTAAAGTTCATAAAAAATAGAATATAAACCACTGTCTCGGTTATACGGAATAATATTCTAAGAGGTAACATGATAGAAAGTTGTTCAAACTCTCAGTTAAGTTAAAATCACATTTTGAAGTTGGACACTAGTTTCAATGCCCGCGTGGTTGTGCGAGTATGGGTAGAGATTCAGCGGCAGGCAGCGCAGCTTCACAGTTGACGGGCGACTGCGTCGACTCGCGACTGAAGCGGCGAACGCTCCGCGGCCCGCGCTGTCGATGGCGAGGCGACCGCCCATCCCTCCTTATGCCCTCAGCCCTCTGCACACCCGCCCTCTCTCTCTTAGACTATACGCACGACTTGTTTTATTACTTTTATTTTTCTTAAATAATCTTGCTTAATGGTCGGGCGTTGGGCGATGAAACTGCTTAAATTTCCTTTTTAAACATCAGGTAGGTAGCTTTTGAAAGATCTCTTTCGTATTCATTTCTGATGCCAACATCTTACAAATCTAAATATTTTCATTGAAAACTAAGGCTGATTAGCAAGTCGGAATAATAGAAAATGAATTTTAAACGCGTAATGAGATTGAATTTCAAGAGTAGAAGTTTCAAATGAAGACTTGATGTTAATTGGTAATCTTTAAGGTCTTCAACATAAAAACCCTTAAACTTGCCAATGTGTTAAATTATTTGGATCGACAGCATCAAAATACTTTTCGCTATGGTTCTACCTAAGGTAACAATGACAGATAATTGAGTTTTTACTATAATCTCTCACGTTTGAGTTCTTTTTGCATATTTTGCACATATATTTCTGGAAAGTAAATAACCCAGAAAACACAAAGGTCTCTTTCTTTTGCTTAGCTATCCTACCCAATAGTACGATATAGGTACCTACTGTCTGTGGTAGCTCACAACATAAAAATGCACAAGACTTCAACATTTACTCCAGACATGTCTCTTTAAACTTTTTCTTTAATTTCTGCCCATAAAGTTTTATCCAACAGATTTTCATTCGGACAGCACAGATCTTCTGCAAGTAATGGCAGGGTGGTATTGCCTTCTATGGCCAGCTGTACGGTTCCAGTCCAGCGATATCTTTGATAATACCAGGATAACTTATTACATTATCCTCCGATCTTGTAAGGCAGTGTCCTATCTAGGGATTGCAATCCCGCACCTCATTCAATCCCGCGGGATTTATTTGCGGTATTGGTCCAATCCCGCGCGGATCCTGCGGGATCCCGCATCTTTGTAATAATGTTGAAAATCTAATTTAAAACACGGATTTTTCTTTAAAAATCGACTTTAGTTCAATAAACATTAACATGCCTGTCATGTAGAGCAAAAATATTTGTATTCAAACCGAATAAAAATTCAAATTAGTGTAAGTAATCAAATTGCATTTATTTCGTATTGGGAGCCGTGTTCAATTTTACCCTTTATTCTTACTACTGCTAATATTTCTTTTAATTCCTCTCCCATACATGGGAAAGGGGGGGCAAGAATTGTTTTTATTTAACAGCAATATTGAGTAGGGTTTTGTTGAATCGGTATTTTAAAACTACGGGCAAAAATGTTTCTGTCTCAAGATATTTCCTTTTAAGGGCCGGTTAGTCCACAGTGCGCCGTCTCTGTCATTTTAGATACGTGTGAATAGATACGCTAATAACCTCACTTTTGGCCATTTTTCACCTTTTTCCTTCACCTTGTCAATATAGCACATTATTTCAAAAAACTATCCATTAAATTATTTAGATCATGTGATTTTCTATTTTTGATATACTTTTATTAAACATAGCATTAATAATTCTTTATATAAAACTGAAAAAATGTCATACAATAAGCTAAAATTACCTATCTTTGGAATTTTTTATGATCGAGCAAAGTAATGAATATCGTGTTTTGAACCATTAATTAATCTAGAATAGTTCATGACCAACAACATGTATTTTTTCTGGATCAGAAAAATGATCATTTTATGCCATATTACTCAACTGAATATAGATCGATTGGACTAACCTGCCCTTAAAAGGAGCGTTTTTGAGCCATAATTTGTTCCAGCTGTACCTAAGCACAAAAAAAAATAATGTAGGTATCAATCTGAAGGTATGAAAAATTTAACGGATACTGTACTAATCAAGTTTTAATCTATCTGCGGTTAGTAACCAAACAATCAATCAACAAAATTAACTTTGTAACGCTGAAAAACTTGATATTTAAACTACTAATGACAAAAACCCTTAATGTGGGCGTATCTGACACGCTCTTGGTCAGTTTTTCTAAACAATATGAATGAACTTTAATATTGTATTGACTAAAGACCAGAATCAAAGGGCAAATTAGTCTCTTTAGATCACAACTTTCATTAGACTTTTTAAATAACATTTTCAATTTACTAAAAAATTACTGGGACTACCTATGGTAATAAGATAACTTTTCTTCTTGAGTAGGACACTGAGTCGTTCAACGACCCGATGAACTCTGGTGTCAGTATTTTTTAATTCTGGTGTCAAGATAACTGATAAGTTATAGAAGAATGGATATTAATGGTTTTGCGAGTATCCAGCCTGCAGCTTAGCGAAAAACAAGTAAGAAATACTCTGTCAGCTTCTTGTTTAATGTTTAGATAGTTAAGAGATATTTTTAGGAAATGTACGTCAAGTTTTCGCCACTCAAAAAGTTTTCGGAAGCAAAAGTTGACTTTTTTTTTTGGTGCGAATTATTAATGTGCGGGATTCGCGGATCCGCGTTATGAAGGTGCGGGATCCCACAAGGCCAAAATTAGCGCGGGATCCCGCAATGCGGGATTGCAATCCCTAGTCCTATCATATCCAACTCCATTTTCTCAGAAAAAAACTTTGTTTAAGGTTTTTGTGCCATCATTTCTCAGAGTGCTTCGTTTGATAGCTATAAATAAATTTTATTTTATTTTAGATTAATAGGGAAACTAACAGCTTTTTAATGTAGAATGCTAAAAAAACTACACATTGAATGAAATATTATTTAACAATATAATAACAATGAACCGAAAATTATATGGCATAATTATCAAGAAATATTATAATTATAGATTTTATTTAATTGGTAGGTATTTGAATTTATCTGTGCTAGGTATGTGCGTCCGCTTCAATGTCAATTTCTAGAACTCGTCAACTAGCTCGTAGCTTCGTCGTAATCGTCAATGGAGATTGCCCATTTCTGGTCTAAGAAATTGACTCGCCTCAAAACGAAAATTAAATGAATATGTAATATCCCTCATTCTAATGAAGAATATCTACGGCAATTGTTGTACAAAATAAGGAAACTAACTTAACTGTTGAAGATCTTTTTACGGTTAGGTATTTTTCCCAAAGATTCTACTGTGGTGAGAACCTTTTTTGCACTGTTTACTTCGGTATAGCTAACGATATCGATTTAAGAACGAAATACTCGATATACAGCCAAACTTTAGAGCTTTTGTCTCTTCCGATACCCAACTTTAACATTCAATAACTTCAGAACTCCTGTCATAATTAAATTATTTTCAGTTACAAAATGTTAAGCAATAATTAGACTTTATAATTATTTAACTTTGGCTTTGATGCGAGGCCTGCAAGTAGTGAGGCAAGCAATACTAGAGTGGGCATGATTCTTTGTCTTTTAATCAGCCAGGAAGCTGTTTGTAAGATCTTGTTATTAGCAGCTAATAATCCATTATCGACATAAAGAGTGATGACTATCTTTTTGTCTTTAACACGCTTGTATAGGCATCATTCTGCTTCTGACTTTCGTTTAAAGTCCACATCCAGCAGTATTTATTTGATGCAATAAATTCCAACTTAGGCCATTAAATAAGCTTCTGTTTATATTTAGCTTGATAACATTTTACAAGCCATCTGCGTAAACACTGGTTGTGCACCTCTTGAGTTTTCCTTTTAAGAACGCAGTTCACACTGTCGTGTTACCCAGGTTCCTAGAGGCACCGGCACTCAGGGAACCGAGGTAACCGCAGGTGTAACTTAGTAGCTAGGTAGGGTGGAGTGGTCTCGCTAGCACGAGTGCCTGTGGCCCCAGGGGGCGTGAGTGAGTAGGTGTGGGTAGAGTGTCCTGTGTGTAGGCGCCCTAACAAGCCTGGTATCCTCACGAGCAGCGGGGAACCGTGGCAGGAAAAGATAGTAAATAAAAGAGAGGGCTTTTATTAACTACAGATCGAAAGACCTCCTGGAACGGAAGAGGGCCTCGAAGGGTAGCGCATGACACACATAGGGGTCCTCTTGGCACTCGCAGGGCAGCTGAGGAGCGTAGGGCGCAGACCGAGGACTGGTTCAGCGGACTTGAGTCTTCGCCGCGGAGACCACGACGTACCGCGCTTCGGCAGGCATAGTTGTAGACTTGCTGTATTAGATTTTCTTGTCAGTATTCATAATCTTGATTTTCTTCTGAAGTCTTCAGTGGCTGGTCAAGAACTGTCAGGTTGGCAGCTGACGGGGCTTTTATATGCTTGCTAGGTGTTCGAGAATGTTCCAGTCTTCATTCTGATTTCGAATTTCAAAACCTTGAGATTTGTCAGCGGCCAGTCTTCCAGCAAGTTGCCAGTGTTGATGGTGGAGGTTTGTCGCCCTGATGATGTAGTGGTTTGTCCAGGCGACGAGGGCAGTCCTGTGGCTTCGGAGGGCTCGGAGGTCTCGTTTCCAGGAGGAGGGAAAGAGTGCCAGCGCGAGATAAATTTAGAATCAAGTACCAGGAGGTCAGAAATTATAAAGAGGTAGAGGGCTATAGTATAATAACTTTTTAATAGAGAACTACGCGGCTCTATGAGATAGCCGTCAAAGGTGAGACGTTGACATTCTGTCAGTAGTAGTAAATAATCATGTCAACAAGTAAAACAATGAAAATATGAATAGATTTATGGAAATCAGAAGAAAATACGCGTAAAACGCTATAACACATTGGTCTAAGCGGGTACGGTCAAATATCATCCAGGAGCTGTTTTGCCGGCACAGTTGATGCCGCTTTGCTCGATGATACTAGAGATCATTGTGAATAACTCCATTCGAAGAAATGAAAAATCTATCCACTGAATTTCAAGATGGCGGAACTTCGTATGGCTCTACTACAATAATTCTTCTGCAGCCCATCGTGCGGGGTATAAAAATAAAAGGGCTAGACGAGACGATTTCAAAAATATATCGTTATAATACATTTCAGTTGTCCTCTTAGAAAAAAATCAAGTTACATTTTTAAAGGTAGTCAAAAAATGCCAAGTTTGAAGTCCAGTAGGTACAAAATGACATATAGTTTCTTAAAAGTATGCCAAATGATCCACCATATCTTTAACTCTAACGTGACGAAAGGAATTTCGAAAATAATAAGACTTTATGTATATTTTGCAATGGAACGTAGATAATTGGGAACTGCAGTAGGATAGTAAGAACTGCTTGTGCGCCTCCTAAATGTTTAAGGTGCAATTCTTCTCATGGTTGCTTTTAAAGCTAAATTATGATGTGCCGGATCATTTTGAATCTGAATTGCATCTTAAACATTTATGGAGGCGCACAAGCAGTTCTTACTAACTTACTGCAGTTCCCAATGATCTACTCTCCGTTGCAAAATATATATTAAATCTTATTATTTTCGAAATTCCTTTCGTCACGTTAGAGTTAAGGATATGCTGGATCATTTGGCATACTTTTAAGAAACTATATATCAGTCATTTTGTACCTACTGGACCTCAAACTTGGCGTGATTTGACTACTTTTAGAAATGTAGCTTGTTTTTTTTCTAAAAGGGCAACTGAAATGTATTAAACCGATATATTTTTGAAATCGTCTCGTCTAGGTTTTTCATTTGATACTCCACACGATGGGCCCCAGAAGAATTATTTTTTAGTTTCATACAAAAAAACGGAGGTCCGCCATCTTGAAATCCAGTGGATGGATTTTTCATTTCCTCGGATGAAATCATTCACAATGGTCTCTAGTATCACTGAGCAAAACGGCATAAAGACCATGACTACATCAAATAGCACAGGGTGCAGATTCTCTTATACACCAACTCTCAATAAGGCTCTTAATGAAGCCATTTTGACAACCGGGCTAAAGCTTTGTAATTAACTAGCTGGTGCCCGCGAACTTCGTCTCGCCAAGGGATGTTCATGCGCCATCAGAAGATAAAAACTATTATAATAGAGTCATTTCCGTATGTTTTTAAAGTGAAGCCGTGCTCTTGGTGTTGCATTCCAGTTTGGTAGGAAGACGGACTCCAGAGCTTTAAAATAATCACTTCTCATAGATGTTGATCACATGACACTTTTTACTCCCACCATACCAAACGTCAAAATAAGTAAAAAAAATACATGATTTTGTGTTCAAGAAAACCTAAAGAATCTCTTTACAAACCACATTTGATGTTCTACCTGTAGGAGCCTATTGCTATTCTATTTCAGCCTAATTGCAGTCCACACTGCTGGACGTAGGCCCACGCACGCCAGGCACGAACTCCCATTTTTACCATCTAGTCGCTACCAGCCGCTTTTTTTAAGTCAACGGTCCATCTGGCAGGTGGTCGTCCAACGCTACGCTTGCCGAGTCGTAGTCTCCACTCGAGAACCCGCTTACTCCACCGTCCATCGGTTCTACTACAAATGTGACCAGCCCACTACCACTTCAGCTTGCTACACTTCCAGACAATGTCCGTCACTTTGGTCTTTTTGCGGATAGCCTCATTCCGGTTTTTATCCATTATAGAGATACCGAGCATAGACCTTTCCATAGCTCACCGAGAGACATGTAGCCGATGGCCAGTTTTACTGTCAAGTTCTACGTCTCGGCTCCGTAGGTCATGACTGGTAGACTGCATTGATCGAACACCTCGGTCTTGAGGCATTGTGGCAAAGATGATTCGAGGATGTGACGCAGCTTCTCAAATGCTACCTAGCCAAGCTGCACTCTTCTGGTGATTTCAGCCTCAAAGTTGTCTCTTCCCATCTGCAAAGTTTGCCCAAGGTACAAGTATTTCTGGACAACTTCAAGGGCTACATCGTCGACGGAGACCGGCTCGGGGATTATGTGTTGATTGAACATGACCGTCTTATCCAATTTATTCCAAAGTCCAACACACCTCGAGGCAGAGTTAATAATTAGGTATGTGTTTGAAGTGGCTCCCCAGACTGTGTGCAATAAAAGGCTTAAGTAAAAGGTAGCATTCACTATTATTACTCGGATGAATCATGTACACTCGTCCTAGTGCATGCTCGCGATATACTCCAAACTCCTCCACTGGCTCTCCCCGTCGGCGTTTATTAAATACTCCTAGTTGCTTATTGTACGTGTAATACGAAGGCATCTACTCTGATGAGTTATAATAAAATGGGAGTTTTAGCCAGTATTGAACTGTTACCGCCTTCACTGCGTGGATTATTATGGTTCTTTTAACAGATAACCGTCACAAAACGAATGGCCAAGCTTTTCTGCCCTTCGTTTCACGTAAACAGCTTTAATTTTCATCGATTCAGCTTCAAAACTGACGGAATTTCATACAAACTTACCCCCCCTTTTTCACCCCTATTAAGGCAGAATTTGCAAAAATCCTTATTGCGTCTTTCTTAGTTTCTAACCAAATAAACAAATATAAATTTTAACCGAATTAGCTTCAAGACTGACGGAGTTTCATACAAACTTCCCCCCTCCTTTTTACACCCTTAAAGAGCGAATTTCCAAAAAATAGATAGCCTATATGCTAGCGAGGACCAATAGCTATATAACAAAAAAAGTTTCATCAAAATCCGTCCAGTAGTTTTTGCGTTAAAGACGGACAACAAACAGACAGACAGACAGACAGACAGACAAAAAAATTTTAAATCATGGTTTTGGCTTCTATTGGTTGTATGAAGATCCCCCGCCTTAGTTTTCTTTAATATCTTTAATGTACAGATATGAGGTTGTTATAATTTTATTATATGTATAGAAGATGACTATTTTGTCGAAATCCTTCTACAACGAGTCGTCAGGCTTTGTACTTGTCCATTAAGCTAATTGGTTTCTTTTTAATATGCGCAGAATCTACTTGCAGGGCAATGCCTTTCTTCCTTTAGGTAAAAAGCAGGGAGTCCAGATATTCACGTCCTTCAGTGAACTGCTTTCATTCTCCATTGCTTTGCGCTATTCTTCGCCATCTTCACGCGTAACGACATCTTTTTATATTTCAGGGAAACTGCAATAGACGACAGAACACAGGCCACAAACGAAGTCCATGAGAATCCTTGGTATCACAATCGCTGATCTATCTCTCAGATTGTAGGTTCTTTGTCGACTGGGTCAGCTATCTCTAGTACTTCCGCGATTTTCCCAAATTACTGTTACTGCGAATATGTAGATTGTAGGTCTTCTTCATTTTTACTATTTCTTCAACACCTATGTTATGTTAATAATGGGTTGGATTACACTTTAATAGAGCTCATTCAAAAATTGAATTTTTCTGGATATTTGGAAAAGTTCACCGCAGGAAGTGTAGGTGAAAACAAAGCTGATTGGTTTTTTTTATATGTTACGTATCATAGCGTATTGAAAAAATATGTGATGGGCAAGTACTTGCTATGTATGGTTTTGGAGATAATGGCGTTAATGTTGACAACTTCTCATACAAATGGAAAATTTACCTGTTTTCAAATAAGTCAACTTTTCACACTTTTTTACAAGGAATACTGTTATTTTTTACTTTTGATAAATACCAACAAATTATTTGGCGACATTTTTGTGATACAAACATATCCTGTCTGGCTTATGGTTTTTATGATATTTCGCCAAACGTCAATATTTTTGGAGAAAACCTGAACCTGAGTTATTTTTACTTTTGGTAAACATGAGTTAATTTTAAAATGATTCCGTGAGTTTTATTTTTTATTTTTTCTTTGATAACCGACATGACAGTGATGAAAAATGATGAAATAAAAAAAACATCGTATGTCTTCGTCTCAGCAGCGCGAGTGACATTGGTTATATTAAAAATTCATAAATTTAAGATGGCGGATTTTTATTGCAAAATACAACTTTAAAATGACGGCAGTCGGGTTTTTGTTTTTTAATACATCTGCTTGTTTTTAATATATTTTTAAACATGCTCATAATATTTTTCTCAAACATGCTAGGAAATATGACAATTTCTTTCAAGAAAACAATCCAGAAAGTTTGACATTGTCTGTGATTTTGTAATTTCTGAACGATTTCTTTTTTACACACCAGCAATGGATTCCAATACAACTTTTCTGGCGCGATATCGAAATCGTTCAGAAATTACAAAATAAAAAAAGAATAACTCCTAATCCACATCTTGACTTAGTAATCAGTAAAACAACTTTTTATATCAAATTACTATAAAATATATTAAAATCTTTATAATTTCCTAGCATTTTTTTGAGAAAAGCACTATGTAAGCCTCGGGGAAAATGACTTTGCCAGACTCGTATTTTTAAAGTCCTCGCCTGCGGCTCGGACTTCAAACTCTACTCGTCAGTCAAAGTCTTATTTCCCGTCCTCGTCAACAACCTACTATTGTTACACCTACAGAACTCGTGGTTTAAAGAAACGTACTTCTCTTTTTATAACGCCCTGTATAAATAAGTATTTACTACAAAACTTTATAACATATTCTTTCTATTTGCTTAGTTTAGGTTTGGATATTCGGTCACACATTATAATACTTATTCAAACCTGAACCAGACAACAACAGCCAAGGATGTCAATTTTTAAAATTCGTAATATTTAATTATCCCGCGCACGTCTTAACGTCGACTTAATTCTGTCCACGATAAAATTTTCGCTTACACTCATTTTGATGCCGGACTAGAATAGCATCACCCCGATTATGATCGTGGGTGTCGTAAACAGTGACTTTAAAATACAGAATGGCGATTCCGAGCACGAAATGGAATTTACACTTAAATTATTGTTTAAAACGGGATTATTACCGTGATTAGGTTTTTGTTTATCTCGATATAAAATTTAAGTGTTGTGAACAACCGTGAAAACCTGAAAACTTACAATGGAATGTACGTTTTTTAACAGGCATATGCCGCCTAGGACGGAGGTTGCAATGAGTCGTTTTTGGTTTGCTGGTGTAACAAGTCCATTATAAAATAAATACAGCTTTGCTGCTCGGTCTGTTGTCAATCTACTTATTTCTTTTGTTTACTATGAATGTAATTTTGAGCACTGAGTGGAATTACACACTCCTTTGCACTGGAACCGATATTGTCCAAATTAGCCCACAGAAAGCTCCAAATTTAAAGCTCTATTCTACTCCAAAGTCGTGCCGCGCTCTGTAAGTCAAGTTAAATAATCTTTCATGGATAGGTCGGAAAAGTAAAGATTCTCCGGGCAGCTTTATGGCTGCTTATATCGGCTCTTTTCATACCATTAGCTCGTCTTTTTCATTTTCTAATTTAACTGTAAGATTCCTGGTCAGGTCCTTTAGCTACATACTAACAAATACTTACATTTTATTGATTGATCTTTTCGTGTGGGACACCGAGTTGTTCAACGACTCGATGAACCCTGGTGTCAGAGTTTCTCAACCGCCTACTGCAATCTTTCTTTCAATAGAGGTCGAGGTTAGTTTTTGCTGTATTTACCATATTTCATGTACGGAGATTTCAGGTTTATATATCCGCACGGCAAGATCGAGATCAGTGGAAGAAGGGGAGGGAGGCCTTTGCCCAGCAGTGGGATCCTGATGGCTAGATGAGATGAGATGAGATGAGAGATATCCGCACGGTCCAAGGATTATTTAAGAGGTGAAAATGTCATGAAGGATATGACTTTTTCGGAGATTATTATTATTATTTCCATATTAATCTTTTTTGCCATAATGGCAGATAGCACAAGAAATTATCACCTTGAAAAACAATGCAATATTTATGTGAGGAATACTGCTTCTGTCATTGTACGGAATTCACAAAGCAACGTATTTTTTAAAACAATTTGCCCTTTGTTGGTAAGAGTAATAATAGACATTAGAACCTTAACTTTTAAATTAAATAATTACACGCGCTATAATGTTGATTGTGGTCATTGCCTCATCACAACTTTTGAGACAGGTCGCATTTAATAAACACGAATGAGGATCATTTAATGGGAAGTTAAATTATCTAATAAACATAATTATTCCACATCAGGGATTTTCTTAACGGATTAGGTATACATTTTTTTCTCGAGTGTAGATCTGCCATTTTCACAATTAAAATTATTCCTGCAAGTTTTTACGTATTTGAAAACTTCCCATCAGAAAAATCGAGACACTACGCATGTTTACGTTTTGTACGAATCACATTATCTGAGAAATATGATAAAGTTACAAATAAATGTCTAACATCGTTCGATAGTATTTATTACGAGGTTTCTAAATCCTAATGTCAGTGTTCTAAATTCAACTTTTAATTTCATAGATTTCATATTATGTTTAATTATGAAAACGAAAGTGTCTCGATAATTTTAATGAGAAGTATATTTTGAAAACTTACTTTTTAAGATTTATAATGGGTTCGTTCTTTTATTCAATTACTTATAAAATATTATGTCCGTCGTGTAAGAAATGTTCTTTCTAAAACCTAATAATGTTTGTCGGCGCAATCGCAAATATTTAGATCAGTGTTTTTCAAACTGTGGGTCGCGACCCCCAGGGGGGTCGCGGAGCCTTTCTAGGGGGGTCGCCGGCAAACGCTAATAGTCAAGGCAGAACCACAGGTAGGTGGTAGTAGTAAAACACAACTTTAGTGACAAAAAATGGGCATGTTTATTTTTCAAAACTTTCAAAACGTACCTAGTGCTATTTTATACCCCTCCGGAGCATTTAGACAACTATCCCAAAAGGACAACTTCCCAAATAGCCAACTCGCTAATTCTATGTCCCAATTCACCAACATCCCACTTCACCAACATCCCACTTCACCAACATCCCATTTCACCTACTTCCCATTTCACCAACTTCCCACTTCACAACTTCCCAGTTCACCAACTTCCCACTATACGAGTGTTTGTGTGTGTGTGTGCGAATATGTGAGTGTTGTATGTGCGCGATTATGTTAGTGTTGTGTGTGCGCGATTATGTGAGTGTTGTGTGTGTGTGTGTGCTTTTGTGTGTTTATGTTTATGTGAGTGTTGTGTGTGTGGTGTGTGTGTAGTGTATGTGGGTGTGTGTGTGAGTGTGTGTGTGTGATGTGTAAGTGAGTATCTGTCTCGATTCGTGTGGGACAATGAGTCGTTCGACGACCCGATGAATCCAGGTGTCAGTTTTTCAAGCACCTGCTGCAAGTAGCAGGCCTCTGACATAGCTGTGTAACGACCGCCATCATAGATAGCAACCGGGACCGATGGCTTAACGTGCCCAAGTATGTGAGTGTGGTGTGTGTGCGTTTGTGGGTGAGCTATGTGTTTGAGCGGAGTGTGTTATGTTTGTTTATGTATGTGAGTGTGGTGTTTGTTTCTGTGAGTGTGTATGTGTGTGTGTGTGTGTTTGTGTGTGTGTTTATGTTTATATCAGTGTTGTGTGTGTGTGATTATGTGTATGTGAGTGTGGTGTGTGAATGTGTGTGTGGTGTGTGCAGTAATTAAGTAGGAAATGAGCGCAGAATTAGGTTAAGTTTAAGACTATAGAAACAAAAGCGAAGTTAGATGGTAAATCATTTAATTTATTTCTCATAACATTGTAAAAATTAATACTTTTTATTAACATAGAACTAACTTCTGTCATTATTCTTAACATAAAAAACACTTAAACTAACGTAACTGGTATACCTACCTACCTACAATTTAATAATCATTTTTTCTTCTGTTTCATCAAAAGTCTCATGTATATTATTTTCTTTAAAAAGTTCATTGTTGTTATTTTATTTTTAGACAAAGCTTTTAAAAGTTTTTCGTACTTTAAATCGAAATCTACATCAACTTTTTTCCTATATTTGTGTCACCATCAAGTAACAATTTTTGAATCTTCCGCTCTTGGTATTTGCATTCGGCTCTTAATTTGTGCAGAAAAAGGAAAAAAATTGGCGTTTGCGGTATCCGAGCTCTAAGGCGCCTATGCCAGCCCTCCACTTGATTAGTTGTTCGATGGCGATCTTGGTGTACACTCAGTTTACAAGGTGTAATTTTTCCCCACTGTCTATTATAGTACGCCACAAATTTTCTAATGTTCGATTCATTTTTTCCATTCTGTTGCACATTCTTGCAAATAGCTTTCCATGTTTCACGTATGTGTTTTGGAGGCAGCAGTGGTAATAAGGCAGTAAGTCTTGCCATTTGTCTACCTGCACTAGTTTTATTGATTTCCAATTTTTTTACCTGGCGCCAAATTGCTTTGTTATAATGAAAATAACAACCTGTAATTTCTGCTTCTGGATATACCTGTTGAATGGCATTGAATTGGGCTTTTTCATAATCGTATTTGAACTTATCAATTTTCATTCCAAATTTATTTTTCAGCAATGTGAAAAATCTTGTATAAGTTTCTTCTGATTTGTTTGGCAGTAGTCCGTATATAACTGGTGATATGTTACTACTGTTCACGTCTGATTCTGAACTAACATCCAAATGGATACTGTATATTTGATAGAATGGCGGCGGGCAACATCTAAACGTTCCGTCGCCATAATAATGGCCATCAGTAAGTCCACTCTTTATAATTCGTTTTGCCAATGGCGAAGCAAATATAAGAATTTTATTTTCCTTGCCATCTTCACATACTAGAAATTTCTTTTTTAATGATTTTGGAATTTTTACTTCATTTAGGGTTTTAAAACCAGTTTATCAACAGCCAAAAATTTTTGTCGGTGTCTGTAAATAGTACTTTTTATTGCAGTATAAGATGGCGGTACCCAATGCCTGTATCTTCTTTCAAATACTTCACAATTATGTTCGTAAATTGCCTGAACGGATTCATAATTGTAGCATACGTCTGTTTTGCATTTTTCAATAAACATTAACGTAACATTTCTGGTATGGTTCGAAGAACACGTATGAAACGAGTCCCGCAAAACGCGACTTCGGTCCTCGCTTAATGTTATTGACGCGGTGCATTTCTTGTTTTCGCATCTCCATAATGTGGAGCCACCCTTATTATTTTTGTTTAAGTAGTACCGATGGCCCTAAAGTAAAACACAATCTCGTATTTTATTCGTTTTACCAATTTCTATCTCCATTGCGAAAGACACGACAAAAAAAGCTCTTATATCTATCAATGACATTCAGTCAACATTCAATTCAGAAAAATATGACAATTGATGTCAATGCTTATTCAAACCTTCAAATAGTTTTTATTCTAGTTAGGTTTTGACAAGGAACCAAGGAACTATCCATATAGCGATCGAAGAGTTTTTAATTAGGTATTATTGTAAATTATTTACAGATTATGGGTTTCGTTGAACGAATTCGTTTTGGTGCGAATATCCCAGGTTTTGGTCCGTAACATGTTCGCTACACCTCCGCTCCGCATCCGCTTCCAAACCGCTTGTGTGATAAAAGTTACGCACTGGTGTCTTGCGACAGTCGGACCTCTCTCCTGTTTCTCGGAAACCATGCAAGCTAGACTACAAGTTTCATGGAAGAAATTCTAAGCCTTGACTAGAACTTTATTTAATATGACAGTTGTCAAACTTTAAACTCGTTTTTCTCAGAAACTATGTAAGTAAGTAAGTAAAAACACTTTATGGCACATTTAAAACACAAACACAGTACAGGAAAAATTTAACTTATAAACTCGCAAAGGCGGCCTTATCGCTTAAAGCGATCTCTACCAGACAACCTTTGGGTGGAGGGTAAGACAGAGAAAGAAGAGTAGTGCACAAATAAAGGTAAGAGTAGACAGTTAACATTATAATAAGAAATATAATATAGATAAACCATACAGACATTAATAAATATACATACCTACTACAATATATACCAAACTTAATAAATATTTATTTGAGTATAAAAACTATACTATAAATACATACATAATATATATAAATATACATACATATACCGGGAGTAACAGAAAGGGTATAACAAGCCGAAAGGAGGTCAAGGTACTCATGAAACTGAACAACTTTCCCCATGGAACATGGGTCGAAATATGAAAAAAAAATTTGGACCTCTCATAGTAAATCAATCAGCTGATCGGCGATTTTGTATGGGAGGTCCAAATTTTTTTTTCACATTTCGACCCATGTTCCATGGGGAAAGTTGTTCAGTTTCATGAGTACCTTGACCTCCTTTCGGCTTGTTATACCCTTTCCGTTACTCCCTGTATATAATTTTATAGGATACAATACCAATTAGCGAACTGACTTTGACAGGTAATATTGGTGTACCTTCTTCTATGCATGCTAGACTTTTAGTTTCTTGGAGAAAGTTGTAGGCATACACATTCAAAATGATGATCTTGTCAAGAACTACTACTTCTTTCAAGAAACTTGTAATCTAGCTTGCATGTTACCTGAGAAAACCTATATTAAAGTTTCAACACAAAGACAACTATCATTCAATAGATGTTGCCCAGACCTGCAACTTTCTCTAAGAAACTATTTGTCTCGCGTGCATAGTTACCGAGAAAAAAAACGTTTACAGTTTGACAGCTGTCATCTGAAATGTAGATTTCGTCAAGACCAACAACTTCCTCTAAGAAACTAGTTATCTGGCATGCATAGTTTCCGACAAAAACAAATTTTGTGTTGGACAGCTGTCACCTGAAATGTAGATTTTGTCAAGACCAACAACTTTCTCTAAGACACTAGTTACCTAGCATGCATATTTTCCGAGAAAAACACGTTTACAGTTTGACAGCTGTCATACGAAATGATGATCTCGTCAGAACATTTTTTTTCTACGGAAAAAAGTACAAGTAGATTGGCATCTTCTCTTCAGCCTATTAACTAGGAATTTTGTCCTTTTGGGAAGTTGTCCTTATGGGAAATAGATCAATTGGGATGTTGTCCTTATGGGAAATAGGTCATTTGGGATTTATGTCCTTTTGGGAAGTAGGCGAATTGAAACAGTTGTCCAACTGGCACAGTCGGTGAAATGGCACAGTTGTCCAAATAGTCCGGAAGGATTTATACAGTATGTATGTATGCAGTGTTGTATACGCTCTTTACCTGTTTGTAGCGTGAAAAGTCGAGCTCGCTTCGCTCGCAATACGTGCACCTTTTTGCCTGTTTTACACTCGCGGCTAGTGTTAATGCTCCTCATTTGATTGTAACGTGAAAAGTCGAGCTCGCTTCGCTCGCGATTAGTGTATTTTTCGCCCTGATTTTCATTTACGTTTAAGCTTTAACGCTCGTTTTTAGCGTAAAATTTGTCGCTCGCTTCGCTCGCGATACATGCGGGCTTGTTTTTGCCTGAACTTTTCAGGCTACCCAGAAAATATCCTAAAAATGCTCATAACGCTTGTAGTTTTTCGGTATCCGCCATTCAATAAATTATATTACTAATTTTATGTCTCTATGATGATCCAACAGGGGGGTCGCCATTGAATTTTTGCCTGGAAAGGGGTCGCGTGTTCAAAAAGTTTGAAAAACACTGATTTAGATGAATTATCTTACTTCATTCAATCTTTTTGTTCGCAAGCGAATTGTTTATTTTATACGATACACTACAATCAAGTTTCATCGAGAACGGCGCTGTGGTTTTCAAGATTAGATTTAATTTGTGCAAAATTGTGAGAAATTGTAATAAGTAGTTAGGGTACGACAAAATTAAGTTTAAAGTTTTTTTTTATTGTATCGCATGTATGTCATGGGATTGTGTGAGGAAAGAGCAAGAAGCGGCGCTGTGGGAGAGGTCTGGCTGGTAGAATGACGCCGCCGCCGCCGCTACGCCGATACGCGCTACGTGTTCTCGTAGCCCGTAGCTACAGCGCGTATCTCCGTACACATTTCAGACTTCTTACAAATGAAATTTGTTCCTACAACATTATTTGCTACTAGATACCATATTTATCACAACGTCTAAACCGAAAAGACGAGGTAAACAGTAAAAAATTCTATATAAGGTTATCTTTATTATGAAATGAAAAAGCAAACAAAAACAGTGACGGTTGTAACAAAAATTATCAAGGCAGTTAACTTCTACGGGGTACAAAAGGATAAGTAATGAAAAAATATTGTGCGGTTGTGAATCGCGATAAGCCTTCACTGCTTTCAGCGAGCGAGCGAGGTGGCGGCGCGGGCAGGGCGGGGCGGGGGAGGCGCGCCCCTAACCCACGCCACGCGCGCCGCCATCCCGCCATCGCCCATCAGTCGCCCCCAAGTCTCAGGTTTGCGCACAGCATCCCTGTTTTGCCACTGCTGTATTGACATAGTTGCTTCAGTTTTCCTATATAGTTTCCATGTTGTAATATGTCAAATACATCAAGAATTTAGTAAGGAATCATTAGAAGCAGTTAGAGACGTGATGATGTGGTGCAAACGCGCCCTTGTCGTCAGTGCCGGCTTGTTTTTGATACAAGTCGGGGTGTTGTCAGCACAGACATTTTCAGTCGAGAAGATTGCTGTCGGTATGTAAATATTACGCTTCTTAACCATTTTTATAACTTGTGGTGGACAAATCTGTGCGTTGTGCCTTTACCTTATATTTTAATTTATCTGTTGTCTTTTTTACTTTTGTGCTAGAACCCATTATTTACCTAGCTACTTTCATTGCATATACTAGACTGTATTTTATGTTAATTGCTTATTATCTAAGTATTATAAATACTACGGGTGCAATAATTACGACCAAGCTCTCTCTGATATTAGGTATAACAGTAATGTAAAGGAAAGCACGAAAACTTATTAACAAGTAAAACTTTACCTGCAAAATTTCGGATATACCTATTAAAAAAAAAGCACATAAACCCTACAAAAATCGGTCGAGTGCGAGTCGGACTCAAAATAACATAAAAATCACGTTTGATGTTTAAGATCTTTTATTTATTTTGTTATTTAATTATAATTTTTTGTATTTATTGTCATAGCGGAAATATGAATACCTACATGTTCTGTGAAAATTTCAATTGTCTACTATTATCGTTAATCAGATACAGTCTTTGAACTATCGTAGATAAAAGCGAAGTCTCAGTAATAGGGTTAAGTTTTTACCCTTCCTTTGGGTAGGGCAACCTAAAAACGGATAGGTAAATAAAAATTTTGCTATACGCTCAGGCTTAATCAATACACGGAATATAGTTTTTATTATATACTTACTTGTCATAATAGGCTGCAAAAAATGGTTTGACTTTTTTCATTACTTTACACGTTTTTCACTGCCTCTTGACTGAATACCGTTTTTAGGTGATGCCAGGCAAATGTTTCTTGATCTTACTCATACGAACGAGTAAATCCTAAAATGTTTACACAAGCCCTTAAAACAATAAATTATTAGGAAGGCTGAGAGCTTAAGACCAAGTTACAAATAAAAGCTCAGCTTTTGTTTATTAATAATATTTTTTCAAATAGGATGATAATGTATACAGGGAGTAACAGAAAGGGTATAACAAGCCGAAAAGAGGTCAAGGTACTCATGGAACTGAACAACTTTCCCCATGGAACATGGGTCGAAATATGAAAAGAAAATTTGCACCTCCCATACAAAATTGCCGATCAGTTCATTGATTTACTATGGGAGGTCCAATTTTTTTTTCATATTTCGACCCATGTTCCATGGGGAAAGTTGTTTAGTTTCATGAGTACCTTGACCTCCTTTCGGCTTGTTATACCCTTTCCGTTACTCCCCGTATAAATATGATGGATATGTAATAAAGTAGGTACGTCAATATGATTTCATTTTGCCGTCAATATTTGCTCTCTCAACTTGACGATAAATCTATAAATTACAAATTGTGAATTTCGTAGCGTTGCCGTACTATTTGTTGTACACCGAGTATCTGAAATAAGTATTTATTTTTATATTCAGTTATATCTTGTTACAGGTGCAATATTTGATCAAAATACGGAAGAAATTCAGAATGTTTTTAAGTATGCCATGACTGTTCATAATCAGAACATAAGCGCAAAGCGGCTGGAGTTACAGGCGTTCGTTGACGTTATTAATACGGCAGATGCGTTCAAACTTTCTCGGCTGAGTAAGTACTTGAATAACCACTGAACAATGATTTCTCTCCTAATATTGTTCCACAGCAGTGATGCATAAATAAATTGTGAAAAATAGATCAAAGTGTAGGACAGTGTGCCGACCAAGTTGAAGCACAGGTCGCCCAGCCCAGCACTAAGTATGTGCAATTTTACCGCAGCCGTTTCGTGCGCGTTCGACTGTAAGGTATCTAGCTACATACAGTACGCGAACGAGTTCATGACCATCTTGAGGAATGCGGTAGTGTTGTGACTAATTCATGTTGATGTCGATATCGAGAATTATTGCCGAACAGTTCAGTTCAGACTACTCATAGTTATTACTTATTAGTTAATGGGTTGTTTTGCCTACAATATTCAGTAGGGTTATCGTTGAATAGGTCTTTATAAAGTAAGGGGAGGTTTCTTTGAAACAAAGTCACTAAAATATATCTGTCTCGAAATATGCTTTTAAAAGGGGCATTTTTGAGCCATAATTTGTTTCAACTTAACTTCTAACGTATTTACACTAAAAAAAATATAAAAATATGGAATATAATATAAAAATTATAACGGATACTGTACCACTCAAGTTTTAAGAAACATACAACTTTTTTAATTTGCGGATGCTAACCATACAGCTGCAAGCAAACCAGCAACATTACCTTCGTAACGCTGAAAACCTAATAATATTTAAACGTTGACTACGAAACCATATTTGTGTGCGTGTCTGACACGCTCTTGGCGAACGGAGATCTACTCAATGTCCTTTTAGAAACCCCAGTATAATGGACCGCTCGATCCAAAGCGTTGTTAACTGGAAAAGCATATCTTTTATCCTTTCTGTCATCGACACACATCTGTAAGACATTTCTCGTGCTTTTTTGTGAATATCCCCGATGGTCATAAACTCATTCCCTCCTCATTCCCCGATGGTCATAAACTCGTTCGCGTACTGAAGTATAGATTTTAAAGTGGCACAGAAATCAGCCCGGGCGTCTTCCTTCAAAAAGTATTATGGTACCATTACCTACATACATATTATGATGAGAATTAATGATAGCACTACTACTGACGAGATTCAAGCCAATTTCTGTTTTTTTAATCAATCTGACTCGAAGGACCATGAACTTGTACAGGCCTTTGCGACCCGTACTGTTGTTTGATATAATATTTGATGGAAGCCGAAGATAAATCAAAAATTGATTAGAGAATTTTGGTGATTTAATTGTTGATACGATACGAGTTCACGAAAGGGTGGTTGTGATTGCACTGATGGTGCAATGTATGCAAAAGCTGACAAGCATGATGTGCGGTTGTAGGTATAGACCATACAAAGTCGTATTTGGAATTAAAAATATATATCTACAATAATAAAATCACGAACTTATACATGACTTGAAATTCTTGAGAGGAACCTTAGTTACAGACTTCATAAGTTCATTTTCAATATTAGATGTTCGCTCGGCGCACTCACTTCCCATTGTAATAGCACCCTAACCCAATTACCTTAAAAGCCTGTCAGAGAAGCTAAATGTAATGAAGTTGGAAATAAAGTGAATTGTCTTATTTTAATCCGTCTTCACTTTCAGTCTTTTAGGGATTCGCAATCGACTAAAAACCCTTATAATTACGTCAACTTTCTAAATTTTGTTACTCTGACTGTCCGCCGTTCTATGTTAACAAGTGACTTTGGTATGTGTACTGTAAAAATTAACAATGTAATTGTTTACCCGACAGTATGCAACCAATTTGCTCGTGGTGTATTCGCTATGCTAGGCGCAGTGAATCCAGAGTCCTTCGATACTCTACACTCATATACAAACACCTTTCAAATGCCATTTGTGACTCCATGGTTTCCAGAAAAGGTAAGACAATAGCTAAAGTTACCTACTTTATCTTAGAGTATATACTATAAGCAAGCGACACTGGCAATTAAACTATGGAGCCGCAGCTTTTTATGGGATATCTTTATTTCATCTACAGGTGATTCCACCATCTTCGGGCCTCATCGACCACGCTGTTAGCATGAGACCTGATTATCACAAGGCAATTGTTGACACTATCATTCATTACAGATGGAAAGAAATCATCTACATGTATGACTCGCACGATGGTAAGTAAAAATGACCTAACAACAAAAAACATTCGACATTTAATTTTAAAATGTTATCGTTACATTACAAAGGTTGGGTTTGTGTTGTATTACAAAATAAAACGCTGCACTCACGTCTTGTTTGTTGCTCGTCGGTAACATTGATATCAGTTACCGTACCGAAGAAGGGGGACGTTATTCTCGTTTTTCTTACGGATTAACTTTTAATATCAGTGAATATTATATATAAAGTGGGAAGCGGGAGGATGAGCTTCGCTGCCGGTGTCAGCATTCGTCCTACTTTCTTTCTTAACCGAGTCCGATAAAGAGGGTGTAGAAATTACAGTTATGTGTTTGTGTAACTTTATTTGTTTGTGTTACTTAAGCTATTGTTCAGCTTGATCGGTCGCTTCTGCTGGCAAAAAGAAATCGAAGATATAGACCACCATGTGTACCACTAGAAGCTCAGCTAAACTATAGAAGATAATAAAATATCTCTAAAGCAAAAATTGTACGTCTTGATGGAACGCTTCTAATGGCATTTAAGTAGTGGGTGGTGTGGAAATAAGCTTTTTTCAAAGATATAATATAAGGAACGAAATGAACCGAAGTTCGCTTGTACCAGCTGCTAGTCTTGTATAAACCTAAGTTTAGAAGACCAAATGTGAGACGATCGTAAAAAAATGGGGTTTCAAGCGTATTTTGCCAGGGTTGTACTTATTTCCTAATTGCGGCTCTGGCGTCTGCACTGTGCGGTCCAGCAAGTGCAGGGCACTGTGAACCATAAAATTTTATATCGACGGCACGATTGCGAGACCTCCGCACCGCACTAAAACTGGACGTCTAATGATATTGCACAGTATTTCCTCCTCATTACACCGGTTTCTGCTCCTTGCTTGCTGCTTGCTAATGTACATAATAAAAATGTCACAGTAGTATTTTCTAGGCCAGTACGTATTGAAAGAGTTAAGAGTGCAAGGGACACAAAGAGTTTTTCTCCGGTGATTTCTCGTTGGATCAGCGTAATGACGAAATGCTGCCTTAAGTTTTGAGTCAGTGCGTTTGACGATTAGTTTGCTAGTACGTCTTCATCACGAGGATACAAGAAAGAAAAAATGCCGTAATCACGTTAGTAAAAGGTAAATTCGCTGAAAAATGCAATCTGGTCTCTCAGTTTTGATACCCTGTAGCGCAGCAAGTAGGTATAGTGAAATAGACTTTATGGCTGTTGGCGGTTAACGCAGCTGACGGCACAAGCCATTAGGGCTAACAATGGAAAACCTCAGTACAAGGGTCACAAGTTTCAGATGCGACATATGGCGTGCACTGACAAAACTTTCACCACACTTGTTTCCGTAAATTCATCTCTAAGTTAGGTACTTTATAGTTACTGAAGTGAGTTAAGTTACTTTCTGTCCAAAGGAATCCGTGTTACCAATAGTATTAATAAGTTAGTACCTGACATTAAAAAAATATTAGCCAATCAAACCATATTTCAACCTTTGTTCCTTGAGGAAAATTGCATGCACAACACATTATGCTGTCGTTAATTCCTTAAACTTAATATAATTCTTTTCCTTGGCTGACAGGATTGCTGCGGCTCCAGCAGCTTTATCAGGCCATGCAGCCGGGCCGTACTGCATTCAGAATCACGCTTGTTAAACGAATTAATAACGTATCAGAGGCTATGGAATTTCTAATGGCTCTAGAACAACACGATCGCTGGGGATTCAAGCGCATAGTACTGGATTGTAACGCGAAAAATGCTAAGAATATACTCGTAGAACACGTCCGAAATGTGCAATTAGGTCGCAGAACGTACCACTACATGCTAAGTGGACTGGTAAGATTATTTGTGTTTGTTTTATAATTTGTCCCACACTATGGTTTTTAAAATATAATTTGTTCTTCATTTGAGTGTCGACTCAGAATAATCTAAAACTTCCAGCATTTACGTAGGTACACAGTTTGTAACAAACAACGTTCGAGTAATTTATAAATTTTATTTACTAAACTAGCAGTAGAAGTAATTTAATAATGCTTTCCAACCAAGACAAACATCAAGTTCTAAGAAAGCGGAACGAAAATGAGATCTATTCTATTTCATATCCGGCTTCTTATTGTGTACCTCCCTATCAGGAACTTCAGATATTCCCATTAACAGGTTATGGACGACCACTGGGAGAACGAAGTTATTGAGTACGGAGCCGTTAATATTACGGGGTTCCGGATCGTTGACCACTCGCGAAAAATTGTTCGCGATTTCATGGACGGTGTGCGCCGAATGGATCCCCGTTTCAAAGGAACCATATCAGTACGTATAGATACGGCTTTCGTAACGATACATACCTAGGTTAGATATTATGCTCTGTTAGCCGATTCCGTTTTTTTTTTTGAAAGTTTGGAGTTTGGAGTTTTGTAATAAGTCCAATATATCATTATATTGGACTTATTTCAAAACTCATCTTACTTTGTTTGGATTATTTTCGATTTGCGATTTAATTATTTGAAGAAAAAACGATTGTACTTAGTCGTGCACACCGCTGTGATTTTAAATTGTAATTAGATTGGCTGATTTCTTCTGAAATAATACAGCTCCTTACCTACCCGATCCTGTTATTTTCCCAATTCAAGTAGGGCATATTGTTTTTTATCTATTGGACGGTTTTTAGGCACAAACTGCTCTAATGTACGATGGAGTGCAAGTTTTGATGGACGCCCTCGGAAGATTATATAGGAAAAAGCCTGATGCATTTAGAAGCGCTCTACGTAGAGCTGCAGGCCAAGCGAATTCAACGAAGGTTATTGATTGCAATCCTGGCAAGAGTTGGGTTGTGCCTTTCGAACACGGAGATAAAATATCGAGACTTATTAAAAAAGTAAGATACTCTGAAAGTTAAATCCTTTATGAATGGAAAAAATTCATAAAACTAATATAAATATTTTTTCAGACTGATATAGAAGGCCTGACAGGAAATATTTCCTTCAACGAGGAAGGACATCGGCATAACTTTAGTTTGCAGGTAGTGGAAATGACGGTACAAAGCGCAATGCTGCAGGTAAGATTTTCTATCAGAATTTTGTGGCATCGTTAATTCAGCATTGTTTGTAGACAGGGTCTTTTGTGATTCAGTGTTGCAGAACTGAACACGTTATTGATAATTTTGAATGAGCTATGGTGGTACTTTTGCAGTTGCTTATTTTAAAACAAAAACTATCAGTGCGCCTATTCACGAAATTTATGGCTGCACTCGAGATCATCCCTCACGATCCCCTGCGGGCACGGCAAAGCATTTTCCGCGTTCTTTCTCATTTATGGATCCTATATCGGGAAGTGGAGTTATACCTACCTATTGATAGATATGTTGGATTCGCTCAATAAATATTAACTACTTATATGTATGTTCGTTCATCGCATTTCTCCAAGACCTATGTTTATTTTAGGTCGGTAGATGGACGGACAAACACGGATTATCTTTATACCCATCAAACTTTGTTCAATTGCGTTCGCCGGCATCCTACGACATGAACAAAACATATATTGTGACGTCTATTCTTCTGGAACCTTATCTTATGCAAAAGACTGAATACGGTCACAGGGATGAGCTGATTGGTTTTTGTAAAGATCTTGCTGAGTTGGTTGCAAGGAAAATGGGAATCAAGTGTACGTAGCTTATAAAGTTTGCCCTTTTATGATAATTAGTTTTGTTTTCATTTGCTCTAAATGCGAAATTACCGTAGTATTTTTTTAATTGTTACCTTTCTTACGTGAACTAATCAATACCTACTTTCTAAACCTTAGTAATTATTCCATTTTTAGATGAACTTCGTGTAGTTAAGGATGCTGAATACGGAATCGAAAGTCCTCTAGAGGGTTGGACGGGAATGATAGGTGAAATCGTTCGGAAGGTAAAGCAAACGCACGTTCTTTTGCATGTTTAAAGAAGACGATTTTGTCCAATTTATACTTACACATATCACGCCTTTATCCCTTGCGAGCTAGGCAACTGGCTGTAAAACAGTTATTTACGCCACGTCTGACTGTCCAGTTTATACTTTTTCTTTAAGGACAATTCTAGGTACTGAACCCAAAAAAGGTAATTTTGAGTTACGTCTAGTTAGTTAATTAACATTTTTTTTTTTATTATTATTGGCATCAAAAACATTAAAAATCCATTATCAGACTTAATCAAGTGCTTATGTAAACTACACTCGCCTTAATTTATCAATGTTTTATGATTTTCCCTTTGTCATAGGAAGCGGACATAGCAATTGCGCCTCTGGCAGTAACCCCGGATAGAGAGCGCGTGGTTGACTTCAGTGAACCGTTCTTGGCGGTTGACAATCCTACTATGCATTCTCGAATCCCCAAACAACTGACGGACACATTTAGTTTTTTGAGGCCCTTATCAAAAGAAATTTGGGTAAGCAATTATTTGACTCATAATTGATTAATGATGTTGATGTATTAAACCTGGCAAGGACCTGGCTCTTTGAGCACTTAAATTATAAATATTTTTAATCTATTTTTCCCAATTTTTTCCTATTTGATGATGGATAAGATGCAGCTTGTCCGCGCATTCACTTCTTTTGTAAACATTTCTCTACATAGGTACTCTGCCTTTTGGTACAATGCAAATGTGTAGAAAAATAAGAATTTTTTGGACTTGACTAAATTTTGTTTGTTTTCAGTTGTGTGTTCTATTTAGTTTCTTTGCCGTGAGCATCGTCTTATTCTTGGTATCAAGATTTTCTCCTCATGAATGGCGTTCCGTGTCAGTGTCTGATACTCATTTAGATCAACCTGTGAGCAGCACTAATGAGGTGGGTTCAATAGAATCATATTATTAATACATGTTGAACTATATCAACCATGATAATACTGACACTGATCTTTCAGATAATATTGCACAACGAATTCAGCATTTGGAACTCGTTTTGGTTTTCCCTTGGATCTTTCATGCAACAAGGGAGCGACGTCGTACCAAGGTTTGTATTTAGCAAAACATTACCTATCAGAACATTATTTTACTACAAAAATTAATTATGTTAACTTCCTGTCCAATCACGTATATTTTACTTACATTGTTTACTTGCAAACGCAATACCTACTTTTTATCAATGATGAACACATTTTAGGTCACTATCTGGAAGGATAGTTGGGACGGTTTGGTGGTTCTTCGCATTGATTCTTGTTTGTTCTTATACGGCGAATCTGGCGGCGTATCTTATAGTGGAACGTATATCCGAGCCAGCGAAGACACTTAGCCACATAAATGCAGCAGCTTCTGAAGTAAGACACATGCAATAATAAACCAACAGGTACCAAATTTAAAACATGTAGGTTCAGCTCAGCGCACTGCTTCAGCGATTGCAGACTTTCTCAACGTGAATCAGTTTTTACCGAAGGTTATAAGAGTGGTGTATGTTTGGGAATGGTATGAAGTCGACCGTAATACCTACTCACATGTTTTCAGCTTGCGCACGTTGTCCCTTGGAATGACATGGATCAAGACCCTGCTGTCAGAGACGTTCCTTTCACTCATTTCACCTTGGATCAAGAAGGGCAAATTATCTGCGACACACAGTCGCGTGTTTGCAGATACAAGCATGTGAATTATGCTATTGCTACTGCAAAAGGATCAGCGCTAAGGTAAGAATAAATGTCAACAAAATTTCCGTTCTCCTAGCCCCACAGCGTCAGCTACCTACAGAATAAATGAACAAAGTTTCAATATCCAAAGAATAAAAACATACTTTATTGGCTGAACCTACGATCTGCCTTTTTTCCAAACAAATTCTAAATTATGTTTTATTATGTTTATGAAGCTAGGAATTAGTCAAAATACTATGGATCTGCTAAGCAAATAATACTCAATTTTCAGAGAAGGGATTAATTTGGCACTCGTCAGTTTGAAGAGAGACGGAGCTATTACTAAACTATGGCGAAAGTGGCTTCTGAATAAAAAACCTGAATGTGATTTTCTTAAAGATAAGGTAGGCGCAAATTATACTTATTTTGATTAAGTAACACTATTCATGTTCGAAAAGAAAAGACAAAGTTATTAAAAATATATTTATTTCGCGGTGGTGGCACACTTAATTAGAATAACATTGTTGGATAAGCTATAAAAAGCTCTAGCCTGAATCTTGAATTTCACAAGTTCATACCTCAATATGAAAGCGAACATAAATGAACGTTTCAGGAGGCAAGTATAACTGAGATGACTTTGAGCCAAGTGGCGGGGATATTCTACGTGCTGGTGGGCGGCCTCGCTTTAGCCCTGGCGGTGGCGCTGATGGAGTTCTGCCAGCACGGGCGGCGCGAGGCTGCACGCGCCAACGTGCCGCTGCGCGCCGCGCTCACGGCGAAGGCGCGGCTCGCGTCGCGCGCCGACCGCAAGTCCCTGCCGCAGCGCACGCCACAACGCGACCACGACCGCTTACCTTGGAACGGGGGAGCATTCGCTGGAGTAAGTTGCAATCTATAATACAAATCATCTAAGGGAATGTTTTTGGAGTTGCAAAACTCCAACATGCCGCAATTATTCGCTTACCTATTTCATAATTATCGGCTATTTAGCAAAATATCTTGACAGCCATCATATTTGATCACTAAGGTACGATTTAATTGCTGATTCTTTTAATTAATTATGTCGATCGATTTGAGGCGACGATATTAAAGTATTTACTTTTTCTTAGGCGGATTCAAAATGTAATCTTTAATTTGTTTGTTTTGGAACTGGTTGTGCCTATTCTTTGCATAATTGTTACCTAAAGGGCTTTATTTTGTACATGAATTTTGCATTTCTTATTTCACACTTCGCTGTTTTTTCTTGTTTCATTCTTATTCAATACTTGTTTTATTTGTGTTTAGTACAATGACTTCCTCCTAGGAAGAGAACTTTTGAGAAGACCACATCGAAAAATATATTAATAAAGAAAGTAAGTTGGATTAACCTTACATGCCTTAAAGTCCACGATGTTATCCTATATCCACTTGATTCCGTCAGTTGTCATGTCAGTCCTCCTAAAGTATCTACCTAAAGGTAAGATAACCATCAATTTTTGTGGCCTAAAAGCATACAGGGTGTAAGGGACAACCCTCCGAATACTGAAATTGAACAACTTGCCATAAAAATAAAATATCAGGAAACGAAAAAAATTTCATGGTCTGAATGCACCCTTTCAGTATTCGGAGGGCTGTCCCTTACACCCCGTACACGTTACAATACACATCTCTAACCTGCAAATCTACAAGTGTGTGTAAAATATATAAAATACATTATTATGTAAACCTGTCCTGTTGGCATACCAGCAAGATTGTTGAGGTATTGTGCGCCTGAGTTGTCTCCTGTACTGACACGCTTGTACCGCCTCTCTCTCGTGTCAAAAATTGTACCAAAATCTTGGAAGCTTGCCAATGTGCAACCTGTGCCCAAGAAGGGTAGCCGTGCCGACCCTAGCAACTATCGACCGATCGCCATCACTTCCGTACTCTGTAAGGCTATGGAAAGAGTTCTGAACTGCAAACTGCTTTCGTACCTCGAAGACAATGATCTTCTCAGTGATTGTCAATATGGCTTCCGCCGAGGGCGTTCCACGGGAGATCTTCTAGTGTACGTAACGCATTGCTGGGGCGAGGCCATTGAAAACCACGGCGAAGCAATAGCAGTGTCGCTGGACATTTCAAGGGCCTTCGATAGGGTGTGGCATGCAAGTCTGTTGAGCAAGCTTCCAGCGTACGGCATACCCACTGGCTTCTGTAGCTGGGTGGCTGACTTCCTGAGTGAACGGTCGATCCGAGTGGTCATAGACAGCTGCTCCTCTGACCTCAAGGCTATTGACGCCGGAGTTCCTCAGGGGTCTGTACTCTCCGCGACGCTTTTCCTGCTGCACATCAATGACCTTCTATCTTCAGGAATTGTCGGGTACGCAGATGACAGTACTGTCACCGAGAAATATCTGTCCGGCGCAGGAGCCAGTGGTGATGAAATCCAAAGATTGAGAAAGGCTATGATTGAGCGTACGAGCCTGACGTTAAGTAACGTCTCCCAGTGGGGCGATGACAATCTCGTCAGCTTCAATGCTTCAAAAACGCAGGCGTGTCTTTTCTCCGCAAAAAGGAGTCCTTTCACCTTTTCTCCTACTTTTCGGGGTACATCTGTTCCAGTGACCAACACTCTTCAACTCCTTGGCATGGAGCTGTCCTCTGACCTCAACTTCGGCACCACCATCGAGTCCAAGGCTCAAATTGCAGCTAGAAAGTTGGGCGTCCTGAATAAAGTCAAGCGGTACTTCACGCCTGAACAGCTTCTAACTCTTTATAAAGCTCAAGTCCGATCTTGCATGGAGTACTGCTGTCACCTTTGGGATGGCTCGGCTAAATACCAACTTGCTGCACTGGATTCCGTGGAACGCAGAGCCAAGAGATTAATAGGCGATAAAAAACTGGTGGCGACCAAGCTTCACAGCCTGGCTCACCGCCGCAAGGTTGCTTGCCTATCGGTCTTCTACAGATTGTACTTCGGAGAGTGTGCGCGTGAGCTGCATGAGCTCATACCACCGTCTCCTTTCTTCCATCGGACATCCAGACGCACGGCCGGCTACCATCCGTTCTTAGTTGATATACCCACATTACGCACTAAGCGCTTCAAATCATCTTTCATTATGCGCACGGCTAAAGAATGGAATTCCCTGCCTGCGTCTGTATTTCCGAGTGCATATAACCTGAATCTCTTTAAGTCTAGAGTGAATAGGCATCTTCTGGGCAAGCTCGCTCCACCGTAGATCCCATCTCTGCTCTAGGGTAAGATTGGGGTCAAGAGTAAGCCCATCATAGATAAAAAAAAAAAAAAAAAAAAACCTTTGTTTGTTAGCGTACTTAAGAAAATACTTTAATAACTATTTATATGGTACTAGCGGCCCGATAGCGGTTTCACCCGCTGCAACTCGTTTTGCCGCGGCAAAAAGGCATTTCCCAAGAGTGCACCGGCACTTGCCAAAACCTAAAACAGTCAAACACGCGATTCGACCGGTCAATTCCGTAGACAGTAACCAAAACCTAATTCGTGATTCGTCAAAACCAAAAACTGTCAACTGGTTCCAAGTAAAA